>CANJKZ010000135.1:692500-1325000 GCA_947471745.1 Closterium sp. Naga37s-1 | reverse complement strand
GCTTTGCTCCCTGTGATTGGTGTTGGGAATGCCAAGGTAATGGGAGCCAATGGGGGGCTTGTGGGGCTGGGGAATGTGCTGTTGGTTGAAGGTTTGTCCGCTAACCTTCTTTCTGTGCACCGGCTGCAGAAGAGCAAGGCTAAAGTTACCTTCGGTCCAACCAGCTGTTGTGCAAAGCTTGGGAAATTGCTGCTGTGGGATTTGGAGGAGAAGAGCAGCTGCATCAAGGATCTGTGGCAGCTGCCAAACATCCCTTGGAATGGGAAACCACCAGCAACGGCAGTGGCTACAGCAACTACGAGAGGAGTAAAAACTGCGCCAGCTGATGGGGCCCTGGATGCAGTCAAGAAGGTGCAGCAGACACAGCAGCCACATGGTGAGGTGATTGCTGGTGTGGATACGACAGTTGCATGGGCAAAGGCTTCATCTGGGAGTGGTGAGGCTGATTGGGAGACGTGGCACGAGAGGCTGTGTCATGTGAATTTTTCTAGTGAAGGTTGGGAGCTTGAAGGGGTTGGAGGTGAAGGGGTCAGCAAAGGAGGTTGGGAGCTGCCCTACATGCCTTGAGACCAAGTTCACGAAGTTTCCCTTCAGCAGCGGCATGGGACCAGCCAAGGCCCCGCTCGCACTTGTGCACATGGATGTGGTGGGCCCTACGAGGGCCCCTTATCTCTCGGGAAGCCGCTACTTCTTAACCATTGTGGACGACCACACGCGTGCCATGTGGGTGTACCCTCTTAAGACTAAGGGGGAAGTGGCAGCAGCTGTTCTTAAGGAGTGGATGCCGAGAGCTCAAAGGGAGAGCGGACACAAGGTGAAGGTGATCCGCACTGACAACGGGGGAGAATTCATTGGCGCTGATTTTGAGGCGGTGCTGAAGAAGAAGGGGATCCAGCATCAGCTCACGGTGCCCTACAACCCTCAGCAGAACGGAGTGGCTGAGCGCTTCAACCGGACCCTGCAGGAAGGTGCTCGCACTCTCCTTGGGCATTCAGGGCTGCTAGATCCGTTTTGGGTGACTGCAGTGCGGCAGGTCGCTCTTGTGAAGAACAGGGTATTGGCAACTGTGGGGGACAAGCAGTGGGTCCCCTACACCAAGTGTTATGGGAGTGCACCAGCAGTCAACATGCTGAGAGCCTACGGCTGCATGGTGGTGTTTCATGTGCCTAAGGAGAAGAGGGGAAAGTTGGAGGCTTCTGGGAGATGGGGAGTACACTTCGGGATTGCCAAGGATCACAAGGGCTGGTTGGTGTGGGACTTGACCAGCCAGAAGCTGACTATTTCGAGGGATGTGAAGTTCCTTGAGTCCTTGTACCTCAAGGAGTGGAAGCAGCAGCAGAGGAAACTTCCTACTACACCGCTGATCATTGAGGTCGATGAGGTGCAGCGGCCTTCGAGGCAAGTGCAAGTCACTGTCTCAGATGAGGAGATCTCTGGGGTGACTGAAGATGGGGGAGAACCTGAGGTGGAGCAGCAGCAGCAGCAGCAGTGTGAGCTGCCTCCTGGGAAGAAGGCAATCTCTTCGAAGCTTATCTTCAGGCACAAGTATGGACCTGATGGGGAGCTGACCCAGTACAAGTCAAGGCTTGTGGCTAAGGGGTTCCAGCAGACAAAGGGGAAGGACTTTGATGAGATCTTTGCTCCTGTGGGGAAAGGGACTACACTAAGGGTGATGTTGGGAACGGCTGCAAACCGTGGATGGAGGATCAAGCAGATGGACATCACAACTGCTTTCTCTCAAAACATATGTGTTTATATTTCTCTAGGCTGTAGTGGGTTTATCCTTAGGGGGTATAGAATTTCTCTCGACATTCTACTTGTCCCCTCCCCCTTTAACCTAATGCATCATTCTCGTTATTCTAACATGGAATTAGAGTAGGCTACCTTTGGGCCCACCACCTGCTACCTCGTTCCTAGCCCCGCGCCCGGCCCGTACCTCGCCCGCGATAGGCCCGTACCTAGCCCGCGCCCGGCCCAGTCTCTTGCCCGCGCCTGGCCCGTACCTAGCCCGCGATAGGCCCGTACCCAGTCTCGTGACAGCACCACTCTTACTCTTCTCCCTGCACCTGTCCCGGTCAGACTGGCTGACCCCTCTGGGGGCCCGGTCGTTGCCCATTCCTCCACTGTCGTCTCGTGTCCGGCGGTTCCGTCCGGCTCACTGTCAGGTCTTCACCTCCCCTCGTTCTCTACGAACTTGGTGAGTACTGCTGACCTTCAGGATGCGATGGTCACTACCACCACTCCTAGGGGTCGGCGTGTGTTGATCTGCACGTGCACACGGACGGGGCGTCACCTGGCTACGTTCACTCGTCGGCCAAGGTCGAGTCTGTACACGCTGGTTACCGAGCCTCCTCAGGTCGCTGCGTCTGCTCAGGTGTCCGCGTCAGGTCAGGTAGCCGCCTCTTGCTCGTGTCGCCTCCTGTCGCACCAGACTCTTCTTTGGCACTACTGCCTGGGTCACCCCTCCCTGCCACGCCTTCGTGGCATGCACTCCCGTCTCCTTGTCTCTGGTCTCCCCGGGTCTCTGCCTCCCTTACCGCCCTCGCCTGCCCCGCCCTGTCTTCCTTGCGTCGAGGGGCGGCAGCGCGCCGCTCCTCACTCCTCCTCGTTCCCCCCGACGATTGCTCCGCTGTAGACCCTCCACATGGACGTGTGGGGCCCAGCCCGCGTCAGTGGACAGGGCCGCGAGCGCTATTTTTAGCTGGTTGTTGACGACTACACGCGGTACACCACAGTCTTCCCCTTGCGCAGCAAGGGTGAGGTCTTTGCTCTATTGATCCCTTGGATCCGCACAGTCCGTCTCCAGCTGCGCGAGCGGTTCGGCCAGGACCTTCCTGTCCTGCGTCTGCACTCTGACAGAGGTGGTGAGTTCTCCTCCGACCTCTTGCGGGACTTTTGTCGTGGGGAGGGCATCACCCAGTCGTTCACGCTTCCGGACTCCCCTCAGCAAAATGGGATTGCTGGGCGCCGCATTGGCTTAATCATGGAGGTCGCTCGTACCTCCATGATCCATGCCGCTGCTCCCCATTTTCTGTGGCCGTTTACGGTCCGGTACGCTGCGCATCAGCTCAACCTCTGGGCCCGTGTCTCCTTGCTGCAGATCTCACCCACACTGCGTTGGACGGGGAAGGTTGGCGATGCGTCGGTGTTCTGGGTCTGTGTTGGATGCACGTCATTTTGAGTGCATGTCATCCTAACGTCCTGCCGAGTGCTCGTGCTATTCATGCGTGCATTGTTTGCATGAGCATTTGTCATTGTGCATGGCTGTTGGATTTTACCATCTCTGTTTTTTCTCCAAGTTTAAATGCTTGATCATGCAGGAGAAATCCAGAGCTTTCCAACGATCGCCCAAGTTACAAGATTTCCAAGACTTGGATTTCTTATTACCTTTTAAGGTTATATCTAATTTGGGTGATTAGTTGGGACATGACTATAAAGGGATCTTTGGTTGGATGGTTAGGGAAGGCAACTTTGACTTTTGGATTGGGATGGCTAGAAGTTTCTAGCATGGGTTGCAAATGTTGCAACACCTAGGCAAAATCCAACTAGATTGGATTTTGCATGTGACACCTCAAGGACCTCATGATGAGGGTTGCATCCTTGTTGCTATGAAGTTTCCTACCATCCTTCCCAAGCTCTTGGAGAACCCCTTCCCTCTCATGGTTCTCTTGGAGTCCCCAACTCCAACATTCCATGCCTTAATGTTTGTACTTCCTCTACCATTCTAGTTATGCGGCTGCTGGACGTTTTTACTTGGTTCTCACTCTATAGACCATCTTAACGACTGATTCAACTTGGAGATGGTAGCTTAGGCTAAGGCGCACAATCCTACCGAGCGGATTTGCGTTTAGTTGAGAATTGAGTTCGTCGTAAGCTCTCAAATGGACGGATCCTGAACAACAAGTGGTATCAGAGCGGGTAGTCGACTTTGAGACGACGAATCGTCGTGACTTCTCAACCAATGTTGACGAGTGCGACCAGTTTCTAGTATCTCTGCTTGCGAACGTTCGATTGGTGGTCAAACCGCGTTCTAATTCGAAGTATCCAGTCCGCGACGACGTTTTTCGTAGAATCGAAACTTCTGGCAGAATTCTCTCCAAACGATTTCTCAAGTTTCCACCGTTCATAAGGCCTCAATATGACTGGAACGGACTCTAGAGGTGCTAATGGCGAGATGGCTGGAGCTAGAGAGGCTGGAGAGCAGGGGGGAGTTGCTGGTGGTGGATTGGGGACTCACCAACCAGCCAACCCTACGCTACCAACTTCTTCTACACCATCTCCTACTACCGTGGATCCTGTGAAAGCTTTCTCTATTGAGAAATTCATGGGGGAGGACTATGAGCACTGGAGTTTCCGCATGAGGCTGATGTATACCCAATACAAGCTATTGGATCTGGTGGAGGGGAAGGAGAAGATGCCGGAGGCCGCGGTGCTGAAAGGAGCATGGATGAAGCGATCGTTCGACGCGTACATGCTCATGGTGCAAGCGGTTGGCGGACGACAACTTGACCACATCAAGGACCTCTTAGGTGATCCAGAGTGTGGCCCCAAGGCTTGGAGGAAGCTTCTGGATGTGCACTCACCGACACATGCCACCGGCATCGTGCTACTCGCGCGGCGGCTGCGCGACATCAAGTTCATTGATGGAGAGCCGATGCAACCGGTGTTGGATGAGATGCGGGACATCTTCACGAAGCTCCAAGGCGGCGGTGTGGTGTACCCGGAGCTCGTGCAATGCGTGGAGATCGTGATACGGCTGCTGGAGTCGTGGTCTTCCCTAGCGATCAACCTCAACTCTCAACAGCCCCAGTGGAGCGTGGATTACATTCGCGCGCGCATCCTTGAGGAGGACTTGCGGCGGCGGAGTGTGGAGCGCTCGGAGGAGGGGGCTGGCTATGGATTTGGAGGTGGAAAGAGTGGCTTCAAGAAGAAGTGGAAGGGCAAGAACAAGGACTACCCTAAGGAGGATGGCGGCGGGGGTCAAGGGGAGGTGTGCTTCTACTGCAAGAAGCGCGGACATCGTTGGCGGAAGTGCTACCAACGACCTAAGGATTGGACCCCGCCTTCATCGAGCAACCTGCATGGTGGCAAGAGGAGTGGGGGAGTCATGGGAGCTAGTGGAGAGGAGAAGGATGAGGAGAAAGGTGGCAAATCTGAGGAGCGGAAGGCCAGGTTCTTCTTCTTCGTGAACGAAGGCGCAACCGACCTTGCTATGGCTGCCAAGGTTCTCCTACATCCCCTCACCCATTGGGTGATAGATTCCAGGAGCTCTTGGCACATGACTCCTCGTGCGGACCTACTCGATGAGATTCAGCCCGCACCCATCTCTACAGTCACATCCGCGACGGGCGCCAAGGCCAAGGTCATGGGCATGGGATGCGCCAAGTTCATGGGAGCGGATGGAGAGCTCGTGGGGCTGAAGAACGTGCTGTGGATGCCGGACTTGTGCGCGAACCTGATTTCTACCGGCCGGTTGGGAGATGCGGGTGTGAACACCGAGACGATTGGCTCGGAGCGCTATCGTGCCTACAACGATGAGCGGCTGATTTGGGACCTGTAGTGGAAAGGGGATGTCCACAAGCGGATGTGGCAGATCCCGGTACTCCCTTGGCGGAAATCGGAAGGCTGCCATGGATGCGGAGTTCAACAGTCTCATTGAGAATGAGACTTGGGAGCTTGTTGAGTTACCCGAGGGGCGACGGCCGATCAACAGCAAGTGGGTCTTCAAGGTGAAGAGTGGAGCTTGCGTTGGAGCGGTTCAAGAGCCGCTTGATCGCCAAGGGGTTTCGCCAAGGAGGAGTGGAAGGCTGCCATGGATGCGGAGTTCAACAGTCTCATTGAGAATGAGACTTGGGAGCTTGTTGAGTTACCCAAGGGGCGACGGCCGATCAGCAGCAAGTGGGTCTTCAAGGTGAAGAGTGGAGCTTGCGTTGGAGCAGTTCAAGAGCCGCTTGATCGCCAAGGGGTTTCAGCAGAAAGAGAAGGTCGACTTCGGGGAGATCTTCGCTCCCGTTGTTAAGCCAGTGACATTGAGGACTGTGCTGGCTGGCGCCGCTGTGAAGGGATGGCACGTGAAGCAGATGGATATCACCACTGCATTTCTCAATGGAATACTGCTGGAGGATATCTACATGGCGCAGCCCGACGGCTATGAGGATGGGACCAGCCGGGTGTGCAAGCTCAAGAAGGCTATCTATGGCCTTAAGCAAGCGCCCAGGTGCTGGTACGAGAAGCTGGAGGAGGTGCTGCTGAGTGGAGGCTTCAAGACGTCCCAAGCGGATCACAGCTTGTTTCTGCTTGGAGAGGGGGAGCAGCTGCTCTTGCTGCTGGTGTATGTCGACGACATACTGTTGTTCTCACCTTCCATGGAGCAGATTGAGAGGACACAGAAGCTGCTGATGGACAACTTAAAGTGCAAGATGCTGGGGGATGTCCACTACTACTTGGGGCTGCAGATTGAGAGGGATGTCGAGAGGAGGTGGCTGAAGGTGCATCAGTCACACTACATCTCTGGTGTCATGGAGCGCTATGGTGTGACTGGGGGTCGCACTGTGATGACACCGTTCCCTGCAGGCTTCAAGCTGAAGAAGGCAGCTGAGGAGGATGATGTGCTTGAGGATGAGCAGCGGAAGGAGTACCAGTCACTCATTGGGAGTGTGATGTATGCAGCTGTGCATACGCGACCTGATGCTTCATTCAGAGTGGGGCAGCTGGCCAGAGTTGTGCAGCGGCCCACTGAGGAGCAGTTGGAGGTGGCAAAGCGCTTGGTGCGCTACCTCGGATCAACGGCATCTGCTGGTGTTCAGTTTTCAGCTGGCGGCTAGCTGAAACAGATTGGAGCAGATGGGGTCACGCCTGGAACCTTGAAGCTGTCGTGCTTCACCGACGCTACATGGGCCTCAGAGGATGAGGATCAGTCATCAGTTGACGGCTTTGTGTGCATGGTCGGAGGTGGACCAGTGAGCTGGAGGTCCAAGAAGCAGAGTGAGATTGCTCAGTCTTCCGGAGAGGCAGAGTACATGGCGATGTACCATGCCATCAAGGAGATCGTGCTCCTGAGGAAGCTGCTAAAGGACATGGGAGCTGAACAGGAGGGACCTACACCACTTTTCTCCGACAGCGAGGCTGCTATTGGCATGGCCAATAATCCTATCCTGAATGGGCTGAACAAGCACATGAAGATTAAGTGGCACTGGGTGAGGCAGATGGTGAAGGAGGGTATTGTTGAGCTTCACCATGTGAAGGCTAGCAAGCAGGCGGCAGATTTTCTCACCAAGAGACTTCTCGAGAGCGCACATTGGAAGTGTGCTAAGATTTGTGGCATGGCATTGCACTAGTGTGGGCAGCTGTGTCATGAGTGCATGTGTGAGTGTGTGTGCATGCACTCCGTTAGTCTGAGGGGGAGTTTGTTGGATGCACGTCATTTTGAGTGCATGTCATCCTAACGTCCTGCCGAGTGCTCGTGCTATTCATGCGTGCATTGTTTGCATGAGCATTTGTCATTGTGCATGGCTGTTGGATTTTACCATCTCTGTGTTTTCTCCAAGTTTAAATGCTTGATCATGCAGGAGAAATCCAGAGCTTTCCAACGATACCAAGATCGCCCAAGTTACAAGATTTCCAAGACTTGGATTTCTTATTACCTTTTAAGGTTATATCTAATTTGGGTGATTACTTGGTACATGACTATAAAAGGATCTTTGGTTGGATGGTTAGGGAAGGCAACTTTGACTTTTGGATTGGGGTGGCTAGAAGTTTCTAGCATGGGTTGCAAATGTTGCAACACCTAGGCAAAATCCAACTAGATTGGATTTTGCATGTGACACCTCAAGGACCTCATGATGAGGGTTGCATCCTTGCAGCTAGGAAGGTTCCTACCATCCTTCCCAAGCTCTTGGAGAACCCCTTCCCTCTCATGGTTCTCTTGGAGTCCCCAACTCCAACATTCCATGCCTTAATGTTTGTACTTCCTCTACCAATCTAGTTATGCAGCTGCTGGACGTTTTTACTTGGTTCTCACTCTATAGACCATCTTAACGACTAATTCAACTTGGAGATGGTAGCTTAGGCTAAGGCGCACAATCCTACAGAGCGAATTTGCGTTTAGTTGAGAATTGAGTTCGTCGTAAGCTCTCAAAGTGACGGATCCTGAACAACAGTCTGAGGTTCTCGTGCCTTTGTTCGCTATACATCCGCGGACAAGCTCTCCGCCCGCGCCATTCCCTGCGTCTTCCTTGGCTTTGTCCCTGACGCGCCTGGCTGGCAGTTTTACCACCCCACCTCGCGCCGTGTCCTCCCGTCTCAGGACGTCACGTTCGACGAGTCGGTTCCCTTCTACCGTCTCTTCCCCTACCGCTCTGCCCCTCCCCGCCCCCGCCGCTCTTCCTTGCTCCCGGTCCACCTCCGGTAGACCCCCTCCCGCCCCAGGGTCCTGCTCCCTCAGGAGTGTCTCAGGTAGACCCTCTCCCTGGTACTGTGCCTGTTCAGGTAGCTGTCGTCTCAGGTGCTGCTCCAGGTGCTGCGTCTGGGGGTGCTGCGTCTGGGGGTGCGGAGCCGGGGGGTGCGGGGTCTGAGGGTTCTGGGTCTGGGGGTGCTGAGCCTGCGGGTGTTGAGCCTGGGGGTGCTGAGACGGAGGGTGTGGAGTCTGGGGGTGCTGAGCCTCGGGGTGCTGCTTCGTCTGGAGGTCCTGCTGGTGCTTCGCCGCGACTGTCCTCGCAGCAGCCGCGTGAGTGGCTTGTTCGGCGCCCGCACCGTCGGAGTGGTGCTCCTGGAGTAGGAGGGGCTGGGGACACTAGAGCTGGAGGTGTTGCTGTTCCTACTGGAGCTGTCGGGACTGGTGGTGTTGGGTGCGCTGTAGCTGGAAACCCTACGGAGCCTGGAGCAGCTGGCACTGTAGGCGCTGGAGCTGGAGTAGCTGGAGTTGGGGGCCCTGGTGCAGGAGACGCTGGGGCTGCAGGAGCTGGAGTTGGAGGCACTGGCGCCGGAGGCCCTGGAGCTACAGGAGCTGGAGCTCTGGACCCTGGAGCTGCAGGTGCTGGAGATACTGTGCGACCGCGACCGTACTTCGTTCCCCTGCTTCAGCAGGTTCTTGGTGTCCCGTCTATTGGTCTTCCTCCTCCCTTCTTGTGTCCACCCCCTGACCAGTCGCAGCCGCCGTTACAGCCAGCCTCCCCACTGCTTGCTCCCTTTCCTTACACTGAGCAGTCCGACGGTCTTACAGAGCGTCGTGAGCCTGCGTCTCGTCTTGTCTCGCCTGTTCGCACTGCTCATCGCGCTCCTCGTTCGCGTCCTCCTCCTGTCCCCGGCACGCACGCTATGGCACTCCGTCCTTCCTCTGTTCCACTGCGTGTTCCTCTGCCTGCTCCTCCTGAGTCCTCTCTTCCTGAGGTCCCTGACCCTGAGTCTGACCTAGCGCGTGCTGCTAGTCCCACTGTCGCTCGTCTCCTTGCCACTGCTGTCACTGACCCGTACTTTGAGTCCTTTGCTGCGTCTGCTATCGTTGCTGAGCTGCTTGACTTTGCTGCTTCATGCCGTCTCGACTACGCCACTGCTCTCGTTGCTGAGTCTGTGTCTGCCAGTCCTCCGTCCGTCGGGGGTGAGTGTGCTCTTGGCACGGACGTCCTTGAGGACAGGCAGGAAAACTTTGAGTGTCTTGCAGCTGCTGTACATCGTTTCGCTTCCATGCTGCTTGCCCCTGAGGGAGACCCGGAACTCTAGACATCCTGACCCCGCCCTCTTACGCAGAGGCGATTACGGGTCCTTACTCCTCTCAGTGGCAGGCAGCTATGGATGCCGAGATGGCATACTGGAAGTCCACAGGCACCTACGTCGACGAGGTTCCCCCACCTGGGGCGAACATAGTCGATGGCATGTGGATTTTCACGGTGAAGCGGCCGCCGGGTTCTCCGCCTACCTTCAAGGCGCGTTACGTTGCTCGAGGCTTCAGCCAGCGACAGGGAGTTGACTACTTCCAGACCTTCTCCCCCACCCCGAAGATGACTACTCTTCGGGTGTTGCTGCACGTCGCTGCTCAGCGTGACTACGAGTTGCACTCCTTGGACTTCAGTACAGCCTTCCTGCAGGGCAACCTACACGAGGAGATCTGGCTGCGCCGACCACCTGGTTTCATTGGGACGTTTCCTGCATGTACTCAGTGGAGCCTCCGCTGGCCAGTCTACGGTCTCCGCCAGGCGCCTCGCGAGTGGCACGACACACTGAGGACTACATTTGCGGCTTTTGGGTTTGCTCCTTCTACAGCAGACCCGTCACTGTTTCTACGCACCGACACCTCGCTGCCACCGTTCTACATCCTCGTGTACGTCAACGACCTCGTCTTTGCCACTGCTGACACTGAGGCACTGACCATTGTGAAGTCCGAGCTGCAGAAGAGACACACCTGCACTGACCTGGGTGAACCGCGTAGCTATCTTGGCCTGCAGAGCACCCGGGACAGAGCACGGCGCACCATCACACTGATTCAGTCACACATGGTGCACCAGGTCCTTCAGCGCTTCGGCTTCCAGTACTCCTCGCCACAGCTCACTCTTCTGTCTACCAGCCATTCGCTCTCAGGTCCACCTTCGGACGAGTCCGTAGAGCCGAGTGGTCCGTACCCAGAGCTTGTGGGTTGCCTCATGTACCTGATGACGTGCACTCGACCCGACCTCGCATACCCTCTCAGCCTCCTGGCTCGTTACGTGGCTCCCGGCAGGCACCGAAAGGTGCACTGGGATGCTGCGAAGAGGGTACTGCGTTACTTGTGCAAAACGTCAGGCATGAGGCTTGTGCTTGGAGGACGGGGTCCAGTTGTCCTCACCGGTCACGCAGACGCCTCTTGGGTTGATGACTCAGCTACGCAGCGGTCGTCACAGGGTTACACCTTCAGCCTCGGTTCTGGCTCTGTTTCTTGGCGGTCTACCCGCTCGTCTTCGGTTCTCAGCTCCAGTTGTGAGGCAGAGATCTACGCCGGGGCCATGGCTGCTCAGGAGCTACGCTGGCTCACCTACCTGCTGACTGACTTGGGAGAGCAGCCTCGTTCGCCACCAGTTCTGTACGTAGACAACAAGGCCATGATTGCCTTGTGTCAGGAGCACAGACTGGAGCACAGAACGAAGCACATCGCTCTGCGATACTTCCTTGCTCGAGAGTTGTAGCAGCGTGGCCAGCTTCGTCTTGCGTACGTGGCCACTCGGGCCAACACTGCTGATGTCTTCACCAAGGCATTTCCGCCTGGTGATCATCAGCGCTTTGTTACTGTGTTAGGCCTTGTGCCTTCTTTGCCTCACTTGCTTACTGCCTGAATCTGCTTGTCATGTGATCTATATATATACCTACATGCTTGCACTTGCTACGGTATGATCACTGTATTGTTTGTTCACTTTATATAACTCTGCATGTGAACTGGCCTTGTGGCCCTTTGCTTGTGCTCGGACTGTGTGGTGACTTTGTGATCCACCCTGAGCTTACTTTGCTTTGCTTCTTCTCTTGACTGGTCTTGTGACCATTGCTTGCTCTTGCTATCCCCCACTTTGCCTGTGGGGGTGTGTCAAAACATATGTGTTTATATTTCTATAGGCTGTAGTGGGTTTAGCCTTAGGGGGTACAGAATATCTCTCGACATTCTACTTGTACCCTCCCCCATTCACCTAATGCACCATTCTCGTTATTCTAACACTTTCCTCAATAGGATCATCCTAGAGGAGCTGTACATGCTGCAGCCTGAGGGGTTGGATGATGGGAGTGGCAGGGTGTGCAGGCTCAAGAAGGCCATCTATGGCCTTAAGCAGGCTCCTCGCGCATGGTACCACCAGCTGGAGGAGACACTGCTGGCTAGGGGTTTCAAGAAGAGCGAGTGTGATCACAGCTTGTTCCTGCTGCAAGAGAAGGAGCGATTCCTCATGCTCGTGGTGTAAGTGGATGACATCCTTCTCTTCTCTGAGTCGGCTGCAATGATTGAGCGTGTGGAGGAGATGCTGGAGATGCAGTTCAAGTGCTCGAAAATGGGAGATGTGAAGTATTACCTTGGGATGCATGTGGAGAGAGACCTTGACAAGGGAGTGTTGAGGTTGCACCAGAGGAAGTACTGTGAGGGGCTGGCTGAGAAGTATGGGCTGCAAGATGGAGGAAAGCAAGCCACCTCACTACCTTCGGGTTTCACTGTGGAGCCCTGTGCTGATGAGGAGGTGGTGGGTGAAAGTGACAGGAAGTTGTTTCATTCCATGGTTGGGGCACTCAACTATGCGGCTAACCACATGCGACCTGACATTGCCTTTGCTACATCCAGGCTTGCCAGTGTGATCTCACGCCCCTGTCATGAGCAGCTAGAAGCGGCCAAGAGGTTGGTCCGCTATGTGAGTGCTACAGCATCTGTGGGTTTGGAGTACAGTGCTGTGAGACAAAGGCAGCAACAGGGTGCTGCTTATTTTGGCAAGGGGGAGATGCTTTTGACTTGCTACACCGACGCTACCTTCAACTCTGTGAAGGCGGATGGCACCAGCATTGGAGGCTATGTGTGCCTGTTTGGAGGTGGTGCAGTGAGCTGGCGCAGCAAGAAGCAGAACAGGGTGGGGATGTCCTCGTGTGAGACCGAGTACATGGCCCTTCATCATGGGGTGAAGGAGGTGGTGTGGCTGAGGCGTTTGTTGGAGGAGATTGGTGTTTGTCAGAGGGAGCCGACTATGATGTTCTGTGACAATGAGTCAGCTGTGAAGCTGGCCAAGAATGCATGTCTTCATGGGCTGACAAAGCATATCAGGCCCAAGTGGCACTGGGTGAGGAGGCTCTTGGACAAGGAAGTGCGGTTGGAGATAGTGAAGACCCAGCAGCAGGCGGCAGACATTCTCACCAAGCACCTGGCTGAAAATGAGCATTGGAAGGGGATGAAGCTTGCTGGAATGAGTGTGCATTGAGGGTGCACGCTTGAGCTATGGCATGTGGGATGATGGTAGGCAGCCAGAGGGGGAGTTTGTTATGTGATGCTATCATTTGCATTCACGTCTGTCTGCCTCCCATCATATGTTCGTGTGTTGCATGCGTGGTGTGAGCGTGTGCAAGAATTTGTGTTTGGTGTTGTTTGGATTTTCTGAGTGTGTGTGTGTGTGTGTGTGTATGTGTGTGTGTATGTGTGTGTGTATGTGTGTGTGTGTGTATGTGTGTGTGTATGTGTGTGTGTGTATGTGTGTGTGTGTGTGTGTGTGTGTATGTGTGTGTGTGTGTGTGTGTATGTGTGTGTGTGTGTGTGTGTGTGTGTATGTGTGTGTGTGTATGTGTATGTGTATGTGTGTGTGTGTGTGTGTGTGTGTATGTGTGTGTGTGTGTATGTGTGTGTATGTGTGTGTGTGTGTATGTGTGTGTGTGTGTGTGTGTGTGTGTGTATGTGTGTGTGTATGTGTGTGTGTGTGTATGTGTGTGTGTGTGTGTGTGTGTGTGTGTGTGTGTGTGTGTGTTATTTGCCTTGAGCAGATATCTGAAGTGACTCCTCTGCTTGAGAGCTTTCCGACGAACCGAGAATCGCCGCGATCAGAGCAACAACGAGAAAGATATGATCGTTTGAAGTTTTGATTGAGATGCGGCGACTATGGGAATTTGCGGGTTGACTCAATATGGGGTACAGACTTTTGGGGGTTGGGAAATTCGTCACCATCACTGTAGATGATGCCAAGTGGTTGGGAGAAGCCAAACCAGGTTGGCAAGTGTGGCCAAGTTGGATGAGGTGGATGGCATGAGTTGGGAAAGTGACAAATGTAAAAGTTGGGGTGCCTATAGAGAGGGGAATTGTGTGGTATGGGGTTTCCTTGGTTGGGGACTCCCTTGGGACCTCCCCTCTCGTCCTCCTCATCCCCTCCTACCTGGTTCAATTGCTACTCTAACTTTCTTGTGTGAACTTGTGAGACAACTTTGTGATTGAGTTAAGTTTGTATGGCCGCATACCCCCTAGTGCGCCGAAATTCATAACTCAAACTATAATCAATATTTTGATACTATTCAAATTGGGAACGATAGCCACGGTAAAGGGCTACAACATACTCAAGTTTGAGATAATTTTGACAGAGCTGTTTTTGTCGATGACGTTTCTTGTGACAACGACGTTTCTGTCCAGAATTATAGTTGACGATTTTGAGATATTTCGGCCCTTAATCTTCATAGACTACGTCCTTAGTCTCAAACAACCAACAAGCAGTGTGAGCTTGTGGAGGGTGGTGCAGCAGCCAAGCAGTAGCACAAGGGTGAGGAGAACCTCAAGGCAGCAGCGGAAGAGGACTACGGAGAGAGCATGTGGGGCACTATTGCGAGTGCGGCATTCTCCAATCCGACTTCGGCTACGGGGGAGTGGGATTGGTTACCTTGCATCGGCACATGGGGCATGTGGCCCTGCCCATCTTGCAGCAGCTAGTGAAGAATGAGATGGTTGCTGGCATACGTGTGAAAGGGGAGCCAGATGAGGTACTTGGCTGCCCGACGTGCATGCAAGCCAAGTTCACCTGTTTCTCGTTCTCAAGTTCGGAGGCAACGGCTAAGGCACCACTTGATGAGGTGGTGATGGACGTCGTGGGCCCCCTGAAGCTTAGAGCTACTAGAGCTAAGTACTTCCTCACCATAGTGGACGTCTACACTCGGATGACTTGGGTGTACGTGCTGTCCAAGAAGAGCGACGTGGCTGAAACGGTGAAGACCGATTGGTTGCCGATGGTGGAGCGGCAACAAGACCGGCTAGTGAAGGCAATTCGTACCGATCGAGGGGGAGAGTTCATGAGCAAGGAGTTCTCATTCTGGCTGAAGAAGAATGGCATAAGGCACTCCCTTACCATGCCATACTCCCCTGCAATGAACGGCATCGCCGAGCGAGCGAACCGGACAATCACTGAAACGGCGCGCGGGTTGCTCATTGAAGCTGGGCTACCCGACTATTTCTGGCCTGATGCAGTGCGGAGTGCGTGTGTGGCCAAGAACAGAGCTTTGAATCATGTAGGAGCAGACAAATAAGTGCCCTATGTGGAGAGGATTGGAAGGAAGCCAAAGGTGGATATGCTTCGGATGTCCGGGTGCATGTGCATGGTGCTCGTACCTAAGCATCTTCGACACAACAAACTCGATGCCAAGGCGATATGGGCTGTGCACTTGGGCATGGCTCAAAACAGCAAGGGGTGGCTTCTTTGGGACCAATTCACCAAGAAGTTCTTGGTGAGCAGGGACTGTCAATTCCTGGAGAACCTGATGTACAAGGATTGGAAGGCAGAGAATGAGGCGAAGATAGGCGTGCGGTTTAGGGAGGTAAAGAGTTTCGGTTTGGAGCATGTGGAGCTCCCCTTGGAGCTGAGCAGCGGCAGCACCACCACAAGGCAATCTTCCCTTATGAATGGGGGAGATGAGTCCAAGGAAGAAGAGGAGGAGGTGCAGCAAGTGAGCGAGCATGCACCGACACTTCCTTCTCGCACTAGGAGTGCTCCACATATACGAATCACCCGGCAGCAACGCCAAGGCCTTCATGTCTTTGCAGCTGAGGAGGAAGGAAGGGGCAAGAGGAGAATTCAAGCCCCTAATAGGCTGACCTATGATGCACCAGGAAAGCCAGCCAAGTCAGCTCTGGCCGGAACGGCTCTTATGGTTGGAGATGACGAGGAAAGTGACTACGAGGAGTGTGCCTTCGCGTTTTTCTCTCCGGTGAAGATGCTGGGGGAACCAGCAACTCTCAAGGAGGCCTTGGAGAGTAGTGATGCTTAGGAGTGGAAGAAGGCAATGGAGAGTGAGCTGAAGAGTATTGAGGAGAACATCACGTGGGAAATGGTGGAGCTACCGGAGGGGCGTAAGGCGATTACGTCCAAGTGGCTCTTCAAGATCAAGTCCGACGCCGATGGCAAAATCGAGCGCTACAAGTCTAGGCTTGTGGCCAAGGGGAACCAGCAGAAGGAGAAGGTGGACTACAAGGAATTGTTTGCTCCTGTGGTGAAGCCGACAACGCTGCAAAACCCTACTTGCGGGAGCCACCATCAAAGGATGGGTGGTGAAACAAATGGATGTTACAACGGCATTCCTCAACGGCGTCCTTGAGGACGAGATTTTTATGGCGCAGCCAGAGGGGTTTGATGATGGCAGTGGCAGAGTGTGGAAGCTGAAGAAGGCGCTCTATGGGCTCAAGGAAGCCCCTAGGCAGTGGTACTTGAAGCTGTGTGAAGTCTTGGAATAGATCGGGTTCACTCCCTCATCCGTCGATCATTCCTTGTTCATGCTTGGCGAGGGGGAGCCGAGGAGTTTCATGGTGGTTTATGTGGATGACATCCTCATTTTCTCACCCTCCTCTAACCTTGTGAAGGAGGTGATGCTAAAGCTTCAAGACAAGTTCAAGTGCAAGGCCCTTGGTGACGTGAGCTTCTACCTCGGGCTCCACATCGAACAAGATGTGGAGAAGCGGTGCATGCGGGTGCATCAACAGAAGTACCTGGAGGCATTGGCTGCCAACTTTGGGCAGATTGAAGACCATGTGGCTACACCCTTTCCCTCTGGGTTCAAGTGTGAAGGGACCAGAGGAATAGAGCGTTGGTGAAGAGGAGAGGCACTGTTTTCACTCGTTGGTGGGCAGCCTCATGTATGCGGCGGTAAACACCTGACCGGACGTCGCCTTTGCAACCGGAAAGTTGGCTAGGTTTGTTCAATGCCCTAATGAGAAGCAGGTAGCAGCTGGAATGAGGGTGGCCAAGTATCTTGGCCAAACACCGACCTTTGGGCTGCAATACTCGGCGGCGGCACAAAGGCGCCAAAAGGGCGCGGATGGTGTTGAACCCGGGCATTTGTTCCTCACCGCATTCTCGGATGCTTCTTATGCATCGGAACCAGAGGACATGACAAGTGTTGGAGGGTTCATTTGCTGTGTTGGTGGAGGCCCAACTGCTTGGGAGAGCAAGAAGCAGATGGATCAAGCATTGAGCTCGGTGGAGTCCAAGTACATGGCACTCTACCGTGCCGTACGGGAGATTGTGTGGCAGCGGCGTTTGTTGGCTGAATTGGGGGAGGAGCAGCAAGGACCTACCCCACTCTACTGTGACAGCCAAGGTGCCATTGCTCTTGCTAAGAACCCTGTGTTGCACGGCCTCACCAAGCACATGAGGGTGAAGTGGCATTGGACAAGGAGCATGGTGGCCGCGGGTGAAGTTGAGTTGCGCTACGTGAAGACGACGGGGCAGCCAGCTGACATGATGACCAAGAGGTTGGTGGAGCAGCAGCATTGGAAGTGTTGCAAGCTGGTTGGGATGGCTCTGAACTGAGAGAGGAAGATCCTAAGGCCAACAATCTGAGGGGGGGTTTGTTGGTGCAATCCTACGGTTTGCACTCGGCTTGTTGTCAATGTGCATGCATACGTGTATGCATGGAATGGTATGAAGACATGAGATAATATATATTTCATGCTTATAGTAGTGTGTGAATGATGAGTCATGATGTCGAATGGGTGTGTGTCCAGTCAATAGCGAGTCATCGATAGTCGCATGTTACGTCGTCGCTTTAGTGTCTCGCGCGGTTTCTATTTCGTAATTTGAGTGTCTCGCGCGGTTTCTATTTTGTCGTGTGTTGGACGCTCGGCATGTCGCAGGTGTGTGCAGCAGACCCATAAAAAACTCAAGGATGAGTTCATGATGAAGAACTAGAGCCTTGGTTTCAAGACTCAAGTGATCGCGAAGCCCGCGAAAAGGGTACACCTCAAAATATTGAGAATAATTACATTACTTTGTGTAGTGTAACATTTCACTTGGTGTATGCCCTTGTGAAGGGTAGTTTCGAGACCCTTCGTGGTTGGGGATAGTGTGGCACTGTTCCACATCACTCTGCTTCGACTCTTGGGGTTTGTAGGAGCTGGGAGTCATTCCCAACTCGTAACTCTTCCTAATTTGTGTTCTAAGACTTTAGTGGCTGCCATAGTGCCGTTCGTTCAAACCGACGTTGTGTCGTCCATTCTTAATAAATCGTGCGATCTAAATGGGCTATTGTAGTCGACATTAAGATGCTCCAGATCCAAGTTGAATCAGGTCATTTGCAGCTGTGACCAGAATGCTATGAACGTTTAAAGGCGCTGTGCAGAAATCCAACTTTGCACTCTATCTTTCGTTTTAGGCATATTCAAGCCTACTGTGACTATAACAGCCCACGGGCTGCAGGGCGCATGTGCAGCAGGTCTGCAGGGAAGCGCGGGCAGGGTAGTGTGCGGGCAGCAGGGCGCGTGGGACGCGGGCAGCAGGGCGCGCGGGGCTCGGGCAGCGCAGACGCGCGAGCTACAGGGCAGCGTGGGCTGCGGGGCGCGCGGGCCGGGCGCACTGGCTGCAAGGCAGCGCGGGCAGGGCAGCCCACGTGTTGCAGGGCGCACAGGGCGCGGGCAGCGCAGGCGCGTGGGCTGCAGGGCAGCGCAGGCTGCAGGGCACGCGGGCTGCAGGGCGCACTGGCTGCGGGGCTGCAGGGCAGCGCGGGCAGGGTAGCGCGCTGGGAAACGCGTAAGGCAGCGCGCTGGCAGCGTGTAGGGCAGTGCGTGAGGCAGGGCAGGCGCAAACGCGTGGGGCAGGGCGGCTCTAGCGGGCGGTCGGGTCGCGATCGTTAAGGGTAGGGCAGAAATAAAAACAGGCAGGGCTGAACGAACGGTGGGCCCTAAAAAAAAGTCGGTCCTAGGGACCTACGTGCTCTGAAACCATGTCAAATGATGAGGCAGGAATGATTGCACTAGCATGAATGAGAAGTATATGTAGGCTATCCCTAATGGGTTGTACTCGGTATAGGCTACCCCACTAGAGCCTACACAACATGTTTTATTTTGACACTCTTTTGCAGTGGCTGATGACGAAGACCCCGGGATGTCATCTACGGTCACGGTATTGGGAGCACACTTTGCCATAGAAACGACGGGATCGCATCGTACGGGCCGCCGAAACCATTCATCACTAGTTGCTGATGGCTCCGCCGGAGGGCCTGGTGGTGGGTGAGAAGGTAAAATTCGCAAATAATCTATGCCATTTTGAGGATAGTCTCTGGTCAAGTTGTAGTCTGCTTAACCACCTCCCTCACCGTCGTCTGCTTCACCATCTTCTCCAGAAGGTGCCATGGCTGGGCGTAAGCTGATTGTTTCACCGTGACACTGGCAAGAAAGAAAAAACGACGAGCATAAGTATCGTGCAGGTCCCAACCCAACTCACCTGAGCTTCCAGGCGGTGGCGGCAACTGTGCAAGCCAACCCGATGGCGGTGCTACTCGACAGCGGCTGCTCCCACCACCTGATGGGGACGAAGGCGGTCTTCGTCGACATGGCGCCGAGCGACGGCGTGAAGAACGTGTGTGGATTCAACGGGGCACTCCAGCCTATTGAGGGCCGCGAAACCGTCGTTCTGCAAGGGGAGGCCGGGAAGCGGGTCCTCATCCCCGACGTGCTCTATGTTCCAGGTGTGCAGGCGAACCTGCTATCTGCTGGTCAGCTGAAGGAGAGCGAAGTGCAGCTGCACGGTGACAGCGACGAGATGCTTCTCGTCGCTGCGACCGGGGAGGTGCTCGGTCAAGCACGCTACAACGGACGAGTCCTCTGCACCGAGCTTCGCCCCTGCTCGACGCGATCGTCGCCGACCGAGGTGGTGGCTCTACGGTCGATCGCCTCGGCGAGGAAGTCGACCCTTGACCAGTTGCATGCGAGACTCGCGCGCGTCGGCGTCGACACGATCAAGAGCTCGGCGAAACATAAAGTTGCTACTGGGCTCGACATCACCCCGTCGACCAGAGCAGACCCGCCATGTGTCTCGTGCGTCGGAGGAAAGCTGGCACGACACACCTTCCCCGCCAAAGGCTCGGACGCCGAGGAGGCGTTGGCTGTCGTGCACATTGACTTGTGCGGGCCATTTCGGGTCGTTGCCAAGGATGTCAGCTTGTACTTCCTGCTGCTGAAGGATCGCCACACTCGATTTGTGCGGGTGATGCCGGTCACCAAGAAGAGTGACGTGCTGCGGGAGTTCCAGAAGTGGCTGGTGCTGGTGGAACGGCAGGCAAAGAAGTCGGTGCTGATGCTCCAGTCAGACCGGGGAGGGGAGTTCCTCGGGAAGGAGTTCACCGACTTTGTTGACAGCAAGGGCATCGTCCACGACCTGACGTGCCCTTACACTCTGCAGCAGAACGGCATGGCTGAGCGGGAAATGCGCATGGCCGTCGAGTCTGTGAGGACGATGCTGCTGCACACGGGCGTGCAGCACCACTGGTGGCACCTCGCTCTACGACAAGCCGTTTGGGTGCGCAACTGCTTGGAGCGGTCGACGACGCCGACGGGGACTACTCCGTACCAGTTACTGACTTGGAAGAAGCCCGACCTCACGCTGGCGCGGGTGTGGGGCTGCATGGTGCAGTTCATGGTTCCTGAGCAGCAGCGCGGTGAGAAGCTGGCACCGAAAGCTCGCTGGGGGGTTCACCTGGGCGTGTCGCCGGAGAGTAAGGGCTGGGAGGTGCTCGACCTGACCGACAACAAGGTGGTCACGTCGGTCGAGGTGATCTTCTACGAGACGCTGTCGTTGGAGGTGTGGAAGGCGAACTTTGGGCCGGCGTCGGGGCGGACGCAGGCACACCCGCCGATGGACACCTCGACGGCAACGGTTCCCTTGCTCACCGAAGTCGATGAGCTTGGTAATGAGGATGTTGTGAAGGATTTTCTGCCTCCCCCTGTTCTTGCTCCTCCCTTCCCCGTCGCAGATCGGCCTGCGCCGACACCTGTGTCGGCCATCGGCGATGAGGGGAGCCTTGAGGCGTCGCCAGTGGCGCCGGCCAGTGGCATCGCCGGCGGTCGACAAGGGGAGCAGCAGACAGGGGAGCTGGTCGAACAAGACGCAGCAGCAGGGGAGCAGCAGACAGGAGAGCCGATCGAACAAGAGGCAGCAGCAGGGGTGCAGTCGACAGGGGAGTTGTCGAAGTCAGCAGGCGGTTCGAAGCAGCTGGTCGACGAATTGACCATCGATGAAGAAGGGGAGCTGTCGGCAAGAGAAGAGTCCACCGACAGCGACGTGGTGGAGGTGCCGATTACGAAGCCTGAGCTGCGACGCACACGTCGAGCTCGACGGCCGCCGGAGCGGCTGAGCTTCCACGCCTGTCTATCGCAAGCTGCCTTCACCACTAAGTACGATGAGTTCGACAATGACCTGTTGTACGACGACGCCGAGGAGGATGAAGAACTGCCGGAGCTCGACCCCAACATGCACGCAGACCCCGAACACCGCTGGGACATCGCCACGATGATGGTAAAGGAGGCGTTGGCGAGCTGGAAGGGTGAGGCGGTGAAGGCCGCCATGGAAGAAGAGATCCGCAGCCTCGTCGGCATGGGCACTTGGGAGCTGGTCGAACGCCCACGCGGGGTGAACATCATGAAGAACCGGTGGGTGCTGACGACCAAGTATCGCCTCGACGACACCGTCGAGCGCGAGAAGGCAAGGCTGGTCATGAAGGGCTTCACACAGATGTGCAGTGCCAACTACGACGAGTCGTACTCGCCGGTGAGCAGCTACGTCACGCTGAGGATCTTCCTCAGCATCGTCGCCGTCTTCGACCTCAACCTGATGCAGCTCGACATGAAGAACGCTTTCTTGCAGAGCAAGCTCGACAGGGTGCTCTACATGTACCAGCCGGACTACTTTGACGATGGGACTGGCCGGGTGTGTAAGCTGCTGAAGAGCCTCTACGGGATGAAGCAATCACCGCTGCTGTGGTACAGGGCACTCGACGGTGTGCTGCTGGGTGCTGGTCTACGTCGACAACCTGCTCGCCGCCAGCAGCAGCCCCGCGATGCTGAAGGAGCTAAAGGAGCTGTTGGAAGATGCCTTCAGGCTGCGCGAGATTTCGCCAGTCGTCAAGTACCTCAGGCTGGAGATCGTGCGCAACAGGCCAGCGAGGAAGCTGTGGCTTCACCAGCAGGGCTATGCCGACAAGCTGTGCAGGCGCTTCATCGACAAGGAGCAGGGCGGTCGAGTCCCAAAGACGCCGGTCTCGGTCGATGCCTACGCCGAGCTGACATTCAACGACAAGGAAGAGCAGGAGCGCGAGGAGGAGGAGTACCGGCAGAAAGTTGGCTCGCTGCAGTTCGTGGTGATGACGACAAGGCCGGACATCGCGTTTGCCTGTAGAAAGCTGGGGACGGCCTCACGGTGAGGAGCGACCAGCATTGGCGCAAGTTCGATCGCTGCCTCGCCTACCTTGCTGACACCCGCGACACCGCCTTGGAGTTCTGCGGTGGACCAGAGTCGCTAGAGCTGATCGGCTATGTGGACGCCGACGACGCAGGCGACAAGCAGAAGCGGACGAGCATGAGCGGCTACGTGTTCATCTACGGAGGGGCCGCCGTCTCCTGGTCGAGCTCGCGCATCAAGTGCACGACATTGTCGTCGACAGAGTCGGAGTACGTTGCGGCCACGAATGCAGGCAAGGAGGGACACCGACTTCGCTTCCTTCTTGCGGAATTCAAGCTGCTCGACGCTGGGAAGCCAACCATCCTCCGCGTCGACAACAAGTTGGCGATTACGGTCGCTGCGGGCTTGGGGCTGACGGGCAACCTCAAGCACATGGAGCGACGTTATGCCTGGCTGCAGCACATGGTGAGGCGCGGGAAGTTCGTACTGACGTACATCCCGACTACCGAGCAGCCGGCAGACTTCCTGACAAAGGCGCTGCATTTTCCGGCTTTCAACCGGTGCTCTGTCGCCATCGGCCAAGTTCGTCTGGCCGAAGTCGGCGACGGCAACGATGATGTGCAGCAGTAGGTGCCGTGCCCTTCTGCATGGCTGGTGTGGTGACGGCGTGCTGTGTGTGGGGTGCACGTCGAGGACGAGTTTTCTCCATGGAATACTGCCATGTGGGCTGGAGGCCCAAGAGTGAGCGCGGCAGGGGAGTGTTAACGGGAGTGAAGTGTTGGCCCCGCCCTCGCTTGGGCAATGCCGACGACTTGGTCGGATGTACAGGAGTAGCAACCGGCCATCCACAGTGGGAGAGCTGCTCGACAGGCTTCATTGAGCTGCAGGGGACCGCTGTGGTGTTGCTGTCGACCAGGGAGCTCGACAGCTGCAACTGACTGGTCTGGGCGACGGGTGGGCCGTCTACTAGGAAGGGCAGTTCGACCGGGAGGTCGACGGAGCAGTCCGTCGACCTGAGAAGTGAGCAGCGGTCGACGAGGGGAGCTCGTCGACAACAGCTGACAGTTCTGGTCGACAGAAGGGGTCCGTCAACCAGGGGGTAGCTCGACGGGAGCTGCGGTCGACCAGGGACACTTGGTGATCAACCAGAGGGACCCGGTGGTCGACCAGAGGCACTTGGGGTTGTCCAGGTCGACCGGGTAACTTGCTTGGCGAGTTCTGCGGAGGCACGCAAACGTCGTCGAGGTCGCGATGGCGAAGGCGACTTCGAGTTGGTATCCCGAAGTCGGTGTGGCTCTTCAGGCACAGACAACAGCCGACGGATGCACAACAGTGCAAGTCGGGCCAATCGTCTGCGCGCATCTGCGAGCGTGCGTACTGCTGACTTCTACGGGACAACGCTCTACTGTAGCGTTGGCACACCGTCAACCTGCTGTGTTGGCAGGTCGCCTTTCTGCAGTGCTGGCGCGGCTCCTCTACGCAACGCTGGCAGGCGGTCGACCATGCTGTGGTGTCGGTCGACCAGGCTAGCTGCAGAGTTGTTAGGTGCCTGATGTAGTCATTCTTGTCATTTCTTGTTCAACAATTCTGTAATTCCAACTTTGCTAGTGGAAACTCTTGCCAATTTCTCCCGTGATTGTGCAAGCACTAAGGAACTAGGCAAAGCTACGATCACTCATAGTAGTTTGTGCCAACCCCGAAGTCTAGCTCACTACCGTTGTAGAGTGATTCTCCGCACTTCTGACATGGTGTTCAGAGCGGGTCCGTCCGTAGGACCGCTTCGTTAGGGCCCACCGATAGTTTCGACCTGCCCGATCTGCCCGTACTGCCTTGCCCAAACTGCCCGTACTGCCCTGCTCTGCTTGCACTGCCCTACACAACATGCCATGCCCATCGCGCTGCCTGCACAGCTGCCTAGCGCGCGACCACACGCTGCCCTACTAGTGGCTTGCTCGCGCTGCCTGCACGCGCACTGCCTTAGGCCTACGCGTGCCCTGCCTGCACACCGCCTGCGCTGCCCGCGCACTACCTGCGCTGCCCACGTGCTTCTGCTGCTGCCCGCGCGCTGTGTTTCCTGCCTGCGCGCTGCCTGCCTTGCCCACGCGCTGCTTGCACCGCCGGCGCCCTGCCCGCGTACTGCACGCCCTGCTTGCGCACTGCCTGCACGCCGCTGGCGCCGCCTGCACGCTGCCCCTAAGGCCCGCTGCTGCCCGCGCTCTGCCCACACAGCCCGCGCGCGGCCCTAAGCAAGCTGCCTACACGCGCCTTGCCTGCGTTGCAGCTGCTGCTAAGCTGCTGCTGCTGCCAGCGCCGCACTGCCCCGTCGTGCCCGATCCGCGCCGCACCGCCCGAGCCGCGCTGCACCGCCCGAGCCGTGCCGCACCGCCTGAGCCGCGCCGCCCTGCCGAGCCGCGCCGCGCTGCCTAGCTGCCTGGCATATCTATTTTTGGTGCTCCCCTGCTGCTTCTGCTACTGCTGCTGCTACTGCTGCTACTGCTATTGCAACTACTGCTGCTGCTACTGCTGCTATTATCAATGGCTACACTCAATGTCCTTGCCTTTGATGCGGAGGGGCGCCCGATTAGGTTTGACTGCTGGCTCGAGGACCTCCAGCTGTACCTGCAGAGCCAGGCTAGGGAGGACGTTTCACTATTAGAACACGTGTCCCGTACCAGCCTGGCCCCTGAGGATACAGCTGCGCGTGCTCTTCGTACTCAGTGGCTCACCCGCGATGCTGTCGCCCGCCTTTCTGTCCGCAGTGACTTTCTGGCCTGGGGAACGAGTCCATTTTGGCCAGCTTAAGACGGCGAAAGAGCTGTATGACACTGTAGTTGCTCGTTACTCCTCCCCCTCGTCTACTGCCCTAGGCCGGATCATGCTGCCGTACCTTCACCCTGAGCTGTCTGAGTTCCAAACTGTTGCTGACCTCTTCACCCACCTTCGCGCTAATGACGCTCGCTACCGTGCCACTCTCAAGCCAGAATTTCTGGCTGCGAACCCGCCTCCGATGTACATCACACTCTACTACCTCGTTACTCACCTCCCTGACTCCCTCTGCGCCGTTAGAGATCACTTTCTTGCTCTCGACCCCACCGAGATCACCCTTGCCCTGCTGAAGAGGCATCTTCTCGAGGCAAAGAAGAGCTCCGTCGCTGTCGCTGCCTCTCGTGGCACTCCCCGCTCCCCCCTCTTTGAGGGGTGTTCCTAACCCTGAGTCCGACCTTACTCGTGCTGCCAGTCCTACTGACACTCGTCTCCTCGCTACTCTCGTCACTGACCCTGACTTTGAGTCTACTACTGTGTTTGCCCTAGTCACTGAGCTCATCAACTTTGCTACTATGAGTCGTCTTGACTACGTCGCGAGTCTTGTTATCGACGAGATTCCCCCTCCTGGGGCGAATATAGTCGATGGCATGTGGATTTTCAGAGTGAAGGGGCCGCCGGGTTCTCCGCCTGCCTTCAAGGCGCGTTACGTTGCTCGAGGTTTCAGTCAGCGCCAGGTTCTCCTCAAGTTCTGTACGTTGACAACAAGGTCATAATGGCCTTGTATCAAGAGTAGAGGCTGGAGCACAGAACGAAGCACATTGCTCTTCGTTACTTTCTTGCTCGGGAGCTGCAGCAGCGTGGTCAGCTGCGCCTTGCTTAGGTAGCCTCTCGGGCCAACACTACTGATGTCTTCACCAACGCCCTTGGGTCTGGTGATCATCAGTGTTTCTGCACTGCTCTAGGCCTTGTGCCTACTCTGCCTCACCTGCCTGTCTCTTGATCCTGCTTGTACTGTTATTTATATATATATATATTTATATACCTGCATGCTTGCTCCTGCTAGGTTGTGATCATTGTACTGCTTGTGCTTTTACAACTATGCGTGTGAAGTGGCCTTGTGGCCGCTTGCTTGTGCTCAGAATACGTGGTGATCTTGAGATCCACCCTGAGCTTTGCTTAGGTTTGTTCTCTTGCTTGACTGGCCTTGTGACCGTTGGTTGTTCTCGCTATCCCCCACTTTGCCTATGGGGGTGTGTCAAACTGTATTTATATGTTGTAGGCTAAGGTGGGGTACTCTCTACGGGGTACAACCCCAATTAGGGTTAGCTATACAATCCTGTACTGTCCTCATTCTAGTCATTCTTACGTTCCTACTTCAAAAATTACCCGCTTTAGGGTAAGACACACTAACACTACATGTTACTCTTAAGCAACATTGTACAGTACCAAACATGGAAACCCTGGTTGATCAAGGAAAATGTCATAACATCTATTAATAAAACAATCTAAGCAAAAGTGTGACTACCGTATTACCCCGGATAGAAGCGCACATGCGCTTACAATAAAGCAGAGTTTTTTAGTGGGGCGCGCTTCTAATTGAGTCATTTTTATAAGCGCATAAGCTTATATAATGACAGAGACATATTTATAAATTTATAGCATCAAAATGTACATCTCAGTCGTACCATTCCAATCGAGGCAAAATTATATAGCGCCAAAAAAACAGAATTGCATGGTACCGATTTTTTTCCAACACACAAGGGCAAAGACACGTCAGTTTGCCCCTATGTCAGTGTTAGAATAAGTGACGAGGATGAATGATTAGGAGAAAGGGGGGGTACAAGTAGAATGTCGAGAAGATTTGTGTACCCCCTAAAGCTAGCCCCCATACAACCTAGATGCAACTAAGCCTAGATACAACTAAGCATATATGTTTGACACACCCCCATAGGCGAAGTGGGGGATAGCAAGAGCAAGTAATGGTCACAAGACCAGTCAAGAGAAGAAGCAAAGCAAAGCAAGCTCAAGGTGGATCACAAAGTCACCACACAGTCCGAGCACAAGCAAAATGCCACAAGTCCAGTTCACATGCAGAGTTATATAAAGAGAACAACAATACAGTGATCATACCCTAGCAAGTGCAAGCATGCAGGTATATATATAGATAACAGTACAGGCAAAGTCAGGCAGTAAGTAAGTGAGGCAAAGTAGGCACAAGGCCTAACACAGTAACAAAGCGCTGATGATCACCAGGCGGAAGTGCCTTGGTGAAGACATCAGCAGTGTTGGCCCGAGTGGCCACGTACGCAAGACGAAGCTGACCACGCTGCTGCAACTCTCGAGCAAGGAAGTATCGCAAAGCGATGTGCTTCGTTCTGTGCTCCAGTCTGTGCTCCTGACACAAGGCTATCATGGCCTTGTTGTCTACGTACAGGACTGGAGGCGAACGAGGCTGCTCTCCCATGTCGGTCAGCAAGTAGGTGAGCCAGCGTAGCTCCTGAGCAGCCATGGCTCCGACGTAGATCTCAGCCTCACAACTGGAGCTGAGAACTGAAGACGAGCGGATAGACCGCCAAGAAACCGAGCCGGACCCAAGGCTGAAGGTGTAACCCTGTGACGACCTATGCGTAGCTGAGTCGTCAACCCAGGAGGCGTCTGCGTGAACAGTGAGGACAACTGGACCCCGTCCTCCAAGCACAAGCCCCATGCCCAACATACTGCACAGGTAACGCAGTACCCTCTTCGCAGCATCCCAGTGCACCTTTTGGTGCCTACCGGGAGCCACGTAGCGAGCCAGAAGGCTGAGAGGGTACGCGAGGTCAGGTCGTGTGCAAGTCATCAGGTACATGAGGCAACCCACAAGCTCTGGGTATGGACCACTCGGCTCTACGGACTCGTCCGAAGGTGGAGCTGAGAGCAAGTGGCTGGTAGACAGAGGAGTGAGCTGTGGCGTGGAGTACTGGAAGCCGAAGCGCTGAAGGACCTGGTGCACCATGTGTGACTGAGTCAGTGTGATGGTGCGCCGTGCTCTGTCCCGGGTGATCTGCAGGCCAAGATAGCTGCGCGGTTCACCCAGGTCAGTGCAGGTATGTCTCTTCTGCAGTTCGGACTTCACAAGGGTCAGTGCCTCAGTGTCAGCCGTGGCAAAGACGAGGTCGTCGACGTACACTAGGACGTAGAACGGCGGCAGCGAGGTGTCGGTGCGTAGAAACAGCGACGGGTCTGCTGTAGAAGGAGTAAACCCAAGAGTCACAAGTGTAGTCCTGAGTGTGTCGTGCCACTCTCGAGGCGCCTGGCGGAAACCGTAGATTGGCCGGCGGAGGCTCCACTGAGTACTTGCAGGAAACGTCCCAGTGAAACCAGGTGGTCGGCGCAGCCAGATCTCCTCGTGCAGGCTGCCCTGCAGGAAGGCTGTACTGAAGTCCAAGGAGTGTAACTCGTAGTCACGCTGAGCAGCTACGTGTAGCAACACCCGAATAGTAGTCATCTTCGGGGTGGGGGAGAAGGTATGGAAGTAGTCAACTCCCTGTCGCTGGCTGAAGCCTCGAGCAACGTAACGCGCCTTGAAGGCAGGTGAAGAACCCGGCGGCCGCTTCACCCTGAAAATCCACATGCCGTCGACTATGTTCGCCCTAGGTGGGGGAACCTTGTCGACATAGGTGCCTGTGGACTTCCAAGATGCCATCTCGGCATCCATAGCTGCCTGCCAGTGAGAGGAGTAAGGACCAGTGAGCGCCTCTGCGTAAGAGCGCGGGGTCGGGATGTCTGGAGCATCTGGGTCTCCCTCAGGGGCAAGCAGCAAGGAAGCGAAACGAGGTACAGCAGCTGCAAGACACTCAAAGTCCTCCTGCCTCTCCTCAAGGACGTCCGTGCCAAGAGCACACTCACCCCCGACGGACGGAGGACTGGCAGGCACAGACTCAGCAACTAGAGCAGAGGCGTAGTCGAGACGGCAGGCAGCAGCAAAGTCAAGCAGCTAAGCAATGAGAGCAGAAGCAGCAGCAGACTCAAAGGACGGGTCAGTGACAACAGTGGCAAGGAGACAAGCGACAGTGGGACTGGCAGCACGCGCTCGGTCAGACTCAGGGTCAGGGACCTCAGGAAGAGAGGACTCCGGAGGAGCAGGGAGAGCAACACGCAGAGGAACAGAGGAAGGACGGAGCGCCATAGTGTGCGTGCCTGGGACAGGAGGAGGACGCAAACGAGGAGCGCGACGAGCAGTGCGAACATGCGAGACAGGACGAGACGCATGCTCACGACGCTTTGTAAGACCTCCGGACTGCTCAGTGTAAGGAGAGGGAACAGGCAATGGGGAGGCTGGCTGTAACGGCGGTTGCGACTGGTCAGGTAGTGGACACGGGAAGGGAGGAGGAAGACCAGTAGAAGACGGGACACCAAGAACCTGCTGAAGCAGGGGAACGAAGTACGGGCGTGGCCGCACAGTGCCTCCAGCACCTCCAGCTCTAGGGTCAACAGCTCCAGCTCCAACAGCCCCAGCACCTCCGACGCTAGTGCCTCCAACTCCAACTACACCAGCTCCAGCGCCTCCGGCACCAGCTGCTCCAGGCTCCGTAGGGTCTCCAGCTCCAGTAGTAACAGCAGCACCTCCAGCTCCAGTGTCTCCAGGCTCGCCAGCTCCGGGAGCTCCACTCCGACGGTGTGCGCGCTGAACAAGCCACTCACGCAGCTGCTGCGAGGACAGTCGCAGTGAAACACCAGCAGGACCTCCAGACGAAGCAGCACCCCGAGGCTCAGCACCCCCAGACTCCGCACCCTCCGACTCAGCACCCCCATGCTCCGCACCCTCCGACTCAGCACCCGCAGGCTCAACACCCTCAGGCTCAGCACCCCCAGACCCAGCACCCTCAGACCCCGCACCCCCCGGCTTCGCACCCCCAGACGCAGCACCCCCAGACGCAGCACCCCCAGACGCAGCACTTGGAGCAGCACCTGAGACGACAGCTACCTGAACAGGCGCAGTACCAGGGAGAGGGTCTACCTGAGACACACCCGAGGGAGCAGGACCCTGGGGCGGGAGGTGGTCTACCTGAGGTGGACCGGGAGCAAGGAAGAGCGGCGGGGGCGGGGGAGGGGCAGAGCGGTAGGGGAAGAGACGGTAGAAGGGAACCGACTCGTCGAACGTGACGTCCTGAGACAGGAGGACACGGCACGGGGTGGGGTGGTAAAACTGCCAGCCAGGCGCGTCAGGGACAAAGCCAAGGAAGACGCAGGGAAAGGCGCGGGCGGAGAGCTTGTCCGTGGACGTATCGCGAACAAAGGCACGAGAACCCCAGACCCGGAACACCGACGCATCGCCAACCTTCCCCGTCCAACGCAGTGTTGGCGAGGTCTCCGGCAAGGAGACACCGGGCCAGAGGTTGAGCTGGTGCGCAGCGTAGCAGACCGCAAACGGCCACAGAAAATGGGGAGCGGCCGCATGGATCATGGAGGTACGAGCGACCTCCATGACTAAGCCAATGCGGTGCTCAGCAATCCCATTTTGCTGAGGGGAGTCCGGAAGCGTGAATGACTGGGTGATTCCCTCCCCACGAGAAAAGTCCCGCAAGAGGTCAGAGGAGAACTCACCACCTCTGGCAGAGTGCAGACGCAGGACAGGAAGGTCCTGGCCGAACCGCTCGCTCGGTTGGAGACGGACCGTGCGGATCCAAGGGATCAAGACAGGAGAGACCTCACCCTTGCTGCGCAAGGGGAAGACTGTGGTGTACTACGTGTAGTCGTCAACTACCAGCAAAAAGTAGCGCTCACGGCCCTGTCCACTGACGCGGGCTGGGCCCCACACGTCCATGTGGAGGGTCTGCAGGGGAGCAATCGTCGGGGGAAACGAGGAGGAGTGAGGAGCGGCGCGCTGCCGCCCCTCGACGTAAGGAAGGCACGGCGGGGCAGGCGAGGCCGGGAGGGGAGGCAGAGACCTGTGTAGATCAGAGACAAGAAGACGGGAGTGCATGCCACGAAGGCGTGGCAGGGAGGGGTGACCCAGGCGGTGGTTCCACAGAAGAGTCTGGTGCGACAGGAGGCGACACGAGCAAGAGACGACTACCTGACCTGACGCGGACACCTGAGCAGACGCAGCGACCTGAGGAGGCTCGGTAGCCAGCGTGTTAAGACTCGACCCTGGCCGACGAGTGAACGTAGCCAGGTGACGCCCCGTCCGTGTGCACGTGCAGATCGACACACGCTGACCCCCAGGAGTGGTGGTAGTGACCATCGCATCCTGAAGGGCAGCGGTACTCACCAAGTTCGTAGAGAAGGTGAAGACCTGACAGTGAGCCGGACGGAACCGCCGGACACGGGAGGACAGTGAAGGAACTGGCAACGACCGGGCCCCCAGAGGGGTCAGCCAGTCTGACCGGAATAGGTGCAGGAAGAGGAGTGAGAGTGGTGCTGTCACGAAAGAAACAGCGCGAGGCGCCGGAGTCCAACGTGAAGGTGTGCAGGGCCTCAGCAGGCGCAGTACCAGGGGGAGTACAAGACGCACTAGCACCTAGAGCAGCAGTGGCTATACCTGGGTCAGGCGGCACACACCAGTAACAGTCACCCTCAGCACTAAAAGACAAAGCATACATGGCAGAGATAATAACATCAAAGTCTAGGTCAAAGATAGCAACTCCCGACCTAAGCAACTCCGCCCAGTGAGGGCACTCGACGTCGTCACCAAACTCAGCACGCCAGGCGTCGTCAAGGCGGGCAAAGCAGCGGCGCTCAGTCTGATACTTCCCGCATGTCTGGCCCGCACGGGCACCCGTGCGAATGACATACGGGCAGGTCTCACTACCCTCACCCGTCCCACGCTGAACCAACCACTCACGGAGCTGCTGAGGCGTCTGGGTCTCGCTCCGACGCTGCTGGTGCTGGCCCCAACCACCACCAGGGCCTGTGCGCTGAGGCCCAGACCTACCACCACGGGTCCCACCGCCTCCACTGCCGCCACTCCCTCCGCTGCCGCCACCGCCGCCACCAGAGCCGCCACCGCCGCCACTAGTCCCACCACCGCCACCACCACCACCGCCTCCACCTCCTCTACCGCCGCCCCCACTACCGCTCCCACTGCCACCTCCACCACCACCGCTGCCTCCTCCACTACCCCGGCCACCCTTGCCCTTGCTGTTGCGGTTCTTCGCACTAGTCGAAGCAGCACCAACGTCCTCAGGAACAGAGACGTCTGCAGCAGCAGCGGAGGCGAAGGAGGAGGAAAGTGGGGAGGGGGAGCACCCCTCAAAGAAGGGTGAGCGCGGAGTGCCACAAGCAGCACTTACAGCAACTTCACTAGTCTCAGCTGCGAGGAGATGCTGCTCGAGGAGGTCAACAGTGAGGCGAGTGACTATGAAGTAGAGGGTGATGAACATGGGGGGCTGGTTCGTGGGAAGGAACTCAGCAGGGACGGTAGCGCGGTAGTGAGCGTCGCTAGTGCGCAGGTGGGTAACCAGGTCCGCTACTGTGGCAAAAGCCGACAGCTCAGGGAACAGGTAGGGTAGTAGCAGCCTGCCAATAGCAACAGTGGCAGGGGAGGAGTAGCGAGCAACGACAGCGTCGTACAGGGCCTGTGTTGTCCTGTGCTCTCCAAAGTGAGCACATTCGGTCGCAGGCAGGTGGTTGCGAATGGCTAAGCGGGCAGTAGCGTCACGAGACAGCGACTGGGAACAAGTCGAAACGTCAGCTGTGGCGGGAGGGGCTGGAGCGGCTCCAGACACGTGGTCAAACAGTGAGACACTGTCCTTAAGATCGCTCAGTAGGTACAATTGCAAATCGTCGTGCCACGTGTCAAATGCTACAGGCCTACCCTCTGGGTCGAACGCAAGAACTCTAAGCGAAGCCATAGTGGCGCAGGGCTCAGGAGCAGCAGTAGCAGTAGTTAAGGGGCGGAGCCGAGGGGCCTAGGGGCCAAACAAGAGGGCCGAGGGGCCGAGGGGCCTAGGGGGCCGAGAGGCCTAGGGGGCCGAGGGGCCAAACAAGAGGGCCGAGGGGCCAAACACGAGGGCCGAGGAGGCCGGGCCTAGTAGCCGAGGCTAGGGGCCGAGGGGCCGAGAGGCGGGGCCGAGGGGCCAAACAAGGGGCCGGGCGCTGGGCAGACACGGAGCCGAAGGGCTTAGGGGGCCGAGGGGCCAAACAAGGGGAGGGGCCGAGGAAGCCGAGCCTAGGGGCCGAGGGGCCAAACAAGGGGCCGGGCGCGGGCTAGGTACGGGGCCGGGCGCGGGCTAGGTACGGGGCCAAGCGTGGGCTAGGTACGGGGCCAGGCGCTGGGCAGGCACGGGGCCGAATGCTGGGCTCTGAATTGGGGCCGAGGGGCCTAGGGGGGCCGAGGGGCCAAACACACGGGGCCGAGGAGGCCGAGCCTAGGGGCCGAGGCTAGGGGCCGAGGGGCCGAGGGGTGGGGCCGAGGGGCCAAACAAGGGGCCGGGCGCTGGGCAGGTACGGAGCCGGGCGCTGGGCAGGTACGGGGCCGGGCGCTGGGCTCTGAATTGGGGCCGAGGGGCCTAGGGGGCCGAGGGGCCAAACACATGGGGCCGGGGGGGGCCTAGGGGGCCGAGGGGCGGGGCCGAGGGGCCAATCAAGGGGCCAGGCGCAAGGCTCTGAATTGGGGCCGAGGGGCGGCGGGGCCGAGGGGCCAAACAAGGGGCCGGGGGGCCTAGGGGGCCGAGGGGCCAAACACATGGGGCCGAGGGGCGGGGCCGAGGGGCCAAATAAGGGGCCAGGGGCAGGGGTCTGAATTGGGGCCGAGGGGCCTAGGGGCCGAGGGGCCACACCAGGGGCCGGGGGGGGCCTAGGGGGCCGAGGGGCCAAACACACGGGGCCGAGGGGCCAAACAAGGGGCCGGGGGGCCTAGGGGGCCGAGGGGCCAAACACACGGGGCCGAGGGGCGGGGCCGAGGGGCCAAACAAGGGGCCGGGCGCAGGGCTAGGTACGGGGCTGGGCGCGGGCTAGGTACGGGACCTAGCGCTGGGCAGGTACGGGGCCGGGTGCTGGGCTCTGTATTGGGGCCGAGGGGCCTAGGGGCCGAGGGGCCAAACAAGGGGCCGGGGGGGGGCCTAGGGGGGCCAAGGGGCCAAACACACGGGGCCGAGGGGCGGGGCCGAGGGGCCAAACAAGGGGCCGGGCGCTGGGCCTGAATGTGGGCCGAGGGGCCTAGGGGGGGGGGCGAGGGGCCAAACACACGGGGCCGAGGGGCCAAACAAGGGGCCTGGCGTGGGTGTTGACGGGCCGGGGCTAGGTACGGGGCCGGGCGCTGGGCTAGGAACGGGGCCGGGCGCTGGGCCTGAATGTGGGCCGAGGGGCCTAGGGGGGGAGGGGGCGAGGGGCCAAACACACGGGGCCGAGGGGCCAAACAAGGGGCCGGGCGTGGGTGTTGACGGGCCGGGGCTAGGTACAGGGCCGGGCGCGGGTGTCGACGGGGTGCTGGCTAGGAACGGGACCGGGCACGGGTGTCGACAGGGTGCGGGCTAGGTAAGGGGCCGGGTCGCGGGCTAGGTACGGGCTGGTCGCGGGCGTCGATGGGGCGATCGCGAGCTAGGTACGGGGCCGGGTCGCGGGCTAGGTACAGGCCGGTCGCGGGCGTCGACGGGGCGCGGGCTAGGTACGGGGCCGGGCGCGGGTGTCGACGGGGCGATCGCGGGCTAGGTACGGGCCTATCGCGGGCTAGGTATGGGCCAGGCGCGAGGCTAGGTACGGGCCAGGCGCGGGCGAGGTACGGGCCGGGCGCGGGGCTAGGAACGGTGCCGAGCGCGGGGCGACGGAGTCGACGGCGCCAAGGGGCCGAGCCTAGGGGCTAGGGGCGACGGGCCGACGCGCACCTTCTGAGGTCTTCGCGAGTCAAACGAAGCGATTAAGAAATTAGGCTCGCATCAATTTTGAAACTCGTTACTGTGTTTAGCAGGTTAAAAAAAAAATGCATGTGCTTATAATAAAACAGGGTTTTACAGGGGGTGCGCTTATAATTGAGGATCGGCCATAAGCGCATTGCTCCAGATATAAGCGCATGCGCTTTTAATAGGCCTGCGCTTATATCCGGGGTGATACGGTACTATAATCCAGCCCGGTTATTAAGGTACCAGGTTAATTTACACTGATGAAGTTTCCCCTGATTGTCACAGCTTCATTATTCGCATTCCGCTCATCTCTGTTTGACAACTCATTACATACCGTATATGCTATGAAATTTTCCTTCCACTCAGGATTTCGTTTTGAAGGTAGCTGGAATATCTGTTTGTCGTGTGTGCATCTGGACAACCATCCCCGTTAAAATAAACCTTTGGGTATGCCGCAGATGCTTTTGGATGGGGTGGGGTCAGTTGATTTCTGCTTTCCGAACTGTAGCTCCCTCGCCCAACCTTGTGCTCCTCCTCGCCCTTCACCCCACTCACCATGTACAAAGCTATGTGGTCCTACCACGGGTGAAATCTTGAGATTTGAGGCGCATTTTACAAGCGGCACTGGCGCGCATTTCACCCAACAGAAGCACCTCGCATCTTAGTTCGTTCCGCAGGGCCTGAAATAAGTAGTCTCTCACCTCTTATCGCGCGTCTTTCCGAGCCCCTTACTAGTAGACTGACGGCTCCGCGTGCCTCATCTCTGCGTCCCTCCGCGCACGTTCGTCGCCGCACTCGCCGGCCGCTATTCGAACTCCCGTGCTCCCTTACCCCACCCTTGGCCCTCACTTTCCCCCTAGTCCTCCTCACCCCCCACCGTAGGGCCCGAGGCCCCCAGCCCGCCGCCGCGCCGCCATGTCGTGGTTCCGCTCCGCTCTGAGCATAGGCGCGGAGGCCGCCAATGCGAGCGGCAAGGCGGTGGGGTCGGGGTTCGAGCGCGCGAGCTCGTTCGCGTCGTCGGTGGTGCAGCGCGCCAATGACGCCGTGCTGCTGGCGGGCGACGCCGTGGAACAGGGCGCCAAGATGGTCTACGAGCACGCCGAACACGCCGTGGTGCGTCTCCCCGCCACCGCCGCCGCCGCCGCCGACGCCGCCACGCTGTGCGAGCGCCCCCCGCGTCATTCCTTGCGCATCCCTTCCACCGCCCGCCCGCGCTACGCTTTTGCCGCCGCTGCATGCCTTCACTCTCCATCGCGTTTGATTGCTCAGCATGTGCCTTTGCCTCCATCTCACGGTCTCACCAATCCTCGCGTCTCCACCTCCCACCCCCCGCGCAGGGCGGCGCGTCGGCGCGGCAGCACAACAGCTTCCGCCATGCCGTGCGGCGCATCGAGGAGGTGGCGATGCTGGCGCGCGGGGCGGAGCGCAAAGAGGCGCTGGCGCGCTGGCTGGGCGCGCTGGCGGAAATCAGCGCGGAGAGAGACCAGGCGGAGCGCGGAGAGAAGGAGCTGGCGGCGCTGCAGCAGCTGGGGATGGGGCTTGCGCTTGGGGGGAGCGCGGCGGCGGGTGGGGGGAGCGATGGTGGTGGGGGTAGCGGGAAGAATGACTCAGCGGAGGGCGGGGCGGGGGAGGCAGCGGGGCAACGGGCGGCGGAGGCAGATGGGGGCGGAGGGCAGGCGGGGGAGGGCGCGGAAGAGGGAGGTGGTGAGGGCGCGGGTAAGGGCGCGGGCGAGAGCGATGGCACGAGTGGCAGCGGCGTGAGGGAGGGCTTGGCGCCGCCCTCAGCGTCTCCGCGGCGCCTCCCTGCCCCGCCCAGCGCCCCCCCGCACAGCAAGGTGTCTCGGGTGAGTGCAATTACACGGTGTGGTGGGTGAGTGAGAAGGCACGGTGTGGTGGGTGAAACAGCGAGTAGCAGGCTCACATACCATCCACCCTTCTGCCTGCCATCCATCCACCCATGCAATGTGCCGTCCACCAACATCCCCTCAACCCTGCGTCCCCCCTGCCTGCACGTCCTCTCTCCCTCCTCCTGCCCACAGGTGCTGTTCCACGACCCCAATGCGCCGCACCAGCCACTCACCTTTCGCGACGTCTTTCTGCACAGCCAGGCGCTGGAGAACATGGTGGCGTCGCTGGTGAGTGCGAGTCAACTCAAGTCTTTCTGCACTTGCTTGGCCCCGCTGTGACAGTCGGTCGGACCAGAAGCGGTTCGAACCTCTGAGGTTCGACCATGTAATAAGAATGGCGCGGTTGGCACTGAAAGAGTGCCTTACTGCAACACCCGCTATGCAGTGTAAGTGGATAGTCCAGCATGGGGAAGGCAAGGAGTAGAGAGGTGGAGTGGAGGGCATCTAGGAAAGGAGTGGGAGGGAAGTTGCAGGTGTTCGTCCCAATTGCGGGATGCGGGGCGTTGATCACGTCCCGCCCCACTGGAGCGCGCGCGTGCCCGCCCAAGTTCAAGTGCGCTTGGCTGGACGTGGTTCGCCCAGAGCGGAATCCGTTGAATGCGGTGCAGATGGAGCGGTTGATGTGTCTGTGTACCACCGTGCCATCATCCACGCATGTCCATGTTTGCCCCCATGTGTTTGCCCCCATGTGCCGCCGTGCATGGCAGGTGATGGACCCGGGGGATGACGAGGAGTTCTGGCTGCTCAGAAACCTCTTCAGGTGCCCTCCCTCGCTCCTCCATCCTCCATCCCCCTTCCTCCTTTCTCTGCCCTCCTTCCTCCGCTCTCTCTCCTCCTCTCTCCTTCCGCTGCATGCCATGCTCCGGGCATTGATTAGCGATTGTGTGTTGCTTGTTCGGTGCAATTCAGTGGACTGCGTTGTTCATTGATTCCGAGTAACCAAGAGGCATGCGCTGCGTGCAATGCATGGAGCGCGCACCATACAGCAACCATCGTTCTCAACGACCCACCAGGTGACCTCCTTGCCCCTCGTCTCCTGTGAGACCTATCCTTCCTCTCCCTTCTCCCACCCTCGCACGTTCCCTTGCGTGCTTCTACACCCCTTCCCTTGCATCACATATACCTCGAAATTATTCCTGCTCACTCCTCCTTTCTCCTACATCCATTTTCCCTCCCCCCCCTCCCACGCCATTCTGTGCGGCCAGGTTGTGTCTGTCGCTGGGCCACGAGGACCAGGACGCGCTGCTCGCCACGCTGCACTCACTCGCAAACTCCGCCGAGTCCTACGCTGAAGTCAAGGTCACCGCCCTCCCCTCCCCTCCCTTCCCCTCCCTTCCCCTCCCTTCCCCTCCCCTCCCCTCCCTTCCCCTCCCTTCCCCTCCCCTCCCCTCCCTTCCCCTCCCTTCCCCTCCCCTCCCCTCCCTTCCCCTCCCTTCCCCTCCCCTCCCCTCCCTTCCCCTCCCTTCCCCTCCCCTCCCCTCCCCTCCCTTCCCTTCCCCTCCCCTCCCCTCCCGTCCCTTCCCCTCCCCTCCCCTCCCTTCCCGTCCCCTCCCCTCCCGTTCCCCTCCCCTCCCGTTCCCCTCCGCTCCCTTTCTCTCCGCTCCCCTCCCCTCCGCTCCGCTCCGCTCCTGTGCATGCGGCCATGGCATTGCATTGTGCAGAGCCCTCTCCCTGCTTCTACCTAAGTTGGTCATTTACGCCATTTCAGCCCACGTACACGTAACGCGTACGTACGTGTACGTACGCCGGGCAGGTAAAGAAAAAAAGTTCCCCTAGAAAATTCTTTGAAAACGGTTTCCGAAAACCTAAAAAAATAAAAAAACTTTCGACGACCTGCGCTCTGTTAGCGTGTTAGTACGGCGCGACGTTTTTCAAAGTAGTAATGTAAGAAACAGGAAGGTTGCTAGCTAGGGTTGCTATGGTGTGGCGTCTACCCTACGTACTATGTCGACTAAGGCGGTAGAACTACGATAGCTAAGTCTGTCGAGAGAGGGAGGGAGGAAATTGTGGTGGGAGTAGATCTGAATGTGTACAAACTGTTCGCGATAGAACATTGCGAACAGTTTGACTCAGATCGCGATTGCTTCGCTTGCAAGGTAAGCGAATGTCACCCGCTCGGCAGTTTCGTCACCGCCGACCTTCACTGGTTTCGGCGAATCCCAACTTCGAGTCAAACCAATTCGCATGATGGTATTTTTGTTATTTGGGAAATTACGAGGTTGTAATGGAATGTTTACACTATATGATGGAAATCATGATTACGAGGGAGTAGGGATGAGCAAGGGGCGAACACGAACATGTTCGTGTTCGCCCCTAGACGAACACATCCGTTTGCCGAACCGAACACTGTTCGGTTCGGCGAACACTTTAAGCAAAAACACGTGTTCGCCGTTCGCCTATGAAGGCATGTTCGGGCGAACCTCGAACGCGTTCGTGTTCGTCGCGGGGCAAATTGCAGCAGCGGCCCGAACACGAACGTGTTCGGGCGAACATCGAACACTGTTCGGCGAACAATTTAAGCAAAAAAAACAAACCTGTTCGGTTCGCCTCGAACACGTTCGAGGCGAACCGAACAGGTGTTCGCCCTTGTGCTCATGTCTACGAGGGAGTACTATAGAAAAAATATACATGTTCGGGCAGCCCAGATTTTTTTTCACCTGCCCGTACATTAGGCCTCCAACCCAACAGCCGCGTAACGTACGTACCCGTACACGTACGTACGTAAACGTAAACGTAAATGACCAACTAAGGCTTCTACTGCCTCAACCACCCGCTCACCTTCAAACCAGGCAACGCTGCAATGGCCTCCTGTCCTTTGCCTCTCCCACCGACCTCGAAAACCTTCCCCTGCGCCAAGCCTCCTCTCCCCCCCCTTGCTGTGCGCCCACGAGCAGCTATCAGGAGACGAGTTGGAGCGGTTTGTGGCGGAGGCGATGACGGGGCTCAAGGTGAGCCCCGAGGCGGAGCGCCTGGACGCCGAGGCACGGCGCCTGGAGCACGCCGTGGCGCAGGGGCTGGCTGCTGTGCACACCTCCTCTGCCCTGCACGCCGCGGAGGATGATGGTGACCGGGGCAAGGGCGGTGGCGCGGAGGGGAAAGGAAAGGGTGAGGAGGTGGGAGAGGAAGGGGCAGAGCAGGCAGAGGGCGAGGGAGGGGCGGGGGAGGCGGAGAGGGCAGAGGGGGAGGCGGCGTTGGGGCGGGTGGAGGAGGCGGAGCGGGCGGTGGACGAGGTGCTGGCGGTGCAGCAGCACGAGGTGCAGGCCGCGCGCAGCCGCGAGGTGCTGCGTGCTGCTCTGCGCCTGGTGGCTCTGGAGAGGCGTAGAGAGGCCCTGCTGCAGCAGGGGGACACACCGGGCGACCGTGCTCTCAAGGTGGGCAGGGCATGCTGTGGGGGGTGGGCGAGCAAAGAAAGTAGAACAATCCAATCGAAAGTTAAAGTGGGGAGACTATTCCAAGATGGTCACAAGGAACTCAGTGGAGCAAGAAAAGGGTTGCAGAGTGAGAAAAGGGTTGCAGAGTGAGAAAAGGGTTGCAGAGTGAGAAAAGGGTTGCAGAGTGAGAAAAGGGTTGCAGAGTGAGGGAGGCGGAGCAAAAGAGACTCCGGCTGAGAAAAGCCCATCAGCGCAAACATGAACCACCAGTGCAAAGAGACTACGAAATGAAGCACATGGAGGGAGGTTATGGGTGCAGAGATGAGGTAAGTTGATCAGGGTGGAGAGATAAACGGGCCGTCCAATGTCTTGACGCATCTCAAACACCCCCCCCCCTTCCCCCCCCCACTGATGCCATGGCCTGGCATGGCATGGCATGGCACGGCATGGCAGGTGGAGCGGGTGACATCACTGGCAGCGGAGCTGGGCGAGGGGGTGGTGGCGCTGAGGGCACAGATGGCGGAGTGCAGCCAGCAGAAGGCGGACGCCCTCGCCTACCGCACCGCCAAGGCGCATGAGGCTGCTCACTCCCACTCCGTGAGAGCCCCCACCCCGTGAGAGCCCCCACTCCGTGAGAGCCCACTCCATATGGGCCCCCCACTCCTTATGGGCCCCCCACTCCTTATGGGCCCCCACTCCTTATGGGCCCCCCACTCCTTATGGGCCCCCCACTCCATATGGGCCCCCCACTCCTTATGGGCCCCCCACTCCATATGGGCCCCCCACTCCATATGGGCCCCCCACTCCATATGGGCCCCCCACTCCATATGGGCCCCCACTCCATATGGGCCCCCCACTCCATATGGGCCCCCCACTCCATATGGGCCCCCCACTCCATATGGGCCCCCCACTCCATATGGGCCCCCCACTCCATATGGCCCCCCCACTCCGTCACCTCCCCCCTCCCTGAGCTCCAAGCTGCATGCTCGGAGCGCAGCCCCATCAGCCTGTTTCTCTCATTGCCCTTGTGCCTTCCACTCTCCTCGCTCCTCTCCCTGCCTCTCACTCTCCTTGCCTTTCACCCTCTGTACCCCCTGCCACGCCTCCCCATGCCCCCCGTGTTTCACCCACTCATGAGCCCAAAAGCATGGTTTGTGCTCCCCCTGTGTGCCTGTGTGGGCATGTGCCAGGTGGTGGACCAGGAAATGGCTGCTCTGCAGGCGAGGAAGGCGGAACTTGAGGAGGAGTTGAGCAAGGTGAGGAGGAGCTGAGCAAGGTGAGGGGCAGTGGGGGAAATAACACAAAGGTGCAGGTGGGGACGGGTGCAGAGTGGTGCAGTGGTGAAGCAGGGCATGGGATTGCTTGCATCACACATGTGAACACAATGCCAGGAGACTCGGGCCTCCTCTTCTGCTGCTCCTGTTGCCACTTGCGTCCTAGATCCCATGACACCTCATCATCATCCCTCACTGCTACTGCCTGTTGCTGTTGCCTCCTATCACCAACAACAGGTGCAGAGTGCAATAGACAGTTTGAGCAAGAAGCAAGGCAAGGTGCGCGAGGAGAAGGAGCAGTTCAGCATGGCCAGCACCAGCATCGTCACCCACCTTGCAGCGCAGGTAACGCGGTAACCACCTAACAGTGCGGGCAGGTTAGACGTCACATGAGCACGACAAACCGAAGTCGAACGAATTCGGTTTAATCCCTGACGAACCTTTCTGTTCCAGGCGGAGCTTTTTAGGTCACTTGATGTTCGAGGTTCGGCCAAAGATACTCAAGGTGTGGAAGGTTCGGTCGAACTGATGGGTGTTCAACCCGAACCTGTGTCAGATTACTATCCTCATTGTAACCTACATCAATCATATAAGCCTACGTCAGAGATAGACACCCAAACTTAGTTTGGGTGCAGAACTAAGGTTAACCCTAGTTGGGGGTTGGATCTCAACCTTGGCCAAATTGCTTGGCCCCCAAGGTTGGGTTGGGAATTATTGGTCCCCCCAATAATGTTGAACCACTTGGTCAACATTATTGGTCCCCCAGTAATCCCTCAACCCAACTTATTGGTGGGGGCCAATAATGTTGGCTAGGTTCCCAACCAAACCCCTCATCCTAGCACTATGTATACCCCATACTTCCTAATCAAGCTATCGGTTCTTCTTCACGTTTTCTCACAAGGTATCAGAGCCACTACGGCTTACGCCTTTCTCCGATCCTAAGGATCTCACGTCCCACGTGCCGTATCACGCCCCCCTCCCTCACACGGCTCGTTGCCGCTCTTCGCACCTAAGTTGCGCTATTACGCCTTCACGGCCCCCCTCCCCCCTCGTACTCACGCACTCTCCCGTGCCTCCCCCGCATAAGTTACGACCGGCAGCCCGCTCCCTCCCCCCTCCCCTCCCCTCTTTCACCGCGGCGCTTTCCGCCGACGAGGGCGGACACGACCACCGCGGCGATTTCTGCCGACGAGGGCGGACGCGACCACCGCGGCGGATTCCGCCGACGAGGGCGGACGTGACCACCCCGGCGATTTCCGCCGACGAGGGCGGACGCGACCACTGCGGCGGATTCCGCCGACGAGGGCGGACGCGACCACCGCGGCGGATTCCGCCGACGAGGGCGGACGCGACCACCGCGGCGATTTCCGCCGACGAGGGCGGACGCGACCACCGCGGCGGATTCCGCCGACGTGGGCGGACGCGACCCCCGCGGCCAATTCCGCCGACGAGGGCGGACGCGATCACCGCGGCGATTTCCGCCGACAAGGGCGGACGCGACCACCGCGGTGATTTCCGCCGACGAGGGCGGACGCGACCACCGCGGCGATTTCCGCCGACGAGGGCGGACGCCACCACCACGGCGATTTCCGCCGACGAGGGCGGACGCGACCACCGCGGCCAATTCCGCCGACAAGGACGGACGCGACCACCGCGGCGGATTCCGCCGACGAGGGCGGACGCGACCACCGCGGCGATCTCCGTCGACAAGGGCGGACGCGACCACCGCGGTGGATTCCGCCGACGAGGGCGGACACGATCACCACGGGCGCTCGCCGTGACCGCAACCACCCCGACAAGGGCGGACGACACAGTCGCGGGCGGACGGCGCAGCTGCGGGCGACAAAGCGCAGCCGCAAGCGAACGGCGCAGCCGCGGGCGACAAGGCGCAGCTGTGGGCGGACGGCGCAGCCGCGGGCGACAAGGCGCAGCCGCGGGCGGACGGCACAGCCGCAGGCGACACAGCGCAGCCGCGGGTAACCCGGCGCAGCCGCACGCAACGTGACCGCACCACCCCTCCAGGTGGTGTCGTCTCCCCTCCTTGACCGCACCACCTCTCCAGGTGGTGTCGTCCCTCCCCCCCTCCTCCTCCTCATGGCGGACGATTCTACTCCTCTTGAGCTCGGAGCCACTGACAAGCTCGAGCTTCTCCATGACACTACGGCCGTAAACTGGGCGTCGTTTGAAGACACACTTCACACGCACCTTGGCTCCGTCATCATTCAAGACTATTGCCTTCTTGATGTAGTCCTCGAGCACCCTAATGGCCTCCCACCTGTTCTCCCCCCTCCTCTTGAACCTCCTCCCCCTGACGCCCCTCCTCCAACCGAGCCTCTTCCCGACCCCCCGCGTGCCCCAGTTCATGATGACAACCCGGATCGCTGGGGGGCCAACCTGAACGCCTACAACAAGCTTCGCGACACCTACACCCTCCAGCGTGAGGCGTACCGTGTTGCGGAAGAGGCACACGCTAATGCTACTGCACGCATCCTCTCCTACGCTCAAGATGAGAAAGACTATGCTGAAGAGCTTCGCAAGCTCCACAAAGATGTTGCAGCGTGGCGTGTTGCTGATCGTCGTGCACTCGCCATCATCTTCTCCTGCATCCCCTCTCACCTCAAACGCGACCTTCGTCCCACCTCCTCCTCCGAACTCTGGAAAACCCTATCTACTCAGTACGATCGTCAGGATCTTCGCTCCCTCCTCCCACTCTTTCGCAAATTCCAAGACATCACCCTTGACTCCTCCCCCACTGCTGCGGCCTACACCCGTCGCCTCATTGACACTGCACAACGCCTCAATGACCGGGGCATTGTCATCTCTGAGTCCCTTCTCACTGCACGCATCCTCGACTGCCTCCCTCCCACATATGACACCTACCGTATCACCTTTACCTCCCGCCACCGTCATCCTCCTCCTGTGGCTGACACCATCGAGTGGCTACTTGACAGCGAAGTGGACATTCAACGTGACTCTGCTATTGTCAATGTTGTCCAGACCCGCAAAGCTACCACAGGCAACCACAACAGCGGAGGAGGTGGCGGCCTAGGTGGCGCCAGCAGTGGTGGTGGTGGACGTGGTGGTGGGCGAGGAGGAGGACGTGGTGGTGGCCGAGGTGGTGGCCGTGGTGGGCGTGGCGGACATCCCTCACCCTCGGGCACCCTCCCCCCGTGTAGACATGAGCAACGAGCGAACCGAACACGTTTGACTCGAACAGTTGACGAACACTTGGTCAACTCGAACCGAACCGAACACGTTTGTCACGAACAGTTTTCGTAAATGTTAGTGTTCCCCGTTCGAGTATAGTGTCGAACAGTTTTGAGGCATGGTCGAACACTAAGGTGTTTGGCACGAACTCGAACAGTTTGCCACGAACTCGAACAGTTTGCCATGGGGGGTACTTTCTATTATAATCACATTCAGTGCATGTAAGAAACTCAGGGCGTGTGTTCTACAAGCAAAATCAGAATGTAAATAAAGGTAGCAGCGAAGATCCGCAATGTCTCGCACACATGGTCTAGTGAAATATGGATAAATAAGTCAACAGCTCAAAGTTCAGGGCAACGACAAGTCAAGGACATGCAAAACAAAGCCAGACAGCACCAAGTCCCCATGCAACTCCCTCACTCAACTCCAGTTCCCCCCCCCACAGCAACAGCCTCCTCCTCATCCCCCTCATCTAGCCCCTCTCCCTCCAGCGCCAACTCTGGTGGTGCCTGCTGTCCGCTGCGGCCGGGTTCCTCACCAATACTCTTCCCAGGGTGTGACGTGTACCATGACCTGAGAGTCATGCTCGCGCTAACACGCTCAGTGTTCAGCCTGTGCCTGTGCAAGGAGATGAGGTTCCTCCCCATGGAGAAAGCTCGCTCGCTAGCTGCAGAGGTGGCGGGGATAGCGAGGTAATCCCGTGCCATCTGCCTCAACGTGTCCATGTTCCTCGCACGCTGCCAGTACTGCAGCGCTGGCACGTCCGAGACAGGCAGCTCCGCTAAGTACCGATCCACCTCATCCCCCACCGACGTCCCCCCTCCCCCCGCTCTCGCTGCTGCGCTAGCTGAAACACGCTTCTGCAGCTGTGCCCTAGAGAACACAAACTCGTCGTCGTCGTCCTCAAACGGTGTCACCACTGCTGCTGCTGGTGCTGGTGGTGGGGTGGGAGCTTCACGTGTTGCTCGAGCTTGGTACTCCTCCACTCGGCGGCGCACCAAGCTCACCACCCTGTCCGCACTCATACGTGGCTTAAGCCGCCCACCGTCACGTGCCACTATGCCTGGATGCATCAGCTCCCAGTGTGTCATCCTGAAGTACTCGGCCTTCATGGACGGATCCAAGAAGGTCGCGATCCAGTACTCGTCCCCGATGGCAAACTCGTACTGCTTCAGGTGCCCCAGCGCGGCAGACATGAGTGGCCGAACTAGTTCATGCGTCCCTGTGTGCAGCTTCTTCTCCAGGCTGTCGATGAGGGCGTAGAAGTAAGGCAGCACCATCGACACAGTGGGGTAGGTCGACCCCTCGGCGGCCATGGAGACTCTGGCAAAGGGACGGAGAAACCCCTCCAAAGCCCCCAAGGCCTCCCACTCGACATCGGTCACACGCAAACCTCGCCACTTCTCCTTCTCTTCCTTCGTGGTGCCCTGTTGATTAGGTGAGGGCGCAAGATTGGGTTGGATGATATTGAGTACATGTGCTTAGGCTTGGGGAACGGTTGGAACGTAGTGGATTCTGACAATCTTCAAAGCAACAGCTCTTACGCGTCCAATCAACACAGATTGCAATGGATACGAATGGAGCCGTACCTGCTCGCGGGCAAAGTGCATGTCGATGAAGGGCCTCAGCAGCAAGAAGCGCTTAACCATCTCGTGTGTGGACCCCCACCGCGTAGGACTGTCCTGAACGAGCTTGTGCGGCCCATTGGGCAGCACTCCATGCCGAACCTGTAGCGCAATGAAGGCGGCTCCTCGCTGGGGCGACATGCCCACCCACGTAGTAATCTCCCGCACCTTCTTCAGGGGCACCGTCATCGACTCCACACCCAGCCCAGACTGCACTGCCAGGTTCACAATGTGCGACAGGCACCTGCGTTGGATCGGAGGGGTTTAGGGTTTCAAACCGGCGAACGAGGTTACAAGGGTGTTATGGTGCGGACAAAAGCAAAAGGGACCAGGTTTAGGAACTTGGAATCCAGCTACAAGACGGACCTGTAGTGCGCCTTCTCGCTGAAGTACCCCGAGAATTCACCCTCCTCCGCCAGGTGCCGAAGAGCAACTACGTTTGCAGACGCATTGTCGGTCGTGAGACCGAGGCAACGCGTCTGCAACTTCCACTGCACCACCACCTTCTCCACCGCCTTAGCAATTTCCTTCCCCCCATGCCTGCCAGGCATCTCGACGAAAGCAAGAATCACCTGGCGCAACTCCCACTGCACTGACACGAAGTGACCTGTCAGCACCATGTAGGCCTTGCCGTTCGGGCCTGTCCACATGTCGGTGCTGTACGACACGGCACAGGTTGTAGAGGCCAGCTCTGCAATCGCTGCCTCGAGCGCCAAGTCAGCAAGGACAACGGTGTCGCGCGCCACCGTCCAGCGTGATGGGATAACGCCCTTTTCCCCACAATCTTCGTTCAGCAGGATCAGCAGCTCCTTGAACTGGTGTTATATATACAAGCACGAGGAGGGGCGAATAAGGTGGACATCAATTCATGATGCCATGATGGCTGGCTGTACTGCAATGAAGTAGCACGTGCGGCCAGCAATCTCAATCCATCAAAGCACAACAAATAGGAGGGGGGGTGAACGCTTTCTCACCGCATCCAGCTCGACGATGCGAAAGGGCAAGTCGCCGGTCACCACAAGCTTCGTGATCGCCGCACGAAGCTTCAGCTTACTCAGCCTCGCTGTAACAAAGCGCTCAATGCCGCCTGCCTCACCCTTCGCGCTCGGGGTCTGCACCACCGGCAACTTGGGCCACGAGGCCACGTGTGGCCAATTCACCACCTTCTTGTCGGGAACTCCATCGTAGCCACCCTCCGGGAAAGTCTCCCCCTTAGACAGTAGGTGTGGTCTTAGGGACCTATACTGCCAAATGTCGTGGTGCGCCGTGTGCTTCGCAACCATGTGGCGCACCCCTGGAGTCGTAGTGCCCGTCGACCAACTGATACGGGTATCGCACATCTTACACTTGCGCTTCTCATCCGCCCCCAATGGCCCGAACATCTGGACCTGCCAACCTGGGGCCTTCTTACACCCTTTCGTGGCCTTTAAAGGCCCATCATTCTCATCTACCGACGCGGCCATACCATCCTCTCCCCCCCCCTCCTCCTGAACTTCTATGCCTTTACCCTTGCCCTTTATCTTCCCGTTCCCCTTGCCTTTGGCCTTCCCCTTGGCCTTCCCCTTGGCCTTCCCCTTGGCCTTCCCCTTGGCCTTCCTCTTAGCCTTCCCCAGCTGGGACACCCCCTCCTCCTCCTCCTCCTCCTCCTCAGCCTCCTCACCACTACCCTCTCCCTCCCCCTCCTCCACCTCCTCCTCCTCCTCCTCCTCCTCCTCCTCCTCCTCCTCCTCCTCCTCCTCCTCCTCCTCCTCCTCCTCCTCCTCCTCCTCACCCTTCTCCTCCTCCTCCTCGTCGTCATCCCTCAACCCCGCGCAATCCCCATCTTTCTTCGGATCATAATCCTTGTCGGTGCTATCGGATGGACTACGTTGGATGCGTGGGCGCTTCTTTTCCAGCCGCCACTCTCCAGCCAATCCCTTTGGCTTCCCCCCCCCCCCACCACCCTTGACCTTCCCCCCCCCCCCTTCCGCATCCTCCTCGGCCTCCTCTGAAATCTCTTCGATCTCATCACGAGACTTCCCATACCGATGTGAGGGTGCAGCCAGCCCCCCGCCACTAAACCTGTAGCTTTTTGGTGACGTGGGGACTCCTAGGTATTGCCCCCCTATGAGCTCAAGAGGTGCGAGAGGGCTTGCGGTCCCAGTTGCAGTATCTAGTAGTGCGGATGGGCCAGGAATAGCCTTGTCTTGGCTGCTAACCAACCCTACATCAACCATTTCTGAATCCATCCGCCTTGCTAAACTCTTTGCTAAAACGAAATGCTCTTGATTTCTGTTTTTAAACGTTTCCTAACCTAATCTACCCTTATACTTAACGTTTCTAGCCTCAATGTGGACTTTAAACCGTGAGAGTGGTGCAGTTTAAATGGGTAGTGGGCGGAATGCTATCCTAACTGGAAATTGACGATTGAGCCCAAGAATGAGCTCAATCGTCACTTTCCCCTTTTAGATCCAACCAGCGCGTCAATTTTTGATGCGCTGGATTTCGACGAACACCTCGGTGTTCGCCCGCGAACACTTTGTGTTCACGAACACCTCGGTGTTCGCCCGCGAACACTTTGTGTTCGCGAACACCTAGGTGTTCGTCACGAACATTTTTGGGCAAAAAAAAACCCCTGTTCGGTTCGAGTCGAACACGTTCGACTCGAACCGAACAGGGGTTCGGGAATTTGCTCATGTCTACCCCCGTGTCAGTACATCATTCGCTATGGCTCCAACAAAAGTCAGCCATGCTCACAGACCACTCATACCATTGACACGTGCTTCGAAACCCTCACTGACGAATGGTTTGACCGTAGCAATGTTGGCACCCCACCTCGCTGGAACACTGTTTTCCCACGCCCCTCTCCCCATGACATCCGCACTCTCCCCGCCTATCAACCCTCCACCCCGAACCTCCACAATGTCCTCACTCAACATCTCCCATCTCACATCCTTCAACAAGTCCAGCATCTTCTCCCCTCATCCACCCCTACTCCCACTCCTCCTCCACCCACACCTCCGCCTCAAGCCCCTCCCCTTCACTACCCTCCACCCTATGTTGGCTGGCCTTACCCTCCTTACCCACCTCTTGGATATGGTTATGGACCTACTGCACCTGCTGCTAATCTTGCTGAACAGCCTTCCTCCTCCTCCAACCCTCCTGGCTTTACTCCGTTCGCCTCTGCTAGATTCATAGGACATGTTAGCACTGCTCCTGCTGATTCTCTGTATGCCCATGCTATTAATGAGTCTCTCTTCCAATATTCTGCCTTTTCCTCTTCCTCCTCATGCCTTGAGTTTATCCTTGACAGTGGAGCCACACACACTGTCCTCTGGGATGCAGGCACACTAGTACCTCTCCACACTCCCTCCACTATCCACGGAGCTGACTCCAGCTTCACCATCACAAGTCGACACACCTCCACCCTCCCTTGTGCCATCTTCCCCTCAGGTACAGTCACAGGTCTATACATCCCCTCCCTACGCAACAATCTGGTTGCACTGTGTGACCTCACCAGGTTCGGTATCACCGCCCTCTTCCCAAGTCATGCACGCCACTGCGACCTCTTTCATACCACCACTGGCCGCTTCATCTGTCGCATTCCCCTCTGCCCTCACACAAACCTGTACACATACCGCACCCCTCGCACCTCCATTCACCACCTCATCGCCCCCACCTCACCCCCTCCCCTCCCCTCACCTCCCCTCCCCCTTCCCTCCCCTCCCCTCCCCTCACCTCCCCTCCCCCTTCCCTCCCCTCCTCCCATCCCCCCCCCCCTCCCCTCCCCTCCTTCCCCCCCCTCCCTCCCCCACCTCCTCCTGTCACTGTCGTGACCTCACCCACCTCGCAGTTCTCCTTCACCACAGGTTGGGTCATCCCAACTTTGCCACCCTCCGTCAAACTGTCTCCACTCAACTCCTCGACGGCCTCCCCCTCACCCTCCCCCCTCTCCCCCCATCACCCTCCCCTCCCTGCTCAGTATGCGTTGAAAGAAAACTGAAACAGGCCCCCCACAAGAGTCATCCCTCCTTTTCTCCCCAGCCCATTGATCTCGTCCACATGGACCTCTGGGGCCCCAATCCTTCCCCCACCAGGCAAGGTCATAAATACCTGCTCATCCTGGTGGATGACCACAGCCGGTACTCCTCAGTCTCCCTCCTTCGCACGAAAGCGGAGGCCCCGGCTGCTATTATTGCCTGGGCTGAACAAGCATGCACCCACTTCAAACGCCCTGTCTCCCGCTTCCACTCCGATGGCGGTGGTGAGTTCCTTAATAACATGCTCTCATCCTACTGCACCACTCATGGCATTATTCACACCTACACCCTACCTCATTCCCCTCAGCAGAATGGCGTGGCGGAAAGCAAGGTCCGTGAGGTCACCAAGACTGCTCGGTGCCTCATGGTCCATGCCTCCTGCCCGCCCTCTCTCTGGGGCTATGCCATCCTCCACGCTGCCATCCTCACTAACCTGTACCCTCATCCCTCCCGGCCCACCACCACTCCCTATGCACTCTGGACGTCCAAAAAGCCCGACATCACCCCCCTGCGCGTGTGGGGCTCCAAGGCGTATGTTCTCATACACCCTGTCGACCGCTCACGTAAAGCTGGGAAGCTAGCCTCCCGCACTCTCCCCTGCATTTTCCTTGGTCACAACACCTCCTCCCCGGACTATCTCTTCCTCCATCCTCCCTCAGGTCGCCTCATTCGTAGTCGGGATGTGGTGTTCGATGAAGCCCACTCGTACTACACCTCCCCCAAAGTCCCTAACCCCCTCCCTCTAACCACCCGTCCCCTCCTCTGGACTGACACCATTCCCCCCCCACTCCCTCTCCCCTCCCCTTCCCTTCTCCCCCCCCCCACCATTGTCCCCCCTGCACCCCCACCCCCTCCCCCCTCTCCCCCCGCCTCGTCAGGAGACATCCTTGACCCCGTCCACCCTCCCTCCCCACCCGCTGCCCCTCCCCCTCCCTCCCCACCCGCTGCCCCTCCCCATCCCTCCCCACCCCCTCCCCCTCCTTCCCCTCCCTCCCTCCCTGCACAACATCCCCCACCTCCCCCCTCCCCACGCCCTCCCCCACTCACTCCACCTCCATCCTCCCGGCCCCTACTTCCCACTCCCCCTCTCATACTCCGCCACTACCCTCACACCCGCTCCACGGTCCCCGTTCTTGGTACCCCAAGGTCCACCCCCCCCCTCCCTCCAATCTCTCACATCCATCCCCCTTCTCCGCCACCACAGCACCTCCCCTCTCCCCCGCACCAGCCCCTCAGGTTCTCTTAGCAGTCGCGCTCCCGTCTCCTTGCCCCTCACGGCAACTCAGCGAAGCCGAGCTGCAATGCAGCTATCTCCCCGCCCCGACCCTCAGCGCAGCAGAGCACCAGTGCAGCTGTGTCCCCGCATCGGCCCGACCCTCCAGCGCAGCTGTCTTGCAACTCCACCGCCTCCTCTTCCTCCTCCGCCCTCTCCGGACCTCTCTGAAGACTCTCACGATGAGCTTCTTTTCCTCCATCTCCTCTCACCCACCATCGCTCCCGTCGTCCGCACAATGGCTGGCACTACTGTCCTTCTCTTCTCCACCACCCCCACCATCTACGAACCCACCACCTATGAGCAAGCACTTGGAGAAAATGAGCTCATGAAGGCTTCAAAGGCTTGGGTCTTGCAGGTCATGGACGGCACCACCACCTTGCAGGTCTCGCCTGCAAAGACCTGGGGGAGGTCCGCAACTACTTCGGCATGGAGATCACCCGCGACCTCACTGCCAAGACCATCACCCTCTCTTAGTCTTTTTACATCAAAAAGATTCCTGAGAGGTTTGGCATGTCCACCTCAAAACCCATCTCCACACCACTTGCATTCGAGCATCGGCTCTCCCCTCCCACCACTCCCGTCACCTCCCCTCATCCCTATGCAAAACTTGTTGGAGCCCTGATGTACGCCATGGTCTGCACTCGTCCCGACCTTGCATACCCAGTCAGTGTTCTGGCGCAGTTCGTTGGCACTGGCAGGCATGGTGACGAGCATTGGAAGGCGGCCATGCGTGCTCTTTGCTATCTTCAGGGCACGAAGGACCATGTCCTCACTCTTGGTGGTGTGAACCTGCCCATTCTTCAAGGCTTCAACGACTCATCTTGGGCCGATTCACAGCCCGACCGACGCAGCTCCCAAGGATATGGCTTCACACTCGGGAGCGGCCTCATCAGTTGGCGCTCCACCCGCTCCTCCTCCGTCGCCCTCTCATCCTGCGAAGCCGAACTATACGCAGTCACGATGACGGCTCAAGAGGCACGTTGGCTCAGCTATCTGCTCACCGACCTTGGCTCCCCACAGCCCTGCCCCACCCTGTGGTGTGACAACGACAGTACCATTCACCTCACCAAGGAAGCTGTCTTTCATGGTCGCTCCAAACACATCGAGCTTCGCTACTACTTCGTTCGCGACCTTGTCCAAGATGGTCACATCACCGTTCGCAAAATCGCCTCCTCCGACAACCTTGCCGACCTCTTCACCAAGGCTCTCCACCGCTCTAACCACTTCGCGCTTCTGCGTCTCCAGGGACTTGCTCCCTCCGGTGGCTGATTCAGGGGTTGTTACTCTCTCTTCCCAAGCTTATGGATTTATGTAGGTTAAGGGGTTGTGTCAGATTACTATCCTCATTGTAACCTACATCAATCATATAAGCCTAGGTCAGAGATACACACCCAAACTTAGTTTGGGTGCAAAACTAAGGTTAAACCCTAGTTGGGGGTTGGATCTCAACCTTGGCCAAATTGCTTGGCCCCCAAAGTTGGGTTGGGAATTATGGGTCCCCCCAATAATGTTGATCCACTTGGTCAACATTATTGGTCCCCCAATAATCCCTCAACCCAACTTATTGGTGGGGGCCAATAATGTTGGCTAGGTTCCCAACCAAACCCTCATCCTAGCACTATGTATACCCCATACTTCCTAATCAAGCTATCGGTTCTTCTTCACGTTTTCTCACAACCTGTTGGAGCTTGGTTCGAGTAACCGACATTGTTATAGTGCTGAGTGTGGGAGTATGGGAAATGTGGGCGCTAGCAGGACAAGCTCAAGTGCATCGTCTGAACACGTGCAAGCAAAACAACATGGAGCCCATGGTTGGCGGCGGCTAGTCTCTAAGCTAAGGGGGCGTTGAAAGGTAGAGCGACTCTTGAAAATGGTGTGAGAGAAGTGGGAGCCACCCAACCTCAAAACTGGTTTCAACGACCAGATTCTGGGTCATACGCGCGACGCGCGTGCAGGACATTGTATGTCAGACCCCCCATGCGTTCAACACAAACGGTTCGTTGCACCTTGAGCGAACAGTAAATGTTCGGTCGAAAAGTTCAGCTCGACATAGGGTCGAACCTGTTTGATCGAATCGAAACAAGGTTCAATTCGATGCTCATTTATAGCCGCGGGTAAATTTATGACCACCTCACATCACATCACGGGTAATGCAATACCGTCTCATATCACATGGAATCACGGCAGTGGCAACCACCTTGCACCCACTTGTCGTCATTCATCCCTCGTTGGTCGTCTCAGTTTGTTCGTCTCTCTTCTATTGCCGCTGGTCTCCCTTGCCCCGCCTATCATTTATCATTTCTCGTCATCTCCTCTCTGCCGTCCACCCCATGCGGTGCGGCGGGCTGCGGGGTGCCACGGCATGGCATGGCATGATGGCATGGCAGGAGGCGCGGCTGAAGGCATCAATGGAGGAGCATGAGGGAGACGGGAGGGCGCTGGAGGAGTGGAGGAAGTTCCTACAGTGCACGTGGCAGCTGCAGTCCGCCGCCCTGGAGGCACAGGAGAAACGCCTCAAGTGCGTGCCCTGCTGGGTGCATGGATGCAGGGAATGTGAAGCAAGGGTCATGCAGGGAGTGTGAAGCAAGGGTCATGCAGGGAGTGTGAAGCAAGGGTCATGGAGCGAGTGTGAAGCAAGGGTCATGGAGCGAGTGTCAAGCAAGGGTCATGGAGGGAGTGTCTTGAGTGATCCACAGTGCCATTTGCCTCGCCCACATGCAAGTTACATGTGACCCCCCACATTCACTGCTCTTGCGCACTCCCCCCCCCATGAATGGTTGCACGCCCACAGGGAGGAGGCGTCAGCTCGCAGGGACCGACTCTTTGCCGCTGCCACATCGCATCTGCACCTCTGTCAGGTGGGCGCCTCTCAGGTGGGCGGCTCTCAGTTGGGCGGCTGCTCAAGTGGTAGCTGCTCATGTGGGTGGCTGTGGGATAGTACGTGTGTGCCACACATCAGTGGCTTTTGAGTCGACTCAAAAGTCACCTGGATATAATGTCACGCGACATTTTTACAGGACGGAGGGCGATCTTGGCATGGAAATTGCCTAAGAGAGTTGGAAGCTTTTTAGTTTCTGCTCGTAAGTGCTGAAGTTAGTTTTACTGTAGAATTTCATTTTTGAGCCTGATTCAGGTTACTGTAGGGTAGCCGAGTCAGCCTGGGGTGTATATAAACCTCGGGAGGCTCATTTCTTTCTTGTGGTTTGACGAAGGCGATTACGCCGAAACTAGTTACCACCATTTGATTTACACAAGAAACCATTCTACAACCAGGCTTTCACGCCTGAAATCTTTCTGAACCTATTTTTGCTCTAAAGAAACCGCTGCCTCGTAATGTCTCCCACCACAAAGTGGTGCTCCTTGGGTCTGACGACACCAAACACTGCGAAGGCCGGTTTCGAAATCAAAGCAAAGTTTACAACAACAATGAAGAGAACTCTTCCCAAAGAAACTAATTCCAAGGCGACTCGACAGTCTACAAAAAGGCAGTCACTCGTCAAGGAACAACATCAACTCCTCATTTCGGAACCAGAGGATCCTATTGAATCCTCTCCAGTTCAGCCTAGCAAGAAGCGGCTCTGCCAGATCGCAGACTCTCCTGCTGCTTTACCCCAAGTCGACCCGATGGCTTCTCGTCAACCGGTTACGAAGCGTGTTGAAGCTCCTAACCCTGTTGAAGGAGGTTTTGCTGCTGCAATGGCTCCTGAAGCTGATGTGACGGTGACTTTGGATGATGACATCGAAATGACGGATTCCTTCGATTTCCTGGGAGAAGTATCTGATTCCTTTTTGGAAAAGCAAACGACACCTTCTTGCCTTGACTCTTTCAAGACTCAGGCTATTAACGACTTCAAGAAGCATTTTCTGAAGTATCATACGCTGATGCAGCAATACCAGTTTATGGTTGACCAGAAGAATAGCGGTATTATTCCGCACAGCATCCGCATCAAACCGTTTGCTTTCGTCTGCAACAACGAAGAAGTGAAGCAGGAAGCTGATAAGGACCTGATGGAAGCCTGTACGGCATACTGTCAGCAAGCTCAACTCGTCATGATTAATATGAAGAAGAAGGCAGCCGACCGTGCTCTTAACGATGCTTATGGTGTCTACCCGAAGCTCCAGAGTCAGCTGGCCAACTTTATTAATCTGACCAAGAATTCTGATCTCGGTGTTAAGAACTCCAAGCTTACCGACAAGCTGAACTTCTTCAAGGACTGGATCATCAAGGATTTTACCGAGTCAATGTCCCAGTTTTTCCTCGAAGCTGCTGTCGCTGAGACTCACCTTAAGGAGAAGAAGGAAGATGACGACAAGAGAGCTGCTGCAGTGACGGAGGCGGAGAACCTGCCTGTTGAACCAGCAGTTCGAGAGATCGCGAAGCAGGAAGCCGAGAAAGCTGTTAAGCGACTCAGCTCCAACTTGAAGCGATCTACTTCGACACATCCTCATAAGACTTCTATCCGCTCGGATAAGAACAGCAATGCTAAGAAATCTTTTTCGTTTAAGACTAACAAACCGGCTGCGATGTCCAGGAACCATTCCAAGAAGAAGCAGACTTCTAAGCAGCAGCAGCAGAAGAAGACCCCTGATGGTACTTCAGACGCAGCTGCTAAGACAATGGGTCGTGCCTTCTCTAAGAACATCAACCGCAACGCCGGTCGTCATCCTGGAAACAAGAAGCAGAAACCGAATACTCCAAAAAACGGAGGATCCGGCCCCGGAAAAACCAAGAAGCGCTAGCTGCTGACGTGCATCAGTACGCGCTGATAATCTTCGGTCGTAAGACGGAGTTTCAGCTGCGGAACCGGATCAGCAACAAGGGTATCCATAACTTCAGTAACCGTGTGTTTACTCACAGCGAACTGAGTCTTCTGGGTCAGGGTCTTAACTTCATTCCAGTTCCAGCTTTTCGTAGCATGTCCAGTGTAGAGTCAGAAGTCGACGGTTTCATAAGGAGTGTTAGGACGACGTATCTCTTTGATGGTGCTGAATTTCAGTCGGAGTACCCCGGTTACAAGTTACCAAAACGAGATAACTGGACACCGCCAGAAGCTTCACCCGAGGTTGAAACGGCCTTAACAGTATTTAAACACTCGGTGTTGGAAAGCATCGGCAATCAGAACTTCGCACTGCTGCGCCGGAGACATAAGAACTACACGCCTATTCTTAATCGACTTGCTCGAGATCCTAACCTTGTTTTTAAACCAGCAGATAAGAATCTGGGACTTACGGTTATGGATCGAGACTTCTACAAAGAACACTGTTTTAAGCATCTACTTAACCCGGCAGTCTACCGGGAATATTCTTCAGTCCCAGTCCAGTATATCATCGACGAGCTGCAGCAGATCCATACGGATTATAAGCCGCTGCTCAGTACCCGGATTTGGAATTCATTCTTTAAGGCGCCGAAGGGGGGATGGAAGGTTCCGGCTTTCTATATTCTTCTAAAAGTGCATAAGAAGGTTCCAGCAGGACGGCCCATCGCGGCGTCTCATTCTTGGGTCACCTCTAACGTTTCACGCTGGCTTGATGCTGTCTTAAGACCTCTTGTGACGGCGCAGCCGACTTTCACTAAAGATTCTCAGAGTCTAGTGCAGGCACTTGAAGGGAGATGCTTCCAGCAGAACCTCTTACTCGCTTCTTACGACGTGGAGTCTTTGTACCCGTCAATCCCTCTAATGGATGGAATCGATGCAGTCGATTACTTTTTAAGAAGGGAACGACATCCTTTGGCCCCATTGATCGTTCGACTTTTGAAGTGGGTTATGTTCAACGGCTTTGTCACTTTCGACAACCGTTTCTTCCTTCAGATCCACGGCACCGCGATGGGTACTTCAGTAGCCGTGTGTTTTGCGGTGCTGTGTATGAGCTTCTTGGACAAGCAGCTGCATGCGTCAATTCCTAAGCTTCCTTCCCTGCATCTGCGTTTCATTGACGATGGGCTTATCCTCTGGGAAGGCCCGCGGGAGGGGTTCATGAGTTTCAAGGAGAAATTTGACCAGCTGCATCCTTCCATCAAACTCACCTGGAACATTTCAGAAACGTCCATCGATTTTCTGGACGTCACCTTCTTTACAGGGAAACGGTTTCAAGAGTACGGTACCCTGGACGTTAAACTGTACCAGAAGCCCATGAACAGGTACCTATACCTACCGTTCAACTCTTACCATCGGAGAAGCACCAAACTCAGCTTTATCCAGAGTGAACTGAGAAGATTTCTCCTGCGGTCTTCCTCACGTGAAGACTTTTTAAAGTCTCGTGCTCTTTTCTTTGCAAGACTGCGGGTTCGGGGTTACCCTGAACGGTTCCTTCTTCCCATCTTTAAGGGTGTTTCCTTTTCGGAGCGCTCTAAACTTCTTCGCGCTACTTCATCTCGCCATTCCTCAAGTCGCGGCCCCCTCGTGTTGAAATGCGAGCTCAACCCGTTGGTTGACCGTTCGCGCGTGGGGACCATTTTGAGTCGACTCAAAAGTCACCTGGATATAATGGCACGCGACATTTTTACAGGACGGAAGGCGATCTTGGCATGGAAATTGCCTAAGAGAGTTGGAAGCTTTTTCGTTTCTGCTCGTAAGTGCTGAAGTTAGTTTTACTGTAGAATTTCATTTTTTAGCCTGATTCAGGTTACTGTAGGGTAGCCGAGTCAGCCTGGGGTGTATATAAACCTCGGGAGGCTCATTTCTTTCTTGTGGTCTGACGAAGGCGATTACGCCGAAACTAGTTACCACCATTTGATTTACACAAGAAACCATTCTACAACCAGGCTTTCACGCCTGAAATCTTTCTGAACCTATTTTTGCTCTAAAGAAACCGCTGCCTCGTAATGTCTCCCACCACAAAGTGGTGCTCCTTGGCTGTGGGATAGTACGTGTGTGCCACACATCAGTGGCCGAAGTTGCACGCGTTTTCTGCATACCGCATCTCCGCGTCTTGCTTTCCGACCCCACTCCCTCGTTCCGTTTGTGGCCCCTTGTCAAGCCAATCATGCCCGCCCCCATGTGCGGTGGCCACTGGCAGGCCCAGCTGGAGTTGTTCTGGGCCAAGGCCAAGGCAGTGGTGGGCACGCTGGAGGGCATCCATGAGAAGAGGTGAGTGCGCCATGTGCCATGCTGCTGCTGCTGCTGCTGCTGCTGCTGCCATCACTCACAGGGCCGGCCTGTCACAACCCGGGCCGGCCCGGGCAAACCCCAGCCGAACCTACTGTTCTTACCATTATTATCGAGTTTGGTGGTTTTAAGGTTCCTCGAAGTATGAGAAAGGAACCAGCTTGTATATCTCCTGAAACACACTCACACGCAACGAGCTGACGAGGGCCAGCTCGCAACAAGCCGGAGCCTTGAAAAGCCTGGAACACCCGATCAACACAAGTGGTGCGAAACGGTCATGTGAGGTGCGAGTGGTGGGTGGCGGGTGAGAGTGGCGGGTGAGAGTGGCGTGGCGGGTGAGAGTGGTGGGTGAGAGGGCACAGATGCAGCTGATCCGGTCATCTGTTCCTCTCCCCTGTGGCACTGGCGGCACATGGCAGGGCGGGCATGGTGTTGGACGGCATGGACGCGGTGGTGGCAGACATCTCGCTGCGCCGCCTGCACTGGGAGGAGCGCTTCATTGCTGCTGACATCCAGGTGGGCGGGCTGTGCCATGGCAGGCATTCTATGTTGATGAGTGCGACAGGGTTTGGTGGGGTTGGGGGGGTTCCATTGCGGTGTAGCGGGGTCGGTGGGGCGTGGGCGGGCAGCACAGCAGCCATGCGTCTCCCTTCACCATCACATGTGTGTTGGCCGGCATTCACTCACGCCTTGCCTCTCTCATCATGCAACTTCCCACCCTCCCCTCCGTGGGGAAGCCTCCATCCCCCCAAGGCCCCCTCTGCTCCTGTGCGCCTGCCATGGCCTGCCATCGCTTCTCATGGCCCCTCACGTGTGTGCGCCACACGCGCGATGCGGTGAGCAGGTGAAGCGGTGCATGGGAGAGGCAGAGCTGGCGCTCAAGGACGTGCGCGCCTGGATGGACTCACTCGCCTCGCCCTCCCCGTACGCCCATCCCCCATTCACCCCCTGCTCGTTTGGATTGTAATGGGTCCTTCTCTAATGTTCATTGCTCTGAGATTCATCCTACTCCTCCACATCTCACCTCCCGTCCACTCTTGACACCACTCTTGTCACCACTCTTGTCATCACTCTTGTCCCCACGTCTCGCCTCCCATCTCCCCTTTCACCATCTCCCCTACTTACCTTCCCTCAGTGAATATACCTCTCGTCACCTCCACAGCAGCGCCCTCACCCTCACCACTCACACACCGACCGCTGCCCCCTCACTCCCCGTTTCTTCCATTCCCCTCCCCGCCTGCCCCCCCAGCGAGGACACGGCACGGCTGAACGCACTGAGGGTGCGCGGGGTGGAGCTCGATGCCCTGCTCGCTGACATCCGTACCGCCCCGCGCCCCGCCCTCTCCATCTCCCACCCCTCCGTGCTCCGCGTGCCGCGCATCTCCCCTGCCTCGCCGCCCACCGCCACGGCACCTGCGGCGGCCACAGCAGCACCTGCCCCAGGCGCCACCTTCCCCGCCACCGTCGTCATTGCCCCCGTGGGCAGCGCCTCCTCCACCCTCAACGCACCTCCCCCTGCACCTGCCCTCGGGGCGGCAGGGCCGCGCCGGCCGTTCAAGCCGTCGCTGCAGATCGGAGGGGATGCGGTGGGCGGCATGGGCGGCGGAGCGCCGGAGTCGCCCGAGGACGGCGCGCCGATGACGCCGTTTGTGATCTCGGGTGGCATGCGCCGCCCGCAGGGAGGCGGGTTCCGCGACGAGCAGGGCCGGCTGAGACGCCCCGCGAGGAAACCCGGAGTGGCGTCCATCGTTGAGGGCGTGGAGGGGCTGGGCGACAAGGGCGGTGTGGAGGGCGGGCGGTGGAGTAGTGAGGTTGAGCGTGAGGAGGGAGTGGTGGGTGACGGGATCTCAGAGGGAGAAGAGGCTGAAAAGGCTGATTCCGAGGCAGAAGAGAAGAAGGAAAGTGCGGAGGGCAAGGTGACATGGTGAGGAGAAGGCTTTATGTGTGGATATTGGTGTGCTTTGTGTGTTCTTATACTAGGCTAACATAGTAATACAGGCGATTTATGAGGCACCCAAGCATCTCAAGACATCTGATCTGACGCCAAACAAACCATTAAGAAAATTTCATGACACCCCTTCGAGGTTGACATGTCAACTTCTTCAGATCACTCTGCCTGAGGGTTGGCCTCAAATGAGGCACAGGAACATGCCTTAACACACACATGCTGATGTGCAAAATCGTCTGCATAAAGTACTCATTTTAAATCTTCTTAATTCACACTTTCCATACGTCAGCCGGGAATCGAACCCGGATCTTTTGCTTGGAAGGCAAATATCCTAACCATTGGACTACTGACGTTGTGAGTAGTTGTTGTACATATCTTCTCCTTTAGTTTTTCATCAACAGAAATCCTGTCATTTCTGCTGACTTTGGCTCTTCTTGTAACGCGACGACTAACTCTGGTGCTTGTCAGCCATTATCAAGGTTACCAGTTCTTAAAGCTCAAGATCCAACAACATATTACTTAAAGCAAGGGTGCGCTTTCGGGGGGGTGGAGGCAAAGGTCTATCTTGCCTCCACGTGGTTACCAGTTTTCGGGTTGGAAGTGAGACGCGAACAAGTGGCCAGTGTTGGCGGAGTTGCACTGGTGTACACTCCCTCGTCAATAGCGAAAGGGGAAAGAGTTTTGGGAACTTGAGTTGGGGCTGCCTTGCACTTCGTGAACCACGAACACATGAATCACAAGCCACGCACCCGTTTCCCAAGCAACGAATAGCACAGGAACCACCGCCAACAGCGCACTGCCCTGACAAAGCATGGTTTTCCGGGAGATAATAAACTAGATCGCCATAGCATCTCAACCCTCCCGCATGTACGACTTAGCACGTGCGCTCTCATGTCGCTCTCATCGCGCCCGGGTTTAGCCTTATCGCAAGACGCACTAGGACGCGTCCGTGTCCACACACAGCCTGAGCAGAGAGTGCATTTCGCCGCTAACGAGCACTCATATCTAGCCTTGAGAAAACAGGCGGAGGGCCAACAGCGCACTCAAATCGCGCGTATCGCGCGTGCCACATCACGAGCGACACGCCCTCGGGAAGCAGGTCCGGACACTGCGCCGTGTCTGCTGTCCATTCACCATCGCCAAAACCGAGCGCCGTGTCTGATTTTCCAATATCCATAGTGACGGTGTGCGGAATGGCGACCAACCGCATGCGACGGTGTGCGGGGTGGTGACTTGCCGCGCGCCACGGTGTGCGGGACGGCAACTTGCTGCGTACGACGGTGTGCTGAACTGCGACGAGCTGCGTGCGACGGTGTGCGGAACTGCGTGCGACGGTGTGCGGAACTGCGACGCGCTGCGTGCGACGGTGTGCGAAGCGGCGACGCTGCTGCTTGCTGCTGCTGCCTTGGACGAGCCCCAACCAGCCTCCGAGGCTAAGTTTCCTCTCCGTCCACCCCCGTCCTCCATCGCCCCCCATCCGTCTCTTTCACTCTCAAGGCGCATGCGTCTCTTGGCGCATTGCGCATGACGGTGGTGGTTCATGGCGCTATGGCAGCCGAGCTGAGTAGAGTGCAGTATAGTGGGAGAGATTAAAGGGAGAGGGAGTGCATTCATGCCATCATGTATGCGTCCCTCTCTCCCCTCCCTGAACGAATTTGGTTGGCCTCGCCCATCTTGTTTCCTCACCTCGCACCCTCTTTACAAATCCTTCTCACTTCGCCAGCGAATCAGCAATTCTCATTGGGTGTACACTAACTATGCCCCCAAAAACCACCCCCAGGAATATGCACCCTTGCTTTAACAGCGACTCGCAACAATGTATATATTTCAACTATTACACGAGGTCCTCCCAAGGTTTCTTCCTCAAGCACTCTCACCAACTCCAAGAGCGTCTCGGAAATGATACCAACAACCAGATACTTAACAAGGCTGTGCTCAGACATCAGGCATTACAAGCTTCATCAGCCACTCGCTGTGGCTTGCTCTATTTCACCTTGCTTGGATCTCATTCATTGCATAATGACTCATCCTAAGGGTCAGCGCTCCAGGCTTCCTGCTGGCGCGCTCACAAATGTCGTCACCAATTCGCCTATTGATCCACGCGCTCACCAATGGCGTCACCTGGAGGATCCGGGTTATCCGTGAATGACAAGACAACACCGTCAATGACTCCGACCGATGATGACGGTTTCATCGACAACGACTCAAACGACGAGATGCTGGTTGATTTTGAACTGGAAGATGCTCATCGGTGTCAAACTTATATGTTGCATGTTGTGTAGGCAGTAGTGGGGTAGCCCATATGGGGTACAACCTAAATTAGGGTTAGTACTTGTACCCATCATTCTGCTAGTTCATTAATTCTCGCTTACACATTCTGACATGGTATCAGAGCAGGTCCTCTCACAGGACCGTTTTTTTTAGGGCCCGCCGAATCACCCTTCCCCACACGTCGCGCCGCCCTGCGCACGCCCTGCTCTGCGTCACGCCGCCCGCGCGCCCCCTGCCCTGCCCTGCCAGCGCACCACTCGCCACTGCCCTGCCCGCGCGCCGCTCACCGCCGCGTCGCCCTGCTCTGCCCGCGCGCCGCTCGCTGCCGCGCCGCCCTGCCCTCCCCGCGTGCCGCTCACCGCCGCGCCACCCTGCCCTGCCCGCGCGCCGCTCACCGCCGCACCGCCCTGCCCTGCCCGCGCGCCGCTCACTGCCGCGCCGTCTTGCCCTGCCCGCGCGCTGCTAGTCGCCGCGCCGCCCTGCCCTGCCTGCGCGCCGCTAGTAGCCGCGCCGCCCTGCCCTGCCTGCGTGCCGCTAGCAGCCGCGCCGCCCTGCCCTGCTCGCGTGCCGCCCTGATGGCTGCCGCCCTACCCTGATCTGCCTGCGCGTCGCCCTGCTGGCCGCCCCCCCCCTGCTTTGCCCTGCTGCTAGCGCGCCCAACTGCTTCGACCATGATGGCTACTCTCAGTGTGCTCTCGTTCGATGCAGAGGGCCGTCCAATACAGTTCGACGCGTGGCTAGATGACCAGGAGCTGTACACACTGAGCGATTCTAGGGACGGTGTCTCGCTGTTTGACCTCACGTCTGGCGCCTCTCTCGCCCCCCCCGACATAGCTGACAATGCGACTCGCTCACAGTGGCTTACACGTGACGCTGTTGCTCGCCTAGCTGTTCGCAACCACCTGCCGTTAGCCGAACGCTCTCACTTTGGCCAGCACAAGACTGCTAGAGCCCTGTACGACGCTGTACTTCCTCGTTACTCCTCCCCGGCCACTGCTGCTCTAGGCCGCCTTATACTGCCCTACCTGTTCCCCGAGCTGTCCGCCATTGCCACAGTAGCCGACCTCGCCACTCACCTTCGCACTAGTGACACTCGCTACCGTGCCGCGCTTCCCGCCGAGTTTCTAGCCAGGAACCCTCCTCCCATGTACATCACGCTCTACTACATCGTCACCCACCTCCCTGACTCTCTTAGCGTAGTCAGGGACCTCCTTCTCGCCCTTGACCCCACAAACCTCATTCTCGACCTGCTCGAGAAGCACCTCCTTGCGGGTGAGACCAGCATAGTCGCTGTCGGCGCTTCTCGAGGCACTCCTCGCACTCCCTTCTTTGAGGGGTGATCCCCCTCCCCCCTTGTCCCCTCTGTCCCGTCTTCTGCTGCTGTTAACTTCCTTCGTGCTGAGGAGGTCGGGGCTGCGTCTGCTCCTAGTGGGAAGCGCCGCAGCGGCAGGGGCAAGGGAGGCCAGGGTGGTGGAGGTGGCAAAGGTGGAGGTGGCGGTGGTGGTGGTGGGAGTGGTGGTGGGAGTGGAGGCGTTGGTGGTGGCGGTGGTGGCGGCAGTGGGAGTGGTGGCGGGAGGAGTGGTGGCGGTCGGGGTGGAGCTGTTCAGAGGGGAGGTTCTCGTGGTGGCCAGAGGCGGCAGCAGCAAAGTCAGAGCGAGACCCCGTCAGAGCTGCTTAGGTCTAGAGTCGCTATCTTTGATCTTGACTATGATGCTATCCTTGCTGCTATGTATGCCTTGTCTGTTAGTGCTGAGGGTGACTGTTACCTGTGTGTGCCGCCTGACCCAGGTATAGAGGCTGCTGCTCTAGGTGCTAGTGAGTCTGCTCTCCCTGGTACTGCGCCTGCTGAGGCCTTGCACACCTTCACGCTTGACTCAGGTGCTTCCCGTTGTTTCTTTCGTGACATCACCACCTTCACTCCTCTCTGTGCACCTATACCGGCCAGACTGGCTGACCCCTCACGGGACCCAGTCCTTGCCCGTTCTTCCACTGTTCTCCCGTGTCTGGCGGTTCCGTCCGGCTCATTCTCAGGTCTTCACCTCCCCTCGTTCTCTACAAACCTGGTAAGTACTGCTGCCCTCCAGGATGCGATGGTCACTACCACCACTCCCGGGGGTCAGCGTGTGTCGATCTGCACGTGCACACGGACGGGCCGTCACCTGGCCACGTTCACCCGTCGGCCTGGGTCGAGTCTGTACACCCTGTCTACTGAGCCTCCTCATGTAGCTGCGTCATCCCAGGTGTCCGCGTCAGGTCAGGTAGCACCCCCCTGCTCGTGTCGCCGCCTGTCGCACCAGACTCTCCTCTAGCACCACAGACTTGGTCACCCCTCCTTGCCACGCTTTCGTGGCATGCACTGCCGCCTCCTTGTCTCTGGTCTTCCCAGGTCTCTGCCTCCCCTCCCGCCCTCGCCTGCCCCGCCCTCGCCTGGCCCGCCCTCGCCTGCCCCGCCCTGCCTTCCTTGCGTCAAGGGGTGGCAGCGCGCCGCTCCTCACTCCTCCTCGTTTCCCGCGACGACTGCTCCCCTGCAGACTCTCCACATCGACGTGTGGGGCCCAGCCCGCGTCAGTGGACAGGGCCGCGAGCGCTACTTTCTGCTGGTTGTTGACGACTACACGCGTTACACCACGCTCTTCCCCTTGCGCAGCAAGGGTGAGGTCCCTGATGTCTTGATCCCTTGGATTCGTGCAGTCCGTCTCCAGCTTCGCGAGCGGTTCCGCCATGACCTTCCTGTCCTGCGTCTGCACTCTGACAGAGGTGGTGAGTTCTCCTCCGACCTCTTGCGGGACTTTTGTCGTGGGGAGGACATCCTCCAGTCGTTCATGCTTCCGGCCTCACCGCAGCAAAATGGGATTGCTGAGCGTCGCATTGGCTTAGTCATGGAGGTTGCTCGTACCTCCATGATCCATGCGGATGCTCCCCATTTTCTGTGGCCGTTTGCAGTCCGGTACGCTGCGCATCAGCTCAACCTCTGGCCCCGTGTCTCCTTGCCGGAGACCTCGCCCACACTGCGTTGGACGGGGAAGGTTGGCGATGCGTCGGTGTTCCGGGTCTGGGGTTCTTGTGCCTTTGTCCGCGATACGTCCGCGGACAAGCTCTCCGCCCGCACTATTCCCTGCGTCTTCCTTGGCTTTCCCCCTGATGCGCCTGGCTGGCAGTTTTACCACCCCACCTCACGCCGCGTCCTCCCCTCTCAGGACGTCACGGCTGACGAGTCAGTTCCCTTTTACGTCTCTTCCCCTACCACTCTGCCCCTCTCCCACCCCCGCCGCTCTTCCTTGCTCCAGGTCCCCCTCCGGTAGACCCCCTCCCCCCTCAGGGTCCTGCTCCCTCAGGTGTGTCTCAGGTAGACCCACTCCTTGGTACTGTGCCTGTTGAGGTCGCTGTAGATTGAGGTGCTGCTAGAGGTGCTGCGTCTGGAGGTGTTGAGCCTGCGCGTGCAGAGCCTGGGGGTGCTGAGCCTGCGGGTGCTGGGTCTGAAGGTGCGGGGTCTGGGGGTGCTGAGCCTGGGGGTGCAGAGCGTGGGGGTACTGAGCCTGCGGGTGCGGAGCCTGGGGGTGCTGAGTCTGAGGGTGCGGAGCCAAGGGGTGCTGAGTCTGAGGGTGCTGAGTTTGGGGGTGCTGAGCCTGAGAATTCTTTGTCTCCTGGAGGTCCTCCGGGTGCCTTGTCGCGGCGGGAGCCTCTCTCTCCACCACAGCTGCACAAGTGGTTTGCTCGACGCACCCGCCTTCGGAGTGGCGCTGCTGGAGCCGGGGGGTCTGCCGCTAGAGGCACTTGGCTACTGCAGCTGAAGGTGCTGCAGGAGTTGGAGCTGGAGGCACTGGAGCTGGAGTTGCTGGGGTTAATGGAGCCGCTGGTCCCGGAGGTGCTCGTACTAGAGGTACTGGAGCTGCTGGAGCTGGAGGTGCTACATGAGTTGGAGATGGAGGCACTGGAGCTAGAGCTGCTGGAGTTGCTGGAGCCGCTAGTCCCGGAGGTGCTCGTACTGGAGGTACTGGAGCTGCTGGAGCTGGAGGTGTTGCAAGAGCTGGAGCTGGAGACACTGGAGCTGGAGGCGCTGGCCCTGGGGGTGCTGGTGCTGTTGGTGCTGGTTCTGGAGAAACATGACGGCCGTGACCGTGCTTCGTTCCCCTGCTTCAGCAGGTTCTTGGTCTCCCGTCTTCACTGCCCTTACTCCTCCCTTACTGTGTCCACCGCCTGACCAGTCGCGGCCGCCGTTAGGGCGACCTTAACGGGGGTGAGTGTGCTCTTGGCACGGACGTCCTTGAGGACAGGCAGGAGGACTTTGAGTCTCTTGCAGCTGCTTTACCTCGTTTCGCTTCCATGCTGCTTGCCCCTGAGGGAGACCCGGATGCTCCAGACATCCCGACCCCGCGCTCTTACGCAGAGGCGATCACGGGTCCCTACTCCTCTCAGTGGCAGACAGCCATAGACGCAGAGATGGCATCCTGGAAGTCCACAGGCACCTACGTCGACGCAGTTCCCCCGTCTGGGGCGAACATAGTCAATGGCATGTGGATTTTCAGGGTGAAGCGGCTGTCGGGTTCTCCGCCTGCCTTCAAGGCTCGTTACGTTGCAAGAGGCTTCACCTAGCAACATGGAGTTGACTTCTTCTATACCTTCTCCCCTACCCCAAAGATGACCACTCTTCGGGTGTTGCAGCACGTCGCAGCTCAGCGTGACTACGAGTTGCACTCCCTGGACTTCAGCAAAGCTTTTCTGCAGGGCAGCCTGCACGAGGAGATCTGGCTTCGCCGCCCACCTGACTTCACTGGGTCGTTTCCTGCAGGTACCCAGTGGAGCCTCCAGAGGCCAGTCTACGGTCTCCGCCAGGCCCCTCGAGAGTGGCACGACACAATTAGGACTTCCCTTGCGGCTCTTGGGTTCGCTCCTTTGAATGATGACCCGTCGCTGTTTCTACGCACCGACACCTCGCTGCCGCCGTTCTACGTCCTCGTGTACGGCCACGACCTCGTCTTTGCCATTGCTGATACTAAGGCACTGGCCTTTGTCAAGTCGGAGCTGCAGAAGAGATACACCTGCACTGACCTGGGTGAGCTACGCAGCTATCTTGACTTGCAGATCATCCGGGACAGAGCACGATGCACCATTACCCTGACTCTCTCACACATGGTGCACCAGGTCCTTCAGCACTTCGCCTTCCGTTACTCCTCGCCACAATCCACTCCTCTGCCTACCGGTCACTCGCTCTCAGCTCCACCTTCGGACGAGTCCGTAGAGCCGAGTGGCCCGTATCTAGACCTTGTGGCCTGCCTCATGTACCTGATGACCTGCACTCGACCTGACCTTGCCCACCCTCTTAGCATTCTGGCATGCTACGTTGCGCCCGGGAGACACCGACCAGTGCACTGGGAGGCCGCTAAGAGGATGTTGCGCTTCTTGTGCAGTACGTCGGGCATGGGGCTCGTGCTTGGAGGACGGGGTCCAGTTGTCCTCAGTGGCCACGCGAACGCGTCTTGGGTTGACGACTTGGCTATGCAGCGATCGTCACAGGGTTACACTTTCAGCCTTAGCTCTGGCTTTGTTTCTTGGCAGTGTACCCGCTCTTCTTCTGTTCTAAGTTCCAATTGTGAGGCTGAGATCTACGCCGGGGCCATGGCTGCACAGGAGCTACGCTGGCTGACCTACTTGCTGACTGACCTGGGAGAGCGGCCTCGTTCTTCTCCAGTTCTGTACGTAGACAACAAGACAATGATTGCCTTGTGTCAGGAGCACAGACTGGAGCACAGAACGAAGCACATAGCTCTGTGTTACTTCCTTGCTCGAGAGTTGCAGCAGCGTGGTCAGCTTCGTCTTGCTTACGTGGCCACTAGGGTCAACACTGCCGATGTATTCACCAAGGCACTCCAGTCTAATGTTCATCAGCGTTTCTATACTGTGTTAGGCCTTGTGCCTACTTGGCCTCACTTGCTTACTGCTTGACTTACTTGTACTGTGATCTTTATATATATATCTTAATGCTTACACTTTCTAGGGTATGATCACTGTACTGTTTGTTCTCGTTTATATAACTCTGCATGTGAACTGGCCTTGTGGCCTTTGCTTGTGCTCGGACTGTGTGGTGACTTTGTGATCCACCCTGAGCTTGCTTTGCTTTTCTTGACTGGTCTTGTGACCTCTTGTTCCCCCCCACTTTGCCTATGGGAGTGTGTCAAACTTATATGTTGCATGTTGTGTAGGCTGTAGTGGGGTAGCCCATATGGGGTACAACCCAAATTAGGGTTAGTACTTGTACCCATCGTTCTGATAGTTCATTCATTCTCGCTTACACATTCTGACAACCGGCTGTGTACCACGGTCGTCTTGGTGCTGCCTTTTATCCTTGCTCAGGAAGTTGTTGTCAAACTTATATCTGCTATGGTCTATTTAGGCTGTAGTGGGGTAGCTCTTAGAGTGTACAACACTTATGTGTTTCCTACTTGTACCCATCTCACTTTCTAGTTCATCCATTCTTTCGTCAATCCTTCTCACATGGTATAGAGCTAGTTTCGAGAATTTTTTAAAAGGGCCCACCACTGAAATTCTTCACTGCCTGCTCGACGCGCGCGTCGTGCCTTCCCTTCGAGGCCCGTCGCGGCCCCTGCGCCTGCCCTTAGAGCCAGCGCCCGCCCCGTAAGGCCCTTTTTTCCGGCCCCGTTAGGCCCCGTAAGGCCCCGTAAGGCCCCGTTTACGGCCCCGTTTAATGCCCCGTAAGGCCCCGTAAGGCCCCGTAAGGCCCCATTTACGGCCTCGTTTAAGGCCCCGTAAGGCCCCGTAAGGCCCCGTAAGGCCCCGTAAGGCCCCATTTATGGCCCCGTTTAAGGCCCCGTAAGGCCCCGTAAGGCCCCGTAAGGCCCCGTTTACGGCCCCGTTTAAGGCCCCGTAAGGCCCCGTAAGGCCCCGTCAGGCCCCGTTTAAGGCCCCGTAAGGCCCCGTAAGGCCCCGTCAGGCCCCGTTTAAGGCCCCGTTAGGCCCCGTACGGCCCCGTAAGGCCCCGTCAGGCCCCGTCCGGCCCCGTTTGAGGCCCCGTCAGGCCCCGTAAGGCCCTGTCAGGCCCCGTTAGAGGCCCCGTACGGCCCCGTCAGGCCCAGTTCTCGGCCTCGTCAGGCCCCGTCAGGCCCAGTCCGGCCCTGCCCCGGCCCTACCCCAACCTGTCGCGGCCCTGCGCCGGCCCTGCTGCAGCCCTGTCGCAGCTCTGCCCCGGCCCTGCTCCTGCACTGCCGCGGCCCGGCCCCGGCCCTGCCCCGGACCTGTCGCGGCCTCGCCCCGGCCCTGTCCCGGCCCTGCTCCGACCCTGCCCCGGCCCTGCCCAGGCCCTGCCCCGGCCCTGCCCCGGCCCTGCCCCGGCCCTGCCCCCTGCCCCGGCCCTGCTCCGACCCTGCCCCGGCCCTACCCCGGCCCTGCCCCGGCACTGCCCCGGCCCTGCCCCGGCTCTGCCCCGGCCCTGCCCCGACCCTGCCCCGGCCCTGCCCCGGCTCTGCCCCGGCCCTGCCCCGGCCCTGCCCCGGCCCTGCCTCGGCTCTGCCCCGGCCCTGCCCCGGCCCTGCCCCGGCCCTGCTCCTGAACTGCCCCGGCCCTGGCCCGGCTCTGCCCCGGCCCTGCCCCGGCCCTGCTCCTGAACTGCCCCGGCCCTACCCCGGCCCTGCCCCAGCCTCTCCCCTGGTAAGAGCGCCGCGCTGCCGAGCCACACCGCCCTGCCGAGCTGCGCCGCCCTGCCTAGCCTGCTTAGCTGAGTTGCACTGCTGCTGCTGCTAGCTTGCTGCTTCTCCTGTCATGGCTAGTCTCAATGTTCTTACCTTTGATGCTGAGGGTCGGGCTGTTGACTTTGAGGTCTGGCTAGATGATCTGCAGCTTTTCCTATAGTGCGATAGCAAGGATGGTCTCTCACTGTTCGATCTCACGTCTGGCGCCTCTACTGCCCCTACTGCTGATGCTGACAGTACTGTTCGCTCGCAGTGGCTCACGCGCGATGCTGCTGCTCATCTTGCTGTGCGCAATCACCTGCCGTCTACTGAGCGCGCGCACTTTAGTCAGTACAAGAGTGCTAGGGCTCTGTACGACGCTGTAGTTGCACGCTACTCCTCCCCTACCACTGCTGCCCTCAGCCGCCTCATGCTGCCGTACCTTTTTCCTGACCTTGCCGCCTTTGCCACAGTTGCTGACCTAGTTGCTCACCTCCGCACTAGTGACGCTCGCTACCGCGCTGCCCTTCCCACTGAGTTTCTTCCCACGAACTCCCCCCCCATGTACATCACCCTTTACTACCTAGTCACCCGCCTCCCTGACTCTCTCTCCTCAGTCAGGGATCACTTTCTCTCCCTTTGCCCTACCGAGCTGACTGTCGACTTGCTAGAGGAGCGCCTTGCTGCAGCTGAGAAGAGTATCTTAGCTGTTGGGGCTTCCCGCGGCGACCGTCGCACCCCCTTCTTTGAGGGGTGTTCCCCTGTCCCCCTTCTCCCCTCTGTCGCCTCTGCTGCTGCTGTCGACCTCGTTGGCACTGAGGAGGTCGGCGCTGCGTCTGCCCCTAGTGGGCGACGCCGCACTGGCAAGGGCAAGGGAAGCAAGGGTGGTGGAGGGGGCGGTGGAGGAAGCGGTGGAGGGGGTGGAGGTGGTGGTGGGGGTGGTCCCGGGGGTGGGGGCGTCGGTGCGGCAGTGGAGGCCGTGGAGGCGGTGGCGGAGGCGGAGGAGGCGGCGGCAGCGGTGGTGGAGGTAGCGGAGGAGGTGGTGCTGGTCGCGGTGCAGCCACGCAGCGTGGAGGCCTTGGTGGCGGCCAGCGTCAGCAGCAGCTGCGCACCCGTGAGACCCCGTCTGTTCAGCAGCTTCGTGAGTGGTACGGTGGGCGTGGGAGGTCTGGGGGTGCAGGTCCCTGCACGTACGTTCTTCGCATAGGCACTCGTAGTGGGGATGTGTGTGGTCTCCCACACACCACGCAGCGCTGCTTCGGCCGCCTGACTGACGCTTGGCGTACCCAGTTTCCTGACGCTGTTGAGCTTCCTCGTTGGCATGATCTGCTTCTGCAGAATGTGCCTATCTTTGATCTAGACTTTGATGCTATCCTTGCTGCCATGTATGCTCTTGCTGATATTACTGAGGGTGACTGTTACCTGCGTGTCCCGCCCGACCCGGGCACTGTGGCTGCTGCTCTAGGTGCTAGTGCGGCTGCTGCTCTAGGTGCTAGTGCGTCTGCTGCTCCAGGTGCTGGTATGTCTCCTCTCTCAGGTACTGCACCTACTGAGTCCTTTCACACCTTCACACTTGACTCTGGTGCTTCGCGCTCTTTCTTTAGAGACAGCACCACGCTCACGCCGCTCAGTCGGCCTGTTGCGGTCTCCCTTGCTGACCCCTCAGGGGGCCCAGTACTTGCACACTCCTCCACTGTCCTACCGTGTCCTGCGGCCCTGTCGGGCTTGCTGTCGGGACTCCACCTCCCCTCGTTCTCTACGAACCTGGTGAGTGGAGCTGACCTCCAGGACGCGTGGGTTGACCAGTTCACCCCTGGAGGTCAGCGGGTGACCCACTGCACTTGCTCTCGGACGGGCCGACACCTGGCCACGTTCACCCGTCGGCCAGGGTCGAGTCTGTACACACTGACTACTGCGCCTCCTCCGGTCTCTGCGTCTGGTCAGGTAGCTGCGTCCAGTCAGGTGTTTGCTGCCGCGTCCAGGTCAAGTCCTGCGTCTGCCCCCTGCTCGTGTCGTCCTTTGGCACACGAGACTCTCCTTTGGCACCACCGCCTTGGTCACCCCTCCCTGCCTCGTCTTCGAGGTATGGCCTCCCGTGCCCTTGTCTCGGGTCTACCCTGGTCCCTCCCTCCCCTTCCTCCGGGGCCTGCCCCCACCTGTGTTCCTTGTGTCGAGGGCCGGCAGCGCGCCGCCCCTCACTCCTCCTCGTTTCCTCCAACTGAGGCCCCTCTGCAGACTCTTCACATGGACGTGTGGGGCCCAGCCCGCGTCCGTGGACAGGGTCACGAGCGCTACTTCCTCCTGGTCGTTGACGACTACTCGCGTTACACCACAGTCTTCCCCTTGCGCAGCAAGGGTGAGGTCACTGAGGTGTTGATCGACTGGATCCGCGGTGCTCGTCGCCAGCTAAGTGAGAGTTTCGGCTCAGACCTTCCTGTTCTGCGCCTGCACTCGGACAGAGGCAGGGATTTTTCCTCCGACCTCCTGAGGGCCTTCTGTCGTTCGGAGGGCATCCGCCAGACGTTCACGCTTCCGGCCTCCCCGCAGCAAAATGGGATTGCTGAGCGCCGCATTGGCATGGTCATGGACGTCGCTCGTACGTCCATGATCCATGCGGCTGCTCCCCATTTTCTGTGGCCGTTCGCGGTTCAGTACGCGGCGCATCAGATCAACCTTCAGCCTCGTGTCTCCTTGCCGGAGACCACACCTACTCTGCAGTGGACGGGGAAGGTTGGCGATGCGTCCGCGTTTCGTGTCTGGGGATCTCGAGCTTTTGTCCGCGATACTACTGCGGACAAGCTGTCCTCCCGTGCCGTTCCCTGTGTCTTCCTTGGCTTCCCTCCTGACGCACCCGGGTGGCAGTTCTACCACCCCACCTCGCGTCGTGTTCTGTCTTCTCAGGACGTCACGTTCGACGAGTCGGTGTCGTACTACCGTCTCTTTCCCTACTGCACTACCTCTCCCCCCCTCCCGCCGCTCTTCCTCGCACCAGGTACTCCCCTGGTAGACCCCCTCCCCCCCCAGGGTCCTGCCCCCTCAGGTGTGTCCCAGGTAGACCCTGCCGAGCCGGTCGAGGTAGCTGTCGACTCAGGTGCTGCTAGGGGTGCTGAGACTGGGGGTGCTGAGACTGGGGGTGCTGAGTCTGGGGGTGCTGAGACTGGGGGTGCTGAGACTGGGGGTGCTGAGACTGGGGGTGCTGAGACTGGGGGTGCTGAGTCTGGAGGTACTCTGGGTGTCCCGTCGCGGCGGGAGCCCCTCTCTCCACAGCGGCTTCGTGAGTGGTACTCTCGGCGCTGTCGAGGTGCTGCTGGTGCTGGAGCTGCTGGAGGTGCTGGAGGTGCGATTGGAGCTACTGGAGGTGCTGGCGCTGCTGGAGGTGGTGCTGGTGCTGGAGCTGCTGGAGGTGCTGCTGGTGCTGGAGCTGCTGGAGGTGCTGCTGGTGCTGTAGGTGCTGGAGGTGCTCCTGGAGCTACTGGAGGTGCTGGCGCTGCTGGAGGTGGTGCTGGTGCTGGAGCTCCTGGAGGTGCTACTGGAGCTACTGGAGGTGCTGGTGCTGCTGGAGGTGGTGCTGGTGCTGGAGCTGCTGGAGGTGCTGCTGGTGCTGGTGCTGGAGCTGCTGGAGGTGCTGCTGGGACTGGAGACCCTGGGGCTGAGGGTACCGGTTCTGTCTCTGCTGTTTCTCGAGGCGCTGCGCGGCCGCGGCCGTACTACGTTCCCCTCCTTCAGCAGGTTCTTGGCTCCCCGCCTTCTCCTGGTCCTCCTCCTCCTTTCCTGAGTCCACCGCCTGTCCAGTCTCAGTCGCAGTTGCAGCCGGCCCCTCCCCTGCCTGGTCCTTCTCCTTACTCTGGTCCGACTAGAGGTCTTACGGAGTGTCGTGAGCCTGGGTCTCGTCCTGTGTCGCCTGCGTCTCGTGCTGCGTCGCCTGTCCGTCCTGTTCGCGCTGGTCGTGTTTCGCGTCCGCGTCTCCCACCTGTCCCAGGCACTCACTCTATGACACTGCGTCCTTCTACTGCTCCACAGTGTGTCCCTCTGCCGTCTCCTCCTGCGTCCTCTCTTCCTGACTGTCCGGACCCAGAGTCTGACTCCCTTCGTGCTGCTAGTCCTACTGTCACGCGCTTACTGGCCACTGCTGTCACTGACCCTTTGTTTGTGTCCTCTGCTGCGTCTGCTCTTGTTGCTGATCTTGTTGACTTTGCTGCAGCCTGTCGCTTAGATTACGCCACTAGTCTTGTTGCTGCGTCTGCGTCTGTCTGTCCTCCGTCCGTCGGGGGTGAGTGTGCTCATGGCACAGACGTCCTTGAGGACAGGCAGGAGGACCTTGAGTGCTTTGCCGCTGCTTCACCTCATCTCGTGTCCATGCTGCTTGCCCCTGAGGGAGACCCGGATGCACTAGACATCCCGTCCCCGCGCTCTTACGCAGAGGCGATAGAGGGTCCCCACTCCTCTCAGTGGCAGGCAGCCATGGACGCAGAGATGGCTTCCCGGAAGTCCACAGGCACCTACGTAGACGAGGTTCCCCCACCTGGGGCGAACATCGTGAGTGGCATGTGGATCTTCAGGGTGAAGCGGCCGCCGGGCTCTCCGCCTGCCTTCAAGGCGCGTTACGTTGCACGTGGCTTCAGTCAGCGACAGGGAGTTGACTTCTTTCAGACCTTCTCCCCTACCCCGAAGATGACCACTCTTCGAGTACTGCTGCATGTTGCTGCTCAGCGTGACTACGAGCTCCACTCGCTTGACTTCAGCACATCCTTCCTACACGGCAGCCTGCACGAGGAGATCTGGCTGCGCCGCCCACCTGGCTTCACTGGGTCGTTTCCTGCTGGTACCTAGTGGAGCCTCCGGCGGCCAGTCTACGGTCTCCGCCAGGCACCCCGTGAGTGGCACGACACACTCAGGACGACTCTTGCTTCTCTTGGTTTTGCTCCTTCCTCAGCTGACCCTTCTTTGTTTCTACGCACTGACACTACTCTGCCGACGTTCTACGTTCTCGTGTACGTAGACGACCTCGTCTTTGCTACTGCTGACACTGAGGCACTCGCCCACGTGAAGTCCGAGCTGCAGAAGAGACACACGTGCACAGACCTGGGTGAGCTGACAAGCTATCTTGGCTTGCGGATCACCCGGGACAGAGCACAGTGCACCATTACCTTGACTCAGTCACACATGGTGCAGCAGGTCCTTCAGCGCTTCGGCTTCACGTACTCCTCGCCACAGTCCACTCCTCTGCCTACTGGTCACTCGCTCTCAGCTCCACCTTCGGACGAGTCCGTAGAGCCGAGTGGCCCGTATCCAGAGCTTGTGGGCTGCCTCATGTACCTGATGACTTGCACACGACCTGACCTCGCATACCCTCTCAGCCTTCTGGCTCGCTACGTGGCTCCCGGCAGGCACCGAAAGGTGCACTGGGATGCTGCGAAGAGGGTGTTGCGATACTTGTGCAGTACATCGGGCATGGGGCTCGTGCTTGGAGGACGGGCTCGAGTTGTCCTCACTGGTCACGCTGACGCCTCCTGGGTTGACGACTTGGCTACGCAGCGGTCGTCACAGGGTTACACCTTCAGCCTTGGCTCCGGTTCTGTCTCCTGGCGGTCTACCCGCTCTTCTTCTGTTCTCAGCTCCAGTTGTGAGGCTGAGATCTACGCTGGGGCCATGGCTGCACAGGAGCTTCGCTGGCTCACCTACCTGCTGACCGACTTGGGAGAGGCGCCTCGTTCTCCTGCAGTTCTGTACGTCGACAACAAGGCCATGCTGGCCTTGTGTCAAGAGCACAGACTAGAGCACAGAACGAAGCACATTGCTCTGCGCTACTTCCTTGCTCGAGAGTTGCAGCAGCGTGGCCAGCTTCGTCTTGCTTACGTGGCCTCTCAGGCCAGCACTGCTGATGTTTTTACCAAGGCACTTCAGCCTTGTGATCATCAGCGTTTCTGTACTGTGTTAGGCCTTGTACCTACTGTGCCTCACTTGTTGACTTCTTGACTCTGCTTGTACTGTACTCTATATACTTATACCTGCATGCTTACACTTGCTAGGTTGTGTTCACTCTACTGTTTGCTTTCCTTTATATAACTCTGCATGTGAACTGGCCTTATGGCCCTTTGCTTGTGCTCAGACTGCGTGGTGACTTTGTGATCCACCCTGAGCTTGCTTTGCTTTTCTTGACTGGTCTTGTGACCTCTTGTTCTCCCCCACTTTGCCTATGGGGGTGTGTCAAACTTATATCTGCTATGGTCTATTTAGGCTGTAGTGGGGTAGCTCTTAGAGGGTACAACACTTATGTGTTTCCTACTTGTACCCATCTCACTTTCTAGTTTATCCATTCTTTCGTCAATCCTTCTCACAGTTGTCTGTATCAATGATTCGATTAAAGTTCCTAATGAAACGTTTTTGGTACACAGAGTTATCACAAGACGTGCTGACAACGGTGAGGTTCCAGGAGCTGCAGTCAGCGTACATCGCCAAGACCCATTACTCCCGTCTGCAAATCTTGTTCGTCTCGAAAGCTGGCGTGGAACATGTCAAAAGAAAGTAGGTGGTGTATCAACAGGTGAACAGCAATCTGGTTAAGCTTCATTGGCAGCACACGGAAAACCTCACATTTGCGCAAGAAAAGGCACTTAACCCGCACGCAATTGAATTCGTACTCGAGGGAGTCTCTGACCATGATCACCAATCGGCTGTCTACCTACCATATGAAGAACCGTCACCATCCGGCTTTTTTGTGGAGCTCCAGTTTCCACCACGTGCTCCACCCCCTGACTGGAGCACGCATAGATGTTGTCAAAGGCATGGTCTATGCTCACCCGGGCGATCTCCACCTGTGAGAGGACGTCTCCGTTATAATATTTTCCCATTATTATATTTTCCATTATCTTATCCTCCCTTTTCTCCTCTTTATTGTAGTCTTTATTTCATCTTAAACGGACTATTCCATTTTCTAGAGCCTTTTATTTATTTCTCTTATTTCATATTTTTCTCACCGAAATATCCATTATATCTTATATGGCACCGACAGTGCCGACGGTGGTGTATACGGTGTAATCTGGGTGTAATCCCAAGTGCCAATAGTGTTGAAGAACTAAGGAAGAAGTGATCGATTAGGTTGAGGGAGGGGGTACAAGCAAAGTATCGAGATGGTTTGTATACCCCCTAAAGATAGCCCCAATGTAGCCTAGAGAAATGTAAACAGAAACATATATGTTTTCACACACCCGCATATGCGAAATGGGGGATAGCCAGAGCAAGCAGTGGTCATAAGACCAGTCAAGAGAAGCAAACAAAGCAAAGCTCAGGGTGGATCTCAAGATCACCACGCAGTCTGAGCACAAAAAATCGGCCATAAGGCCAGTTCACATGCAGAGTTATAATAGCAAGGCAGTACACTGGTTACAACATAGCAAGAGTGAAAAGGCAGGTATAAAGATATATATGAGTGTACAACATGTGCAAGTCAAGCAACCAGCAGGTGAGGCAGAGTGGGCACAAGCCCAAGAGCAGTGCAGAAACGCTGATGATCACCAGACCCAAGGGCCTTGGTGAACACATAAGCAGTGTTGGCCTGCGAGGCCACATAGGAAAGACGGAGCTGACGACGCTGCTGCAGCTCACGCGCAAGGAAGTAGCAAAGAGCAATGTGCTTCGTTCTGTGCTCTAGTCTCTGCTCGTGACACAAGGCAAGCATTGCCTTGTTGTCAACGTACAGGACTAGAGGAGAACGAGGCCGCTCCCCCAATTCGGTCAGCAGGTAGGTCAGCCAGCGTAGCTCCTGTGCAGCCATGGCCGCAGCGTAGATCTCGGCCTCACAGCTGGAACCAAGCACAGAAGAAGAACGAGTGGACCTCCACGAGACAGAACCAGAGCCAAGACTGAAGGTGTAACCCTGTGACGAACGCTGAGTCGCCTGGTCCTCGGCCCAAGAGGCGTCGGAGTGTCCTGTGAGTACCACTGAACCCCGTCCTCCAAGCACGAGCCCCATGCCCAATGTACTGCACAAGTAACGCAGTACCCTCTTTGCAGCATCCCAGTGCTGTCAGAATGTTATACTGCTTATATTTGTGTAGGCTATAGTGGGGTAGCCTATAAGGGGTACAACCCAATTACGGTTAGTACTTGTACCCAACTTCTGTTCAATTCATTCACTCTTGTTCATTAGTTTGACATGGTTTCAGAGCAGGTCCTTCGTTAGGACCGATTTTTTTGGGCCCACTACAGCGCTGCCCCAGTAGCCGCCCTGCTGGCTCATGCGCTGCCCCTAGTGACCCTCGTGCCGCACCTGCTGCCCAGCGCGCCGCCCTCGTGCGGCCTGCCAATCGACCCTAGGCCGCGGCCCATCGCCCGTCGCCCGTAGGCCCGTCGCCCCTAGCCCCGGCCCGTCGCCCGTCGCCCCTAGGCCCCGGTCGTCGCCCCTAGGCCCTGGCCCGTCGCCCGTCGCCCCTCGGCCCGTCGCCCCTAGCCCCGGCCCATCGCCCCTAGCCCCGGCCCGTCGCCCGTCGCCCCTAGGCCCCGGCCCATCGCCCGTCGCCCCCTAGGCCCCGGCCCGTCGCCCCTAGCCCCGGCCCGTCGCCCGTCGCCCCTAGCCCCGGCCCATTGCCCGTCGCCCCTAGGCCCGTCGCCCCTAGAACCGGCCCGTCGCCCGTCGCCCCTAGGCCCCGGCCCGTTGCCCGACGCCCCTAGGCCCCGGCCTGTCGCACGTCGCCCCTAGGCCACGGCCCGCCGCCCGCTCCTAGGCCCCGTCCCGTCGCCCGTCGACCCTAGGCCCGTCGCCCCTAGCCCCGGCCCGTCGCCCGTCGCCCCTAGGCCCCGGCCCGTCGCCCGTCTCCTCTAGGCCCGAAACCCCTAGCCCCGGCCCGTCGCCCGTCGCCCCTAGGCCCCGGCCCGTCGCCCCGCGCCCGTCGCTCCTAGGCCCCGGCCCGCCCGTCGACCCCAGGCCCCGGCGAGCCGCCCCCTGCAGCCCCGCGCGCCGACCTTGCAGCCCCACGCTTTGCCCCTGCAGCCCTGCGCGCCCCTCTCCCCTTGCGGCCCGCTCTCTGCCCCTGCAGCCCGTGATCCGCCCCTGCAGCCCCGCGCGCCGCCCCTTGCGGCCCTCTCGCCGCCCTTGCAGCCCCGCCTGCTGCCCCTAGCCCCCTAGCCGCCCCTTGCGGCCCTCTCGCCGCCCTTGCAGCCCCGCCTGCTGCCCCTAGCCCCCTAGCCGCCCCTTGCCTGCGGCCAGCTCGCCGCCCTCTTGCGGCCCAGGTGCCTGCTAGCCGCCCTGCCTTCCCTCCGTGCTGCCCTACTGGTCGCGCGCCTCCTAGCTTACCCGCTATGACTTCTCTTCGTTGTAGCGGTGGGAGTGGTGACGACGGTGGTGGCAGCAGCGGGAGTGGTGGCGGCCGTACTAGCAGTCACTGTGGAGCTGTTCGGTGGGGAGTTTCTGAAGGTGGCCAGATGCAGCTGCAGCGGAGTCAGCGCGAGTCCCTTCCACCCCAGCAGCTACGTGAGTGGTACGCTAGTAGGAGTGGTGGCGGTGGCAGTAGTGGCAGTCGCTATGCAGCTGTTCAGTTGGGAGTTTCTGGCGGTGGCCTGGTGCAGCTGCAGCGGCGTCCGCGCGAGACCCTTACGCCTCAGCACCTTCGTGAGTGGTACGCTAAGCATGGGGCATCTCGGAGTAGTGCTCGTTGCTCGTACGTCATTCGCACAGGTGCTCGGGCTGGTCAGGCTTGCGGGACAGTTGGTCACACACAGTCCCGCTGCTTCTCCTGACTGAGCGACACCTGGCGTGCTGAGTTTGGCGCCGCGGCTGAGCTTCCCCGCTGGCTAGAGCTGCTTAGGCAGGGTGTGGATATCTTTGCTCTATACTATGACGCTATCCTCACTGCCATGTCTGCTTTGCCTATTGGTACTGAGGGTGACTGTTCCCTGTATGTGCTGCCTGACCCAGGTATAGAGGCTGCTGCTCTAGGTGCTAGTGAGTCTGCTCTCCCTGGTACTGCGCCTGCTGAGGCCTTGCACACATTTACGCTCGACTCAGGTGCTTCACACTGTTTCTTTTGCGACAACACCACCCTCACTCCTCTCTCTGCACCTGTCCCGGTCCGACTGGCTGACCCCTCCAAGGGCCCAGTCCTTGCCCGTTCCTCCACTGTTCTCCCGTGTCCGGCGGTTCCGTCCGGCTCACTGTCAGGTCTTCACCTCCCCTCATTCTCTACGAACTTGGTGAGTACCGCTGCCCTCCAGGATGAGATTGGTCACTACCACCACTCCAAGGGGTCAGCGTTTGTCGATCTGCACGTGTACACGGACATGCCGTCACCTGGCCACGTTCACCCGTCGGCCTGGGTCGAGTCTGTACACACTGGCTACCGAGCCTCCTCAGGTAGCTGCGTCCGCCCAGGTGTCCGCGTCAGGACCGGTAGCACCCCCTGCTCGTGTCACCTCCTGTCGCACCAGACTCTTCTGTGCCACCACCGACTTGGTCACCCCTCCCTGCCACACCTTCGTGGCATGCACTCCCGCCTCCTTGTCTCTGGTCTTTCCAGGTCTCTGCCTCCCCTCCCGCCCTCGCCTGCCCCGCCCTGCCTTCCTTGCGTCGAGGGGCAGCAGCGCGCCGCTCCTCACTCCTCGTTTCGCCCGACGACTGCTCCCCTGCAGACTCTCCACATGGACGTGTGGGGCCCAGCCCGCATCAGTGGACAGGGCCGCGAGCGCTACTTTCTGCTGGTTGTTGACGACTACATGCGGTACACCACGGTCTTCCCCTTGCGCAGCAAGGGTGAGGTCCCTGATGTCTTGATCCCTTGGATCCGCGCACTCCGTCTCCAACTTCGCGAGCGGTTCCGCCAGGACCTTCCTGTCCTGCGTATGCACTCTGACAGAGGTGGTGAGTTCTCCTCCGACCTCTTGCGGGAGTTTTGTCGTGGGGAGGGCATTCTCCAGTCGTTCACGCTTCCGGACTCCCCTCAGCAAAATGGGATTGTTGAGCGCCGCATTGGCTTAGTCATGGAGGTTGCTCGTACCTCCATGATCCATGCGGATGCTCCCCATTTTCTGTGGCCGTTTGCGGTCCGGTACGCTGCGCATCAGCTCAACCTCTGGCCCCGTGTCTCCTTGCCAGAGACCTCGCCCACACTGCGTTGGACGGGGGAGGTTGACCATGCGTCGGTGTTCCGGGTCTAGGGCTCTCGTGCCTTTGTTCGCGATACGTCCGCGGACAATCTCTCCTCCCGCGCTATTCCCTGCGTCTTCCTTGGCTTTCCCCCTGACGCGCCTGGCTGGCAGTTTTACCACCCCACCTCGCGCCGTGTCTTCCCCTCTCAGGACGTCACTTGACGAGTCGGTTCCCTTTTACCGTCTCTTCCCCTACCGCTCTGCCCCTCCCCCACTCCCGCCGCTCTTCCTTGCTCCAGGTCCCCCTCCGGTACACCCCCTCCCCCCGCAGGGTCTTGCTCCCTCAGGTGTGTCTCAGGTAGATCCTCTCCCTGGTACTGTGCCTGTTGAGGTAGCTGTCGACTCAGGTGCTGCTGGGGGTGCTGCGTGTGGGGGTGTGGAGCCTGGGGGTGCGGAGCCTGGGGGTGCTGAGTCTGAGGGTGCCGGGTCGGGGGGTGCTGAGCCTGGGGGTGCGGAGCCTGGGGGTGCTGAGCCTGCGGGTGTGGAGTCTAGGGGTGCTGAGCCTGAGGGTGTGGAGCCGGGGGTGCTGAGTTTGAGGGTGCGGAGTCTGGGGGTGCTGAGCCTCGGGGTACTGCTTCTTCTGGAGGTCATGCGGGTGCTTCGCCACGATTGTCTCCCCGGCCGGAGCCTCTCTCCCCCCTGCAGCTGCGCGAGTGGTTTACTCAGCGCACACGCCTTTGGAGTGGAGCTGCCGGAGCTGGAGACTCTGCCGCTCGAGACACTGGAGCTGGAGCAGTTGGAGCTGGAGACCCAGCGGAGCCTGGAGGCGGTGGAGCTGGAGGCACTGGAGCTGGTTGCGCTGGAACGAGACACACTGGAGCTGGAGGCACTGGCGCTGGTGGTGCTAGCGCTGCAGGTGCTTTGCCACGACTATATCCCCGGCCGGAGCCTCACTCCCCTCAGCAGCTGCGCGAGTGGTTTGCTCAGCGCATCCGCCTTCCGAGTGGAGCTGCCGGAGCTGGAGACTCTGCCGCTAGAGACATTGGAGCTGGAGGTGTTGGAGTTACTCGTCTTGGAGGTGCTAGAGTTACTACTGGAGCTGGTGGTACCGAAGGTGCTGCAGCTGCTGGTCCTAGAAGTGCTCGTACCAGGGGTACTGGAGCTGCCGGGACTGGTAGTGCTGGAGGCGCTGGAGCTGGAGACTCTACGGAGCCTGGAGCTCCTGGGGCTGGAGGCATTGGAGCTGGAGGCACTGGCGCTGGTGCTGATGGAGCTGGAGGAGCTGGAGCTGTTGGCGCTGGAGCTGGAGGCACCAGCGCGGGAGGCGCTGGAGCTGGAGGAGCTGGAGCTGTTGGCCTTGGAGCTAGAGGTGCTGGAGCTGGGGGTGCTGTGTCTGGTGCTACTGGTGGTGGAGGCACTGTGCGGCCGCGACCGTACTTCGTTCCCCTGCTTCAGCAGGTTCTTGGTGTCCCGTCTTCTCCTGGCCTTACTCCTGCCTTACTGTGTCCACCGCATGACAAGTCGCAGCCGATGCTACAGCCAGCCTCTGCACCGCCTGCTCCTTCTCCTTACACTGAGCATGCCGGCGGTCTTATAGAGCGTCGTGAGCCTGCATCTTGTCCTGCCTCCCCTGTTCGCACTGGTCGTCGCGTTCCTCGTCCGCGTCCTCCTCCTGTCCCAGGCACCCACGCTATTGTACTTGGTCCTTCCTCTGTTCCACTAAGTGTTCCTCTACCGCCTCCTCCTGAGTCCTCTCTTCGTGCCGTCCCTGACCCTGAGTCTGACCGCGCTCGTGCAGGCAGTCCCATTGTCTCCCGTCTCCTCGCCACTGTCGTCACTGACCCTTCGTTTGAGTCCATTGCTGCGTCTGCCCTCGTTGCTGAGCTGGTTGACTTTGCTGCTGCTTGTCGTCTAGACTACGCCACTGCTCTTGTTGCTGAGTCTGAGTCTGCCAGTCCTCCGTCCGTCGAGGGTGAGTGTGCTCTTGGCACGGACGTCCTTGAGGAAAAGCAGGAGGACTTTGAGTGTCTTGCAGCTGCTGTACCTCGTTTCGCTTCCATGCTGCTTGCCCCTGAGGGAGACCCGGATGCACCAGACATCCCGACCCCGCGCTCTTACGCAGAGGCGAATACGGGTCCTTACTCCTCTCAATGGCAGGCAGCCATGGATGCAGAGATGGCATCCTGGAAGTCCATGGGCACCTACATCGACGCAGTTCCCCCGTCTCGAGCGATCATAGTTGATGGCATGTAGATTTTCAGGGTGAAGCGGCCGCCGGGTTCTCTGCCTGCCTTCAAGGCACGTTACGTTGCTCGAGGCATCAGTCAGCGACAGGGGGTCGACTACTTCAAGACCTTCTCCCCCACCCCGAACATGACTACTCTTCGGGTGTTGCTACACGTCCCTGCTCAGCGTGACTACGAGTTACACTCTCTGGACTTCAGTACACCTTCTTGCAGGGCAGCCTGCACGAGGAGATCTGGCTGCGCCGCCCACCCGGCTTCAGTGGGTCGCTTCCTGCACGTACCCAGTGGAGCCTCCGGCGGCAAGTCTACGGTCTCCGCTAGGCGCCTCGCGAGTGGCACGACACACTGAGTACTACACTTGCGGCTCAGGGGTTTACTCCTTCTACTCCTGACCCATCGCTGTTTCTACGCACCGACACATCACTGCCGCCGTTCTACGTCCTCGTGTACGTCGACGACCTTGTCTTTGCCACTGCTGACACTGAGGCACTGACCCTTGTGAAGTCGGAGCTGTAGAAGAGACACACCTGCACTGACCTAGGTGAACTGCGCAGCTATCTTGGCTTGCAGATCACCCGGGACAGAGCTCAGCGCACCATCACACTGACTCAGTCACACATGGTGCACCAGGTCCTTCAGCGCTTCGGCTTCCAGTTCTCCTCGCCACAGCCCACTCCTCTGTCTACCAGCCACTCGCTCTCAGCTCCACCTCTGGACGAGTCCGTAGAGCCGAGTGGTTTGTACCCAGAGCTTGTGGGTTGCCTCATGTACCTGATAACGTGCACACGACCTGAACTCGCGTACCCTCTCAGCTTCCTAGCTCGCTACGTGGCTCCCGGCAGGCACCGAAAGGTGCACTGGGATGTTGCGAAGAGGGTACTGCGTCACTGGTGCAGTACATCGGGCATGGGGCTCGTGCTTGGAGGACGGGGTCCGGTTGTCCTCACTGGTCACGTAGACGCTTGTTGGGTTGACGACTCAGCTACACAGCGGTCGTCACAGGTTTACACCTTCATCCTCGGTTCTGGCTCCGTTTCCTAGCGGTCTACCCGCTCGTCTTTTGTTCTCACCTCTAGTTGTGAGGCTGAGATCTACGCAGGGGCCATGGCCGCACAGGAGCTACGCTGGCTCACCTACTTGCTGACTGACTTAGGAGAGCAGCCTCGTTCGCCTCCAATTCTGTACGTAGACAACAAGGCCATGATTGCCTTGTGTCAGGAGCACAGACTGGAGCACAGAACGAAGCACATCGCTCTGCGATACTTCCTTGCTTGAGAGTTGCAGCAGCGTGGCCATCTTCGTCTTGCGTACGTGGCCACTAGGGCCAACACTGCTGATATATTCACCAAGGCACTTCCGCCTGGTGATCATCAACACTTCTCTACTGTGCTAGGCCTTGTGCATACTGTGCCTCACTTGCTCACTGCGTGACTTTGCTTGTAGTATGATCTATATGTATACCTGCATGCTGACACTTACTAGGGTATGATCACTGTATTGTTTGTTCTTTTTAATATAACTCTGCATGTGAACTGGCCTTGTGGCCCTCTGCTTGTGCTCGGACTGTGTGGTGACTTTGTGATCCACCCTGAGCTTGCTTTGCTTTTCTTGATTGGTCTTGTGACCACTTGTTCTCCCCCACTTTCCCTATGGGGGTGTGTCAGAATGTTATACTGCTTACATTTGTGTAGGCTATAGTGGGGTAGTCCATAAGGGGTACAACCCAATTAGGGTTAGTACTTGTACCCAACTTCTGTTCAATTCATTCACTCTTGTTCGTTAGTTTGACAAGTGCACCTTTCGGTGTCGACCGGGAGCCACGTAGCGAGCCAGAAGGTTGAGAGGGTACGCGAGGTCAGGTCGCGTGCAAGTCATCAGGTACATGAGGCAACCCACAAGCTCTGGGTACGGACCACTCGACTCTACGGACTCGTCCGAAGGTGGAGCTTAGAGTGAGTGGCTGGTAGACAGAGGAGTGAGCTGTGGCAAGGAGAATTGGAAGCCGAAGCGCTGAAGGACCTGGTGCACCATGTGTGACTGAGTCAGGGTGATGGTGCGACGTGCTCTGTCCAGGGTGATCTGCAGGCCAAGATAGCTCCGCAGCTCACCCAGGTCACTGCAGGTGTGTCTCTCCTGCAGCTCCAAGTCGTCGACGTATACGAGAACTCAGAACGGCGGCAGGGTAGTGTCGGTGCGCACAAACAACGACGGGTTAGCAGTCAAAGGAGCAAACCCAAGAGCCGCAAGTGTAGTCCTCAGTGTGTCATGCCACTCGCGATGTGCCTGACGTAGGCCGTAAACTGGTCGCCATAGGCTCCGCTGGGTACCCTCAGGAAACAACCCAGTGAAGCCAGGTGGACGGCGCAGCCAGATGGCCTCGTGGAGGCTACCCTGCAAGAAAGCTGTGGAGAAGTCGAGGGAGTGCAGCTCGTAGTCACGTTGAGCTGCAACGTGTAGCAACACCCGAAGAGTGGTCATCTTCGGGGTAGGGGAGAAGGTCTGGAAGAAGTCGACCCCCTGTCGCTGAATGAAGCCTCGAGCAACGTAACGCGCCTTGAAGGTAGGCAGAGAACCCGGCGGCCGCTTCACCCTGAAAATCCACATGCCACTGACGATGTTCGCCCCAGGTGGGGGAACCTCGTCGACGTAGGTGTCTGTGGAATTCCAAGAAGCCATCTCTGCATCCATGGCTGTCTGCCACTAAGAGGAGTACTCACTCGAGAGGCAAGCAGCATGGTCGCGAGATGAGGTGCAGCGGCCGCAAGACACTCCACCTCTCTTGCCTTTCTTCAAGAACGTCACAACCAAGGGCAACCTCACCCCCGACGGACGGAGGACAGGCAGGGTCAGGGTCAGAAACCAGACTCGCACGGTAGTCTAGGCAGTACGCAGCAGCAAAGTCAGATAGCTCAGCGACTAAGGCAGACGCAACAGGAGACGAGAGCATAGAGTCTGTCACAACCGTAGCAAGAAAGCGAGTAACAGTCGGACTCGACGCACGAGCAAGGTCAGACGGAGGGTCAGCACCAGCGGGAAGAGAAGACCCAGGAGGTGAAGGCAGGACAAGACGCAGTGGAACAGAGGAAGGACGGAATGTCATATCATGAGTGCCTGGGACAGCCGGAGCACGAGAACGACGAACACAAGGAACACGAGCACGGACAGAAGCTCTAGTCTCAGGCTCTTGCCGCTCAGGAGTGGAAGCACGAGTCTCGGGCTCTCGACGCTCAGTCAGGGACTCTGTCACGGTAGTGTAAGGAGTAGGAGCAGGTTGTGGGGAGTGAGGTATGAGCTGTGGGAACAGTAACGGGGGAGTAGTACCAGCGACTGGGAACTCAGTAGGAGCTGGCGGAAGGGCGAGAAGGTGGCTAAGCGCACCAGCAGGTCTAGTACCTCCAGTACCAGCAGGACCTCCAGTACCTCTAGCAATGGTAGCTCCAGCACCTCCAGCACCTGCAGCATCTCCAGCACCTCCAGCACCTATAGCACTAACAGCTCCAGTACCTCCAGCACCAGCAGCTCCAGTACCTCCAGCACTAGTAGTACCTCCAGCACCTCCAGCACTAGCAGGACCTCCAGGACCAGTAGCTCCAGCACCGCCAGCACCAGCAGCACCTCTAGTACCTCCAGCAGTACCTCCAGCACCTCCAGGACTAGTAGCTCCAGCACCAGCAGGACTGGACTCTCCACCGCCACCAGGACTCGCAACACCCCCAGGGTCAGCACCTCCAATCTCAGCACCCTCAGAACCAGCACTCCCAGTTGCAGCACCCCCCAGAACCCTCACCCTCCGCCTCAGCACCTCCAGGCTCAGCACCAGCAGTCTCAGCTCCAGAGTCCACAGCAGCAGGCTGCGGAGGCGGCGAAGACAGCCTAGGGGGAAAACCAAGGGGGTTCTCCAAACGTGGAGAGCGGCGAGTGGCCGCCGTGTCGTCAGCGGCGGGGTCACCCCCCTCAGCTGGGCCAGAGGAGTCCGAAGAGATCTCCAAAGGCTCAACCAAGGGGGGTGGGTCTATCTGAGACACACCTGAGGGAGCAGGACCCTGAGGGGGGAGGGGGTCTACCGAGGGGGGGACTGGTACCAGGAAGAGAGGTGTGAGGGGGACTGGGTGGGACTCGTGTGGGTGAAGCCTGTAATAACAGACAGACTCGTCAAAGGTGACGTCCTGGGAGGAGAAGACTCGACGCGAGCTCGGGTGGTAGAACTACCACGGCGGGCGTCGGTGGGGAAGCCAAGGAAGACACAGCGAAGAGTGCGAGGGGAGAGCTTGCTTGCAGTGGTATCGCGAACAAGGGAGAGCTCGCCCCAGACCCGAAACACCGACGCATCGCCAACCTGTCCCGTCCAACGGAGTGTGGGCGAGGTCTCTGGCAAAGAGACACGGGGCCAGAGGTTGAGCTGATGCGCAGCGTATCGGACCGCAAATGGCCACAGAAAATGGGGAGCAGCCGCATGGATCATGGAGGTACGAGCAACCTCCATTATTAAGCCAATGCGATGCTCAGCAATCCCATTTTGCTGAGGAGAGGCCGGAAGCGTGAACGACTGGCGGATGCCCTCGTCTCGACAGAACTCCGCAAGGAGGTCACAAGAGAACTCACCGCCCCTGTCAGAGTGCAGACGCAAGACTGGCAAGTCCCGACTAAAGACGCGCAGCTGGCGACGAGTAGCACGGATCCAGGGGATCAAAACACCGCTGACGTCTGCCTTGTGACGCAAGGGGAAGACAGTGGTGTATCGTGTGTAGTCGTCATAAACCAGCAGGAAGTAGCGCTCCTGGTCCGTTCCACCGACGGGGGCCGGGCCACAAACGTCCATGTGGAGAGTTTGCACAGGAGCAGTGGTCGGAGGAAACTCGGAGGAGTGAGGAGCGGCGCGCTGCCGCCCCTCGACGCAGAGAAGGCATGGCGGGGCAGGCGAGCGCCGGAGGGAGGGAGGGCAGGGACAAGGAGACGGGAGTGCATGCTGCGGAGACGCGGCAGGGAGGGGTGACCGAGGCGGTGGTGCCAGAGGAGAGTCTGGTGGGAGAGTACCCGACACGAGCAAGACGCTGCAAGCTGACCAGACGCAGACACCTGCCTCAGCCACCTGTGCAGACGCAGTGGTCAGTGTGTATAGACTAGACCCAGGCCGTCAAGTGAACGTAGCAAGGTGACGGCCAGTCCGGGAGCACGTACAGATCACCACAAGCTGCCCTCCAGAAATAAAGGTATCAACCCAGACATCCTGAATGGCAGCGTTGCTCACCAAGTTCGTCGAGAATGTGGGGAGGTGGAGACCTGATAGAGAACCGGAGAGAACTGCTGGACACGGGAGGACAGTGGAGGCTCGTGCGACTACTGGGGCCCCAGTTGGGTCAGCCAGTGAGACCAGTACCGGTGCAGCAAGTGGTGTGAGTGTGGTACAGTCACGAAAGAAGCAACATGACGCGCCTGAGTCAAGTGTGAAAGTGTGCAAGGCCTCAGCTGAGGAAGGACCTGTTGCGGGAGACACACGAGCACCTAGAGCTGCAGCAAACTCACTAACATCTGGAGCAGCAGCAGACTCTCCAACACCTAGTGCGGCAGTGGACTCACTAGTACCTAGTGCGGCAGCAAACTCACTAGCACCTAGTGCGGCAGCAGACTCACTAGCACCTAGTGTAGCAGCCTCGACAGAACCAGTGACACATCGCTGAGGAAACAACTCACTAAGCACCTGCGGGGAGATGGTCTCCTGCTGACTCTGCTACCGCCTCTATGCAGTACGAAGAAAACCAAAGCCTCCACCACCTGGACGGGCTCGCTGAAGAACCCACTCGCGAAGCTGCTGAGGGGTGGGGTCGTCCGGGAAGGCAGTGACCGCCGCTGTCCATCCCTAGCCGCTGCAACTGCCGTGATAGTGGCCGTGACAGGCAGTGACGGTCAGTAGTAGGTTCAGCACCTCTAGCACCAGCACCACCTCCAGCACTCCCAGTCGCACCTCCAGCACCCCCAGCACCAGCAGCACTCCCAGCACTCCCAGCAGCACCTCCACCAGCAGCACCAGTAGCACGAGCAGCAGCAGCAGCAGCAGCAGTAGCAGCAGGGCGGCTCGGTGGGGCTGGTGATCGAGGTAGGGCGGCAGCAGCAGCAAGGAGCAGCAGCAGCAAGGAGTGACAGCTGCAGCAAGTAGTAGCAGCAGCAAGGAGCAGCAGCTGCAGCAAGTAGCAGCAGCAGCAGCACGTAGGAGAAGGCGCACAGCAGCAGCAGCAGCAGCAGCAGCGCGCTGGCTGGGTGCATGCAGGCAGCGCGGGTAGTGGCAGCAGCTCAGGCGCAGCAGCAGGACCACTTGCAGCAGCAGTAGCAGCAGCAGCGCATTTGGCAACAGCAGCTCAGGCGCAGCAGCAGGAACACTGGCAGCAGCAGTAGCAGCAGCAGCGCGTTCAGCAGCAGCAGTCGCGCTCAGCAGGTAGCAGCAGCAGCGCATGCAGCAGCAGCAGCTCTGGGCAGCAGTGCGCTTAGCAGCACTAGCATCACTTAGCAGCAGCAGCAGAGCATGCAGCAGTGGCAGCAGCAGCAGAGCATGCAGCAGTGGCAGCAGCACGCTTAGCAGCAGCAGCAGCGCTTAGCAGCAGCAGCAGCGCATGCAGCAGTAGCAGCAGCAGAAGTGACAGCAGCAGCAGTGCGTAGCAGCGTGCGGGACAGCGTGGGCAGCGGCAGTAGCTCAGGTGCAGCAGTAGGACCACTTGCAGCAGCAGTAGCAGCAGCAGCACGAGGGGCCGCGCAGGTGACAGCAGCAGCAGCGCACAGCAGCAGCAGCTCAGGCGGAGCAGTAGGAAGACTTGGAGCAGTAGCGCGTTCAGCAGCAGCAGCCGCGCTCAGTAGCAGCAGCATCAAGGGCTGTAGCGGCAGCAGCAAGGGCTGTAGCTGCACCAGCAGGGCTGTAGCTGCAGTAACAGGGGCTGAAGCGGCAGCAGCAGAGGCTGTAGCGGCGGCAGGAGGGGCGGTAGAGGCACTAGCAGGGGCTGTTGCGGCGGCTGGCAGCAGCGGCTGTACCAGCAGTAGCCTCTACAGCAAGGCAAGGGCGGCAGCAGCAGCTGCAGAGTTGCAGCAAAGCCAGCGCAAGCAGCAGGGGCAGCGCACGAGCGGCACTGGTAAGGAGCAGGCGGCAGCGCAGCAAAGCAAGCAGGGCGCTTGCCGGCGGCGCAAGGCAGCGCGCGGGCAATGCAGGCTGCTCGCGCAGCGTGCAGGCAGTGCGCTGGGCGGGGCGGGGCTAACGCGTGGGGCGGGGCAGCGTCAGCGCGAAAGGCAGGGCGATTCTAGCGGGTAGGCTAAAGGCACGCCACGGGCAGAAAACGATCGCGCCCTAGGGGCAGGGCGATTCTAGCAGGTAAGCTAGGGGCGCGTCACGGGCAGAAAACGATCGCTCCCTAGGGGCGCACGACGGGCAGGAAGGCACGTCCTAGCTCTTAATAATTTTGGTCCTAGACTAGGAACGTCCTAGCTCTTAAAACCACGTTGGAATACTAAGGGAGGGGGTACAAGGAAAGTGTCGAGATGGTTACCCCCTAAAGATAGCCCCAATATAGCATAGAGAAATGTAAACAAAAACATATATGTTTTGACAAATAGCCTTGCGTGCTTGTGCGCACTTGTGATTGTAGTATCGGGAAGGGTTTGTCCCCGAATGTTCGTTTTATCAAATTTATCCTTGTAATTTACGAGTATAAAGGCTCCTTGTATTCAGTTTTAGTGACACGTGTGAGAAGAACAAACAAGGATGAATGAACTAGCAAATAGTTGGGTACAAGTACTAACCCTAATAGGGTTGTACCCCTTAATCGGCTACCCCACTACAGCCTACACAAATGTATCAGCTATAATGTTCTGACACACCCCCATAGGCAAAGTGGGGGAGAACAAGTGGTCACAAGACCAGTCAAGAAAAGCAAAGCAAGCTCAGGGTGGATCACAAAGTCACCACACAGTCCGAGCACAAGCACAGGGCCACAAGGCCAGTTCACATGCAGAGTAATATATAAAAGAGAACAAACAATACAGTGACCATAACCTAGCAAGTGCAAGCATGTAGGTATATAAAGAGATCACAGTACAAGCAGAGTCAAGCAGTGAGCAAGTGAGGCAAAGTGGGCACAAGGCCTAACACAGTAGCAAAGCGCTGATGATCACCAGGCGGAAGTGCCTTGGTGAAGACATCAGCAGTGTTGGCCCGAGTGGCCACGTACGCAAGATGAAGCTGGCCACGCTGCTGCAACTCTCGAGCAAGGAAGTATCGCAGAGTGATGTGCTTCGTTCTGTGCTCCAGTCTGTGCTCCTGAAACAAGGCAATCATTGCCTTGTTGTCTACGTACAGGACTGGAGGCGAGCGAGGCTGCTCTCCCAAGTCGGTCAGCAAGCAGGTGAGCCAGCGTAGCTCCTGAGCAGCCATGGCTCCGGCGTAGATCTCAGCCTCACAACTGGAGCTGAGAACCGAAGACGAGCGGGTAGACCGCCAAGAAACAGAGCCGGAGCCAAGGCTGAAGGTGTAACCCTGTGACGACCGCTGCGTAGCTGAGTCGTCAACCCAGGAGGCGTCTGCGTGACTAGTGAGGACAACTGGACCCCGTCCTCCAAGCACAAGCCCCATGCCCGACGTAATGCACAGGTAACGCAGTACCCTCTTCGCAGCATCCCAGTGCACCTTTCGGTGCCTACTGGGAGCCACGTAGCAAGCCAGAAGGCTGAGAGGGTACGCGAGGTCAGGTCGTGTGCAAGTCATCAGGTACATGAGGCAACCCACAAGCTCTGGGTACGGACCACTCGGCTCTACGGACTTGTCCAAAGGTGGAGCTGAGAGCGAGTGGCTGGTAGACAGAGGAGTGAGCTGTGGCAAGGAGTACTGGAAGCCGAAGCGCTAAAGGACCTGGTGCACCATGTGTGACTGAGTCAGCGTGATGGTGCGCCGTGCTCTGTCCCGGGTGATCTGCAGGCCAAGATAGCTGCGCAGTTCACCCAGGTCAGTGCAGGTGTGTCTCTTCTGCAGCTCCGACTTCACAAGGGTCAGTGCCTCAGTGTCAGGAGTGGCAAAGACGAGGTCGTCGACGTACACTTGGACGTAGAACGGCGGCAGCGAGGTGTCGGTGCGTAGAAACAGGGACAGGTCTGCTGTAGAAGGAGCAAACCCAAGAGCCGCAAGTGTAGTCCTCAGTGTGTCGTGCCACTCACGAGGCGCCTGGCGGAGACCGTAGACTGGCCGGCGAAGGCTCCACTGAGTACCTGCAGGAAACGTCCCAGTGAAACCAGGTGGTCGGCGCAGCCAGATCTCCTCGTGCAGGCTGCCCTGCAGGAAGGCTGTACCGAAGTCCAGGGAGTGCAACTCATAGTCACGCTGAGCAGCGACGTGCAGCAACACCCGAAGAGTAGTCATCTTCGGGGTGGGGGAGAAGGTCTGGAAGTAGTCAACTCCCTGTCGCTGGCTGAAGCCTTGAGCAACGTAACGCGCCTTGAAGGCAGGCGGAGAACCCGGCGGCCTCTTCACCCTGAAAATCCACATGCCATCGACAATGTTCGCCCCAGGTGGGAGAACCTCGTCGACGTAGGTGCCTGTGGACTTCCAAGATGCCATCTCGGCATCCATAGCTGCCTGCCACTGAGAGGAGTAAGGACCCGTAATCGCCTCTGCGTAAGAGCGCGGGGTCGGGATGTCTGGAGCATCCGGGTCTGCCTCAGGGGCAAGCAGCATGGAAGCGAAACAAGGTACAGCAGCAGCAAGACACTCAAAGTCCTCCTGCCTGTCCTCAAGGACGTCCGTGCCAAGAGCACACTCACCCTCGACGGACGGAGGACTGGCAGACTCAGACTCAGCAACAAGAGCAGTGGCGTAGTATAGACGGCAGGCAGCAGCAACGTCGATCAGATTTGCAACAAGGGCAGGCGTAGCAGCAGACTCAAAGTACGGGTCAGTGATTGCAGTGGCAAGGAGACGAGCGACAGTGGGACTGGCAGCACGCGCTCGGTCAGACTTAGGGTCAGGGACCTCAGGAAGAGAGGACTTAGGAGGAGCAGGCAGAGGAACACGCAGTGGAACAGAGGAAGGACGGAGTGCCATAGCATGCGTGCCGAGGACAGGAGGAGGACGCAAATAAGGAGCGCGACGAGCAGTGCGAACAGGCGAGACAGGACGAGACGCAGGCTCACGACGCTCTGTAAGACCTCCGGACTGCTCAGTGTAAGGAGAGGGAGCAGGCAGTGGGGAGGGTGGCTGTAACGGCGGCTGCAACTGGTCAGGCGGTGGACACAGGAAGGGAGGAGGAAGACCAGTAGACGGGACACCAAGAACCTGCTGAAGCAGGGGAACGAATTACGGGATCGGCCGCAAAGTGGCTCCAGCACCTCCAGCTCCAGGGTCAACAGCTCCAGCTCCAGCTCCTGCAGCTCCAGCGCCTCCGGCGCCAGTGCCTCCAACTCCAGCTCCTGCAGCCCCAGCGCCTCCTGCACCAGGGCCCCCAACTCCAGCTACTCCAGCTCCAGCGCCTACAGTGCCAGCTGCTCCAGGCTCTGTAGGGTCTCCAGCTCCAGCGCACCCAACACCACCAATCCCGACAGCTCCGGTAGGAACAGCGGCACCTCCAGCTCCGGTGTCTACAGCCCCTCCAGCTCTGGGAGCCCCACTCCGACGGTGCGGGCACCGAACAAGCCACTCACGCAGCTGTTGCGAGGACAGTCGCGGCGAACCACCAGCACGACCTCCAGACGAAGCAGCATCCCGAGGCTCAGCACCCGTAGACTCCGCACCCGCCGACTCAGCACCCTCGGGCTCAACACCCTCAGGCTCAGCACCCCCAGACCCAGCACCCTCAGATCCCGCACTCCCCGGCTCCGCACCCCCAGACGCAACACCCCCAGACGCAGCACCCCCAGGCGCAGCATCTGTAGCAGGACCTGAGACGACAGCTACCTGAACAGGCGCAGTACCAGGGAGAGGGTCTACCTGAGACCCTCCCGAGGGAGCAGGACCCTGGGGCGGGAGGGGGTCTAACGGAGGGGGACCGGGAGCAAGGAAGAGCGGCGGGGGCGGGGGAGGGGCAGAGCGGTAGGGGAAGAGACGGTAGAAGGGAACTGACTCGTCGAACATGACGTCCTGAGACAGGAGGACACGGCGCAAGGTGGGGTGGTTAAACTGCCAGCCAGGCTCGTCAGGGACAAAACCAAGGAAGACGCAGGGAATGGCGCGGGCGGAGAGCTTGTCCGCGGACGTATCAAGAACAAAGGCACGAGAACCCCAGACCCGGAACACCGACGCATCGCCAACCTTCCCCGTCCAACGCAGTGTGGGCGAGGTCTCTGGCAAGGAGACACGGGGCCAGAGGTTGAGCTGATGCGCAGCGTACCGGACCGCAAACGGCCACAGAAAATGGGGAGCAGCCGCATGGATCATGGAGGTATGAGCGACCTCCATGACTAAGCCAATGCGGCGCTCAACAATCCCATTTTGCTGAGGGGAGTCCGGAAGTGTGAACTGAGGAGAATCACTCTACAACAGTGGTGAGCTAGACTACGAGGTTGGCACGAACTACTAGGAGTGATGGTAGCTTTGCCTAGTTCTTTAGTGCTTGCACAATCACGGGAGAAATCGGCAAGAGTTTCCTCTAGCAAAGTTGGAATTACAGAATAGTTCAACAAGGAATAACAAGAATGACTACATCAGGCATCTAGCAATCCTGCAGCTAGCCTGGTCGACCGACAGCACAGCATGGTCGACCGCCTGCCAGCGTTGCGTAGAAGAGCCGTGTTAGCACTGCAGAAAGGCGGCCTGCCAACACAGCAGGTCGATAATGTGCCAACGCTGCAGTAGAGTGGCTGTCCAGCGTTGCCCCGTAGAAGACAGCAGTGCGCACGCTCGCAGATGCGCGCAGACGATTGGCTCGACTCGCACCGTTGTGCATTCGTCGGCTGTTGTCTGCGCCTGACGAGCCACATCGTCTTCGGGATACCAACCCGAAGTCGCTTTTGCCATCGCGACCTTGACAACGTTCGCGTGCCTCCGCAGAACTCGCCGAACAGGTTACCCAGTCGACCTGGACAACTCCAGGTACCCCTAATCGACCACAGCTCCCGTCGAGCTACCCCTTGGTCGACCGACCCCTTCCGTCGACCAGAACTGTCAACTGTTGTCGACGAGCTCCCCTCGTCGACCGCCGCTCACTTCTCAGGTCGACGAACTACTCCGTCGACCTCCCGGTCGAACAGCCCCTCCTGGTCGACGGCCCATCTGTCGCCCAGACCAGTCAGTTGCAGCTGTCGAGCTCCTTGGTCGACAGCAATACCACAGCGGTCCCCTGCAGCTCGACGAAACCTGTCGAGCAGCTCTCCCACTGCGGATGGTCGGCTGCTACTCCTGTACATCCAACCAAGTCGTCGGCGTTGCCCAAGCGAGGGCGGGGCCAACACTTCATTTCCGTTAACATTCCCCTGCCGTGCTCACGCTTGGGCCCCCAGCCCACACGTCAGCACACTACGGAGAAAACTCGTCCTCGGCGTGCACCCCTCACACAGCACGCCGTCACCGCACCAGCCGGGCAAAAAAAAGGGCACGTCACCTACAGCTGCACATCATCGTCGCCGTCGCCGACGTCATTCACGCGAACTTGGCCGACGGCGACAGAACACCGGTTGAAAGCCGGAAAATGCAGCGCCTTCGTCAAGAAGTCTGTCGGCTGCTCGGTGGTTGGGATGTACTTCAGTACGAATTTCCCATGCCTCACCATGTACTGCAGCCAGGCATAGCATCGCTCCATGTGCTTGAGGTTGCTCGTCAGCCCCAGGCCCTCAGCGGCCGTGATTGCCGACTTGTTGTCGACGCGGAGGATAGTCGGCTTCCCAGCGTCGAGTAGCTTGAATTCCGCAAGAAGGAAACGAAGTCGGCGTCCCTCCTTGCCTGCATCTGTGGCCGCCACGTGCTCTGACTCTGTCGATGACAATGTCATGCACTTGATGCGCGAGCTCGACCAGGAGACGGCGGCCCCTCTGTAGACGAACACGTAGCCTCCCGTGCTTGTCCGGTTCTGCTTGTCGCCCGCGTCGTCTACGTCCACGTAGCCGATCAGCTCCAGCGACTCTGGTCCACCGCCGAATTCCAGGGCAGTGTTGCGGGTGTCAGCGAGGTAGGCGAGGCAGCGGTCGACCTCGCGCCAATGCTGGTCGCTCCTCACCGTGAGGCCGCTCCCCAACTTGCTGCAGGCGAACGCGATGTCCGGCCTCGTCGTCATCGCCGCGAACTGCAGCGAGCCAACCTTCTGCCAGTACTCCTCCTCCCCGTGCTCCTGGGCATCCTCGTCGTCGAATGTCAGCTCGGCGTAGGCATCGACCGAGACCGGCGTCTTCGGGACTCGACCGCCCTACTCCTCGTCGACGAAGCGCCTGCGCAGCTTGTCGGCGTAGCCCTGCTGGTGAAGCCACAGCTTCTTCGCTGGCCTGTCGCACACGATCTCTAGCCCGAGGTACTTGACAACCGGCGAAATCTCGCGTAGCTCGAAGGCAGCCTCCAGCAACTCCTTTTGCTCCTTCAGCATCGCGGGGCTGCTGCTGGCAGCGAGCAGATCGTCAACGTAGACCAGCACCCAGCAGGTCACTCCGTCGTCGCTGGCCTTGAAGTAGAGCGCCTCGTCGACCTGGCTCTTCTTCCAGCCAGCGCCCAGCAGCACTCCGTCGAGTGCCCTGTACCACAGCAGCGGCGACTGCTTCAGCCCGTAAAGGCTCTTCAGCAGCTTACACACCCGGCCAGTCCCATCGTCGAAGTAGTCCGGCTGGTACATGTAGAGCACCCTATCGAGCTTGCTCTGCAGGAAAGCGTTCTTCATGTCGAGCTGCGTCAGGTTGAGGTCGAGGACGGCGACGATGCTGAGGAAAATCTTCAGCGTGACGTAGCTGCTCACCGGTGAGTACGTCTCGTCGTAGTCGCCACCGTACACCTGCGTGAAGCCCTTCACGACCAGCCTCGCCTTCTCGCGCTCGACGGTGTCGACGAGGCGGTACTTTGGCACCCTCAGCACTGAAAGACAAAGCATACATGACAGAGATAATAACATCAAAGTCTAGGTCAAAGATAGCAACTCCTGACTGAAGCAACTGCGCCCAGCGAGGGCGCTCGACGTCGTCACCAAACTCAACACGCCAGGCGTCGTCAAGGGGGGCAAAGCAGCGGCGCTCAGTGTAAAACTTCCCGCATGTCCGGCCTGCACGGACACCCGTGCGAATGACATACGGGCATGTCTCACTACCCTCACCCGCCCCACGCTGAACCAACCACTCACGGAGCTGCTGGGGCGTCTGGGTCTCGCTCCGACGCTGCTGCTGCTGGCCCCGACCACCACCAGGGCCTCCACGCTGAGGTCCAGACCTACCACCACCGGTCCCACCGCCTCCACTGCCGCCACTCCCTCCACTGCCTCCACCGCCGTCACCAGAGCCTCCACCGCCGCCACCAGTCCCACCGCCGCCACCACCTCCACCGCCTCCACCTCCTCTACCGCTGCCCCCACCACCGCTCCCACTGCCACCTCCACCACCACCGCTGCCTCCTCCACTACCCCGGCCACCCTTGCCCTTGCTGTTACAGCGCTTTGCACTAGTCGAAGCAACACCAACGTCCTCAGGAACAGAGACGTCTGCAGCAGCAGCAGCAGAGGCGAAGGAGGAGGAAAGGGGGGAGGGGGAGCATCCCTCAAAGAAGGGTGAGCGCGGAGTGCCACGAGCAGCACCTACAGCAACTGCACTAGTCTCAGCTGCGAGGACATGCTGCTCGAGGAGGTCAACAGTGAGGGAGGTGAGGTCGAGGGTGAGGAAGTGGTCCCTGACAGAGAGAAGGGAGTCAGGGAGGCGAGTGACTATGAAGTAGAGGGTGATGAACATGGGGGGCTGGTTCGTGGGAAGGAACTCAGCAGGGACGGCAGCGCGGTAGCGAGCGTCGCTAGTGCGCAGGTGGGTAACCAGGTCCGCTACTGTGGCAAAAGCCGACAGCTCAGGGAACAGGTAGGGCAGTAGCAGCCTGCCAATAGCAGCAGTGGAAGGGGAGGAGTAGCGAGCAACGACAGCGTTGTACAGGGCCTGTGCTGTCCTGTGCTCTCCAAAGTGAGCACATTCGGTCGCGGGCAGGTGGTTGCGAATGGCTAAGCGGGCAGTAGCGTCACGAGACAGCCACTGGGAGCGAGTCGAAACATCAGCTGTGGCGGGAGGGGCTGGAGCGGCACCGGACACGCGGCCAAACAGTGAGACACTGTCCTTAAGATCGCTCAGTAGGTACAGTTGCAGATCGAGGGGGGGGGGGGGGCGAGGGGCCGAGGGGCCTAGGGGGCCGAGAGGCCTAGGGGGCCGAGAGGCCTAGGGGGCCGAGGGGCCAAACAAGAGGGCCGAGGGGGGGCTGAGGGGCCTAGGTGGCCGAGAGGCCTAGGGGGCCGAGGGGCCAAACATGAGGGCCGAGGGGCCGAGGGGCTTAGGTGGCCGAGAGGCCTAGGGGGCCGAGGGGCCAAACACGAGGGCCGAGGAGGCCGAGCCTAGGGGCCGAGGCTAGGGGCCGAGGGGCTGAGGGGCGGGGTCGAGGGGCCAAACAAGGGGCCGGGCGCGGGCTAGGTACGGAGCCGGGCGCGGGCTAGGTACGAGGCCGGGCGTTGGGCAGGTACGGGGCCGGGCGCTGGGCTCTGAACTGGGGCCGAGGGGCCTAGGGGGCCGAGAGGCCTAGGGGGCCGAGGGGCCAAACAAGAGGGCCGAGGGGGGGGGGGGGGGGGGGGGGGGGTGGCCGGGCGCGGGCTAGGTACGGGGCTGGGCGCGAGCTAGGTACGGGGCCGGGCGCTGGGCAGGAACGGGGCCGGGTGCTGGGCTCTGAACTGGGGCCGAGGGGCCAAACAAGGGGCCGGGCGCAGGCTAGGTACGGGGCCAGGCGCGGGCTAGGTACGGGGCCGGGCGCGGGCTAGGTACGGGGCCGAGCGCTCGGCGAGGGACGGGCCCGGGCGCGGGTGTCGACGGGGTGCGGGCTAGGTACGGGGCCGGGCACGGGTGTCGACAGGGCGCGGGCTAGGTACGGGGCCGGGTCGCGGGCTAGGTATAGGCCGGTCGCGGGCGTCGACGGGGCGCGGGCTAGTTACGGGGCCGGGCGCGGGTGTCGACGGGGCGATCGCGGGCTAGGTACAGGCCGGGCGCTGGGCTAGGGAAGGGGCCGGGCGCGGGGCTAGGTACGGGGCCGGGCGCTGGGCTAGGAACGGGGCCGAGCGCGGGCTAGGTACGGGGCCGGGTCGCGGGCTAGGTACGGGCCGGTCGCGGGCGTCGACGGGGCGCGGGCTAGGTACGGGGCCGGGCGCGGGTGTCGACGGGGCGATCGCGGGCTAGGTACGGGCCGGGCGCGGGCGTGAGACAGGGCCGAGCGCGGGCTAGGTACGGGCCTATCGCGGGCGAGGTACGGGCCGGGCGCGGAGCTAGGAACGAGATAGTCGCAGTGTAGCAGGTGGTGGGCCCAAAAGTAACCTACTCTGATTCCATGTGAGAATAACAAACAAGGATGAATGAACTAGCAAACAATTGGGTACAAGTACTAACCCTAATTGGGTTGTACCCCTTATGGGCTACCCTACTACAGCCTACACAAATGTATAAGCTATAATGTTCTGACAACACGCTCGAATGAGAATTCGATCCTGTGACACTTGGTAATCAGAGCCGTTCTCTTTCGATACTCTCAGCTAAGCAGGGGTTGCGGAAAAACCAGCCTCGAAAAACCGTCGAGGGCGACCAATTCGACGTCGATTTCTGGTCAGCACCAGTTCCGCGCTTTTCGAATTAACCCCCCCACGTGGTTTCTGAACAGGATGGGATCGCCGGCGACCAACGACGTTACGCAGCAGCTCTTCGCGCAAATCGCCAAGATGGAAGCGAAGATGTGAGCGACGACCGAACGGTCGCGATTGGAGAACGAGCAGCTGCGAAATGAACTGCAGCGCGTTACGCAGCTCCTCACGACCATGAACATTCCTGCTTCGCCGACTTTGCAGCAGTCGCAGCATCAGTTCGAGGTTCCGAAACTTCGATCGCCGGAATCGTTCGACCCCAACGACAGGAAATCCGACGTCAGGCGATGGCTCGCAACGATCGAATTTTATTTCGCGGCGATCGGATGGTCGACGACGAAGTACTACGGCGAAAAAATCGTCTCGCGACAACGTTGATGCGCGGTCATGTGAGATAATTGACGAAAGAATGAATGAACTAGCAAAATGAGATGGGTACAAGTAGAAAACACAAAAGTGTTGTACCCTCTAAGAACTACCCCACTACAGCCTAAATAGACCATAGCAGATATAAGTTTGACACACCCCCATAGGCAAAGTGGGGGAGAACAAGAGGTCACAAGACCAGTCAAGAAAAGCAAAGCAAGCTCAGGGTGGATCACAAAGTCACCACACAGTCTGAGTACAAGCAAAGGGCCATAAGGCCAGTTCACATGTAGAGTTATATAAAGGAAAGCAAACAATACAGTGAACACAACCTAGCAAGTGTAAGCATTCAGGTATATGTATATAAAGTACAGTACAAGAAGAGTCAAGAAGTCAACAAGTGAGGCACAGTAGGTACAAGGCCTAGCACAGTACAGAAACGCTGATGATCACAAGGCTGAAGTGCCTTGGTGAAAACATCAGCAGTGTTGGCCTGAGAGGCCACGTAAGCAAGACGAAGCTGGCCACGCTGCTGCAACTCTCGAGCAAGGAAGTAGCGCAGAGCAATGTGCTTCGTTCTGTGCTCCAGTCTGTGCTCCTGACACAAGGCCAGCATGGCCTTGTTGTCTACGTACAGAACTGGAGGAGAACGAGGCACCTCTCCCAAGTCGGTCAGCAGGTAGGTGAGCCAGCGAAGCTCCTGTGCAGCCATGGCCCCGGCGTAGATCTCAGCCTCACAACTGGAGCTGAGAACAGAAGAAGAGCGGTTAGACCGCCAGGAGACAGAACCGGAGCCAAGGCTGAAGGTGTAACCCTGTGACGACCGCTGCGTAGCCAAGTCGTCAACCCAGGAGGCGTCAGCGTGACCAGTGAGGACAACTCGAGCCCGTCCTCCAAGCACGAGCCCCATGCCCGATGTACTGCACAAGTATCGCAACACCCTCTTCGCAGCATCCCAGTGCACCTTTCGGTGCCTGCCGGGAGCCACGTAGCGAGCCAGAAGGCTGAGAGGGTATGCGAGGTCAGGTCGTGTGCAAGTCATCAGGTACATGAGGCAGCCCACAAGCTCAGGATACGGGCCACTCGGCTCTACGGACTCGTCCGAAGGTGGAGCTGAGAGCGAGTGACCGGTAGGCAGAGGAGTGGACTGTGGCGAGGAGTACGTGAAGCCGAAGCGCTGAAGGACCTGCTGCACCATGTGTGACTGAGTCAAGGTAATGGTGCGCTGTGCTCTGTCCCGGGTGATCCGCAAGCCAAGATAGCTTGTCAGCTCACCCAGGTCTGTGCACGTGTGTCTCTTCTGCAGCTCGGACTTCACGTGGGCGAGTGCCTCCGTGTCAGCAGTAGCAAAGACAAGGTCGTCTACGTACACAAGAACGTAGAACGGCGGCAGAGTAGCGTCAGTGCGTAGAAACAGAGAAGGGTCAGCAGTGGAAGGAGCAAAACCAAGAGCAGCAAGAGTCGTCCTGAGCGTGTCGTGCCACTCACGGGGCGCCTGGCGGAGACCGTAGACTGGCCGCCGGAGGCTCCACTGGGTACCAGCAGGAAACGACCCAGTGAAGCCAGGTGGGCGGCGCAGCCAGATCTCCTCGTGCAGGCTGCCCTGTAGGAAGGTTGTGCTGAAGTCAAGCAAGTGGAGCTCGTAGTCACGCTGAGCAGCAACGTGCAGCAGTACCCGAAGAGTGGTCATCTTCGGGGTAGGGGAGAAGGTCTGAAAGAAGTCAACTCCCTGTCGCTGACTGAAGCCACGTGCAACGTAACGCGCCTTGAAGGCAGGCGGAGAACCCGGCGGCCGCTTCACCCTGAAGATCCACATGCCACTGACGATGTTCGCCCCAGGTGGGGGAACCTCATCTACGTAGGTGCCTGTGGACTTCCAGGAAGCCATCTCTTCGTCCATGGCTGCCTGCCACTGAGAGGAGTAGGGACCCTCTATCGCCTCTGCGTAAGAGCGCGGGGCCGGGATGTCTAGTGCATCCGGGTCTCCCTCAGGGGCAAGCAGCATGGACACGAGATGAGGTGAAGCAGCGGCAAAGCACTCAAGGTCCTCCTGCCTGTCCTCAAGGACATCCATGCCAAGAGCACACTCACCCCCGACGGACGGAGGACAGACAGACACAGACGCAGACTCAGCAACAAGACTAGTGGCGTAGTCTAGGCGACAGGCTGCAGCAAAGTCAACAAGCTCAGCAACAAGAGCAGACGCAGCAGAGGACTCAAACAGAGGGTCAGTGACAGCAGTGACCAGAAAGCGTGTGACAGTAGGACTAGCAGCACGAAGGGGGTCAGACTCCGGGTCCGGACCGTCAGGAAGAGAGGACGCAGGAGGAGAGGGCAGAGGGACACGCTGTGGAGCAGTAGAAGGACGCAGTGTCATAGAGTGGGTGCCTGGGACAGGAGGAAGACGCGGATGCGAAACACGACCAGCGCGAACAGTACGGACAGGCGACGCAGAACGAGACGAAGGCGAAACAGGACGAGACTCAGGCTCACGACGCTCCGTAAGACCTCTAGTCGGACCAGAGTAAGGAGAAGGACCAGGCAGCGGAGAGGCCGGCTGCAACTGCGACTGGGACTGGACAGGCGGTGGACTCAGGAAAGGAGGAGGAGGACCAGGAGAAGGCGGGGAGCCAAGAACCTGCTGAAGGAGCGGAACGTAGTACGGCCGCGGCCGCGCAGCGCCTCCAGAAACAGCAGAGACAGAACCGGTACCCTCAGCCCCAGGGTCTCCAGTCCCAGCAGCACCTCCAGCAGCTCCAGTCCCAGCAGCACCTCCAGCAGCTCCAGCACCAGCACCACCTCCAGCAGCGCCAGCACCTCCAGTAGCTCCAGCAGCACCTCCAGCAGCACCAGTACCTCTAGCAGCTCCAGCACCAGCACCACCTCCAGTAGCACCAGCACCTCCAGTAGCTCCAACAGCACCTCCAGCAGCTCCAGCAGCTCCAGCAGCTCCAGCACCAGCAGTACCACCAGCAGCTCCAGCACCAGCAGCACCTCCAGCAGCGACAGCACCTCCAGTAGCTCCAGTAGCACCTCCAGCACCTCCAGCAGCTCCAGCACCAGCAGCACCAGCACCAGCAGCAACCCGACAGCGCCGAGAGTACCACTCACGAAGCCGCTGTGGAGAGAGGGGCTCCCGCCGCGAAGGGACACCTAGAGCACCTCCAGACGCAGCACGCGCAGGCTCAGTACCTCCAGACACAGTACCCTCAGGCGCCACACCCCCAGGCTCAGCACGCTCAGTCTCAGCACCCCCAGACTCAGCACCCCCAGTCTCAGCACCCTCAGACTCAGCACCCCCAGTCTCAGCACCCGCAGGGTCAGTACCCCTAGCAGCACCGGAGTCGACAGCTACCTCGACCGGCTCGGCAGGGTCTACCTGGGACACACCTGAGGGGGCAGGACCCTGGGGGGGGAGGGGGTCTACCGGGGGAGTACCTGGTGCGAGGAAGAGCGGCGGGGGGGGGGGTAGAGGTATTGCGGTAGGGAAAAAGACGGTAGTACGACACCGACTCGTCAAACGTGACGTCCTGAGAGGACAGAACACGACGCGAGGTGGGGTGGTAGAACTGCCAACCGGGTGCGTCAGGAGGGAAGCCAAGGAAGACACAGGGAACGGCACGGGAGGACAGCTTGTCCGCTGTAGTATCGCGGACAAAAGCTCGAGATCCCCAGACACGGAACGCGGACGCATCGCCAACCTTCCCCGTCCACCGCAGAGTAGGTGAGGTCTCCGGCAAGGAGACACGAGGCTGAAGGTTGATCTGATGCGCAGCGTACTGAACCGCGAACGGCCACAGAAAATGGGGAGCAGCCGCATGGATCATGGACGTACAAGCGACGTCCATGACCATGCCAATGAGGCGCTCAGCAATCCCATTTTGCTGCGGAGAGGCCGGAAGCGTGAACGTCTGGCGGATGCCCTCCGAATGACAGAAGGCTCTCAGGAGGTCGGAGGAAAACTCCCCGCCTCTGTCCGAGTAAAGACGCAGAACAGGAAGGTCTGAGCCGAAACTCTCACTGAGCTGGCGACGAGAACCGCGGATCCAGTCGATCAACACCTCAGTGACCTCACCCTTGCTGCGCAAGGGGAAGACTGTGGTGTAACGCGAGTAGTCGTCAACGACCAGGAGGAAGTAGCGCTCGTGACCCTGTCCACGGACGCGGGCTGGGCCCCACACGTCCATGTGAAGAGTCTGCAGAGGAGCCTCAGTCGGAGGAAACGAGGAGGAGTGAGGGGCGGCGCGCTGTCGGCCCTCGACACAAGGAACACAGATGGGGGCAGGCCCCGGAGGAAGGGGAGGGAAGGACCTGGGTAGACCCGAGACAAGGGCACGGGAGGCCATACCTCGAAGACGAGGCAAGGAGGGGTGACCAAGGCGGTGGTGCCAAAGGAGAGTCTCGTGAGCCAAAGGACGACATGAGCAGGGGGCAGACGCAGGACTGGACCTGGACGCGGCAGCAAACACCTGACTGGACGCAGCTACCTGATTAGACGCAGAGACCGGAGGAGGCGCAGTAGTCAGTGTGTACAAACTCGACCCTGGCCGACGGGTGAACGTGGCCAGGTGGCGGCCCGTCCGAGAGCAAGTGCAGTGGGTCACCCGCTGACCTCCAGGGGTGAACTGGTCAACCCACGCGTCCTGGAGGTCAGCTCCACTCACCAGGTTCGTAGAGAACGAGGGGAGGTGGAGTCCCGACAGCAAGCCCGACGGGGCCGCAGGACACGGTAGGACAGTGGAGGAGTGTGCAAGTACTGGGCCCCCTGAGGGGTCAGCAAAGGAGACCGCAACAGGCCGACTGAGCGGCGTGAGCGTGGTGCTGTCTCTAAAGAAAGAGCGCGAAGCACCAGAGTCAAGTGTGAAAGTGTGAAAGGACTCAGTAGGTGCAGTACCAGAGAGAGGAGACGTACCAGCACCTGGAGCAGCAGACGCACTAGCACCTAGAGCAGCAGCCGCACTAGCACCTAGAGCAGCAGCCACAGTGCCCGGGTCGAGCGGGACACGCAGGTAACAGTCACCCTCAGTAATATCAGCAAGAGCATACATGGCAGCAAGGATAGCATCAAAGTCTAGATCAAAGATAGGCACATTCTGCAGAAGCAGATCATGCCAACGAGGAAGCTCAACAGCGTCAGGAAACTGGGTACGCCAAGCGTCAGTCAAGCGGCCGAAGCAGCGCTGCGTGGTGTGTGGGAGACCACACACCTCCCCACTACGAGTGCCTATGCGAAGAACGTACGTGCAGGGACCTGCACCCCCAGACCTCCCACGCCCAGCGTACCACTCACGAAGTTGCTGAACAGACGGGGTCTCACGGGTGCGCAGCTGCTGCTGACGCTGGCTGCCACCAAGGCCTCCACGCTGCGTGGCTGCACCGCGACCAGCACCACCTCCTCCGCTACCTCCACCACCGCTGCCGCCGCCGCCACCTCCTCCGCCACCGCCGCCACGGCCTCCACTGCCGCCACCGACGCCCCCACTCCCGGAACCACCCCCAGCACCACCTCCACCTCCTCCACCTCCCCCACCGCTGCCTCCACCGCCCCCTCCACCACCCCTGCTTCCCTTGCCCTTGCCAGTGCGGCGTCGCCCACTAGGGGCAGACGCAGCGCCGACCTCCTCAGTGCCAACGAGGTCGACAGCAGCAGCAGAGGCAACAGAGGGGAGAAGGGGGACAGGGGAACACCCCTCAAAGAAGGGGGTGCGACGGTCACCGCGAGAAGCACCGACAGCTAAGATACTCTTCTCAGCTGCAGCAAGGCGCTCCTCTAGCAAGTCGACAGTCAGCTCGGTGGGGCAAAGGGAGAGAAAGTGATCCCTGACTGAGGAGAGAGAGTCAGGGAGGCGGGTGACTAGGTAGTAAAGGGTGATGTACATGGGGGGGGAGTTCGTGGGAAGGAACTCAGTGGGAAGGGCAGCGCGGTAGCGAGCGTCACTAGTGCGGAGGTGAGCAACTAGGTCAGCAACTGTGGCAAAGGCGGCAAGGTCAGGAAAAAGGTACGGCAGCATGAGACGGCTGAGGGCAGCGGTGGTAGGGGAGGAGTAGCGTGCAACTACAGCGTCGTACAGAGCCCTAGCACTCTTGTACTGACTAAAGTGCGCGCGCTCAGTAGACGGCAGGTGATTACGCACAGCAAGGCGAGCAGCAGCATCGCGCGTGAGCCACTGCGAGCGAACAGTACTATCAGCATCAGCAGCAGGGGCAGTAGAGGCGCCAGACGTGAGATCGAACAGCTAGAGGCCATCCTTGCTATCGCACTGTAGGAAAAGCTGCAGATCATCTAGCCAGACCTCAAAGTCAGCAGCTCGACCCTCAGCATCAAAGGTAAGAACATTGAGACTAGCCATGACAGGAGCAGCAGCAGGCTAGCAGGGCGGCGCGGCTCGGCAGGGCGGCGCGGCTCGGCAGCGCGGCGCTCTTACCAGGGGCGAGGCTGGGGCAGGGCAGGGGTAGGGCCGGGGCCGGGCCGCAAAAGATCCGGGGCCGGGTTGGGGCAGGGCCGCGACAGTGCAGGAGCAGGGCAGGGGCAGGGCCGGGGCAGGGCCGGGGCAGAGCCGGGGCAGGGCCGGGGCAGGGTCGAAGCAGGGCCGGGGCAGGGCCGAGACAGGGCCCGGGCGAGGGTTGGGGCAGGGCCGGAACAGGGCCGCGACAGTGCAGGAGCAGGGCAGGGGCAGGGCCGAGGCAGGGCCGGGGCAGAGCCGGGGCAGGGCCGGGGCAGGGTCGGAGCAGGGCCGGGGCAGGGCCGAGACAGGGCCGGGGCGAGGGCCGGGGCAGGGCTGCAACAGGGCCGCAGCAGGGCCGCGACAGGTTGGGGTAGGGCCGGGGCAGGGCCGGAACAGGGCCGCGACAGGGCCGAAGTAGGGTCGGGGCTGGGTCGCAGTAGGGCCGGGACAGGGCCGCGACAGGTTGGGGTAGGGCCGGGGCAGGGCCGGAACAGGGCCTTACGGGGCCTGACGGGGCCTGACGGGGCCGCTAACGGGGCCTGACGGGGCCTGGCGGGGCCGTAGACGGGGCCTTACGGGGCCGTAAACGGGGCCTGACGTGGCCTTACGGGGCCTTACGGGGCCGTAAACGGGGCCTTACGGGGCCTTACGGGGCCGTAAACGGGGCTTGACGGGGCCTTACGGGGTCGTAAACGGGGCCTGACGTGGCCTTACGGGGCCTTACGGGGCCGTAAACGGGGCCTTACGGGGCCTTACGGGGCCGTAAACGGGGCTTTACGGGGCCTTACGGGGCTGCGCGGCGCCTGGCTAGGCCGCGACGCGGCTGCTTTGGGGGCCGGCGCTGGCTCTAAGGGCGGGCGCAGGGGCCGCTACGGGCCTCGAAGGGCAGGCGCGACGCGCGCTTCGGGCAGGTAAGAAAAAATTCAGTGGTGGGCCCTTAAAAAAAAACTCGAAACTAGCTCTATACCATGTGAGATAATTGACGAAAGAATGAATGAACTAGGAAAATGAGATGGGTACAAGTAGAAAACACAAAAGTGTTGTACCCTCTAAGAACTACCCCACTACAGCCTAAATAGACTATAGCAGATATAAGTTTGACAGGTCCAGCTCTCGAGTGGCTCGGAATCAACAAGTAGGATTTTCCAGGGCAAAGCCACGTGGCAGCAGTTTCGTGCAGACCTGCTCAAACGTTTTGAGCCGATTAATTGTACTTATATTGCGCGCGAAAAAATACATTACCATCGGCAATACGGGAGTGTCGCGCAATACACCCAGCAGATGGAAGAATTTTATAATCGCATTCCCGACATTACCGAGGGTGAAAAGATTCAGTCCTACATCGCGGGGCTGAAAAACGATAATCGTCGCCAGGTTGCAGTTGCGAATTGCAGCAGCTACAGCGAGATCGTATCGGCCGCGGAGTTTTTTTACTTGGTCAACTCCGGAACACGACGACCCCAAGTCGTCGGATCACGACAAGGAGATCGCAATGCGTCGACCACGTTGGCCGACTCCATGGAAGTCGACAAATTTGACGAGAAGTCATGCTCTGCAAAAAACGAAACGATTTGCGATTTTTGCAGCACCAACGGACATCGAATCGTCGACAGTTTTCACATGAAATCTGCACGTGCGGCATTCCGAGCGGCATTCCGAGCTCAAGGGAGTGGCGAAACTAAAGAAAAAAAGGTAAAAAAACGCATCTCGCCAGTACACCCTCATTCGCGCCACACTGACATTCGTTGTATGCACCCAACGCTTTGTGTGACTGCAGCGTGCCCGGAATGGTGCTAGCACCTTGTGTACATGCACAATCACGACTGCCAACTTGGTTCACAGAGCTATCGAACTGTTAGCACCTAGGATCTGACTCATAACAGTCAATCTAAACTATAAACATAGTTTGACAGCTAGGTATGAAGGAAATTGCCATGGCTGAGACTAGAACGAGTGTTCAAGAAAGAAATGCAATGACGAAACACAAGAATGGGCCCATCTTGGCAACACTACCTCCCTTCTGAAGGCGGGGGTTTGAGAGACGTCATTAACTCGTTGCCCATGTTACCCATAGATCCCATTGCCAACACGCCAAGTATCTATCATTGTGAACGGATAATTCTTCACCCAAGGGCAGATTCCATCCACAGCAGGCTGCTGGCATGTTATGGCGGTCAAGGACTCGTAGTGCCATGCCATCGTTGCTTGGAAGTTCTGTCGTTTGGGCACGGATCAGTGATCCGTGGCCCTTTTCATACCAACAGAATCTGAAGATTCCTGGACGCGGCATGGCGGAATCTATGGTCCATTTGTGAAATATAATGTTTTGTAACGAGTAAGATATTAAGGTTGTGTGGTATTTGGTGGTCTATGTGGATATGGCCTCCAATATTGTTCACCAATGTTGTTTTCACAAGATTTTCTTGAAAATGCATATGTTTTTTTTTACCGCATGTTTCCTTCCCATTTTCTATTGAAGAGGTTTGAGCACAATCTAAGAGTGTATCATAATTGTCACGAAAACGAGGGCTTCAATATAGAGATTCTTGTTCACAAACGTATCACTAAACAAATTGCGAGGTTGTCGTTACCGAATATATTTGCTTTCCCTTTGCCCTGCCAAAAGCAAGTATTGCTGCTCGCTCAAGTGAAGACCACACCAAGCCGCCCCGCCTAACTCTGCATCCATTAGGACCGACGCAACGGCTCAACGATCGTGTCCATATAGCTGCTTTCGCGGAGTAGGCAGCCTCTCCTCATCAGCAGCGGCCCTCGGAGCGCCGCCATGGCTGACGTGGCGGTGCATCAGTTCAACAACATCCTCCTCGGCGGCCGCGGCGCTCTGGCAAGTCCTTCTCCGCCCGCTCGTTGCGCTGATTCTTTCCGTTCCAGCCCAACGCTCGCCTTCCTCGTATCCCTCCCTCAGCTGCTCCTCGCTTCTCGCCCTTTTGCGAGATTTTTGTGCCTCTGCGAATTCCTCGTGAGTTCGCGAAGTACTCATGCCTTCGCGAAGATTTTGTGCCTTCGCGAATCTCTCGTGCCTCCGCGAATTCCGCATGCCTTCGCGAATCCCTCGTCCTGCGCAGACCCCGGGGCAGCTGCGCGTGCACACGGGCGGGCTGGCGTGGCGGAAGCTGGGCGGGGGGAAGCAGGTGGACGTGCAGCGCACGGACATGGCGGGCGTGGTGTGGATGCGCGTGCCGCGCGGGTACCAGCTGTGCGTGCGGCTCAAGGCGGGCGGCAAGGTGAAGTTCAACGGCTTCACCAAGGCGGACGTGGACTCGCTCTCGCCCTTCCTCGCCTCCACGCTTGGGTTCGCGCCGCGCAAGAGCGAACTCGCCACCAGCGGCCGCAACTGGGGCGACGCCGAGATCGAAGGTACCCACCACCACCGCACCGCACTGCATCGAAGTGCACCGCAGGGCGCGGTGCTGTGCGGGAAAGGGGTTGGGGGAAAGGTGGTGGAGGGTGGGAGAGCAGGGGGAAGGTGGGAGTGGCGTGGGTGTACGGGTGGGCGAGAGTGGTGCGGTTAGGCGATGCAAGATAGTCTTGAGAGGCGCTTGGTTCCGCTTTCACATGGCTCTTCCCGCTGCCTCGCCCTCTGCTGCTCTCGTTCCACCCTGTGCTGCTGCCATGTCAACTTGTTGCTTGTGCCCTCGAGCCATGTGCCATGCGCCATGCGCCATGTGCCATGCGCCATGTGCCATGCGCCATGCGCCATGTGCCATGCGCCATGTGCCATGCGCCATGCGCCATGTGCCATGCGCCATGCGCCATGTGCCATGCGCCATGTGCCATGTGCCATGCGCCATGTGCCATGCGCCATGCGCCATGTGCCATGCGCCATGTGCCATGCGCCATGCGCCATGTGCCATGCGCCATGTGCCATGCGCCATGTGCCATGCGCCATGCGCCATGTGCCATGCGCCATGCGCCATGTGCCATGCGCCATGCGCCATGTGCCATGCGCCATGTGCCATGCGCCATGTGCCATGTGCCATGCGCCATGTGCCATGTGCCATGCGCCATGTGCCATGCGCCATGCGCCATGCGCCATGTGCCATGCGCCATGCGCCATGCGCCATGTGCCATGTGCCATGCGCCATGCGCCATGCGCCATGCGCCATGTGCCATGCGCCATGTGCCATGCGCCATGCGCCATGCGCCATGCGCCATGTGCCATGTGCCATGCGCCATGCGCCATGTGCCATGCGCCATGTGCCATGCGCCATGCGCCATGCGCCATGTGCCATGCGCCATGCGCCATGTGCCATGCGCCATGTGCCATGCGCCATGCGCCATGCGCCATGCGCCATGCGCCATGCGCCATGCGCCATGCGCCATGCGCCATGCGCCATGCGCCATGCGCCATGCGCCATGCGCCATGCGCCATGCGCCATGCGCCATGCGCCATGGGCCATGCGCCATGGGCCATGCGCCATGGGCCATGCGCCATGCGCCATGCGCCATGCGCCATGCGCCATGCGCCATGCGCCATGCGCCATGCGCCATGCGCCATGCGCCATGCGCCATGCGCCATGGGCCATGCGCCATGGGCCATGCGCCATGCGCCATGCGCCATGCGCCATGCGCCATGCGCCATGCGCCATGCGCCATGCCCCATGCGCCATGCGCCATGCGCCATGCGCCATGCGCCATGGGCCATGCGCCATGGGCCATGCGCCATGCGCCATGCGCCATGCGCCATGCGCCATGCGCCATGCGCCATGCGCCATGGGCCATGCGCCATGCGCCATGCGCCATGCGCCATACGACTCAAAAGTCAACTGTTGAACCATACGACTCAAAAGTCAACTGTTGAACCATACGACTCAAAAGTCAACTGTTGAACCATACGACTCAAAAGTCAACTGTTGAACCATACGACTCAAAAGTCAACTGTTGAACCATACGACTCAAAAGTCAACTGTTGAACCATACGACTCAAAAGTCAACTGTTGAACCATACGACTCAAAAGTCAACTGTTGAACCATACGACTCAAAAGTCAACTGTTGAACCATACGACTCAAAAGTCAACTGTTGAACCATACGACTCAAAAGTCAACTGTTGAACCATACGACTCAAAAGTCAACAGTTGAACCATACCCGCCACGACATACGATGCTCAATGCTCACTGCTGCTCTCATGAGGGCTTTCTGTCACCACCATGCCGTGCCGCTTTTAACCTCCAACGCCTCTCTCTGTGTCTCTGTGTCGCCGTGTGTGTGCGATACGCCGTGCAGGCCAACCAGCCGCACACCTACGTGGTTGTCACACTCGACACGCCCATCCGCAAGGGCCAGACGCTCTACCCTCACATCGTGCTGCAGGTGCGCCCCGCCCACCCCTTCCAACCACATTCCACAACACTGCTCCCAACGTTCTCTGCCACCCTGCAGTACAAGATCGATGCCTCGTGTGGGCCTCCCTACTCCATGCTGCCTCCCTACTCCATGCTGCCTCCCTACTCCATGCTGCCTCCCTACTCCATGCTGCCTCCCTACTCCATGCTGCCTCCCTACTCCATGTTGCCTCCCTACTCCATGCTGCCTCCCTACTCCATGCTGCCTCCCTACTCCATGCTGCCTCCCTACTCCATGCTGCCTCCCTACTCCATGCTGCCTCCCTACTCCATGCTGCCTCCCTACTCCATGCATTGTGCTCCACCCATGCTGTTCCCTCTGCTTCTGCCTGCCTGCCTGTGGGTGTGCGTCCACCCCCTGTGGGTGTGCGTCCACCCCCTGTGTGGGTGTGCGTCCACCCCCTGTGTGGGTGTGCACATGCCGACAGTTCCCCAACGAGGAGACGTTTGAGGGCGGGCTGTCACTGAGCGACGAGTTGCTCACCACCAAGTACAAGGACCGCCTGCAGCCCGTGTACAAGGTCAGATGAGCATGACAAGGTTGCTTTTTGCCTGCGCATGGTCTGCCAACGGTCTGAGCCAATGCTTCCAGAGCTATTTACACCACCCACAGCGTGCCCCACCATGCCCCACCATTCCCCACCATTCCCCACCATGCCCCACCATTCCCCACCATTCCCCACCATGCCCCACCTTCCCCACCATGCCCCACCATTCCCCACCATGCCCCACCATTCCCCACCATTCCCCACCATGCCCCACCATTCCCCACCATGCCCCACCATTCCCCACCATGCCCCACCATGCCCCACCATTCCCCACCATGCCCCACCATTCCCCACCATTCCCCACCATTCCCCACCATGCCCCACCATTCCCCACCATTCCCCACCATGCCCCACCATTCCCCACCATTCCCCACCATTCCCCACCCTTCCCCACCATGCCCCACCATTCCCCACCATGCCCCACCATGCCCCACCCTTCCCCACCATGCCCCACCATTCCCCACCATGCCCCACCATGCCCCACCATTCCCCACCATGCCCCACCATTCCCCACCATTCCCCACCATTCCCCACCATGCCCCACCATGCCCCACCATTCCCTACCATGCCCCACCATTCCCCACCATTCCCCACCATTCCCCACCATGCCCCACCATTCCCCACCATGCCCCACCATGCCCCACCATTCCCCACCATGCCCCACCATGCCCCACCATTCCCCACCATTCCCCACCATGCCCCACCATGCCCCACCATTCCCCACCATGCCCCACCATGCCCCACCATTCCCCACCATGCCCCACCATTCCCCACCATGCCCCACCATTCCCCACCATTCCCCACCATTCCCCACCATGCCCCACCATGCCCCACCATGCCCCACCATGCCCCACCATTCCCCACCATGCCCCACCATTCCCCACCATGCCCCACCATTCCCCACCATGCCCCACCATTCCCCACCATGCCCCACCATGCCCCACCATTCCCCACCATGCCCCACCATTCCCCACCATGCCCCACCATTCCCCACCATGCCCCACCATTCCCCACCATGCCCCACCATTCCCCACCATTCCCCACCATGCCCCACCATGCCCCACCATGCCCCACCATGCCCCACCATTCCCCACCATGCCCCACCATTCCCCACCATGCCCCACCATTCCCCACCATGCCCCACCATGCCCCACCATTCCCCACCATGCCCCACCATTCCCCACCATTCCCCACCATTCCCCACCATTCCCCACCATGCCCCACCATTCCCCACCATGCCCCACCATTCCCCACCATTCCCCACCATGCCCCACCATTCCCCACCATGCCCCACCATTCCCCACCATTCCCCACCATTCCCCACCATGCCCCACCATTCCCCACCATGCCCCACCATTCCCCACCATGCCCCACCATGCCCCACCATTCCCCACCATGCCCCACCATTCCCCACCATGCCCCACCATTCCCCACCATGCCCCACCATTCCCCACCATGCCCCACCATTCCCCACCATGCCCCACCATGCCCCACCATTCCCCACCATTCCCCACCATGCCCCACCATGCCCCACCATTCCCCACCATTCCCCACCATTCCCCACCATTCCCCACCATGCCCCACCATATCCCCCCTTGTCCCCACTGGGCCCCGCTTTCCCCCACCGTGCGCCCACTCGTGCGCCCCACGTGCCGCCCCCCCACATACACACAGGGCCTGATGCACGAGGTGTTTGCGCAGATCCTGAGGGGGCTGTCGGGCGCCAAGGTGACGAGGCCGGGGTCGTTCCGCAGCAACAGTGACGGGTACGCGGTGAGCACGTCGCTCAAGGCGGAGGAGGGCTACCTCTACCCGCTCGAAAAGAGCTTCTTCTTCCTCCCCAAGCCGCCCACGCTCGTGCTGCATGACGAGGTGCGCACATGGGAGGGGAGGGTGAGGGGGAAGGGGGACGGGGGACGTGCTCTCATGCGTGAGAAGGAGGGAGAACGTTGGAAGGGAAGGGTTGTGGGGAGAGGAGGAGGGGAGAAGGGGAGGAGGGGAGGTGGCTTTGTTTCTCATGGTGGTAATCAACCACCGAGGTATTGCCCTCTCGTACGCTGCATGTTGCCACCATTCCGTCTCTCCGGAATGGTGGCAACATGCAGCGTACGATGCCTCTCCGTCTCTCCGGTGCTCGCCTCACCCTGTCTCACCACGCGGCCCTCTCACCACGCGGCCCTCTCACCACGCGGCCCTCTCACCACGCGGCCCTCTCACCACGCGGCCCTCTCACCACGCGGCCCTCTCACCACGCGGCCCTCTCACCACGCGGCCCTCTCACCACGCGGCCCTCTCACCACGCGGCCCTCTCACCACGCGGCCCCTCTCACCACGCGGCCCTCTCACCACGCGGCCCTCTCACCACGCGGCCCTCTCACCACGCGGGCCCTCTCACCACGCGGCCCTCTCACCACGCGGCCCTCTCACCACGCGGCCCTCTCACCACGCGGCCCTCTCACCACGCGGCCCTCTCACCACGCGGCCCTCTCACCACGCGGCCCTCTCACCACGCGGCCCTCTCACCACGCGGCCCTCTCACCACGCGGCCCTCTCACCACGCGGCCCTCTCACCACGCGGCCCTCTCACCACGCGGCCCTCTCACCACGCGGCCCTCTCACCACGCGGCCCTCTCACCACGCGGCCCTCTCACCACGCGGCCCTCTCACCACGCGGCCCTCTCACCACGCGGCCCTCTCACCACGCGGCCGTGTGCCTCGCCATGACGTGCCCGTGAACGCCCCCCCGCCAGGTGGAGTACGTGGAGTTTGAGCGGCACGGCGCGGGCACGAGCACCATCTCCTCCTCCTACTTCGATCTCGTCATCCGCCTGCGCAGCGAGCAGGAGCACCAGTTCCGCAACATCCGGCGCAACGAATACCACAACCTCTTCTCCTTCTTCAGGTCCCTGCCCACCCATCTCATACCTCAACTCACGTGTTGTCTGAGTCGTGTGTTGCTGCATGTTACGCAGGTGAGGTGAGTGACAGCCCTGTCATTCATCAACTGACGCACCAATGCCACTGTTTCCCGTTCGTCCGTTGCACCCACACCGTCTGCACCATCTCTGCCTCACGGCCTGCTTGCCATCGCAAGGAGGGCCGCTCCACCCTTCCACCGGTTCGCCCCTTCCAATCATATATGATTTTTCTTTCTCCCTGCAATGAACTCGTTCCCCAGAGCTCTCTCTCCTCAATGCAGACGAGTGTACCCCAACCCACCCACCCACACATCTGCCCACCCTTCCCCCCCCCTCCCTCCTCAGTGACAAGCGCCTCAAGATCCTAAATCTCGGCGACTCGCATGCAGCGGCAGCAGCGGGCGCGGAGGCGGGGGCGGGCGTGGGAGGCGTGGGGGTGGGCGGGGTGGACTCGGATGACGATGCTGTGGACCCTCACCTCAACCGCATCCGGGCAGGGGGGGCTGATGAGAGCGACGAGGAGGTGCGTGTAGGGTGGAGAAGGGGGGGGAGAGGGGGGTCAGTTAAGTGGCTGAGTAGACCCTCACCCCAACCGCATTCGTGGGGGGGGGCTGATGAGAGCGATGAGGAGGTGCGCTGGCGGAGGGTTTAAGGTGTAGGTTTTATGTGTTAGGGTTTACGGAGCATGATGATGTTCTCAGGGGGAACGAACATATGCTGGTAGAGGTGGGAGAGAGGGATGGTGGGTTGAATGGTTGAGTGGACTGGGACGATGACTCCGTGGACCCTCACCTCTACCGCATCTAAGGAAGGGGGGGCTGATGAGAGCGATGAGGAGGTGTGCGCAGAGGGGGGCGGAAGGGGAGGCATGTGGGGGCAGAGAAGCGGAGAGAGTGATGTGGGGTTGGGTGGGTGTTTAATCTGGATGTTGATGTCGTTTGTCCGGCCACACCCCTTCCATGTGCCCGCTGCCTGCCCTCCCGTGTATCCTGCGCATGCCTCACCCTCCTCACACTCCCCCATGGTTTGGTGTGCGGATGCGGCATTGGGCAGGACGAGGACTTTGTGGCGGGAAAGGATGAGGACGACCGGGGCTCGCAGTCCGACTCGGGCAGCAGTGGCAGCGGCGAGGGCAGTGGCAGCGACAGCGATAGCGATGCCAGCAGAGCCGCCAATGAGGACGAGGAGGAGACCGCCAAGCGCAAGGTGCGGTGCAGGGGGGACGGGCGGAGGGGGCTGGTTGGGGGTGGGGAAGGGTCGAGTGTCAAGAGTGGGAATGTTTGATCTGGCCCGGAACCCATCCAAGTTTAGTACTTTGGTTTCCATGCATTTTTCCCAGTCATGGGGAGACGGTACTTGTGTTGGAAGATATGTTTGTGGGAGCTGTGTGGAGGTTAACAGCTTGTTTGGCTCTCGCTTGGACCACGACGTGCAGCCCCGCCCCACTCCTCCTCCAGCGATACACGCTGCCACTGAAGGCGTGTGCGAGCAGCTGGGTTGAATGTGCAAGCAAGCCAACACTTGTCCTGTTTGTGTGACTTTGTGAACGCGTGACTTGTTCTCACACACGTGTTTCTGGGTATCATGGGTGCATGCGTGCATGTGTTTGTGTGTGGTTGTGGGGTGCATGGGTGATTGCATGTATGTGTGTGTGTGTGTGGTTGTGGGTGCTTGTGCATGGGGCCAGGAGAAGGCACGCAAGGAAAAGGAGAGGGAGAAGGCGAGGGAGGAGAAGGCAGGCAAGGCGGCGAGCAGTGGGGCGGCGAAGAGGAAGAGCAAGGAGGGGGCGGGAGGGGGCACAGCGGATGACGGGGGGAAGAAGAAGCGCAAGAAGAAGGACCCCGACGCGCCCAAGCGTGCCCTCTCCGGCTTCATGTACTTCAGCCAGGCTCAGCGCGAGGTGCGCTCCCCTGCCTGCCTCCCTCCCTGCCTCGCTCCCTCGCTCCCTCCCTCCCTCCCTCCCTCCCTCCCTCCCTCCCTCCCTCCCTCCCATGTGCATTGTTGGCAGCCTTTGCTGCTCCTCTAAGCAGACAGATACATTTCGTGTGGTGTCCACAGTGTGCGTGGGTGCATACGTGCACGGGTGTATGCATGTGTGTGCATGTGTGTGCATGTGTGTGCATGTGTGTGCATGTGTGTGCATGTGTGTGCATGTGTGTGCATGTGTGTGCATGTACATGCCCGTGAGCGCAGCAAGTGAAGAAGGACAACCCAGGCATTGCATTTGGGGACATTGGCAAGCTGATCGGCGAGAAGTGGAAGAAGATGTCAGGTGCGATAGAAAGGGGGAGGAGAGGGTCGATAGAGGGGGGATGGCAGGTGGGTTGGAGGGGGGGATGGCAGGTGCGATGGGGGAGGGAAAGGCAGGTGCAATGGGGGAGGGAAAGGCAGGTGCAATGGGGGAGGGAAGGCAGGTGCAATGGGGGAGGGAAAGGCAGGTGCAATGGGGGAGGGAAAGGCAGGTGCCATGGGGGAGGGAAAGGCAGGTGCAATGGGGGAGGGAAAGGCAGGTGCAATGGGGGAGGGAAAGGCAGGTGGAATGGGGGAGGGAAAGGCAGGTGCCATGGGGGAGGGAAAGGCAGGTGCAATGGGGGAGGGAAAGGCAGGTGCAATGGGGGAGGGAAAGGCAGGTGCAATGGGGGAGGGAAAGGCAGGTGCAATGGGGGAGGGAAAGGCAGATGCAATGGGGGAGGGAAAGGCAGATGCAATGGAGGGATGGAAGGGCAGATGGGCGGGCTGGGATAGGGAGGTGCAATGCAAGAGGGATGTAGTGAAGTGCCGCCTTACCACATGCATCTGCTTGTATCTGCTTTCATCCGTTGTCACTCCACTCAACGCACCATCCTTGTGTTTTCTGGTCTTCCCTCCCTCCCTCCCTCTGCACACACTTCCCCTCGTGCCTCGGCACTTGTCATTCTCCAATGTGCATGGGTGTGTGTGGGCGAGCAGGGGAGGAGAAGGCGCCGTACGAGAGCAAGGCGAGGGACGACAAGGCACGGTATGCGGTAATCAGCCCCGGACTGCTGCTTCCTTACAATCCTTCTGAAGACTGAGATTTTTAGATTGATATACGTCGGGGACAGAAGATTCTGGATGGTCACCGGAGTCGGCCAGAACGACGCTCGTCATCCATTTTAAACTCACATTTGCTGATCGATTCGTTCGCTGCTCTTGCGACTGCTTGAGTCGACGACTAACTATGTGACTCCTAAAAACTGGACATAAAAAGCGGCATGAAGAGAGAGGGAATGAAACCGACACAGGAATCTCATGATGGCGGAGAACACCTACCCACCGACTGATCGCATTTTCAGCGTTCTTCAATTTCTTTCTCACAATTTGAGAACCCTGAAATTGAACGAGTGAAAGTGTAGGCTCTGGTGAATGAAACGTACTTGTTTGGTGAATCTCCTTTGCAATTCTTTCTCTCATCGTGTGGTGCGGTGCGGTGCGGTGCGGTGCGGTGCGGTGTGGCAGTGCAAGGAATGCAGCTGGTGGGGGAGCTGGACCGGGAGCTGCGTGTGGTGTCCGTCATCTGCCGGGTACGATGGCATGCCATGATATGATATGATGTGGCATGCTATAGCATGGTGGTATCCGTCATCTGCCGGATACGATGTCAAAAGTCGTTTGTGGATGAAAAGCTGTACATGTCAAGTCAACCCTGTCCACCACCACCCCTCACAAACCCCCACCCCACCCCGCCACTTCCCTCATCTCCTCCCCTACTTCTATCCCCTTCCCTTTCAATTATCTCCTTTCCCCCCTCTTCTCCCCCTTACCCACAATCCCTGCACATGCACGTGTTGGGAGCAGAATGCGAGGAGGCATCTGAACAAGGCGATGGAGGAGGTGGCGAGCGACTTGGTGGTGGCTGCCAGTGTCAACAAAAAGAAGATGCTCACCGTGAGTGCTGTGCTGCTTCTGCCTACCTTGGTTCTTAAGAAATCTCGAAAACCAACCAGTGTCAACAAGAACAAGATGCTCACTGTAAATGTTGACTTTTGAGAATTTTCAAAATGTGATACAAGCACTGCCAGCCAGTGTCAACAAGAAGAAGAAGCTCACCGTGAGTTGATTCATTTTACCTCCGTCCCTTGAGCTGAGCTCACTCACTACTACCCACATCCTCTGCTCCCTGTTCTCTTGCTCCCCTACCAAAACAGATTGCCTTTGTTCATGTGCATGCACCGACCGGTGGACGTGCCATGCCTTAATTCTATACGCTTTCCTCTTCCCTCCACACCAGAGCATGCTGCCAGTACTGATGCGCATGCAGCAGGTGGTGGACGTGCGGGGGCGCATGGACGCATGCATCGACGAGGGCGATTTCGCCCGCGCGCTGCGCCTCTGCTCGCACTGCCTCGTTCTCATCGAGCAGAACGCACAACTGGCGTCGATACGAGACATGAACATCAGCATAGAGGTGTGTGGTGATGATGCTCAAGACTAGCCGCTACTTCCACTGTGCGCTGGATGTGCTGCCTTTATGTGTATCAAAGACTGCGGTGTAGCTGGCCTGCTGCTCTGCTGGCCTATAGCGACATCTGAAATCCCCATGTATGGTTGCTGTTGTAATAAACATTCTCCATGCTTATGAGCTATTTCAGCAACAAACAATGAACTGAGTAATGACAGCGATCCAGTGGCGCTGAAATATGAAGCATTATTGCTGTAGTGACTGCAGGCTTGTGCAGTATGTGACAGCAGCATGGCACAGCAGCATGGCACAGCAGCATGGCACAAGGTAGGTTCACCAGCATTTGCAGCACATGACATCCCTTGATAACACAGGGCGCACACCGCGCATGGGTGGCAGAATAGCACTGGCACGATGGGCATGAGGGGCATCAGTGGCACGATGGGCATGAGGGGCATCAGTGGCACGATGGGCATGAGGGGCATCAGTGGCACGATGGGCATGAGGGGCATCAGTGGCACGATGGGCATGAGGGGCATCAGTGGCACGATGGGCATGAGGGGCATCAGTGGCACGATGGGCATGAGGGGCATCAGTGGCACGATGGGCATGAGCGGCATCAGTGGCACGATGGGCATGAGGGGCATCAGTGGCGGGGTTGCTTGGCGCGTGGAGGGCCCATGGGCGTGCGGGACGAGGCGGGAGTGGAGGGCGGAGGGGGCTTGCTGATGCCCAGATACTGCTCCACCTGTGGGGGGCACGGTGGGGGGGGGCGGGTGCGGAAGGAAAGGAGAGAGTGCAGATGGTTAAGGGGGTTAACGGGGTGATGCGGGTTTCAGGGTTGAACGGGACGAAGGGGACGAAGGGGGTGGGGGGGGGTGAGAGAGGTTAAAGGGGAGACGAAGAAGTGCTGCGGCACCACAGCAACAGCACGTCAAAATAACCTCTCAATGCCACCCAGTGTGCCCACCCTCTAAGAGCAGCAGAGCCCCATGGGAGTCTCCACGCACCGCCTGCTACCACCTCTCTGCCACTCCTTCGCACCACCCCCCTACTCCGCCTTGCTCCCTCTCCGCCCCGTTAGAACCCTCGACAAGGTGGGTGGGAAGGTCGCTTGCACCTCTCGCCCTTGGCCCTCCCCCCACCGCCGTGATGAGTGGAGCATGCAGCTGAGAAGCACCATGTGTATCACCTTCCTTCACCCATAATCACCTTCCCTTACAATCAAGTACTGCCACTCACCTTGCCCCACACCCCACCTTACCCCACCGTGCCCCGCGCCCCACCTTATCCCACCGTGCCCCGCGCCCCACCTTATCCCACCTTGCTCCGCACCTCACCTTGGCGTCGCCCAGCATGGGCGTGAGGCTGCCCACCACCTCCCTCTCCCTCTCCATCGTTGCAAACGAGTTGGCCGGGTCCGAGATCTGCCTGCTCCCACCACATGGGGGAGGAGACGCATGTGTACACATGCACACGCACACACACACACACATGTACATCAGATGTTCATGGCCAGTAATAAACAGCGCCTTCCATACACTCCTTCCATCCTACACTCATCCCCCCCCCCTCCCTCTCCTGCACATGACACTCCTTGCCCGCACTCCCATTCTCACGCTCAACCACCCACAACCGCGCTTGACATGCGCGGTGATGGCGACTTGGTGTGCGCATGGCATCCACCTCCTTGACGTGACGCCATGACACAGAAATAGCCTTCCTCCCAACCCTCCATCACATCGTGCTCATGACCCCTCACACCCTCATCCTCCCTCCCCCCCATCACACCCTCAACATCCCCCTCACGCCCCCATACAACCCCTCACGTGCTCACCGCCTCAGCAAGCAACCTCAACCCCCCCCTGCGGACTCACCCCGGCTTCACATGCTGAATGACGACGCCGTAGACTCGTAGGGCGACTGCGTGTGCGCCTGCACCTCCTAGAAACACAGAGAGCCTCCCCCCCCACCCACGCCCCTTCATCCTGCACATGACAAATGTTGACCACACACTCAACCCTTGTGCATCTTCAACCCCCTCAACAGACTCACCCCGCCTTCACGTGCCCCATGATCACCACATATGGCGACTGCGTGTGAGCCTGCACCTCCTTGAGTCGCTCCCATGAGATAGAGACAGCCCCGCCCCTCTCCATCATGCACGTCACACCCCACCTTCCCGCACCCCAGCTTGACATGCCAGGTGATGACCACGTAGGGCGACTGCGTGTGCGCCGGCACCTCCTTGAGTCGCTGCCATGAAACAGAGACAGCCTTTCCCCTCCCTCCATCCTGCACATGACACACCGGCTTCACTCACCCCGGCTTCACTCACCCCGGCTTCACTCACCCCGGCTTCACTCACCCCGGCTTCACTCACCCCGGCTTCACTCACCCCGGCTTCACTCACCCCGGCTTCACTCACCCCAGCTTCACTCACCCCGGCTTCACTCACCCCGGCTTCACATGTCCTGTGATGACCACATAGGGCGACTGCGTCTGCGCCTGCACCTCCCGGAGGCGCTCCACGGAGTGCATGGGCGTGTCGCCCGCCGCCATGCCCTTGCGCTTGAGGTCCTCCTCATAAGCCCGCATGCGCTTCTCCTGCTTCATCTTGCCCGGCCCCTTCCCGTGGAACGCGTGTGACAGCTTGCGGAACGCCTCCTTGGGCGTCATCTGTGGGGCACAAAGGGGGGTGACAGCGAGAGAGAGAGAGAGAGAGAGAGAGAGAGAGAGAGAGAGAGAGAGAGAGAGAGAGAGAGAGAGAGAGAGAGAGAGAGAGAGAGAAGCAAGGGACTTAGTCTCTTCCCTCCTAGGTTCTTCCCCTCTCTTCCCCAGCTATATAAGGGCCCCTTGGCCTTCTCTCCAGCTCATTCTTCATTTGGTGTCTCTGATTTTTCCGGTTCGTTCGAGAGAGCGAGAGAGAGAGAAGCAAGGGACTTAGTCTCTTCCCTCCTAGGTTCTTCCCCTCTCTTCCCCAGCTATATAAGGGCCCCTTGGCCTTCTCTCCAGCTCATTCTTCATTTGGTGTCTCTGATTTTTCCGGCGCTCGCGGGCGCGGCCTGCGGCCGCGCGCTTGGGACGACAAGGACAATAACAAGGACGGCTAGATGACGGCAAAAATGACAACCATGGCAGACAACGACAACTAGACAAGCTACCATGGAACGGGTCTACACACGCGCGAGGGGGCCGCCTACATGCGGTCCGCCTCAAGCTCACCAAGCATTTCGCGCGTGGTCAGCCACATCTGGCGGACCACTGACGCGGTGGCGCCGACAACGTCAACAGGAGTTCCACGAGTTGCTACAAGGGTCCTCAGACCCAGGGCCGTCTCAGCCAGCAGGGTGGCCGAGACTACTCCCGGCGAGGGCGCGACCTGCAGTGGCGATACGAACGAGAATAATGCTGACGCCGCCGTGTGACACCTTGCTCGCGGCATCTGAGAGAACGCGCTCGGCGGGGTCTCCAACATGGAGCCATGCGACTCCTGGAGAATCAGCTCAAGACTCTGCAGGCACTCCGCCAACGACCACAAGTGCGCCAGGGTCGCCGTGGGCACTGGCTTCATCTGCGGGGGGAATGCAGACGCGCGAGATCGGCGAGCCGACACTGCCAGATCACGAGGAGCAGGGAGGGGTCGTGGCGGAGCAAACTGGGCCCACGGGTCCCCGCCACCCGCGCCAACAAAGCCAGTCCCCGCAGGCAGCGGACGAACTAAGCGCGCCGGGGATCCCACAGGATTATGGGGCAGGAGCGCGGCGAGAGGAGCGACTGGAGCAGCAGGAGGAGCAGATTGCGAGGACGACCCCGCATGGGAGCGGTGGAGAGCTTTCTCCACACCGTCCAATTTCTTCAGGACTTGCTCCATCGCGGAAGGCGCTGGACGCGCAGCCCCGCCGCGACCGTAACCCCCCCGTCGCCCACGATGCGCACGCCCACTCGCGCTCGAACGCACAGGCGACTGTGGGCGAGACAGGCCCCGCTGACGCTGGCGGTCAGAGGAACGCTCCGTGCGACGAGGAGAGTAGAGCCGCTGGCGCTTCGCAAGAGGGGGAGAACGTGGCGCCAAGGACCGATATCCAGTCGCATCACGAGCAGGCGATCGCGGACGAGAGGAGCGGGGAGCGGGAGAACGGTGGCGATACGAGCGGTGGTCGCGGGAACGGCTCCGTGACACCTTGCGCCGAGGAGATCGAGGAGACCGCGGTGATCGCGGAGACCGCGGCGGGCGCAAGTCAGCGCGACGGCCGTCGTGGCGGCTCTCCCGCCTACCGTCGTGGGCCACCGGCGAACGATGGCGAGGCGAATGCCCCCGGTGCGCCACAGCCTCTGCGCCGGAGCGCGCGACGGACCCCACACGCGCAGGCTCCCCCAGAGGCAAGGATCCGCCTCCGAGCAGACCCAAATCCCGACGCTGATCCTCAAAGCGCCGACGGATCTCGTCCGCAGCCGCCGGCGGAGCAACAGGCACGCTCGCGGCAGGACGCGCGGGAGGAAGTGGACGGGGAGCAGGATCAACCTCCACGGCGCGGTCACAGCCCAGAGCACCGAGGAAGTCCATCGGCCTCCGCTCTAGGCGCGCCACTGGCCCGGGACGGGCCGATGACCCCGATCTCCCAGGCGCAACAGGCCGCACCAGTGGCCGCCACTCCGAGGAGCGGGCGGGGAAGCACGCGGGGAAGAGGCGGGCGTCGAGGAGCACGCGGAGTACAGCGCAGCACAGGCCACGCGGCAAGGGGGAACCCCTGCCAGCCACCGAGTCCAATCTGGTTAGGGGAGCCGGCGGAACGAGTCACGCGCCAGTCGTTCGCCAGGCGCGGGGCGAGGGGTGGAAGGACAGCGCAAGCAGGGAGAAATGGCGATACAAATGCAGAGGGGAGTGGCGACGAATATGTACCGTCGGATCTGAGGCAACCCGACAATCCCGACTCACCCCGCGCGGGAGCAGGGGCGGAGCAGGCGCAGCTGCAGGAGAGAGGATTGGGCCGCCGACAGAACCGCAGACCCCAACCCCCCCCGGACCAGGCCCTCTCAGTATCCCAGCTGGCATCGAGGGACGATCTCTTTGAGATCGCGATGAGCTGGGACTTGTCTACCCTAACATCGACCTCTCACCTGCCTATCGTCCGCCGCCTGCCGCCGCAGATCCTAAGCGACTATTCCACCTGTATGCTGGCAGCGCTCCTACGGATCTCCAAGCTGCCAAACTGCGCGGGAGCTTGGCAGGTCCTCATGTTTCTGCCACGTCTGACCCTACGACTTAGCAGGAGGTCCAGCTCTAGGTGGAAGGTGCTGCGAGAACAAATGCACCTATTCAGATGTGGCCACTGGAACCAGCTGTACAGTGACTACACGGGGTCCCTGCACCAAGCCGAACCACCTCAGCACCAAAATGACCCCCTGGGAATCTGCTCACGAGCGGAGGGGCTGGTGAAACGGGGTAACCTGCGAAAAGCACTTGCAGCCCTCCAACCCTCGCCAGCAGCCCCTGCGACAACCGCGACACTACAGCAGTTGGAATCGAAACATCCCCAACCCCAAATTGACCTGCCCGACTGGGTCCACTCCTACACAACACCCACGCAATTTTCGTGCACCGCGGAAAACTTCTCAAACGTTCTTGGGGATTGCCCCAGCGGTGTTGGGGCTGGTCCATCTGGGTCAACTTTTGAACATTACCGCGACCCAGCCCTAAGTAACATCGAAGTACTAGGGCACCTGCACTCCGCCGTAACCCACCTCCTCTCGACAAACCTCTCCGCCGAGGTTGCAGCACTACTCTCGCCATCCCGCCTCATTGCATTCGCGAAACCAGGGGGGGGGGTACGCCCTATAGCGATAGGAGAATCCCTGCTCCGCCTGGCAGCAAAGGTTGCACTCTCAGAACTGCAAGGAGAAACAAGGCGATTTTTCTTACCCCAACAATTCGGCGTGGCAGTCCCAGGCGGGGCCGAGTTCGTTATCCACGCAGTCAGAGACCTCACCACTTCACATCCATCAAGCCTAGTCCTCCAACTCGACATCGAAAACGCATTCAACTCCGTAGAGAGGATAGCGTTCTTTAACGCACTCACCAACACCCCGCTCGCCCCACTCATTCCCTTCACACGCTCCTTCTATGCGACGCCTTCACAGCTGCTGACCGATCCCCGCTTAAGCACAACGGCACTCACCAGTGGTAGGGGAGTTAGGCAGGGGGACCCCCTTGGACCCCTTCTATTCGCGGCTTCAATCCAGCAGCACCTCAGACGCGTAGCAACAGAACACCCCGAAGTCACAGTCCTAGCATACGCAGATGACATCACCCTGATTGGACCGACGACAGCAACGCTAGACGCACTAAAGGTACTGACACCGCTGCTAGCCCAGGACGGCTTCACCTGCAACCTCCGAAAATCGTCGGCCTGGTCCTCCTCGCCGATCGAAGGTAATGAGCTCCCTGAGGGCCTTCCCCTTACCCACGAGGGGTACGGGTGCTAGGAAGCCCTGTGGGGTCACAACGCTTCTGCGCTGACCTTGTCCGCAGTACCTTGACTGACGCGGCGGCACCCCTGGGCTCCTTAGCATCCATCCATTCACAGCACACCCTCCTGCTCCTATCTCGCTGCATCAGCCGCAGAATAGGCTACCTGCTGCGCACCACTCCGGCAGACGCCCTACCTCTCTCAGAATGGCATACGTGGTGCGCCGAACTGCTCAACACTGCCTTAACCGCCGCCAGCATCCAACCACCCCGCCATGACACAGAGTTCAACTTCCTACTTCGCCAAGCAACCCTCCCAGTAGCACTGGGTGGGCTAGGCCTCACGGACCCCACAACAGAAGCAGCACCAGCCTACCTGGCTTCGACAACAGAGGCGCTACGCCTACTCCGCTCACTTGACCTCCCAGCAACCTCGGCGCTAGGGAGCAACAGCAACGCTCTACAGCCGTCGGCAGCACACTCGGTCACCATCCAAGACATGGAGGGACGACTGCCACCACTGGCACTGCAAATCCTCCGCGGGGAACAGGAATCCCCGTCCCAAGACCAGCTGCAGCGCGCCCTTTCCCAGGAAGTACATGCGACAAAAGCCGACGGCCTGACAGAGGAATCACGCGCAATCAGGTCTGCCCCCGAGATGGGGCACACACTCCGCCTCGTCAGCCTGAGAGGTGAGGGAGCGGGGGCATGGCTGCAGGCCCTACCCCTAACCCCAGATCTCTGCTTTTCACCAGGGCAATTCCGAACAGCCCTGGCCTTCCGCATGGGCATCCGACAGAACGTACCCACCGTGTGCGAATGTGGAGAGCTCGTAGCCGACTGCAGCCTCCCCAACCACTTACTCCGCTGCAGCACAGGCCCTGACCGAACACGCACACACAACCAGCTGGCTTTCGCCGTGGCTAAAGTGGCGAGGGAGGCACAGCTGGTGGTATACCTGGAGAACGCGATGTACTCACCACCGGATGACCCGAAGAAGGCAGATGTGATTGTACGCGACCCAGACAGTGGTGAAACATGGATCACAGACACGACCATCACTGACCCCGTGCTACAGAACCGTGACCCAGCAGCCCGCAAACCCCCTGGATGGGCTGCAAGGGAGGCTCAGAAAAGGAAGGAACGGGACTACTACAGGCACACAGAACACGTGGTGTTCTGCGCCCTAGCCGTTGAGACCTATGGGGCAAACGCACCCCCCACGACGGCGTTCCTGAAGCTGCTGGCCACAGCAGCAGCTAGGAACCGCTTCAGGGCCAATCCCTTGGCGAAAACCGCCAAGAAAATGGCCTGCCACTTCAGCCAGCGCTGGTCAGTGGCCCTCCAGCGCTCTCAAGCGAATGCCCTGCACACCAAGGCCAGGGCAGGGATCGAGGCGGCGCACCCCCAGATGGCAGCAGACCCATGGCCGCTGCACCTGGGGGACATCCTCCACACGCTGGAGGGGTAGAGGGTCACTGAGGGGGGAGGAGGGTCAGAGGGATGGGCCAATGGGGCAGAGGGTCTAAAGGGAACCACAAATCAAACCGTATGCTTGTACCGCCGCTGAATTAATACAAAGGACCATTTGAGAGAGAAGAACCGAGCACCGTTTCAACTCTTGCTATGGAGATGTGGAACTCTCACAGGACAAACGACCTTGGTTGACACTCACATGCACGTGACGCCATGCCCCATGCCAACCCACGCTGCACGGCAACCCATTCCTTGGTGCACTCCACGAATCGTAACCCCTGCAAACATCCGGTCATCCACCATGCGCCCCACTCCCCACACAGCCAACTCACCACGCGGCCGAACTCGTCGATGCGGTCGATGCGCACTTCCTTGAACGCGTGGGGGCGCTCCCGCCCGTGCTCGTCCAGCAGGCCCACGCGCTCCTTGCCCTGCTCCTCCACCACGCCCACCAGCTTGCTACGCTTCTTGTCCATCGTGCGCCCGCCCCACTCCACCTCGCCCTTCAGCGCCCCCCGGTCCTTGAGCAGCGCCAGCGCCGCCGCCAGCCCCTTCCCCACCGGCGCCTCCGATATCGCATCCATCCCCGCCTCCCCCTCTCCCGCCCCTGCCCCCTCCCCTTTCTCCGCTCCCTCGCCTGTGCCCTTGCCCTCGCCCCCGCCCGCCGCGCCCTCCTCTGCATCGCCCATCTCCTCGTCGTCTGCCCGTCCCGCTTCACCTCCATCCACCCGCCCCCGTCTGCACTGCTCGCCGCAGCAGCAGCCACAGCGGAGGAGGAGGGGGGGAGGGGGAGGGCAGCGGCGGCGGCGGCCAGTTCCTCCTTGGCGGCGGCGGCGGCTTCCCTCGCATTCACTCGCTTCACCAACGCTGTTGGGCGAGTGGGGGCAGGGACAGGGAGAGGAGAGAGGAGGGCGGAGGCACGAAAGAGGAGGAGAGAATGAAACAGCAGAAAGATTGGTTGAATGCGTCTTGTGGTGCACACAGCAGGCAGCAGGCGGCTGTGGCAGGCATGACAGAACAACACTGCCTTGTTGCTGCACTGCTGATACCATGACAGCACAACACTGCCTTGTTGCTGCACTGCTGATACCACCATGCCTTGCGCCCGTGCAGTCATGCTTGCTTGGTAAGCAGGAAGGCTGGGTACGGGTCGAGAAAAGGACAGCAGCATCCTGCCAGCTCACCATCGTCCTGCCAGCTCACCATCGTCCTGCCAGCTCACCATCATCCTGCCACCTCACCATCGTCCTGCCACCTCACCATCATCCTGCCAGCTCACCATCATCCTGCCACCTCACCGTCATCGAGCTGCAAGCCACGGCAGAACTCCCCCGTGTCGCTGAACACAAGCCCGCGCCCCACGCCCTCCCCCTCCTCCTCCTCTTGTGCCCGCCTCCTCACGCGCCCCACCTGTTTCACCCGCGCCAGCACCAGCGCCTCACCCTTCACTGCTGGCCCCACCTTCGCCTCTTCCCCACCAGCACCAATCACCCCTTCCATGTCCGCCTCCTCTTTCACCCTCCCCACGTCACCCACACCGGCAGCAGCAGCAGCAGCAGCCTCCTCCTCGTGGCGGCGGCGCAGGGCGAGCTGTCGGGTGCGCTGCAGCGACCGCTGCAGGTCCTCATCATCGTCGCCTATCACCACCGTGTCCGACCCCTCTCCTTCTTCCTCCTCTTCCTCCTCCTCTTCCCCTTCCCTGCCTGCCTCCTCACCCGTGCCCTTCTCCTGCTCCTCCACCTCTTCCCTCTTCACCACCGCCCCTCCATCCCCTTCCTCCCCTCCTGCTCGCCCATCCACATCCATCTCCTCTTTCACAACCCCCCTCTCCTCCCTTCCACCCACCCCCCCCGCCTCCTCGCCACCCTCCCCTTGCTCTGCTTTCAGCACCATCGAGGCCTGTACCGCCTTGGCCTTGGCGCTCTCATAAGCCGCCCGCCCGCCCCTCTCCTCCCTCGCCTGCTCCTCCCTCCGCCTCGCCGTCACCCCCGTCCCTCCCTCCCCGTCCCTCCGCCCCAGATCCGAACCTCTCCCCAAACCTGCCGCCCGAGCCTGCGCCTCTAGCTCATCCAAATCCAGTTTCTCCTTCTTCCTCTTTTTCTTCATCATACCCCCTCCTCCCTCCCCTCCTCCACCCTCCCCCTCCTCACCCCCCTCCTCTCCCCCTCGTCGCCGTCTGCTCTCCTTCTTCCGCTTTGGCTTTCTGAACTGCGCCGCCCGCCGCTGCTCCATCTCCTCTGCCGTCAGGAAGTCACTCGCCACCTTTGGAGCGGCGAAGCTTGTCCCATCCGCCCCTCCCCCAAATGTGGTGCTGCCCAGCGCGTGGGGGGCAGGGGGGAGCGTGCTGGCTGCGCCCTGCAGCCTGCTGCGCACCTGGAGAGAAGGGGAAGGGGATGAGATGGGCGTGGGGGGAAACGTGGGGGAAAGGTGAGAGAAGAGACAAGCTTCACATGCCGACTCTTGCCAACAAGCACGCACTGAGGGAGAGGGGCGGGACAAGTGGGGGAGTCAGGGATGGAGAAGAGCATGGATAGGAGGGAGGGGAGTTGGGACAAGAGGAGGAAGGAGGGAGCGGAGCAGCGGGGTCATACTTGAGGGGGATGCTCCCAGAGTGGAGGAGAGGGTGGGAGCAACAAGGAGTCTCTGAGGCGACCCAGCAGTACCAAAATTGCAATGTCAGCTCCTCACAGCTTCTAACAGAGTGCAAGGGTTGGAAGGATGGGAGGACCGCTGTCCCCCCTTTCATCTGCTCTCCCTCTTGCCTCGCCTCTCCCCTCGCCTCACCTCCCCTCTGCCCTCAACCCTCCTCGCCTGCCCTCACCCCTCCTCACCTGCCCTCACTCCTCCCCGCCTGCCCTCACTCCTCCTCGCCTGCCCTCACCTCACTCCTCCCCGCCTGGCCTCACCCCTCCTCACCTGCCCTCACTCCTCCCCGCCTGCCCTCACTCCTCCCCGCCTGCCCTCACTCCTTCGCCTGCCCTCACCCTTCCTCGCCTAGCTTGCCCTCACCTGGTCCAGTCGCGAGCGAGTGGCCTCGTCCAGCCCGCCTGACCCGTCCAACACTATGCCCTGCCGCCATGTGCCCAACACAGCCATACCACGTCACACCACGTCACACCACGCCACACCACGCCACACCACGCCACACCACGCCACACCACGCCACACCACGCCATACCACGCCACATCACGCCACACCACAGTCGTGGCCAGCCGTGCGGAACAAAGGTGGCAAGGGAAAGAGGGGAGAGTAGGGGGAGGTAGGGTTGATGAGCGCATGGCATGAGAATAAGGGCGCCGTTCACGGCCTGCACTGCATGCAATGGTCGTCATGGATCTCTTGCCCTTCCAACCCCTCTCTGCCATCGCATCCCCACTGCTCACCCCTCCTGCACCTCACCCCTCTTGCTGCCCACCCCTGGTGCAGCTCACCTCGTCGTCCTGCCCATCGTCATACTGTGGCAGCATGGGCTTCTTCTCGCCCTCGTCCTCCGCGAACCTGCGACACGTGGGGGGACGAGAGGCGGGGAGGGGCGTTACAGCGAGAGGCAGGGAGGGCAGAGAGGGCGAGAGGCAAGGAGGGCGAGACGCAGGGAGGGCGAGAGGCAAGGAGGGCGAGAGGCAGGGAGGGCGAGCGGCAGGGGATGGGGGAGGCAGTAAATGAGAGAGGCGGGCCGTTGGAACGTGCTTCTGACTTGTCTCTGTGACTACAACACTCCATGCCGTGCTCCCACTCCAACCCTTTCCAGCCCCCCAAGCAGGTCGATAGCACTGCCCATCTCATCTCACTTGTCGGCGATGCTGGTGGTCTTCTTGGCAGCGCGGTACGCCTTGTCTCGCCGGCTCTGCTCCGCCACCTCCACGTTCTCCAACTCGTCCTCCTCTGCTCTCCCGCCGCACCCACCACGCCATGCCCCGCAATGGAGGGGGAAGAGGCGGGGACAGGAGGGGACGAGGGTAAGAGGGGAGGAGGGGAATAGAGAAGGTTAGTCAGGGACAAAGTAATGCTGATGCACAAGGAGGTGGGTGGGTGCGAGCGCAAGGAGAGGAAGACGACAAGACGGAGATAGATGGAGGTGCAGAAAGCAACAACATTGGGACGCTCTCGTCCATTGGTGTCTGCCTGCCCGCAGCAGCACCTTCATTGACGTCGTCCCCCGCGAGGATGGAGGCGTCCTTGAGTGTGAGCACCACGGCCGCGCCCTCCTGCAGCACCGCGCCCACCCCGTGCCTCACCCTCAGCCCCGCCAGGTCGCCTGCACGCTCGCACAGGGAGGAGGGGGGTGGAGGGGACGGGGGGGGTGGGGGGGGTACGGAGGGAGGCAGGAAAGGAGAGAGGGGTGACGGAGAGAACGAGGGTAATGAGTGAGAAAGGGAGTGGGAGCGGGTGAGGACGCGGAAGTAAGAGTGGGAAGGGGAGGGAGCGACGGGTGTGTGCAGATAAGTCACCCTGGCCCGGTGGCCGCAATGGCAAGGGGGAGGGAGGGGGGGAGGTGAGGGGAGGGGAGGCGGGGGGGGGAGGGAGCTCACGAGAGGTGTACTCGGGTCGGGATGACCGCTGTCGCCCTCCTTGCTCCTCGTCGTCCTCCTCCTCCTCCTCCTCCGCGGCCGTTGCGTCCTGCAGTGAGACCACAACCGAGAGACGCACGGCACTGCGGGGAATAAAATCTTCATTGCCTTTGTCAAGGAAACGTCGCACGGTTGATTACAAAAGGAAACGGCGGTTCATACAAAGTGCATCAGTAACAGACGACAAAATTGCGCCGGCGGTGAAACGAGTTAGGCAGCAAGCAGCAGACAATGGAGTGACAATGAAGCACTCCTTTGCGTGACAACGGGTAGTCACGATAATCAACTTCGTGGCGACCAAACGAGTAAAGCAAGCAACGGCGGGAAACTCGATCACAGAAATAATCAAGCACGCCACGAAACCCAACGCCATGGCAATCCATGGCCAACGGCGAACACGCTTCCGTAACGCGACGGACATGCGTCACGAGGTGAGGCGAGACACGCAACGGTAAACAGGACGGAGGCACGCGAGTCGTACCTGGTCGGCGAGCATGCGCGCCATGCGGTCCGCCTTCTCCTTCTCCGCGCGCCGCTTCTCGTCCAGCTTGCGACTCTTCGCCACCCACGCCATCAGATCCTCGCCCGCATCGCCGCCGCCGTTCGCGGCCGCGGCGGCATCGCCTTTGCGAGCCTTGGGAGCCATGCACGCGTCGCTGGGCTGTCCAGGCCTGGAGGAAGATCAGGAACACTGATTGACGATACCAGCGGACTGATGGATCTTTGTGGGATTGTCTTGTGAATGATGGTGCACTGCACCAGCATCTCTTGTGAAAACGGCTCACTAGCACGTGTGTGACCTTCTGGAACAAGAGCTAGCAAAAGCTTTCGCGAAACAAAGAATGGACTGTTGCCACCCAAGGACTTCGCAGGAAAACCTGATTTAGGGGCGCGTTTCAACTAAGTGTTCAACATGATCCAAAAATCGAACCAAAAAATTAGTACCAGTGTACCAGGATTCGAAGGAGCGCTACTTGGAGTGTTGGGCTGAGCTAGAAAACGCGTCTTCCATGACCTGGCCCAAGCGACTTCCAATCTGCTCTGGAGCGGGGAGCAGGGACTAACTGGGCCCAGGAGTTTCTCGCAGGGACTAGTCACTGGCACATGTGCGATCTTCCTCGCTCAACATCTTCCATGCCTGGTCAGCCCCGTCCGCTCCGGCCATAGACGCGTCGCGATCCGCTAGAGAACTGCGCGTGAGTATTTTGGCGCCAATCGGGCAATTTACCTCGAAATCTGCTTGGGGATACGAGAGAGTGAGGTCGCAAGCGATCAGCTAGTGCAGTGATCAGATGAGATGAGATGTTACGAGCGAATTCTGATGTATTAGCCATTGCGGAGTTGCTCCGTCATTGCAAGAGAGCGTAGGGCCTTGCCCCGGTGGTTTTCCCTGCCTTGATCACTGCGATCGTCACGTGCGTGCGCCCAACCCGCCCACCCAACCCTTGCTTGTTCCTCGCAGCTTCCTCTTCCTTCCGCGTGCGACGGGTCTCTCTCCTCTCACGCCGACCGTGACCTGCACAGACGCTGTCTCCGGCTCACAATCGAGCCGCCTTCTTCCTTCGTGGATCCAGAAGGGGTCAGCCCGGAGCTTTGCGCCTGCCTGGCCGTCGTTTAGGGGATATCGCTCAGGCGATTGTCGCTTAGGGGATTTTTGCCCAACGGAGCGTCGCGTGTGGTGTGTGAACGATAGGAGCAGCAAGGGGGTCCTCATCCGAGCCGGTTCAACTTCGAGGGCTTGCGGAGCGCCGCCCCATGGCGACTAAGGTGCGATGGTGGGGTTGTGTCGCACAGCCACTGGCATGGTGCGATTGTGAGGTTGTCGCACAGCTGATGGCTTGGTACAAGGGTAGCTGGGGAACAGAGGGGCTCGGTGCAGTGACGAGAGAGGCGAGTGCAACTGTGGTTTCCTCGCTCTCTCCTTCTCCCTTCCCCCGCGCCTTTCGCTCTTAATGACGTCTGCTCCACTCCGCTACAATGCCTCTTTTCCCTTCCTCTCCTTCTCCCGTGCCTCCCAAAACCCCCCGCCCCCACCCCCCACGCTGCGCACCGACAGAAGCAGTCGCAATCGGGCCTGCTCTCGTCGCTATTAAAACCAGATGTTGCTGAGGATCAGGTATGACGTGGATGGCGGGATGACGTGGATGGCGGGATGACGTGGATGGCTGGATGACGTGGGTGGCAGGATGGTGGGATGGTGGGATGCCGTAAGTGGTGGGGGCATCAGGTACAACGTGGGCAAGAGGGATGGCGTATGAGGGAAAGACGTTGGGATTGTGCTACACTGTGGTAGTGGCAGGTGTTTCTGACTCCTATGGACGCGCAGAACCAAGCAGTGTGGTTGATATGAAGCCAATGTCCCTTTTCACAAAGCAACAAATGTTTGACCTAAAAACTTCCCTTCCTCCTTCATCCCCATCCCCTCCATTGCCGCCCGCTGCCCCCTCCCTCTGACCCTCGCCCTTGGTGCAGGACGCCTTCAAGGACGTGCTGTAATGGATGCGACAGGTGCTCGCAGTGCTCTTGAGTCGATTCGAATGCCACCTCACCCTCTCCCCTCCCTCTTGCCCCGCCCCCTGTGCAGGATGCGTTCAAGGACGTGCTGTACTGGATGCGCCAGGTGCTCGCGGTGCTCTTTGGCGTGGTGTGGGGCATCGCACCCATCACAGGCGGCATTGGGATTATCGGGTCAGTGGCAGCATAATGAGGAGGTAGGGATGGTGGGGTTGGGTTGGGTGGTGGGTAGTAGGCAGGATAGGAGGGGGATGTTTTTCCGGCTTGATAATGAACATTGGCTGCTTCGTTGGATCTGCGCTAACTGTCAGGAGAGCAAGTCAGTAATGCAGAATGGAGATGCCCAATCGAGTCGTTGCCTTGCGATTCCTCCAATCACATACCAGGCGAAATCGTCTCTTTCTCGCATTCCCTTACGTCCACTGGTGAGGCAGCTTCCTGGTGTTGAGCACGGCGGTGATGATGGGGTACTACACGCTCGTGGTGAAGGTGGACGCGGAGGAGCTGGGCGGCCATGGGACACTGCTGCAGGAAGGCCTCCTCAACTCCTTTGGCGTCTTCCTGGTCAGTCTCACTCATTCGCCCCCATGCTGCTTAACTCAGGCATCCTTACGTGGTTTCTCATGTGTGTTGTGCATATTTGTGGAAGTGACTGGGTAGAGTTAGTTTATCACTGGGGTTAGCTTGTTGATTATACCGAGTGTTAGGAATGCCCCACTTCATCTGAACATGTTCCGCTGTGCTCTCTTCCCATGCTCCCATTTCTGCTTGCCCCACTGCAGCTTGTTTGGATACTGCTCTTCACATATCTGCATTCCTCATGAGGTGGCGCACCTGGATGATCGTAGAACCTCCCCATGTGGGCATGCAACCTGACTACTGTTCCGTGTGTCACTCATGCGTATGACCTGTGCTGGTCAGTCAAATTCATTGTTCCTCTTTAGAACCCTTACAGCTGATTATGGTATTTGTGTGGACTGTTTCATAAATCAGCGTACACGCTAAGCAGGACATGCAGTTGCTACATTATGAGTGTAAGTTCTGTTCCAGGCCTCAGCCTCTTCCAATAGCAGTTTCTTTCTTGCATTAAGCCTGTCCATTTTATCAAGTTCTCCGTCATCTTTCAATCCTGTGAAATTTGCTAGTTGGGAAAATTTGGGCTGCTTGAAAGGGAAAACTGTGTATGCAGCTTTTGATTTACAAGACGTTGTACAATACGCGGGAATAAACTCGGGTCTCTAAACAAAATTAGTTAAGCTGGGCGTACCAGATGCCCTCAATCTTCACCTCCTTGGGCACCTTGGCACCCATATCTGTGTCGGACGGCTGCACGCTTGAGAACACACCGCCGATCTCTCCGGTCTCAACATTCGACTTGGCGACGCTGAACGATATGTTACCGCTCAGAGCCTTGTAGCTCTTCTGGTTCTCCTTCTGCAGCTTGTCCTCATCGCCGAAACCACCGGCGGGCAGAGCGACGGCGGTGTCATAGCCCTGAGCGCCACCGCGGCCCTTGGGGTCAAGGAAGGTGGCACCACGGTACGACGGCACGAGGAACGACCCTCCGAAGCTGTCGGCGGTGCCAGAGGCTACAAGCTCCTTGATGGTGAACAGGAATGGAACCCTCTCGCCACCCGCAAGTTGGACGGTGACGGCGGCGTAGTCAATCCCGTCAACCTCCGTGAACTTGAGGTTGTTTCCGTTCACCTCGAGGGGACCCTCGATCTCATCCAGAGTGTAGGTGAGGCGGGTCATGAGCTTCGTCTTCTGGAACTCCTCGCCCTGGCCCTTGAACTGCGACTCAGCCTTCACGGTGAAGCCCGTGGGCTCCAGGCACATCTTGGAGACCTGGTACTTGCCGGACTTGAAGGCGAAGCCGTCAACGCCGCCAGAGATGATGGGGCACTGGTTGGCGATGCCGCTGCCCTTGACCTCAGAGTAGGTCAGGCTCTGGAGCTCGTCGAAGGTCAGCCTGGGAACCGCGGCCTGGGCAGACTGTTCGACAGGAAAAATAGGGACGCAGGAAATGCGGATGAGAAAAAAACTAACAAAAACGGGGACGCAGGAATGGCGGATGAGAAAAAACTAGCACTCGAATGTAGCAGCGGCAAAGATGCCTTGCTCGGATTCGAACGGGACGTCCAGTCCAATTGAACATTCGAGTCTGATGCAGGAACTAAGGGCTCTGGCGCTTCTACAATTTAGCCTTCGATGCTCATCCGACTTACCGAGGCGACCAGGGCAGTGGAGGCGAGGGCAAGAGCAGCGGCCTTGCCGGCATCAGCGCACTTCTGCACGAAGCCGCGCACATTCTCCTCCGCGGAGCAGGACACCTTGGCGGAGGCAGTCTTCAGGCCGAAAGCCTGGGAGACGGGAGCAGCCTTGAGGGAGGCGGCATTGATCTTAGGCTGCACGAACGTGGAAGCCTTGAGGCTGGCGGACGCAGCGGTGGCGGCCATGGTGTCAGATGTGCGTGGAGTGCAGGTGTGCGGAGTGTACACTTGCAAACCAGTCACACTCGTGGAGGAGAAATGGGGTTTCAGAGAGGCTGCTCCAGCGCAGAATCTGATGGAGCCTCGAGATGTGGGAATCCCGGGGCGATGGAGATGTCGGACATTATCCGCGTGAAGATGTCGCGACGATCGGTGCAACCAATGGTTTGATTCCACGGTGGCACCAAGCGTGCCCCAAGGCACTCGCCGATGTAAAGCGATCTCCGTCGATTTTCATTTGAAGGGGAAAGTGCGCCGTAGGATTTACCCATTCCCCTGCCCCGCAGGGACTTCTGGACCCCAGAATCGAGAAGAATGCCCAGTCACCAAATTCTTCAGTCATCAAGTGAACGGCTCCGTTACAACCAAAAGTGCAGGAGTGTATGTTACATCATTGTATATAGACTCGAATTCGTGCTTATACCGTAACACCCTCTTAGCATATAATGTGAATACTTTTTGCATTATCATCTCCATCTTATTTGTATTGTTGAGGTATGTACATTTCAAAACGGAAAAAAAATAGTGAGACTTTTTTAACTATTCATGCTAAACGTTGGAACAGTGTTTTCCAATGTCGTTCAATAAACCTGAATCGATTACGAGCCACCATACCAGTACCTATCATGGGTATCGCTATAATAATTACAGCATTTGTAAGAATAAAGATCCTTTGGATATAATAGGTCTGCTTTAGGAGATAGGTAGCAATAGTATTTTAAGTAGTAGTGGTGGACCTTGTTGCATGGTGAAAATTGTTGAGATAATATCGAGACTTAAGCACTTCAAGGATATTCGTGTAGTACAGTAAAGTACCGACAGGCTGACGTAAGCAAAGCGCTACGCGCTCTAGGATGACGTCAGCACGTAGCTATAGACCTCGCGAATAGTTACGTACCGTTTCAGTACAGGAATAGTACAGTACAGTAGGCGAACATGTACTTTATTCTAGCTATATATTCTGTATGCTTGTCATTTTATAATATATCTGATTTCAGAGACATTGATCCTGAAACATATCACTACATGGGCTTTCACTAGTCCAGACGAAGCCTCCTTAACTGGCTTTAACTCATACAAGACTTCCGCTACGACAGGAAGCTACAATCCTAAGTAGTACGATCCTATTCAATCACTTCAAATTCTAACATGGTATCAGAGCGTCTTAGGATACTACAAGTTTCCAACTACATACTCTGCAACTATGTCTGGCTCTCCACGATCCAACAACGGGTCTTCTGTTACAAGCCCATCACGCCCAACAGCGTCTCCAGCTGCTGACAATTCTCATATGCAGCAACATCAACAACAACAATATCAGCAACAACCGATGTACGGCATGCCACTGAGCAGTCAGCCCGTACACACAACTGCAGCAGCGGCATCATCGACAGCAGCCGCAGCAACAGCAGCATCAGCAGCCACAACAGCTGCAGCTGCAGTCACTGGTTCTTCTAGTCAACCAGGACAACAGTCCAGTTTCGTACCAACTGGACCTTATCAATATCAAGGTGTTTACCAGCCAACAAATCTTCAACAGCGTGTCAATGCTGCCGTCTTGTCACTTAACCAAATGTTTCCAACTCCTATGAGTCTTGATGGCTCCAGTTAACAGCATGGACAGATGCCACAGGGAAGCGACGGGTCGAATAACTCCTTTTCTTTCGTTCCTGCTGGACAAGGACAACAAGCACCACAAGGGTCACAGGTGCCATCACTTTATCAGCTACAATCAGCTGACGGTACCGGAAATTATCTTCCCGCTTCTGCAAACCCAACAAATTTTAAAACGACAGTGCCTTTTAACGATCAAGACTTCTATACCTGGAGCTTTGAATTTGAGCTTCTTGTCCAGACCGCGGGGTTCTGGCAGCTGTTCGACGGCACAGCACCCTTTCCATCACACGGGTCACCACTTCAACAAGCCACTTTTCGATCAGCGTCACTGACTGCATACACAGTTCTCGTTCGCAATCTGACACCGACTGAACAGCTTGGTATTCGTCCTTTTCGTACCGAAAGAAGTAGAAAGACAAAGCAGAAAGGCACAAATATTATCAGAAGACTATCGGATATCGTGCGGAACCAGAAACATGGCATCAGCGACTCGTGCACCCCTCACACGCCACGCTCAAGAACTCCCTCAGGGCCGGAGTTTTCGATGACGACGCACTACTTCTTCCTCGAGGAGGATCTCTCACAGCAGAATCAGTTGATCCACCATGCACCGTGTGCCCAACTGCATCACTCGCCCACAAGATATTTCCCGACTTACCTCCTGGCTACGAGCGCTGCAAGCCGCTCGATAAAGTCTGCAGCGACTTCATGGTTCTCAGTCAAAAAGGGCTCGACGGTGAGTACTACATGCTTACCTTCATCAACACATGCACCCGCTACGTATGGGCCATCAACATCGACTGCCGCTCCCTAGCCTTCGAGTGCTTCGTGGCATGGATGAAACGGGCTGAACGTCAATCTGGACTGAAGCTGAAAACCTACCAGACAGACGGGGGTTTGGAGTTCTTCTCAACTGATTTCAAAGAACTCTTCAAGCAGAAGGGGATTGAGCACATGGTGTCCCTGCCATACGCTCACGAGCAGCAAGGAGTAGCAGAACGGACAAACAGGAGCCTTGCCACCAGGATGAGGGCCCTGATGAAGCAGTCCCAACCAAGTACTGGCCATTTGCGATGAACCACGCTGTCCGGCTGCACAACTTGCTGTCGTCCCGAAGCCTCGAGAACAACAACTCTCCCTACAGGGCTTGGACAAGCAGAAAGGTAGATATGCGTCTGCTTCGGGTGTTCGGCTGCATGGTACAGTACAGGCCACAGACAGCAAGGACTGGAAAATTTGCTGATCGGGCACGCTGGGGCATTCACCTCGGGATCGAAGAGGAATACAAGGCGTGGATTGTGCTGGACTACGTGACACACGAAGTCACAAAATCACGTGACTGCATCTTCTACGAGAAGCTGACTCTGCCACTGTTCAAGGAGCACCGCGAAGCTGACAAAGCACCGGAAAGGATTTTCGAGGGACATTGCAGCTTCGCCACATCACACGATGAAGCAGACCTGGCGGAGGACGCTGACGCAGCAGACAACACACCAACGGATCCATATCCCAATATCCCCCTTACATGCCCACTCTAGACTCCAACATTCATACCTGTTCATCAATTCGATCCTGCCGATACACTTCGCAAAGCCCACAATTACAACAATGAAGCGCGATGATCTCCGGATGCCAAGTTACCACCACCGAACACCTCGCAAGACACCCTCCGCCTCGGCAACGACAGTGACGACGACGTCGTCAAAGTAACCAGCTTCCACGACTATGACCGCCTTCACTACGAAAAGACCAACGAAACTGGTCTCCGCATCCTTGGGCTCGCCGTAGCTGTTCGCCACACCTCCCCCAAGGAACCCACCACAGTTTGCCAGGCCTTGTCTGGCCCCAACAGTGAGAAATGGAAGGCAGCCATGGCCACAAAAGTCACAGCACTGAAGAGCCGCGGAACGTGGAAACTAGTTCCATGATCATCGGCAAAGGGGAGAAAAAATCTCAGTGGAAAATGGGTTTTCCACATCAAAACACTCGCGGATGGCTCCATTGACAAATACAAGGCGAGATGGGTGGTGCGCGGGTTCGAGCAAACTCAGATGGTGGACTTCGAACCCACCAACGCGCCTGTCGGACGACACACCTCGGTACGCATCCTCATCTGCATCGCAACCGTCAAACAGTGGCCACTCCGTCAAATCGACGTCGGCAGTGCATTCCTGTACACTCCCGTCGATGCCATCATCTTCGTTGAGCAGCCGCATGCCTTCGAGGAGTGCGACGGCGCTGTCTGCCTTCTTAAAAAACCCCTTTATGGGATTCAATAGGCACCCCGACTGTGGCAGCAGTACCTGCACACAATCCTCACGGAGCTCGGATTTAAACAACTACCGCATGACCTTGGGATGTACCGGACGGAGTCACGCGGCAATTTCATCCTTCTCGTCGCCTACGTCGACGATCTACTCTACACCGGTGACGACACGGAGCTGCTAGACCAGTTTGAGGCAAACATAAAAGAGAAGCTAGAAATGACAATCAACCACAACGTCACGCAATTCCTGGGCCTCAACATCACTCACTCCGCCACCTCCATTCACCTTTCCACCGCCAAGTATGTGGAAACACTCGCGAAGAAATTCGCTGTCGCACCGATCAATCTCGCCACTCCCTACCGCACTCCTCCTCCTAATCACGAACCAGATACCACACCGCTCTCCATCGACGATCATCAGCTCTATCAACAGCAGCTGGGGTGTATGTGCCGGCCCGATCTCTCCTATGTCGCAAGCCAGCTCGCACAGTACCTGAAGTGACCTGAAGGGGAGAATTGACTGGATCTACGCCGAGCACTTCAATACTTCGTCTCTACTCCTGACGACGGCCTCACCTACGAAGCTAACCTAACTGCTACCCTGCAGCTCCATGGCTACGTAGACATAGACCACGCAGGAGACATTGACAACAGACGCTCTCGCACAGGATTCATTTTTCAACTCCAATCTGCTGGGCTTATCTCTTGGAACTCTTAGAAGCAGGAACTTATCGCCCTTTCGTTAGCCGAAGCTGAGTTCATCGCCGCCAGCGCAGCTGTTTGCGAAGGACTGTACCTGATGGAGCTCCTGCAGGAAGCAAAAGTGACGATGAATGGGCACTTCATGTTACTCTGCGACAACTAGAGCACGATCAAAATCGCAAACAAGCTCGGCTTCGTGAACCGCACAAAACACATCGCACTCCGTTACTTCTTCGTCAAAGACGAAATCGACAAAGGGAAGGTCAAACTCACATACTGCCCAACTGGTGACATGGCAGCAGACTTCTTGACCAAGAAGCTGTCACGTCAGAAGTTTTAGCACTGCACCGACCTCTGCGGGATCTCAAAGAAGTCTCGCGTGGCTCACCTTCAGGAATGAAGGGGAGTGTTGGAATAACCTAAAGGTTACAGTAATGTCAAACATATATGCTTAGTTATATCTAGGCTTCGTTTATGTGTTTACAGTTGTCTAGGCTATAGTGGGTTTAGCCTTAGGGGGTACAGAATTTCTATCGACATTCTACTTGTACCCCTCCCCCTTTCCTAGTCAATCATTCTCGTCACTTATTCTAACATGGTATTAAGAGCATAATTTTCCTAGAACCTAATCTTAATGGGCCCACCACCTACTGCCCTACTAGCCTAGGCCCCGGCCCGTCGCCCCTTGGCGTCGCCCCTAGCCCCTAGGCTCGGCCCCTTGGCCCCGTCGCCTCGGCCCCTTGGCCCCGTCGACTCCGTCGCCCCGCGCCCGGCCCGTACTTAGCCAGCGCTCGGCCCCTTGGCCCGTCGCCCCTAGCTCGGCCCCTCGGCCCCGCTGGCCCCGTCGATTCCGTCGCCCGCGCCCGGCCTGTTCCTAGCCCCGCGATCGGCCCGTACCTAGCCTCGTGCTCGGCCCTGTTCCTAGCCCCGCGAACGGCCCGTACCTAGCCTCGCGACCGGCCCGTACCCTGCCCGCGCCCGGCCCCGTCTCTCGTCCGCGCTCGGCTCGTACCTAGCCCCGCGCCCGGCCCGTCCCTACCCCAGCGCACGGCCCCGACCCTAGCCAGCGCCCGGCCCCGTACCTAGCCCGCGCACGGCCCCGTCTGTCGCCAGCGCCTGGCCCCGTACCTAGTCCGCGATCGGCCCGTACCTAGCCTCGCGCCCGGCCCCCGTCCTTCGCCCAGCACCCGACCCCGTCTCTTGCCCGCGCTCGGCCCAGTAGCTAGCCCGCGCCCGGCCCCGTACCTAGCCCCGCGCCCGGCCCCATTCCGCGCCCAGCGCCCGGCCTTGTACCTGCCCAGCGTCCGGCCCCGTACCTGCCCAGCGCCCGACCCCGTACCTGCCCAGCGCCCGGCCCCGTACCTGCCCAGCGCCTGGCCCCGTACCTGCCCAGCGCCCGGCCCTGTACCTGCCCAGCGCCCGGCCCCGTACCTGCCCAGCGCCCGGCCCCGTACCTGACCTGCGCCCGGCCCCTTGTTTGGCCCCGCGGCCCCCAGGCCCCTTGTTTGGCCCCTCGGCCCCTAGGCCCCTCGGCCCCACCTCATAGCCCAACGCCCGCCCCCCCCCCCGGCCACCTATTTGGCCCCTTGGCCCCTAGGCCCCTCGGCCCCACCTCAAAGCAAGGCGCCCGGCCCCTTGTTTGGCCCCTCGGCCCCCTAGGCCCCTCGGCCCCCCTAGGCCCCCCGGCCCCTTGTTTGGCCCCGCGGCCCCTAGGCCCCTCGGCCCCACCTCACAGCCCGGCGCCTGGCCCCCCCGGCCCCTTGTTTGGCCCCTCGGCCCCCTAGGCCCCTCGGCCCCCCCTAGGCCCCCTCGGCCCCTTGTTTGGCCCCGCGGCCCCTAGGCCCCTCGGCCCCACCTCAAAGCCCAGCGCCCAGCCCCCCGGCCCTTTGTTTGGCCCCTCGGCCCCCTAGGCCCCTAGGCCCCTCGGCCCCCCTAGCCCCCCCCCGGCCCCTTGTTTGGCCCCACGGCCCCTAGGCCCCTCGGCCCCACCTCGGCCCCGTGTGCTTGGCCCCTCGGCCCCCTAGGCCCCCTCGGCCCCTTGTTTGGCCCCGCGGCCCCTAGGCCCCTCGGCCCCACCTCATAGCCCGACGCCCGCCCCCCCCCCCTGGCCCCTTGTTTGCCCCCTCGGCCCCCTAGGCCCCTCGGCCCCCTTAGGCCCCCCGGCCCCTTGTTTGGCCCTGCGGCCCCTAGGCCCCTCGGCCCCACCTCATAGCCCGGCGCCCGGCCCCCCGGCCCCCTGTTTGGCCCCTCGGCCCCACCTCAAAGCAAGGCGCCCGGCCCCCCCCGGCCCCTTGTTTGGCCCCTCGGCCCCCTAGGCCCCTCGGCCCCCCTAGGCCCCCCGGCCCCTTGTTTGGCCCCGCGGCCCCTAGGCCCCTCGGCCCCACCTCACAGCCCGGCGCCCCCCCCCCCCGGCCCCTTGTTTGGCCCCTCCGCCCCCTAGGCCCCTCGGCCCCCCCCAGGCCCCCCCTCGGCCCCTTGTTTGGCTCCGCGGCCCCTAGGCCCCTCGGCCCCACCTCAAAGCCCGGAGCCCGGCCCCCCGGCCCCTTGCTTGGCCCCTCGGCCCCCTAGGCCCCTCGGCCCCCCCTAGGCCCCCTCGGCCCCTTGTTTGGCCCCGCGGCCCCTAGGCCCCTCGGCCCCACCTCAAAGCCCGCGCCCGGCCCCGTACCTAGCCCCGCGCCCGGCCCCATTCTGTGCCCAGCGCCCGGCCCCGTACCTGCCCAGCGCCCGGCCCCGTACCTGCCAAGCGCCTGACCCCGTACCTGCCCAGCGCCCGGCCCCGTACCTGCCCAGCGCCTGGCCCCGTACCTGCCCAGCGCCCGGCCCTGTACCTGCCCAGCGCCCGGCCCCGTACCTGCCCAGCGCCCGGCCCCGTACCTGACCTGCGCCCGGCCCCTTGTTTGGCCCCGCGGCCCCCAGGCCCCTTGTTTGGCCCCTCGGCCCCTAGGCCCCTCGGCCCCACCTCATAGCCCAACGCCCGCCCCCCCCCCCAGCCACCTATTTGGCCCCTTGGCCCCTAGGCCCCTCGGCCCCACCTCAAAGCAAGGCGCACGCCCCCCCCCCCCCCCCCCCGGCCCCTTGTTTGGCCCCTCGGCCCCCTAGGCCCCTCGGCCCCCCCTAGGCCCCCTCGGCCCCTTGTTTGGCCCCGCGGCCCCTAGGCCCCTCGGCCCCACCTCAAAGCCCGGAGCCCGGCCCCCCGGCCCCTTGTTTGGCCCCTCGGCCCCCTAGGCCCCTCGGCCCCCCCTAGGCCCCCTCGGCCCCTTGTTTGGCCCCGCGCCCCCTAGGCCCCTCGGCCCCACCTCAAAGCCCGGCGCCCGGCCCCACGGCCCCTTGTTTGGCCCCTCGGCCCCCTAGGCCCCTCGGCCCCCCTAGCCCCCCCCCGGCCCCTTGTTTGGCCCCGCGGCCCCTAGGCCCCTCGGCCCCACCTCGGCCCCGTGTGCTTGGCCCCTCGGCCCCCTAGGCCCCCCGGCCCCTTGTTTGGCCCCGCGGCCCCTAGGCCCCTCGGCCCCACCTCATAGCCCGGCGCCCGTCCCCCCGGCCCCCTGTTTGGCCCCTCGGCCCCTAGGCCCCTCGGCCCCACCTCAAAGCAAGGCGCCCGCCCCCCCCCCGGCCCCTTGTTTGGCCCCTCGGCCCCCTAGGCCCCTCGGCCCCCCTAGGCCCCCCGGCCCCTTGTTTGGCCCCGCGGCCCCTAGGCCCCTCGGCCCCACCTCACAGCCCGGCGCCCGGCCCCCCGGCCCCTTGCTTGGCCCCTCAGCCCCCTAGGCCCCTCGGCCCCCCCTAGACCCCCTCGGACCCTTGTTTGGCCCCGCGGCCCCTAGGCCCCTCGGCCCCACCTCAAAGCCCGGCGCCCGGCCCCCCGACCCCTTGTTTGGCCCCTCGGCCCCGCTCCTCGGCACCGTGTGTTTGGCCCCTCGGCCCCCTAGGCCCCTCGGCCCCTTGTTTGGCCCCTCGGCCCCTAGGCTCGGCCTCCTCGGCCCCCTACGCCCCTCGGCTCCGTACCTGCCCTGCGCCCGGCCTCTTGTTTGGCCCCTCGGCCCCGCCCCTAGGCTCGGCCTCCGGGGCCCCGTGTGTTTGGCCCCTCGGCCCCCTAGGCCCCTCGGCCCCAATCCAGAGCCCAGCATTCGGCCCCGTACCTGCCCAGCGCCGGCCCCGTACCTTGCCCGCGCCCGGCCCCTTGTTTGGCCCCTCGGCCCCGCCTCTCGGCCCCCCGGCACCTTGTTTGGCCCCTCGGCCCCGCCTCTAGGCCCCTCGGCCCCTAGCCTCGGCTACTAGGCTCGGCCTTCTAGGCCCTCGTCTTTGGCCCCTCGGCCCTCTTGGTTGGCCCCTCGGGCCCCTAGGCCTCTCGGCCCCCTAGGCCCCTCGGCCCCTCGGCCCCTAGGCCCTCTTGTTTGGCCCCTCGGCCCCTAGGCCCCTCGGCTCCGCCCCTTCGCTACTGCTACTGCTGTTCCTGCTACTCCTACTGCCGCCCCGCGCGCCGCCTAGATTGCCCACTATGACTTCTCTTCGTCGTCGCGGTGGGAGTGGTGACGGCGGTGGTGGAGGCAGTGGGGGTGGTGGCGGCCGTCCAAACAGTCACTGTGGAGCTGTTCGGTGGGGAGCTTCTGGCGGTGGCCAGCACCGTCAGCGCGAGTCCCTTACACCCCAGCAGCTACGTGAGTGGTGCACTAGTAGGGGTGGTGGCGGCGGCAGCAGTGGCGGTCACTCTGCAGCTATTCAGTTGGGAGTTCCTGGCGGTGGCCTGACGCACCTGCAGTGGCGTCCGCGCGAGACCCTTACGCCTCAGCAGCTTCGTGAGTGGTACGTTCAGCGTGGGGCGTCTCCGAGTAGTACTCGCTGCCCGTATGTCATTCGCACATGTGACCGGGCTGGCCAGACTTGCGGGACATTTGGTCACACACAGTCTCGTTGCTTCTCCTGTTTGAGCGACACCTGGCGTGCAGAGTTTGGCGACGCGACTGAGCTTCCCCGCTGGCTCGAGCTGGCTAGGCAGCGTGTGGATATCTTTGCTCTAGACTATGATGCTATTCTCACTGCTATGTATGCTTTGTCTTTTAGTGCGGAGGGTGACTGTTCCCAGTGTGTGCCACCTGACCCAGGTGTGGCGGCTGCTGCTCTAGGTGGTAGAGCGTCTGGTACTCCCCCTGGTACTGCGCCTGCTGAGGCCTTGCACTCCTTCACGTTGGAGGTGCTGCTGTTACTACTGGAGCTGGAGACCCTACGGGGCCTAGAGCAGCTGGCGCCGGAGGCGCTGGAGCTGGTGTAGCTGGAGTTGGAGGCCCTGGCACAGGAGGCGCTGGAGCTGCAGGAGCTGGAGCTGTTGACCCTGGAGCTGGAGGTGCTGGAGGCACTGTGCGGCCGCGCCCGTACTTCGTTCCCCTGCTTCAGCAGGTTCTTGGTGTCCTGTTTTCTACTGGTCTTCCTCCTCCCTTCCTGTGTCCACCGCCTGACCAATCGCAGCCGCCGTTACAGCCAGCCTCCCCACTGGCTGTTCCCTCTCCTTACACTGAGCAGTCTAGAGGTCTTACAGAGCGTCGTGAGCCTGCGTCTTGTCCTGTCTCGCCTGTTCGCACTGCTCGTCGCGCTCCTCGTTTGCGTCCTCCTCCTGTCCCAGGCACTCACACCATGGCACTCCGTCCTTCCTCTGTTCCACTGCGTGTTCCTCTGCCTGCTCCTCCTGAGTCCTCTCTTCCTGAGGTCCCTGACCCTGAGTCTGACCGAGCGCGTGCTGCCAGTCCCACTGTCGCTCGTCTCCTTGCCACTGCTGTCACTGACCCGTCCTTTGAGTCTGCTGCTGCTTCTGCTCTCGTTGCTGAGCTACTTGACTTTGCTGCTGCCTGCCGTCTCGACTACGCCTCTGCTCTTGTTGCTGAGTCTACGTCCTTGAGGACAGGCAGGAGGACTTTGAGTGTCTTGCAACTGCTGTACCTTGTTTCGCCTCCTTGCTGCTTGCCCCTGAGGGAGACGCGGATGCTCCTGACATCCCGACCCCGCGCTCTTACGCAGAGGCGATTACGGGTCCTTACTCCTCTCAGTGGCAGGCAGCTATGGATGCTGAGATGGCATCCTGAAAGTCCACAGGCACTTACGTTGACAAGGTTCCCCCACCTGGGGTGAACATAGTCGATGGCATGTGGATCTTCAGGGTGAAGCGGCCGCCGGGTTCTCCGCCTGCCTTCAAGGCGCGCTACGTTGCTCGAGGTTTCAGTCAGCGACAGGGAGTTGACTACTTCCAGACCTTCTCCCCCACCCCGAAGATGACTACTCTTCGGGTGTTGCTGCTCGTAGCTGCTCAGCGTGACTACGAGTTACACTCCCTGGACTTCCGTACAACCTTCCTGCAGGGCAGCCTGCACGAGGAGATCTGGCTGCGCCGACCACCTGGTTTCACTGGGTCGTTTCCTACAGGTACCCAGTGGAGCCTCCTCCGCCGGCCAATCTACGGTCTCCGCCAGGCGCCTCGCGAGTGGCACGACACACTCAGGACTATACTTGCGGCTCTTGGGTTTGTTCCTTCTACAGCAGACCCGTCGCTGTTTCTACGCACCGACACCTCGCTGCCGCCGTTCTACATCCTAGTGTACGTCGACGACCTCTTCTTTGCCACGGCTGACACTGAGGCACTGACCCTAGTGAAGTCCGAGCTGCAGAAGAGACATACCTGCACTGACCTGGGTGAACTGCGCAGCTATCTTGGCCTGCAGATCACCCGGGACAGAGCACGGCGCACCATCACACTGACTCAGTCACACATGGTGCACCAGGTCCTTCAGCGCTTCGGCTTCCAGTACTCCTTGCCACAACTCACTCCTCTGTCTACCAGCCACTCGCTCTCAGCTCCACCTTCGGACGAGTCCGTAGAGCCGAGTGGTCCGTACCCAGAGCTTGTGGGTTGCCTCATGTACCTGATGACTTGCACACGACCTGACCTCGCGTACCCTCTCAGCCTTTTGGCTCGCTACGTGGCTCCCGGCAGGCACCGAAAGGTGCACTGGGATGCTGCGAAGAGGGTACTGCGTTACCTGTGCAGTACGTCGGGCATGGGGCTTGTGCTTGGAGGACGGGGTCCTGTTGTCCTCACTGGTCACGCAGACGCCTCCTGGGTTGACGACTCAGCTACGCAGCGGTCGTCGCAGGGTTACACCTTCAGCCTTGGGTCCGGCTCAGTTTCTTGGCGGTCTACCCGCTCGTCTTCAGTTCTCAGCTCCAGCTATGAGGCTGAGATCTACACCGGAGCCATGGCTTCTCAGGAGCTACGCTGGCTCACCTACTTGCTGACTGACTTGGGAGTGCAGCCTCGTTCGCCTCCAGTCCTGTACGTAGACAACAAGGCCATGATAGCCTTGTGTCAGGAGCACGGACTGGAGCACAGAACGAAGCACATCACTTTGCGATACTTCCTTGCTCGAGAGTTGCAGCAGCGTGGTCAGCTTCGTCTAGCATACGTGGCCACTCGGGCCAACACTGCTGATGTCTTCACCAAGGCACTTCCGCCTCGTGACCATCAGCGCTTTGTTACTGTGTTAGGCCTTGTGCCTACTTTGCCTCACTTACTTACTGCCTGACTCTGCCTGTACTGTGATCTGTCTATATACCTGCATGCTTGCACTTGTTAGGGTATGATCACTGTATTGTTTGTTCACTTTATATAACTCTGCATGTGAACTGGCCTTGTGGCCCTTTGCTTGTGCTCGGACTGTGTGGTGACTTTGTGATCCACCTTGAGCTTGCTTTGCTTTGCTTCTTCTCTTGACTGGTCTTGTGACCATTGCTTGTTCTGGCTATCCCCTACTTCGCCTATGGGGGTGTGTCAAACATATATGCTTAGTTATATCTAGGCTTAGTTTATGTGTTTACAGTTGTCTAGGCTATAGTGGGTTTAGCCTTAGGGGGTACAGAATTTCTCTCGACATTCTACTTGTACCCCTCCCCCTTTCCTAGTCAATCATTCTCGTCACTTATTCTAACAAGTAACATTCCTGAAGGCTCTCCACTCGCGCGTCACTCCATAACAAAGCTACGCACCTGTACCATTATCGCAATAGCTCATATAGAGCATGCGGAAGGTCGAGGGTCACCCGAAGGTCAACAGTCGAAGACAGTCAACGGTCGTGACCCTTGACTGCCCAGTAACCGCTTGGAAGTTACGCGATGCAACACGGCAACTGTCAAGAATAGCAATAGTCGGGGTTACTGTAGCAATGCAATTCAGTTAATAAGGGAATGTACCCCTCAGAGTACATGGCTAGCTAGGATTGCTATTTATATCTTTGTACCACTATCCTTGAATCATCTTGTTCTCTTTCAACTTATTAACAAGGTCATTACAAAGACTTCATTGTCTTCTCTCAGACTTGACAGCCTTATCCTATCCACTACAATCCTTCACTTATAACAACATTGTTGCTTCGGTAGTAGCCGCTGCGATACTGCTGCACCTTCAGGAATGCTCAGATGATTCATTGCTTACTCGAACAACATTGGTTCCCAATGAATTTCTTGTCACGAGTATCGTTCAATCATTACCCTGCTAATTGTCTGTACTTGATGACATTATCTATGATGCAGCATAATAGAAGAAAGTGTCGATTTGAAATCAAATATGTTTATTCGGAAGAGGGTCTTATGTTTTGGCAAGGTTTTAATAGGTTCGTGTTAGATTTTATATTTCTATATATAATTGCAGCTGAATAGTTACGTAATATCATGTTAGTTTCCTATTTGTTGGTGATGTACCCCCTTGCCACATTCCTTCCCTATAACTTGTACCTCCCATTATTATTGAACACGTCTTTTGGCCAATTCCTTCCCTACCCTAAGCCTCTCGACCTGCTCTCCCGTTCCCCATACTATCTAACTCGCTCCTAAGCTAAGTTATGTCAAAATGTTGTATAGCTTATATTGTGTAGGCTATAGTGGGGTAGCCCATAAGGGGTACAACCCAATTAGGGTTAGTACTTGTACCCAACTCTTTGCTAGTTCATTCGTTCTCGTTCATTCTTCTGACATGGTTTCAGAGCAGGTCCTCCGCTAGGACGGATTTTTTTTCCTTGGGCCCACCACAGCGCTACCCCGCGGCCCGTCGTCCCTAGGCCCCATGGCCCGTCGCCCCTAGGCCCTACGGCCCGTCACCCTTAGGCCCCCCCGAGGCCCGTCATTCCTGGCCCAGCAGCCCGTCGCCCCTACGCCCCCGGCCCCTCGGCCCTTTGCTCCTGGCCCCGCGGCCCGTCGCCCTAGGCCTGTCGCCCCCGGCCCGTCGCCCGTCACCACCTAGGCCCGTCGCCCCGCGGCCCGTCGCTCGTCGACCCCCCTAGGCCCGGCCCGTAGCCCATCGCCCCGCGGCTCGTCGCCCCTAGGCCCCGCGACCCGTCGCCCCTAGGCCCCGCGGCCCGTCACCCTTTAGGCCCCCCGAGGCCCGTCGTTCCTGGCCCCGCGGCCCGTCGCCCCTAGGCCCCCGGCCCCTCGGCCCCTAGGCCCCCGGCCCCTCGACCCTTTGCTCCTGGCCCCCCGGCCCGTCGCCCCTAGGCCCCCGGCCCCCTCACTCCTGGCCCTGCGGCCCGTGGCCCCTAGGCCCTGTGGCCCGTCGCCCTTAGCCCCCCCCCCCCCCCCCCCCCCCCCCGAGGCCCGTCGTTCCTGGCTCCGCGGCCCGTCGCCCCTAGGCCCCCGGCCCCTCGGCCCTTCGTTCCTGGCCCCGCGGCCCGTCGCCCCTAGGCTCCCGGCCCCTCGGCCCTTCGTTCCTGGCCCCGCGGCCCATCGCCCCTAGGCCCCTGGCCCCTCGGCTCGTTTCTCCTAGCCCCGCGGCCCGTCGCCCCTAGGCCGCGCGGCCTGTCGCCCCTAGGCCCCCGGCCCTTTGGCCCGTCGTTCCTGGCCCCGCGGCCCGTTGCCCCTTGGCCCCCGGCCCCTCGGCCCGTCTCTGCTAGCCCTGGCCCTTAGCCCTTGGCCCCGCGGCCCGTCGCCCCTAGGCCCTCGAGCCGCCCCTCCTGCAGCCTGCTGCCTACCCTATTCCTTGCGCGGCCCGGCCTCTGCCCACCCTACGTGCTGTGCCACTATGGCTTCTCTCCAAGTGCTAGCTTTCGATCATGAGGGCCGACCAATCCAAGTTGACACATGGCTCGACGACTTGCAGCTGTACCTACTGAGCGACTCTAGGGACAGTGTTTTGTTGTTTGACCACACGTCTGGCACCTCTCCCGCCCCTCCTGCCACAGCTGACAGTGCGACTCGCTCCCAGTGGCTTACTCGTGACGCTGCTGCTTGCTTAGCCATTCGCAACCACCTTCCGTTGGCCGAATGCACTCACTTCGGATAGCACAGGACAGCACAGGCACTGTACGACGCTGTAGTCGCTCGCTACTCCTCGCCTGCCACTGCTCCTCTAGGCCGTCTCCTCCTGCCCTACCTGTTCCCCGAGCTGTCCGCCTTTGCCACATTCGAGGACCTGGTTTCCCACCTTCCCGCTAGCGACGCTCGCTACCGCACTGCCCTCCCAGCAGAGTTCCTTGACAGGAACCCGCCCCCGATGTACATCACTCTCTACTTTATAGTCACCCGCCTCCCTGACTCTCTGCGCTCCGTTAGGGACCACTTCCTCTCCCTTGACCCCACCTCCCTCAATGTTGACCTACTCGAGCAGCACCTCCAAGCACCTGAGACTAGTGCAATAGCTGTAGGTGCTGCCCGTGGCACTCCGCGCACGCCCTTCTTTGAGGGGTCTTCACCCTCCCCCCTTGCCCCCTCCTACGCCTCTGCTGCTGTTGTTGACGTCCTTGGTGCTGAGGACGTCGGGGCTGGTTCTGCTAGTGCGAACCGCCGCAGCAGCAAGGGCAAGGGTCGCAGGGGTGGTGGAGGGGGCAGCGGGAGTGGTGGTGGGGGCAGCAGTGGAGGCAGTGGCGGCAGTGGAGGTGGTGGCAGCGGTGGGAGTGGTGGAGGGAGTGGGGGCGTTGGTGGCGGCGGAGGAGGCAGCGGTGGGAGTGGCAGTAGTGGCAGCGGTGGCAGTGGTGGTGGTAGGACTGGAGCTCAGCGTGGAGGTTATGAAGGAGGCCAGCAGCAGCGGCAGCAGCGTCGGAGCGAGACCCCTTCGCCCCAGCATCTTCGTGAGTGGTTGTTTCAGCGTGGGGCATCTGGGGGTAGTGGGAGCTGCCCGTATGTCATTCGCACGGGTGACCGTGTTGCTCAGACATGCGGGAAAGCGCACACGCAGCACCACTGCTGCTCCCATCTCGACAATGCTTGGCGCGCTGGTGATGTCAGCAAGGGGGAAGCTCAACATGGGGGAAGACAAGGTCGAGCTTCCCCACAGGGCAGAGCTGCTTAGGTCTGGTGTTGCAATCTTTGACCTAGACTATGATGCTATTCTTTCTGCTATGTATGCTTTGTCTGCTAGTGCTGAGGGTGACTGTTACCGATGTGTGCCGCTTGACCCAGGTATAGACGCTGCTGCTCTAGGTGCTAGTGAGTCTGTTCTCCCTGGTACTGCGCCTGCTGAGGCCTTGCACACCTTCACGCTGGACTCAGGTGCCTCACGCTGTTTCTTTTGTGACAGCACCAATCTCACTCCTCTCCCTGCACCTGTCCCGGTCCGACTAACTGACCCCTCCGGGGGTCCGGTCGTTGCCCGTTCCTCCACTGTCCTCCCGTGTCCGGCGGTTCTGTCCGGCTCACTGTCAGGTCTTCACCTCCCCTCGTTCTCTACGAACTTGGTGAGTACCACTGCCCTCCAGGATGCGATGGTCACTACCACCACTCCTGGGGGTCAGCGTGTGTCGATCTGCACGTGTACATGGACGGGTCGTCACCTGGCCACGTTCACTCGTCGCCCAGGGTCGAGTCTGTACACACTGGCTACCGAGCCTCCTCAGGTAGCTGCGTCTGCTCAGGCGTCCGCGTCAGGTCAGGTAGCACCCCCTTGCTTGTGTCGCCTCTTGTCGCACCAGACTCTTCTGTGGCACCACCGCATGGGTCACCCCTTCCCTGCCACGCCTTCGTGGCATGCACTCCCATCTCCTTATCTCCGGTCTTCCCAGGTCTCTTCCTCCCCTCCCGCCCTCGCCTGCCCCGCCCTGCCTTCCTTGCATCGAGGGGCGGCAGCGCGTTGCTCCTCACTCCTCCTCGTTTCCCCCGACGACTGCTCCCCTGCAGACTCTCCACATGGACGTGTGGGGCCCAGCCCGCGTCAGTGGACAGGGCCGCGAGCGCTACTTTCTGCTGGTCGTTGACGACTACACGCGGTACACCACGGTCTTCCCCTTGCGCAGCAAGGGTCAGGTTGTTGATGTATTGATCCCTTGGATCCGCGCAGTCCGTCTCCAGCTCTGCGAGCGGTTCCGTGCGGACCTTCCTGTCCTGCGTCTGCACTCTGACAGAGGTGGTGAGTTCTCCTCCGACCTCTTGTGGGAATTTTGTCGTGGGGAGGGCATTCTCCAGTCGTTCACGCTTCCGGACTCCCCTCAGGAAAATGGGATTGCTGAGCGCCGCATTGGCTTAGTCATGGAGGTCGCTCGTACCTCCATGCTCCCCATTTTCTGTGGCCGTTTGCGGTCTGGTACGCTGCGCATCAGCTCAACCTCTGGCTCTGTGTCTCCTTCCTGGAGACCTCGCCTACAGTGCGTTGGATGGGGAAGGTTGGCAATGCGTCGGTGTTCCGGGTCTGGGGCTCTCATGCCTTTGTTTGCGATACGTCCGCGGACAAGCTCTCCGCTCGCGCTATTCCCTGCGTCTTCCTCAACTTTACCCCTGACGCGCCTGGCTGGCAGTTTTACCACCCCACCTCGCGCCATGTCTTCCCCTCTCAGGACGTCATGTTTGACGAGTCGGTTCCCTTTTACCGTCTCTTCCCCTACCGCTCTGCCCCTCCCCCGCCCCCGCCGCTCTTCCTTGCTCCAGGTCCCCCTTCGGTAGACCCCGTCCCCCCCTAGGGTCCTGCTCCCTCAGGTGTGTCTCAGGTAGACCCTCTCCCTAGCACTGCGCCTGTTGAGGTAGCTGTCGGCTCAGGTGCTGCTCGAGGTGCTGCGTGTGGGGGTGCTGCGTCTGGGGGTGCGGAGCCGGGGGTTGCGCAGTCACAGGGTGCTGGGTCTGGGGGTGTTGAGCCTAGGGGTGAGGAGCCTGGGGGTGCTGAGCCTGCGGGTGTGGAGCCTGGGGGTGCTGAGCTTGAGGGTGTTGAGCCTGGGGGTGCTGAGTCGGAGGGTGCGAAGTCTGGGGGTGCTGAGCCTCAGGGTGCTGCTTCGTCTGGAGGTCCTGCTAGTGCGTCGCTGAGACTGTCTCCGCAGCAGCTGCGTGAGTGGCTTGTTCGGCGCGCACGCCTTCAGAGTGGAGCTATCGGAGCTGGAGGCACAGGAGCCGCTGGAGCTAGAGGTGTTGGAGCTGGTGGTACTGGAGGTACTGCGGCTACTGGTCCTGGAGGTGCTCGTACCAGGGGTACTGGAGCTGCCTGGACTGGTGGTGTTGAGGGCGCTGGAGCTGGAGACCCTACGGAGCCTGGAGCTGCTGGAGCTGGAGGCTCTGGCGCTGGTGACGCTGGAGCTGGAGGAGCTGGAGCTGGTGGCACTGGCGCTGTAGGCGCTGGAGCTGGAAGACCTGGAGTTGGAGGCGCTGGCCCGGAAGGCGCTAAAGCTGGTGGCACTAACGCTGGAGGCGCTGGAGTTGGAGGCACTGGCGCGGGAGGCGCTGGAGCTGGAGCAGCTGGAGCTGTTGACCCTGGAGGAACTGTGCGGCCGCGACCGTACTTCGTTCCCCTGCTTTAGCAGGTTCTTGGTGTCCCGTCCTCTACTAGCAGGTACTCTCCCACCCTCCTGTGTCCACTGCCTGACTAGTCGTTGCTTCCGTTATTGCCGGCCAACCCACTGCCTGCTCCTTCTCCTTACACTGAGCAGTCCGGCGGTCTTACAGAGCGTCGTGAGCTTGCGTCTTGTCCTGTCTTGTCTGTTCGCACTGCTTGTCGCGTTCCTCGTTCGCGTCCTCCTCCTGTCCCCGGCACGCACGCTATGGCACTTCGTCCTTCATCTGTTCCACTGCATGTTCCTCTGCCTGCTCCTCCTGAGTCCTCTCTTCCTGCGGTCCCTGACCCTGAGTCTGACCGCGCTCGTGCTACCAGTCCCATTGTCTCTCGTCTCCTTGCCACTGCTGTCACTGACCCTTCTTTTGAGTCTGCTGCTGCGTCTGCTCTTGTTGCTGAGCTGCTTGACTTTGCTGCTGCCTGCCGTCTAGACTACGCTACTGCTCTTGTTGCTGAGTCTGCGTCTCCTAGTCCTCCGTCCGTCGGGGGTGAGTGTGCTCTTGGCACGGACGTCCTTGAGGTCAGGCATGAGGACTTTGAGTGTCTTGCAGCTGCTGTACTTCATCTCGTGGCCATGCTGCTTGCCCCTGAGGGAGACCCGGATCCACCAGACATCGCGACCCCGCGCTCTTACGCAGAGGCAATTACGTGTCCTTACTCCTCTCAATGGTAGGCAGCCATGGATGCCGAGATGGCATCTTGGAAGTCCACAGGCTCCTACGTCGACGAGGTTCCTGTTATGTGATGCTATCATTTGCATTCACGTCTGTCTGCCTCCCATCATATGTTCGTGTGTTGCATGCGTGGTGTGAGCGTTTGCAAGAATTTGTGTTTGGTGTTGTTTGGATTTTCTGAGTGTGTGTGAATGTTATTTGGCTTGAGCAGATATCTGAAGTGACTCCTCTGCTCCAGACCTTCCCGACAAACTGAGAATCACCGCGATCGAAGCAAGAACAAGAAATATATGATCGTTCGAAGTTTTTTGATTGTGATGCAGCGACTATGGGAATTTGCGGGTTGACTCAATATGGGGTACAGACTTTTGGGGGTTGGGAAATTCGTCACCATCACTGTAGATGATGCCAAGTGGTTGGGAGAAGCCAAACCAGGTTGGCAAGTGTGGCCAAGTTGGGTGAGGTGGATGGCATGAGTTGGGAAAGTGACAAATGTTAAAGTTGGGGTGCCTATAGAGGGGGGAATTGTGTGGTATGGGGTTTCCTTGGTTGGAGACTCTCTTGGGACCTTCTATCTCGTTCTCCTCATCCTCTTCTACCTGGTTCTTGCTACTCCAACTTTCTTGTATGAACTTGTGAGATAACTTTGTGATTGAGTTAAGTTTCTATGGCAGCATACCCCCTAGTGCGCCGAAGTTCATAACTCAAGCTATAATCCATATTTTGATACTAATAAACTTGGGAAAGATAGCCACGGTCAAGGGCTGCATCATACCCAAGTTTGAGAGAATTCTAATCGTGCGTTAATCATCCACGACGTTTCTTGTGACGACGACTTTTCTGTCCAGAATTGTAGTTGACGATTTTGAGATATTTCAGCCCCTAATCTTCATAGACTCCGTCCTTAGTCTCTAACAAGTGGTATCAGAGCTGATTAAGGACTTTGTGGAGAGTCTTCTGAAGTGTGAAGACCCTCCTAGACCCACCATGGCCTGTGGGCGTGCCTAAGTGGAGTTTTGGAGGTTGCATGTGACTTCCGCTAAGGGGAAACTCTGCCGAAATTTCGTTGGCGCCGACACTTGTGGAAATTGAGTGGGACTTCAGTGTGGACAGAAAAGGGAGAGCTGGAACCTGTGTTTGGGAGCAGAAGAAATGAGTCAAGGGAGTGAAGATGCAGCTGAGAAGAGAAATGAGCCGCCACCATCCAAGATCGAGGCATTGGATGGCTCAAACTATGAGGAATGGAGCGGGCGGATGCGGAGTGCTTCAAGCGCTACAAGCTGCTGAAAATTGCGATAGGTGAAGAGAAGATGCCGGAGGAAGGAGATGCCCGCGATCGGTGGATTGAGGAGAGTGCGGTGCTGTACGACCTCATCCTTCAATCGGCCAACAACGATATGTTCCAACACATCAAGGATTTGGTGGAGTTGGATGATTCCGGACCAAAGACGTGGAAGCTGCTGCGCGATGTGATTCAGCCCAACACGCTGCCGATGGTGATTATGTTGGAGATGTTATGTGATGCTATCATTTGCATTCACGTCTGTCTGCCTCCCATCATATGTTCGTGTGTTGCATGCGTGGTGTGAGCGTGTGCAAGAATTTGTGTTTGGTGTTGTTTGGATTTTCTGAGTGTGTGTGAATGTTATTTGGCTTGAGCAGATATCTGAAGTGACTCCTCTGCTCAAGAGCTTCCCGACGAACCGAGAATCGCCTTGATCAGAGCAAGAACGAGAAAGATATGATCGTTCGAAGTTTTGATTGAGATGAGGCGACTATGGGAATTTGCGGGTCGACTCAATATGGGGTACAGACTTTTGGGGGTTGGGAAATTCGTCACCATCACTGTAGATGATGCCAAGTGGATGGGAGAAGCCAAACCAGGTTGGCAAGTGTGGCCAAGTTGGGTGAGGTGGATGGCATGAGTTGGGAAAGTGACAAATGTCAAAGTTGGGGTGCCTATAGAGAGGGAAATTGTGTGGTATGGGGTTTCCTTGGTTGGGGACTCCCTTGGGACCTTCCCTCTCGTCCTCCTCATCCCCTCCTACCTGGCTCAATTGCCACTCCAACTTTCTTATGTGAACTTGTGAGATAATTGTGATTGAGTTACGTTTTGTATGGCAGCATACCCCCTAGTGCGCCGAATTTCATAACTCGAGTTATGCTCCATACTTTGATACTATTAAAATTGGGAAAGATAGCCACGGTCAAGGGCTACAACATACTCCAGTTTGAGAGAATTATAATCGTGCGTAAATCGTCGACGACGTTTCTTGTGACGACGACTTTTCTGTCCAGAATTGTAGTTGACGATTTTGAGATATTTCAGCCCCTAATCTTCATAGACTCCGTCCTTTGTCTCTAACAAGTTGTATCAGAGCTGATTAAGGACTTTATGGAGAGTCTACTGAAGTGTGAAGACCCTATTAGACCCACCATGGCCTGTAGGCGTGCCTAAGTGGAGTTCTGGAGGTTGCATGTGACTTCCGCTAAGGGGAAACTCTGCCGAAATTTCGTTGGCGCCGACACTTGTGGAAATTGAGTGGGACTTCGGTGTGGACAGCAAAGGGTGAGCTGGAACCTGTGTTTGGGAGCAGAGGAAATGAGTCAAGGGAGTGGAGATGCAGCTGAGAAGAGAAATGAGCCGCCACCATCCAAGATCGAGGCATTGGATGGCTCAAACTATGAGGAATGGAGCGGGCGGATGCGGAGTGCATTCAAGCGCTACAAGTTGCTGAAACTTGCGATGGGTGAAGAGAAGATGCCGGAGGAAGGAGATGCCCGCGATCGGTGGATTGAGAAGAGTGCGGTGCTGTACGACCTAATCCTTCAATCGGTCAACAACGATATGTTCCAACACATCAAGGATTTGGTGGAGTTGGATGATTCCGGACCAAAGGTGTGGAAGCTACTGCGCGACGTGATTCAGCCCAACACGCTGCCGATGGTGATTGTGTTGGAGAAGGAGCTGGCTGCCCTCTCCATGCGACCGGGAGATGATGTGAAGCCAGTCCTTGACAAGATCAAGGACACCTATGCGAGGATGGCAGCGGCGGGCAGCAATATGTTGCAGATGCAGCAGTGCACCAAGATCATCTCAGTGCTCGACAACTCATGGGACAACCTCATCCCCACCCTCAACACTCAGCAGGACCAGTGGACACCTGAGTGGCTACGGCAGCAGATTCTGCAGGAGGACTTCCGCAGACGCCACACGGGTGGTGGTGCTGCCAACAAAACTGCTGAGGGGTATGGAGCTGCAGGAGGCAGCAGAGGAAGAGGGGGAGGGAGAGGCCGAGGCTGTGGGAAAGGCTTTGGCAGAGGGAGAGGCCGAGGTGACTATAACGAGGGGCATGGGAGCTCTGGTGGCAGGGGGAGTACCCGAATGGAGGGAGCTTGCTGGTATTGCAAGAAGGCTGGACACCCATGGTTCAAGTGTTTCAGCCGACCTGAGGGATGGGCACCCCCAGGCATGAAGCCGCCAAGTGGTGAACGTGCACGAGGTGGCGCTGTGCAAGGTTCAGGTGCACAAGGTGATGGTGCACATGGTAAAGCCGACCCTGAGATGTTCCTCATGGTTGAGGATGTGAAAGGGAGTGAGGGTGATGTGGGCTCAGTTGGGAAGGTTGTGATGCACCCCCTCACTCACTGGGTGATAGATTCAGGTTGCACAAGTCACATGACCCCACGGGCAGATTTCCTTGACGAGGTAAAGCCCCCTGGAAAGATTAAGTTTGTGGCTGCCGCTTCAGGTGCTTTGCTCCCTGTGATTGGTGTTGGGAATGCCAAGGTGATGGGAGCCAATGGGGGGCTTGTGGGGCTGGGGAATGTGCTGTTGGTTGAAGGCTTGTCCGCTAACCTTCTTTCTGTGCGCCGGCTGCAGAAGAGCAAGGCTAAAGTTACCTTCGGTCCAACCAGCTGCCGTGCAAAGCTTGGGAAATTGCTGCTGTGGGATTTGGAGGAGAAGAGCAGCTGCATCAAGGACCTATGGCAGCTGCCCATTATTCCTTGGAACGGGAAACTATCAGCAACGGCAGCGGCAGCAGCAACGGCAAAGGCAACTGCAGGAGCAGAGGAGACTACACCATCTGATGGAGCTCTGGATGCAGTCAAGAAGGTGCAGCAGCCACAGCAGCCACATGGTGAGGTGCTTGCTGGTGTGGATGCGACAGCTGCATGGGCAAAGGCTTCATCTGGGAGTGGTGAGGCTGATTGGGAGACGTGGCACGAGAGGCAGTGTCATGTGAATTTTCCTATGCTGCAGAAGTTGGTGAAGGATGGGAGCTTGAAGGGGTTGGAGGTGAAAGGGGCAGTGAAGGAGATTGGGAGCTGCCCTATATGCCTTGAGACCAAGTTCACAAAGTTTCCCTTCAGCAGCGGCACGGGACTAGCCAAGGCCCCGCTCGCGCTTGTGCACATGGATGTGGTGGGCCCTACGAGGGCCCCTTCTCTCTCGGGCAGCCGCTAATTCTTAACCATTGTGGACGACCACACGCGTGCCGTGTGGGTGTACCCTCTCAAGACTAAGAGGGAAGTGGCAGCGGCTGTTCTTAAGGAGTGGATGCCAAGAGCTCAAAGGGAGAGCGCACACAAGGTGAAGGTGATCCGCACTGACAACAGGGGAGAATTCATTGGCGCTGATTTTGAGGCAGTGCTGAAGAAGAAGGGGATCCAGCATCAGCTCACGGTGCCCTACAACCCTCAGCAGAACGGCGTGGCTGAGCGCTTCAACCGGACCCTGCAGGAAGGTGCTCGCACTCTCCTTGGGCGTGCAGGGCTGCCGGATCCGTTTTGGGTGACTGCACTGCGGCAGATCGCCCTTGTGAAGAACAGGGTGTTGGCGACAGTGGGGGACAAGCAGTGGGTCCCCTATACCAAGTGGTATGGGAGTGCACCAGCAGTCAACATGCTGAGAGCCTACGGCTGCATGGTGGTGTTTCATGTGCCTAAGGAGAAGAGGGGAAAGTTGGAGGCTTCTTGGAGACGGGGAGTACACTTGGGGCTTGCTAAGGATCACAAGGGCTGGTTGATATGGGACTTGACCAGCCAGCAGCTGATTGTGTCAAGGGATGTGAAGTTCCTTGAGTCCTTGTACTACAAGGAGTGGAAGCAGCAGCACCAGAAGCTTCCTACTATACCGCTGATCATTGAGACCGATGAGGTGCAGCGGCCTGAGGTGGAGGAGCAGCAGCAGCAGCAGCAAGATGCTCCACCACGTACCCAACGTCCGCCAGACCGTCCTAGGAGGGATGTGCGCCCTCCTAACAGGCTGACCTATTCTAGTTTTGGAAAGCCAAAGGTGGTACGGGCTGGGAGTGTGGTTGAGCAGTGTGATGAGGATGAGATAGCACACTGCTACTGGGCAGCCGTCCCTGAGCCCAAGACGCTAGCTGAGGCCTTGAGTGGGCCCGATGCTGAGAAGTGGAAGCAGAGTGTGAAGGAGGAGTATGACTCTCTGCTGGAGAATGAAACGTGGGAGTTGTGTGAGCTGCCACTTGGGAAGAAGGCAATCTCTTTGAAGCTGATCTTCAGGCACAAGTATGGACCTGATGGGGAGCTCACCTGCTACAAGTCAAGGCTTGTGGCTAAGGGGTTCCACCAGACAAAGGGGAAGGACTTTGATGAGATCTTTGCTCCTGTGGGGAAAGGGACTACACTAAGGGTGATGTTGGGAGCGGCTGCAAACCGTGGATGGAGGATCAAGCAGATGGACATCACAACTGCTTTCCTCAATGGGATCATCCTAAAGGAGCTGTACATGCTGCAGCCTGAGGGGTTGGATGATGGGAGCGGCAGGGTGTGCAAGCTCAAGAAGACCATCTATGGCCTGAAGCAGGCTCCTCGCGCATGGTACCACAAGCTGGAGGAGACACTGCTGGCTGGGGGTTTCAAGAAGAGCGAGTGTGATCACAGCTTGTTCCTGCTGCAAGAGAAGGAGCAGTTCCTTATGCTCCTCGTGTATGTGGATGACATCCTTCTCTTCTCTGAGTCATCTGCAATGAATGAGCGTGTGGAGGAGATGCTGGAGATGCAGTTCAAGTGCTCGAAGATGGGAGATGTCAAGTATTACTTTGGGATGAATGTGGAGAGAGACCTTGACAAGGGAGTGTTGAGGTTGCACCAGAGGAAGTACTGTGAGGGGCTGGCTGAGAAGCATGGGCTGCAAGATGGAGGAAAGCCAGCCACCCCACTACCTTTGGGTTTCACTGTGGAGCCATGTGCTGATGAGGAGGTGGTGGGTGAGAGTGACAGGAAGCTGTTTCATTCCATGGTGGGGGCACTCAACTATGCGGCAAACCACACGCGGCCTGACATTGCCTTTGCTACATCCAGGCTTGCTAGTGTGGTCTCACGCCCCAGTCATGAGCAGCTAGAAGCGGCCAAGAGGTTGGTCCGCTATGTGAGTGCTACAGCATCTGTGGGTTTGGAGTACAGTGCTGTGCGACAGAGGCTGCAGAGGGGTGCAGCTGATTTGAGCAAGGGGGAGATGCTCTTGACTTGCTACACTAACGCTAGCTTCAACTCTGTGAAGGTGGATGGCACCAGCATTGGAGGCTATGTGTGCCTGTTTGGAGGTGGTGCAGTGAGCTGGCACAGCAAGAAGCAGACTAGGTCAGGCTGTCCTCGTGTGAGACTGAGTACATGGCCCTTCATCATGGGGTGAAGGAGGTGGTGTGGCTGAGACGTTTGTTGGAGGAGATCGGAGTGTGCCAGAGGGAGCCGACAATAATGTTTTGTGACAATGAGTCGGCTGTGAAGCTTGCAAAGAATGCATGTCTTCATGGCCTGACAAAGCACATCAGGCCAAAGTGGCACTGGGTGAGGAGGCTCCTGGACAAGGAAGTGCGGTTGGAGATAGTGAAGACCCAGCAGCAGGCGGCAGACATTCTCACCAAGCGCCTGGCTGAAAATGAGCATTGGAAGGGGATGAAGCTTGCTGGAATGAGTGTGCATTGAGAGTGCATGCTTGAGCTATGGCATGTGGGATGATGGTAGGCAGCCAGAGGGGGAGTTTGTTATGTGATGCTATCATTTGCATTCACGTCTGTCTGCCTCCCATCATATGTTCGTGTGTTGCATGCGTGGTGTGAGCGTGTGCAAGAATTTGTGTTTGGTGTTGTTTGGATTTTCTGAGTGTGTGTGAATGTTATTTGGCTTGAGCAGATATCTGAAGTGACTCCTCTGCTCGAGAGCTTCCCGACGAACTGAGAATTGCCGCGATCGAAGCAAGAACAAGAAATATAAGCAAGAACAAGAAATATATGATCGTTCGAAGTTTTTTGATTGTGATGCAGCGACTATGGGAATTTGCGGGTTGATTCAATATGGGGTACAGACTTTTGGGGGTTGGGAAATTCGTCACCATCACTGTAGATAATGCCAAGTGGTTGGGAGAAGCCAAATCAGGTTGGCAAGTGTGGCCAAGTTGGGTGAGGTGGATGGCATGAGTTGGGAAAGTGACAAATGTCAAAGTTGGGGTGCCTGTAGAGGGGGGAATTGTATGGTATGGGGTTTCCTTGGTTGGGGACTCTCTTGGGACCTTCTCTCTCGTCTTCCCAATCCTCTTCTACCTGGTTCTTGCTACTCCAAATTTCTTGTGTGAACTTGTGAGATAACTTTGTGATTGAGTTAAGTTTCTATGGCAGCATACCCCCTAGTGCGCCGAAGTACATAACTCCAGCTATAATCCATATTTTGATACTATTAAAATTGGGAAAGATAGCCACGGTCAAGGGCTGCATCATAACCAAGTTTGAGAGTATTCTAATCGTGCGTTAATCATCAACAACATTTCTTGTGACGACGACTTTTCTGTCCAGAATTGTAGTTGACGATTTTGAGATATTTCAGCCCCTAATCTTCATAGACTCCGTCCTTAGTCTCTAACAGTTCCCCCACCTGGGGCGAACATAGTCGATGGCATGTGGATTTTCAGGGTGAAGCGGCCGCTGGGTTCTCTGCCTGCCTTCAAGGCGCGTTACATTGCTCGAGGCTTCCGTCAGCGACAGGGGATTGACTACTTCCAGACCTTCTCCCCCACCCCGAAGATGACTACTCTTCGGGTGTTGCTGCACGTCGCTGCTCAACGTGACTACGAGCTGCCCTCTCTGTACTTGAGCACAGTTTTCTTGCAGAGCTGCCTGCACGAGGAGATCTGGCTGCGCCGCCCACCTGGCTTCAATTGGTCGTTTCCTACAGGTACCCAGTGGAGCCTCTGGCGGCAAGTCTACGGTCTCCGCCAGGCGCCTCGCGAGTGGCACGACACACTGAGGACTACACTTGCGGCTCTTGGGTTTGCTCCTTCTACTGCTGACCCGTCGCTATTTCTACGCACCGACACCTCGCTGCCGCTGTCTTACGTCCTCGTGTACGTCGACGACCTCGTCTTTGCCACTGCTGACACCGAGGCACTGACCCTTGTGAAGTCGGAGCTGCAGAAGAGACACACCTGCACTGACCTGGATGAATTGCGCAGCTATCTTGGCTTGCAGATCACCCGGGACAGAGCACGGCGCACTATCACCCTGACTCAGTCATACATGGTGCACCAGGTCCTTCAGCGCTTCGGCTTCCAGTTCTCCTCGCCACAGCCCACTCCTCTGTCTACCGGCCACTCGCTCTCAGCTCCTTCTCGGACGAGTCCGTAGAGCCGAGTGGTCCATACCCAAAGCTTGTGGGTTGTCTCATGTAACTGATGACGTGCACACGACCTGACCTCGCGTACCCTCTAAGCCTTCTGGCTCGCTACGTGGCTCCTGGTAGGCACCGAAAGGTGCACTGGGATGCTGCAAAGAGGGTACTACGTTACTTGTGCAGTACGTCGGGCATGGGGCTCGTGCTTGGAGGACGGGGTCCAGTTGTCCTCACTGGTCACGCAGACGCTTCTTGGGTTGACGACTCAGCTAAGCAGCGGTCGTCACAGGGTTACACCTTCAGGCTCAGTTCCGGCTCAGTTTCCTAGCGGTCTACCCGCTCGTCTTCTGGTAAACCCCTTCGGTAAATCGTCCGGAAAAACCCCGCTGTACTGCTCTAGTAGCGCTGCAAGGTCATCCGGTACGTCGGCGAGCAGTTTCTGCAAATTGTTCGAGTTCTTTGAGGACAACTGGACCCCGTCCTCCAAGCGCGAGCCCCATGCCCGACGTACTATACAAGTAACACAATACCCTCTTCGCAGCATCCCCGTGCACCTTTCGGTGCCTAACGGGAGCCACAGAGCAAGCAAGAAGGCTGAGAGGGTACGCGAGGTCAGGTCGTGTGCTCGTTATCAGGTACATGAGGAAACCCATAAGCTATGGGTACGGACCACTCGGCTCTACGGACTCGTCCGAAGGTGGAGCTGAGAGCGAGTGGCTGGTAGACAGAGGAGTGGGCTGTGGCGAGGAGAACTGGAAGCCGAAGCGCTGAAGGACCTGGTGCACCATGTGTGACTGAGTAAGGGTGATGGTGCGCCGCGCTCTGTCCCGGGTGATCTGTAAGCCAAGATAGCTGCGCAGTTCACCCAAGTCAGTGCAGGTGTCTCTTGTACAGCTCTGACTTCACAAGGGCCAGTGCCTCGGTGTCAGCAGTGGCAAAGACTAGGTCGTCAACATAGACGAGGACATAGAACGGCGGCAGCAAGGTGTCGGTGCGTAGAAAGAGCGACGGGTCAGCAGTAGAAGGAGCAAACCCAAGAGCCGCGAGTGTAGTCCTCAGTGTGTCATGCCACTCATGAGGCGCCTGGCGGAGACCATAGACTGGCCGCCGGAGGCTCCACTGGGTACCTGCAGGAAACGAACCAGTGAAGCCAGGTGGGCGGCACAGCCAGATCTCCTCGTATAGGCTGCCCTGCAAGAAAGCTGTGCTGAAGTCAAGAGAGTGCAGCTCGTAGTCACGCTGAGCAGCAACGTGCAGCAACACCCGAAGAGTGGTCATCTTTGGGGTGGGGGAGAAGGTCTAGAAGTAGCCAATCCCCTGTCGCTGACTGAAGCCTCAAGCAACGTAACGCACCTTGAAGGCAGGCGGAGAACCCGACGGCCGCTTCACCCTGAAAATCCACATGCCATCGACTATGTTCGCCCAAGAAAGGGGAACTGCGTCGACGTAGGTGCGTGTGGACTTCCAGGATGCCATCTCGGCATCCATGGCTGCCTGCCACTGAGAGGAGTAAGGACCCGTAATCGCCCCTGCATAAGAGCGCGGGGTCGCGATGTCTGGTGCATGTGGGTCTCCCTTAGGGGCAAGCAGCATGGAAGCGAAACGAGGTACAGCACCTGCAAGACACTCAAAGTCCTCCTGCCTGTCCTAAAGGACGTCCGTGCCAAGAGCACACTCATCCCCGACGGACGGAGGATTGGGAGACTCAGACTCAGCAACAAGAGCAGTGGCGTAGTCTAGACGACAGGCAGCAGCAAACTCAACCAGCTCAGCAACGAGGGCAGACGCAGTAGTGGACTCAAAAGAAGGGTCAGTGATAACAGTGGCGAGGAGACGAGAGACAGTGGGACTGGCAGCACAAGCGAGGTCAGACTCAGGGTCAGGGATGGCAGGAAGAGAGGACGCAGGAGGAGCAGGCAGAGGAACACGCAGTGGAATAGAGGAAGGACGAAGTGCCATAGTGTGCATGCCCGGGACCGGAGGAGGACGCGAACGAGGAACGCGACGAGCAGTGCGAACAAGCAAGACAGGACAAGATGCAAGCTCACAACGCTCTGTAAGGCCGCCGGACTGCTCAGTGTAAGGAGAAGGAGCAGGCAGTGGGGAGGCTGGCTTCTACGGCAGCGGCGACTGGTCAGGCGGTGGACACAGTAGAGGAGGAATAAGGCTAGTAGAAGACGAGACACCAAGCACCTACTGAAGAAGGGGAACGAAGTACGGTCGCGACCGCACAGTGCCTCCAGGGTCAACAGCTCCAGCTCCTCCAGCTCCAGCGCCTCCCGCACCAGTGCCTCCAGCTCTAGCTCCTCCAGCTCCAACGCCTCCCGCGCCAGTGCCACCAGCTCCAGCTCCTCCAGCTCTAGTGCCACCAGCCCTAGTGCCTCCAGCTCCAGTGCCTCCAGCCCCAGCAGCTCCAGGCTCCGTAGGGTCTCCAGCTCCAGCGCCCCCAACACCACCAGTCCCGGCAGCTTCAGCACCCCTGGTACGAGCACCTCCAGGACCAGCAGCCGTAGTACCTCCAGTACCACCAGCTCCAATAGTAACTCCAGCACCTCCAGCTCCAGCGTCTCCAGCGCCTCCAGCTCCGGTAGCCCCACTACGAAGGCGTGCGCGCCGATCAAGCCACTCACGCAGCTGCTGCGGGGAGAGAGTCTCCGGCTGCGGAGACAGTCTCGGCGAAGCACCAGCAAGACCTCCAGACGAAGTAGCACCCCGAGGCTCAGCACCCCCAGGCTCCGCACCCCTAGGCTCAGCACCCCCAGACCCAGCACCCTCAGACTCAGCGCCCCCAGGCTCCGCACCCCCAGACGCAGCACCTCGAGTAGCACCTGAGCCGACAGCTACCTCAACAGGCACAGTACCAGGGAGAGGATCTATCTGAGACACACCTGAGGGAGCAGGACCCTGGGGGGGGAGGGGGTCTAACGGAGGGGGACATGGAGGAAGGAAGAGCGGCGGGGGTGGGGGAGGGGCAGAGCGGTAGGGGAAGAGATGGTAAAAGGGAACCGACTCGTCAAACGTGACGTCCTGAGAGGGGAAGAAACGGCGCGAGGTGGGGTGGTAAAACTGCCAGCCAGGCGTGTCAGGAGAAAAGCCAAGGAAGACGCAGGGAATAGCGCGGGCGGAGAGCTTGTCCACAGACGTATCGCAAACAGAGGCACGAGAACCCCAGACCCGGAACACCGACGCATCGCCAACCTTCCCCGTCCAACACAGTGTAGGCGAGGTCTCCGGCAAGGAGACACGGGGCCAGAGGTTGTGCTGATGCGCAGCGTACCGGACCGCAAACGGCCCCAGAAAATGGGGAGCAGCCGCATGGATCATGGAGGTACGAGCGACCTCCATGACTAAGCCAATGCGGCACTCAGCAATCCCATTTTGCTGAGGAGATTCCGGAAGCGTGAACGACTGGAGAATGCCCTCCCCACGACAAAAGTCTTGCAAGAGGTCGGAGGAGAACTCACCACCTCTGTCAGAGTGCAGACGTAGGATGGGAAGGTCGTGGCGGAATCGCTCGCGGAGCTGGAGACGGACTGTGCGGATCCAAGAGATCAAGACATCAACGACATGACCCTTGCTGCGCAAGGGGAAGACCGTGGTGTACCACGTGTAGTCGTCAACAACCAGCAAAAAGTAGCGCTCGCGGCCCTGTCCACTGACGCGGGCTGGGCCCCACACGTCCATGTGGAGAGTCTGCAGGGGAGCAGACGTCGGGGGAAACGAGGAGGAGTGAGGAGCGGCCCTCTGCCGCCCCTCGACGCACGGAAGGCAGGGCGGGGCAGGCGAGGGCGGGAGGGGAGGCAGAGACCTGGGAAGACCAGAGACAAGGAGGCGGGAGTGCATGCCACGAAGGCGTGGCAGGGAGGGGTGACCCAAGCGGTGGTGCCAAAGAAAAGTCTGGTGCGACAGGAGGCGACACGAGAAAGGGGGTGCTACCTGACCTGACGCGAACACCTGGGTAGACGCAGCTACCTGAGGAGGCTCGGTAGCCAGTGTGTACAGACTCGACCCTGGCCGACGAGTGAACGTGGCCAGGTGACGGCCCGTTCGTGTACACGCGCAGATCGACACACGCTGACCCCCAGGAGTGGTGGTAGTGACCATCGCGTCCTGGAGGGCAGCGGTACTCACCAAGTTTGTAGAGAACGAGGGGAGGTGAAGACCTGACAGTGAGCCGGACGGATCCGCCGGACACGGGAACACAGTGGAGGAACGGGCAACGACTGGGCCCCCGGAGGGGTCAGCCACTCTGACTGGGACATGTGCCGGGAGAGGAGTGAGGATGGTGCTGTCACGAAAGAAACAGCGTGAGGCACCTGAGTCCAGTGTGAAGGTGTGCAAGGCCTCAGCAGGCGCAGTACCAGGGAGAGAAGACTCACCAGCACCTAGAGCAGCAGCCTCTATTCATGGGTCAGGCGGCACACACCGGTAACAGTCACCCTCAGCACTAGCAGACAAAGCATACATAGCAGGAAGGATAGCATCATAGTCTAGGTCAAAGATCGCAACTCCAGACCTAAGCAGCTCTGCCTAGTGGGGGCGCTCGACCTCTTCACCAAACTCAACGCGCCAAGCGTCGTCGAGGCGGGAGAAGCAGCGGTGCTGAGTGTGAGGCTTCCCGCATGTCTGACCAGCACGGTCACCCGTGCGAATGACATACAGGCAACTCACACTACCCCCAGACGCCCCATGCTGAAACAACCACTCATGAAGCTGCTGGGATGACGGGGTCTCGCTCCGATGCTGCTGCCGCTGCCTCTGGCCTCCTCCAGAACCTCCATGCTGAGCTCCAGTCCTACCGCCACCACTCCCACCGCTGCCACTACCGCCACTCCCACCGCTGCCTCCACCGCCGCCACCAAAGCCCCCACTCCCGCCACCACTCCCATTGCTGCCACCACCTCCACTGCCTCCACCACATCCACTGCTGCCCCCACCACCACTCCCACTGCCACCGCCACCACCCCTGCCACCCGTGCCCTTGCTGCTGCGGTGCTTCACACTAGTAGAAGCAGCCCCGACGTCCTCAGCACTAGGGACGTCGGCAGCAGCAGCAGCGGCGTTGGATGGGGCAAGGGGGGAGGGGGAGCACCCCTCAAAGAAGGGCCTGCGCGGAGTGCCACGAGCAGCACCTACAGCAACTACACTAGTCTCAGCTGCAAGGAGGTACTGCTCGAGTAGGTCAATAGTGAGGACTGTGGGGTCAAGGGAGAGAAAGTGGTCCCTGACAGAGCGAAGAGAGTCACGGAGGCGAGTGACTATAAAGTAGAGAGTGATGAACATCGGGGGCTGGTTCCTGGCAAGGAACTCAGCTGGGGCGGCAGCTTGGTAGCGAGCATCGCTAGTGAGCGTCGCTAGTGCGAAGGTGGGAAACCAGGTCCTCTACTATGGCAAAGGCGGACAGCTCGGGGAACAGGTAGGGCAGTAGGAGGCGGCCTAAAGCAGCAGTGGTAGGCAAGAAATAGTGAGCGACGACAGCGTCGTATCGTGCCTGTGCTGTCCTGTGCTGTCCGAAGTGAGCGCATTCGGCCAACGGCAGGTGGTTGCGAATGGCTAAGCGGGCAGCAGCGTCGGGAGTAAGCCACTGTGAGCGGGTCGCACTGTCAGCTGTGGCGGGAGGAGCGGGAGCGGCGCCAGACGTGTGGTCAAACAACGAAGTACGGTCACGGCCGCACAGTGCCTCAAGCACCTCCAGCTCCAGGGTCAACAGCTCCAGCTTCTCCAGCTCCAGCACCTCCAGCGCCAGTGCCTCCAGCTCCAGGGTCAACAGCTCCAGCATCTCCAGCTCCAGCGCCTCCAGCGCCAGTGCCTCCAGCTCCAGCGCCAACAGCTCTAGCTCCTCCAGCCCCAGCAACTCCAGGCTCTCTAGGGTCTCCAGCTCCAGCTCCCCCAACACCACCAGTCCCGGCAGCTCCAGTACCCCTGGTACGAGCACCTCCAGGACCAGCAGCTGCAGCACCTCCGGTACCACCAGCTCCAGCAGTAACTCCAGCACCTCCAGCTCCAGTGTCATTAGCTGCAGAGTCTCCAGCCCCGGCAGCTCCACTGCGAAGGCGGGTGCGCTGAGCAAACCACTCGCGCAGCTGCTGCGGGGAGAGAGGCTCCGGGCGGTGAGACACTCGTGGCGAAGCACCCGCAGGACCTCTAGAAGAAGCAGTACCCCGCGGCTCAGCACCCCTAGACTCCGCACCCTCAAACTCAGCACCCCCAGGCTCCACACACTCAGGCTCAACACCCCCAGGCTCCACACCCTCAGGCTCAGCACCCTGAGGCTCTGCACCCCCAGGCTCAGCACCCCCAGACCCGGCACCCTCAGACTCAGCACCCCGAGGCTCCGCACCCCCACACGCAGCACCTCGAGCAGCACCTGAGCCGACAGCTACCTCAAGAGGCGCATTACCAGGGAGAGGGTCTACCTAAGACACACCTGAGGGAGCAGGACCCTGGGAGGGGAGGGGGTCTACCGGAGGGGGACCTCGAGCAAGGAAGAGCGGCGGGGGTGGGGGAGGGGCAGAGCGGTAGGGGAAGAGACGGTAAAAGGGAACCGACTAGTCAAACGTGACGTCATAAGAGGGGAAGACACGATGCGAGGTGGGGTGGTAAAACTGCCGGCCAGGCGCGTCAGGGGAAAAGCCAAGGAAGACGCAGGGCTGGGCCCACACGTCCATGTGGAGAGTCTGCAGGGGAGCAGTCATCAGGGGAAACGAGGAGGAGTGAGGAGCGGCGCGCTGCCGCCCCTTGACGGAAGGAAGGCAAGGGCGGGAGGGGAGGCAGAGACCTGGGAAGACCAGAGACAAGGAGGCGAGAGTGCATGCCACGAAGGCGTGGCAGGGAGGGGTGACCCAGGCGGTGGTGCCATAGGAGAGTCTGGTGCGACAGGAGGCGACACGAGCAAGGGGGTGCTACCTAACCTGACGCGGACACTCGGGCAGACGCAGCTACCTAAGGAGGCTTGGTAGCCAGTGTGTACAGACTCGATCCTGGCCGACGATTGAACGTGGCCAGGTGACGGCCCGTCCGTGTACACGTGCAGATCGACACATGCTGACCCCCTGGAGTGTTGGTAGTGACCATCGACGTTTCTTGTGACGACGACTTTTCTGTCCAGAATTGTAGTTGACGATTTTGAGATATTTCAGCCCGTAATCTTCATAGACTCCATCCTTAGTCTCTAACAGTTCCCCCACCTGGGGCGAACATAGTCGATGGCATGTGGATTTTCAGGGTGAAGCGGCCGCTGGGTTCTCTGCCTGCCTTCAAGGCGCGTTACATTGCTCGAGGCTTTCGTCAGCGACAGGGGATTGACTACTTCCAGAACTTCTCCCCCACCCCGAAGATGACTACTCTTCGGGTGTTGCTGCACGTCGCTGCTCAACGTGACTACGAGCTGCCCTCTCTGTACTTGAGCACAGTTTTCTTGCAGAGCAGCCTGCACGAGGAGATCTGGCTGCGCCGCCCACCTGGCTTCAATTGGTCGTTTCCTACAGGTACCCAGTGGAGCCTCTGGCGGCAAGTCTACGGTCTCCGCCAGGCGCCTCGCGAGTGGCACGACACACTGAGGACTACACTTGCGGCTCTTGGGTTTGCTCCTTCTACTGCTGACCCGTCGCTGTTTCTACGCACCGACACCTCGCTGCCGCTGTCCTACGTCCTCGTGTACGTCGACGACCTCATCTTTGCCACTGCTGACACCGAGGCACTGACCCTTGTGAAGTCGGAGCTGCAGAAGAGACACACCTGCACTGACCTGGATGAATTGCGCAGCTATCTTGGCTTGCAGATCACCCGGGACAGAGCACGGCGCACTATCACCCTGACTCAGTCATACATGGTGCACCAGGTCCTTCAGCGCTTCGGCTTCCAGTTCTCCTCGCCACAGCCCACTCCTCTGTCTACCGGCCACTCGCTCTCAGCTCCTTCTCGGACGAGTCCGTAGAGCCGAGTGGTCCATACCCAAAGCTTGTGGGTTGTCTCATGTAATTGATGACGTGCACACGACCTGACCTCGCGTACCCTCTAAGCCTTCTGGCTCGCTACGTGGCTCCTGGTAGGCACCGAAAGGTGCACTGGGATGCTGCAAAGAGGGTACTGCGTTACTTGTGCAGTACGTCGGGCATGGGGCTCGTGCTTGGAGGACGGGGTCCAGTTGTCCTCACTGGTCACGCAGACGCTTCTTGGGTTGACGACTCAGCTAAGCAGCGGTCGTCACAGGGTTACACCTTCAGGCTCAGTTCCGGCTCAGTTTCCTAGCGGTCTACCCGCTCGTCTTCTGGTAAACCCCTTTGGTAAATCGTCCGGAAAAACCCCGTTGTACTGCTCTAGTAGCGCTGCAAGGTCATCCGGTACGTCGGCGAGCAGTTTCTGCAAATTGTTCGAGTTCTTTGAGGACAACTGGACCCCGTCCTCCAAGCGCGAGCCCCATGCCCGACGTACTATACAAGTAACACAATACCCTCTTCGCAGCATCCCCGTGCACCTTTCGGTGCCTAACGGGAGCCACAGAGCAAGCAAGAAGGCTGAGAGGGTACGCGAGGTCAGGTCGTGTGCACGTTATCAGGTACATGAGGAAACCTATAAGCTATGGGTACGGACCACTCGGCTCTACGGACTCGTCCGAAGGTGGAGCTGAGAGCGAGTGGCTGGTAGACAGAGGAGTGGGCTGTGGCGAGGAGAACTGGAAGCCGAAGCGCTGAAGGACCTGGTGCACCATGTGTGACTGAGTAAGGGTGATGGTGCGCCGCGCTCTGTCCCGGGTGATCTGTAAGCCAAGATAGCTGCGCAGTTCACCCAAGTCAGTGCAGGTGTCTCTTCTACAGCTCCGACTTCACAAGGGCAGTGCCTCGGTATCAACAGTGGCAAAGACTAGGTCGTCAACATAGACGAGGACATAGAACGGCGGCAGCAAGGTGTCGGTGCGTAGAAAGAGCGACGGGTCAGCTGTAGAAGGAGCAAACCCAAGAGCCGCGAGTGTAGTCCTCAGTGTGTCATGCCACTCATGAGGCGCCTGGCGGAGACCATAGACTGGCCGCCGGAGGCTCCACTGGGTACCTGCAGGAAACGAACCAGTGAAGCCAGGTGGGCGGCACAGCCAGATCTCCTCGTATAGGCTGCCCTGCAAGAAAGCTGTGCTGAAGTCAAGAGAGTGCAGCTCGTAGTCACGCTGAGCAGCAACGTGCAGCAACACCCGAAGAGTGGTCATCTTTGGGGTGGGGGAGAAGGTCTAGAAGTAGCTAATCCCCTGTCGCTGACTGAAGCCTCAAGCAACGTAACGCACCTTGAAGGCAGGCGGAGAACCCGACGGCCGCTTCACCCTGAAAATCCACATGCCATCGACTATGTTCGCCCGAGAAAGGGGAACTGCGTCAACGTAGGTGCCTGTGGACTTCCAGGATGCCATCTCGGCATCCATGGCTGCCTGCCACTGAGAGGAGTAAGGACCCGTAATCGCCCCTGCATAAGAGCGCGGGGTCGCGATGTCTGGTGCATGTGGGTCTCCCTTAGGGGCAAGCAGCATGGAAGCGAAACGAGGTACAGCACCTGCAAGACACTCAAAGTCCTCCTGCCTGTCCTCAAGGACGTCCGTGCCAAGAGCACACTCATCCCCGACGGACGGAGGATTGGGAGACTCAGACTCAGCAACAAGAGCAGTGGCGTAGTCTAGACGACAGGCAGCAGCAAACTCAACCAGCTCAGCAACGAGGGCAGACGCAGTAGTGGACTCAAAAGAAGGGTCAGTGATAACAGTGGCGAGGAGACGAGAGACAGTGGGACTGGCAGCACAAGCGAGGTCAGACTCAGGGTCAGGGATGGCAGGAAGAGAGGACGCAGGAGGAGCAGGCAGAGGAACACGCAGTGGAATAGAGGAAGGACGAAGTGCCATAGTGTGCATGCCCGGGACCGGAGGAGGACGCGAACGAGGAACGCGACGAGCAGTGCGAACAAGCAAGACAGGACAAGATGCAAGCTCACAACGCTCTGTAAGGCCGCCGGACTGCTCAGTGTAAGGAGAAGGAGCAGGCAGTGGGGAGGCTGGCTTCTACGGCAGCGGCGACTGGTCAGGCGGTGGACACAGTAGAGGAGGAATAAGGCTAGTAGAAGACGAGACACCAAGCACCTACTGAAGAAGGGGAACGAAGTACGGTCGCGACCGCACAGTGCCTCCAGGGTCAACAGCTCCAGCTCCTCCAGCTCCAGCGCCTCCCGCACCAGTGCCTCCAGCTCTAGCTCCTCCAGCTCCAACGCCTCCCGCGCCAGTGCCACCAGCTCCAGCTCCTCCAGCTCTAGTGCCACCAGCCCTAGTGCCTCCAGCTCCAGTGCCTCCAGCCCCAGCAGCTCCAGGCTCCGTAGGGTCTCCAGCTCCAGCGCCCCCAACACCACCAGTCCCGGCAGCTTCAGCACCCCTGGTACGAGCACCTCCAGGACCAGCAGCCGTAGTACCTCCAGTACCACCAGCTCCAATAGTAACTCCAGCACCTCCAGCTCCAGCGTCTCCAGCGCCTCCAGCTCCGGTAGCCCCACTACGAAGGCGTGCGCGCCGATCAAGCCACTCACGCAGCTGCTGCGGGGAGAGAGTCTCCGGCTGCGGAGACAGTCTCGGCGAAGCACCAGCAAGACCTCCAGACGAAGTAGCACCCCGAGGCTCAGCACCCCCAGGCTCCGCACCCCTAGGCTCAGCACCCCCAGACCCAGCACCCTCAGACTCAGCGCCCCCAGGCTCCGCACCCCCAGACGCAGCACCTCGAGTAGCACCTGAGCCGACAGCTACCTCAACAGGCACAGTACCAGGGAGAGGATCTATCTGAGACACACCTGAGGGAGCAGGACCCTGGGGGGGGAGGGGGTCTAACGGAGGGGGACATGGAGGAAGGAAGAGCGGCGGGGGTGGGGGAGGGGCAGAGCGGTAGGGGAAGAGATGGTAAAAGGGAACCGACTCGTCAAACGTGACGTCCTGAGAGGGGAAGAAACGGCGCGAGGTGGGGTGGTAAAACTGCCAGCCAGGCGTGTCAGGAGAAAAGCCAAGGAAGACGCAGGGAATAGCGCGGGCGGAGAGCTTGTCCACAGACGTATCGCAAACAGAGGCACGAGAACCCCAGACCCGGAACACCGACGCATCGCCAACCTTCCCCGTCCAACACAGTGTAGGCGAGGTCTCCGGCAAGGAGACACGGGGCCAGAGGTTGTGCTGATGCGCAGCGTACCGGACCGCAAACGGCCCCAGAAAATGGGGAGCAGCCGCATGGATCATGGAGGTACGAGCGACCTCCATGACTAAGCCAATGCGGCACTCAGCAATCCCATTTTGCTGAGGAGATTCCGGAAGCGTGAACGACTGGAGAATGCCCTCCCCACGACAAAAGTCTTGCAAGAGGTCGGAGGAGAACTCACCACCTCTGTCAGAGTGCAGACGTAGGATGGGAAGGTCGTGGCGGAATCGCTCGCGGAGCTGGAGACGGACTGTGCGGATCCAAGAGATCAAGACATCAACGACATGACCCTTGCTGCGCAAGGGGAAGACCGTGGTGTACCACGTGTAGTCGTCAACAACCAGCAAAAAGTAGCGCTCGCGGCCCTGTCCACTGACGCGGGCTGGGCCCCACACGTCCATGTGGAGAGTCTGCAGGGGAGCAGACGTCGGGGGAAACGAGGAGGAGTGAGGAGCGGCCCTCTGCCGCCCCTCGACGCACGGAAGGCAGGGCGGGGCAGGCGAGGGCGGGAGGGGAGGCAGAGACCTGGGAAGACCAGAGACAAGGAGGCGGGAGTGCATGCCACGAAGGCGTGGCAGGGAGGGGTGACCCAAGCGGTGGTGCCAAAGAAAAGTCTGGTGCGACAGGAGGCGACACGAGAAAGGGGGTGCTACCTGACCTGACGCGAACACCTGGGTAGACGCAGCTACCTGAGGAGGCTCGGTAGCCAGTGTGTACAGACTCGACCCTGGCCGACGAGTGAACGTGGCCAGGTGACGGCCCGTTCGTGTACACGCGCAGATCGACACACGCTGACCCCCAGGAGTGGTGGTAGTGACCATCGCGTCCTGGAGGGCAGCGGTACTCACCAAGTTTGTAGAGAACGAGGGGAGGTGAAGACCTGACAGTGAGCCGGACGGATCCGCCGGACACGGGAACACAGTGGAGGAACGGGCAACGACTGGGCCCCCGGAGGGGTCAGCCACTCTGACTGGGACATGTGCCGGGAGAGGAGTGAGGGTGGTGCTGTCACGAAAGAAACAGCGTGAGGCACCTGAGTCCAGTGTGAAGGTGTGCAAGGCCTCAGCAGGCGCAGTACCAGGGAGAGAAGACTCACCAGCACCTAGAGCAGCAGCCTCTATTCATGGGTCAGGCGGCACACACCGGTAACAGTCACCCTCAGCACTAGCAGACAAAGCATACATAGCAGGAAGGATAGCATCATAGTCTAGGTCAAAGATCGCAACTCCAGACCTAAGCAGCTCTGCCTAGTGGGGGCGCTCGACCTCTTCACCAAACTCAACGCGCCAAGCGTCGTCGAGGCGGGAGAAGCAGCGGTGCTGAGTGTGAGGCTTCCCGCATGTCTGACCAGCACGGTCACCCGTGCGAATGACATACAGGCAACTCACACTACCCCCAGACGCCCCATGCTGAAACAACCACTCATGAAGCTGCTGGGATGACGGGGTCTCGCTCCGATGCTGCTGCCGCTGCCTCTGGCCTCCTCCAGAACCTCCATGCTGAGCTCCAGTCCTACCGCCACCACTCCCACCGCTGCCACTACCGCCACTCCCACCGCTGCCTCCACCGCCGCCACCAAAGCCCCCACTCCCGCCACCACTCCCATTGCTGCCACCACCTCCACTGCCTCCACCACATCCACTGCTGCCCCCACCACCACTCCCACTGCCACCGCCACCACCCCTGCCACCCGTGCCCTTGCTGCTGCGGTGCTTCACACTAGTAGAAGCAGCCCCGACGTCCTCAGCACTAGGGACGTCGGCAGCAGCAGCAGCGGCGTTGGAGGGGGCAAGGGGGGAGGGGGAGCACCCCTCAAAGAAGGGCCTGCGCGGAGTGCCACGAGCAGCACCTACAGCAACTACACTAGTCTCAGCTGCAAGGAGGTACTGCTCGAGTAGGTCAATAGTGAGGACTGTGGGGTCAAGGGAGAGAAAGTGGTCCCTGACAGAGCGAAGAGAGTCACGGAGGCGAGTGACTATAAAGTAGAGAGTGATGAACATCGGGGGCTGGTTCCTGGCAAGGAACTCAGCTGGGGCGGCAGCTTGGTAGCGAGCATCGCTAGTGAGCGTCGCTAGTGCGAAGGTGGGAAACCAGGTCCTCTACTATGGCAAAGGCGGACAGCTCGGGGAACAGGTAGGGCAGTAGGAGGCGGCCTAAAGCAGCAGTGGTAGGCAAGAAGTAGTGAGCGACGACAGCGTCGTATCGTGCCTGTGCTGTCCTGTGCTGTCCGAAGTGAGCGCATTCGGCCAACGGCAGGTGGTTGCGAATGGCTAAGCGGGCAGCAGCGTCGGGAGTAAGCCACTGTGAGCGGGTCGCACTGTCAGCTGTGGCGGGAGGAGCGGGAGCGGCGCCAGACGTGTGGTCAAACAACGAAGTACGGTCACGGCCGCACAGTGCCTCAAGCACCTCCAGCTCCAGGGTCAACAGCTCCAGCTTCTCCAGCTCCAGCACCTCCAGCGCCAGTGCCTCCAGCTCCAGGGTCAACAGCTCCAGCATCTCCAGCTCCAGCGCCTCCAGCGCCAGTGCCTCCAGCTCCAGCGCCAACAGCTCTAGCTCCTCCAGCCCCAGCAACTCCAGGCTCTCTAGGGTCTCCAGCTCCAGCTCCCCCAACACCACCAGTCCCGGCAGCTCCAGTACCCCTGGTACGAGCACCTCCAGGACCAGCAGCTGCAGCACCTCCGGTACCACCAGCTCCAGCAGTAACTCCAGCACCTCCAGCTCCAGTGTCATTAGCTGCAGAGTCTCCAGCCCCGGCAGCTCCACTGCGAAGGCGGGTGCGCTGAGCAAACCACTCGCGCAGCTGCTGCGGGGAGAGAGGCTCCGGGCGGTGAGACACTCGTGGCGAAGCACCCGCAGGACCTCTAGAAGAAGCAGTACCCCGCGGCTCAGCACCCCTAGACTCCGCACCCTCAAACTCAGCACCCCCAGGCTCCACACACTCAGGCTCAACACCCCCAGGCTCCACACCCTCAGGCTCAGCACCCTGAGGCTCTGCACCCCCAGGCTCAGCACCCCCAGACCCGGCACCCTCAGACTCAGCACCCCAAGGCTCCGCACCCCCACACGCAGCACCTCGAGCAGCACCTGAGCCGACAGCTACCTCAAGAGGCGCATTACCAGGGAGAGGGTCTACCTAAGACACACCTGAGGGAGCAGGACCCTGGGAGGGGAGGGGGTCTACCGGAGGGGGACCTCGAGCAAGGAAGAGCGGCGGGGGTGGGGGAGGGGCAGAGCGGTAGGGGAAGAGACGGTAAAAGGGAACCGACTAGTCAAACGTGACGTCCTAAGAGGGGAAGACACGATGCGAGGTGGGGTGGTAAAACTGCCGGCCAGGCGCGTCAGGGGAAAAGCCAAGGAAGACGCAGGGCTGGGCCCACACGTCCATGTGGAGAGTCTGCAGGGGAGCAGTCATCAGGGGAAACGAGGAGGAGTGAGGAGCGGCGCGCTGCCGCCCCTTGACGGAAGGAAGGCAAGGGCGGGAGGGGAGGCAGAGACCTGGGAAGACCAGAGACAAGGAGGCGAGAGTGCATGCCACGAAGGCGTGGCAGGGAGGGGTGACCCAGGCGGTGGTGCCATAGGAGAGTCTGGTGCGACAGGAGGCGACACGAGCAAGGGGGTGCTACCTAACCTGACGCGGACACTCGGGCAGACGCAGCTACCTAAGGAGGCTTGGTAGCCAGTGTGTACAGACTCGATCCTGGCCGACGATTGAACGTGGCCAGGTGACGGCCCGTCCGTGTACACGTGCAGATCGACACACGCTGACCCCCTGGAGTGGTGGTAGTGACCATCGCGTCCTGGAGGGCAGCGGTACTCACCAAGTTCGTAGAGAACGAGGCGAGGTGAAGTCCTGACAGTAAGCCGGACGGAACCGCCGGACACGGGAGCACAGTGGAGGAACAGGCGAGGACTGGGCCCCCAGAGAGTGATGAACATCGGGGGCTGGTTCTTGTCAAGGAACTCAGCTAGGGCGGCAGCACGGTAGCGAGCGTCGCTAGTGCGAAGGTGGGAAATCAGGTCCTCTACTGTGGCAAAGGCGAACATCTCGGGAAACAGGTAGGGCAGTAGAAGACAGCCTAGAGTAGCAGTGGCAGGCGAGGAGTAACGGGCGACTACAGCGTCGTACAATGCCTGTGCTGTCCTGTGCTGTCCGAAGTGAGCGCATTTGGCTAACGGCAGATGGTTGCGAATGGCTAAGCGAGCAGCAGCGCCACGAGTAAGCAACTGTGAGCGAGTCGCACTGTTAGCTGTGGCGGGAGGTTGCGGGTGCAGCACCAGATGTGTGGTCAAATAGTGAAACGCTGTCCCTAGAGTCGCTCAGTAGGTACAGCTGCAGGTCATCGAGCCACGTGTCAAACTGTAGGGGGCGTTCCTCAAGATCAAACGCTAGGACGCGGAGAGAAGCCATAGTGGTGCAGCACGCAGAGCGAGGAGAAGCAGGGCAGTGCAGAGCACAGGCCAGGCAGCAGCAAAGGGGCAGTGAGAGGGCCACAAGGGGCGGCTAGCAGAGTAGCAGGGGCGGCGAGTGGGCCACCATGGGCGGCGCGCAGGGCTGCAAGGGCGGCTAGCGAGCTGCAGGGTCGAGGGGTGGACCTGAAGGGGCTGCTCGCGGGGCCTGGGGTCGACTGGCGCGGGCCTAGGGGCGACAGGCGCGGGTCTAGGGGCGACGGGTGTCGGGCCAGGGCGTAGGGGCGGCGGTCGCAGGCTTAGGGGCGTCTGGCGACGGGCCGGGGCGCGTGGCCTAGGGGCGACGGGCCGAGGTAAGGGCGACGGGCCTACGGGCCGGGCTAGGGGTGACGGGCCGGCCTAGGGGTGACGGGCCTAAGGGCGACGGGCCGGGGCGACGGGTCCTAGGGGCGACGGGCTGGGGCGATGGGCCGGGCTAGGGGCGACGGGCCTACGGGCCGGGCTAAGGGCGACGGGCCGGCCTAGGGGCGACAGGCCTAGGGTCGACGGGGCACCGGGGCCGAGGGTCGACAGGGCGGGTCGCGGGCCTAGGGTCGACGGGGCGCGCGGGTCTAGGGTCGACGAGGCGGGTCGCGGGCCTAGGGTCGACGGGGCGGGGCGCGGGCCTAGGGTCGACGAGGCGCGCGAGCCTAGGGTCGACGGGGCGTGCGTGGGCCTAGGGTCGACGGGGCGCGCGGGCCGAGGGTCGACAGGGCGGGTTGCGGGGCCTAGGGTCGACAGGGCCGAGGCGACGGGCCTGGGGGCGACGGGCCTACGGGCCGGGCTAGGGGCGACGGGCCGGCCTAGAGGCTACGGGCCTAGGGGCAACGGGCCGGGGCGACGGGCCTAGGGGCGACGCGCCGGGCTAGGGGCGGTTAGTGGGGCAGCGCAGTGGTGGGCCAAAGGAAAAAAAAATGGTCCTAGCGAAGGACCTGCTCTGAAACCATGTCAGAAGAATGAACAAGAATGAATGAACTATGAAAGAGTTGGGTACAAGTACTAACCCTAATTGGGTTGTACCCCTTATGGGCTACCCCACTATAGCCCACACTGTTAGAATGTGAACGAATGAATGACTGAACTAGAAAGCAGGTGGGTACAAGTAGGAAACCTAAAAGTGTTGTACCCTATAAGAACTACCCCACTACAGCCTAAAACAGACTATAGCATATATGTTTGACACACCCCCATAGGCAAAGTGGGGGAGAACAAGAGGTCACAAGACCAGTCAAGAAAGACAAAGCAAGCCCAGGGTGGATCACAAAGTCACCACGCAGTCTGAGCACAAGCAAATGGCCACAAGGCCAGTTCACATGCAGAGTTATATAAAGGAGAGCAAACAATACAGTGAACACAACCTAGCAAGTGTAAGCATGCAGGTATATGTATAAAGAGTACAGTACAAGCAAAGTCAAGAAGTAAGCAAGTGAGGCACAGTAGGTACAAGGCCTAGAACAGTACAGAAACGCTGATGATCACAAGGCTGAAGTGCCTTGGTGAAAACATCAGCAGTGTTGGCCTGAGAGGCCACGTAAGCAAGACGAAGCTGACCACGCTGCTGTAACTCTCGAGCAAGGAAGTAGCGCAGAGCAATGTGCTTTGTTCTGTGCTCCAGTCTGTGCTCCTGACACAAGGCAAGCATGGCCTTGTTGTCGACGTACAGAACTGGAGGAGAACGAGGCGCCTCTCCCAAGTCGGCCAGCAGGTAGGTGAGCCAGCGTAACTCCTGTGCAGCCATGGTCCCTGCGTAGATCTCAGCCTCACAACTGGAGCTGAGAACAGAAGAAGAGCGGGTAGACAGCCAAGAGACAGAACCGGAGCCAAGACTGAAGGTGTAACCATGTGACGACCGCTGCGTAGCCAAGTCGTCAACCCAGGAAGCGTCTGCGTGACCAGTGAGGACAACTCGAGCCCGCCCTCCAAGCACAAGCCCCATGCCCGACGTACTGCACAAGTAGCGCAACACCCTCTTCGCAGCATCCCAGTGCACCTTTCGGTGCCTACCGGGAGCCACGTAGCGAGCCAGAAGGCTGAGAGGGTATGCGAGGTCAGGTTGTGTGCAAGTCATCAGGTACATGAGGCAGCCCACAAGCTCTGGATACGGGCCGCTCGGCTCTACGGACTCGTCCGAAGGTGGAGCTGAGAGCGAGTGACCGGTAGGCAGAGGAGTGGACTGTGGCGAGGAGTACGTGAAGCCGAAGCGCTGAAGGACCTGCTGCACCATGTGTGACTGAGTCAAGGTAATGGTGCACTGTGCTCTGTCCCGGGTGATCTGCAAGCCAAGATAGCTTGTCAGCTCACCCAAGTCTGTGCACGTGTGTCTCTTCTGCAGCTCAGACTTCACGTGGGCGAGTGCCTCAGTGTCAGCAGTAGCAAAGACGAGGTCGTCTACGTACACGAGAACGTAGAACGGCGGCAGAGTGGTGTCAGTGCGTAAGAACAGAGAAGGGTCAGCAGTGGAAGGAGCAAAACCAAGAGCAGCAAGAGTCGTCCTCAGTGTGTTGTGCCACTCACGAGGTGCCTGGCGGAGATCGTAGACTGGCCGCCGGAGGCTCCAGCAAGAAACGACCCAGTGAAGCCAGGTGGGCGGCGTAGCCAGATCTCCTCGTGCAGGTTGCCCTGTAGGAAGGCTGTGCTGAAGTCAAGCGAGAGGAGCTCGTAGTCACGGTGAGCAGCAACGTGCAGCAGTACCCGAAGAGTGGTCATCTTTGGGGTAGGAGAGAAGGTCTGGAAGAAGTCAACTCCCTGTCGCTGACTGAAGCCACGTGCAACGTAACGCGCCTTGAAGACAGGCGGAGAACCCGGCGGCCGCTTCACCGTGAAGATCCACATGCCACTAACGATGTTCGCCCGAGGCGGGGGAACCTCGTCGACGTAGGTGCCTGTGGACTTCCAGGAAGCCATCTCGGCGTCCATGGCTGCCTGCCACTGAGAGGAGTAGGGACCCTCTATCGCCTCTGCGTAAGAGCGCGGGGTCGGGATGTCTGGTGCATCTGGGTCTCCCTCAGAGGCAAGCAGCATGGACACAAGATGAGGTACAGCAGCAGCAAATCACTCAAACTCCTCCTGCCTGTCCTCAAGAACGTCCGTGCCAAGAGCACAGTCACCCCCGACGGACGGAGGACAGACAGACGCAGACACAGACTCAGCAACAAGACTAGTGGCGTAGTCTAGGCGACAGGCTGCAGCAAAGTCAACAAGCTCAGCAACGAGAGCAGACGCAGCAGAGGACTCAAACAGAGGGTGAATGACAGCAGTGGCTAGAAATTGCGGGACAGTAGGACTAGCAGCACGAAGCGAGTCAGACTCCAGGTCCGGACCGTCAGGAAGAGAGGACGCAGGAGGAGAGGGCAGAGGGACACGCTGTGGAGCAGTGGAAGGACGCAGAGTCATAGAGTGAGTGCCAGGGACAGGAGGAGGACGCGGACGCAAAACACGACTAGCGCGAGTAGTGCGGACAGGCGACACAGCACGAGACACAGGCGACACAGGACGCGACTCAGGCTCACGACGCTCCGCAAGACCTCTAGTCGGTCCAGAGTAAGGAGAAGGACCAGGCAGTGGAGAGGACGGCTATAACTGCGACTCTGACTGGACAGGCTGTGGACTCAGTAAAGGAGGAGGAGGACCAGGAGAAGGCGGTAGACCAAGAACCTGCTGAAGGAGCGGAACGTAGTACCGCCGCGGCCGCGCAGCGCCTCCAGAAACAGCAGAGACAGCACCAGTACCCTCAGCTCCAGGGTCGCCAGCTACAACTCCCGCAGCACCACCAGCCTCAGTACCTGCAGCGCCAACGCCTGCAGTACCACCAGTCCCAGCAGCTCCAGTACCTCCAGTACGAGCACCTCCAGGACCAGCGGCTCCAGCAGCTCCAGCACCAGTAGTACCTCCAGCAGCACCAGCACCAGCTGCTCCTCCAGCAGCTCCAGCAGAACCTCCAACAGCACCAGCACGAGCAGCACCTCCAGTAGCTCCAGCACCAACCGCGCCTCCAGTAGCTCCAGCACCAGCAGCACCGCCAGCGGTACCAGCAGCACCTCCAGCAGCACCAGTACCAGCAGCACCTCCAGCAGCTCCAGCACCAGCAGCACCTCCAACAGCACCAGCACTAGTAGCAGCTCCAGCAGCTCCAGCACCAGCAGTACGGCGACAGCGCCGAGTGTACCACTCATGAAGCCGCTGCGGAGAGAGGGGCTCCTGCCGCAACGGGACACTATGAGAACCTCCAGACTCAGCACCCCCAGACACAGCAACTCCAGGCCCCACGCGCTCAGGCTCAGCAACCCCAGGCCCCACACTCTCAGGGTCAGCACCCCCAGACTCCGCACCCCCAGTCCCCGCACCCGCAGGCCCAGCACCCCTAGCAGCACCTGAGTCGACAGCTACCTCGACCGGCTCGGCAGGGTCTACCTGAGACACACCTGAGGGGGCAGGACCCTGAGGGGGGAGGGGGTCTACCAGAGGAGTACCTGGTGTGAGGAAGAGTGGCGGGGGGGGAAGAGAGGCAGCGCGGTAGGGAAAGAGACGGTAGTAAGACACCGACTCGTCAAACGTGACGTCCTTAGAGGACAAAACACGACGTGAGGTGGGGTGGTAGAACTGCCACCCGGGTGCGTCAAGGGGGAAGCCAAGGAAGACGCAAGGAACAGCACGGGAGGACAGCTTGTCCGCTGAAGTATTGCGGACAAAAGCTCGAGATCCCCAGACACGGAACGCGGACGCATCGCCAACCTTCCCCGTCCACCTCAGAGTAGGTGTGGTCTCCGGCAAGGAGACACGAGGCTGAAGGTTGATCTGATGCGCAGCGTACTGAACCGCGAACGGCCACAGAAAATGGGGAGCAGCCGCATGGATCATGGACGTACGAGCGACGTCCATGACCATGCCAATGCGGCGCTCAGCAATCCCATTTTGCTGTGGGGAGGCCGGAAGCGTGAACGTCTGGCGGATGCCCTCCACACGACAGAAGGCCCTCAGGAGGTCGGAGGAAAACTCACCACCCCTGTCTGAGTGCAGACGCAGAACAGGAAGGTCCGAGCCGAAACTCTCGCTGAGCTGGCGACGGGCACCGCGGATCCAGTCGATCAACACCTCAGTGACGTCACCCTTGCTGCGCAAGGGAAAGACTGTGGTCTAACGCGAGTAGTCGTCAACGACTAGCAGGAAGTAACGCTCGTGACCCTGGCCACGGACGCGGGCTGGGCCCCACACGTCCATGTGAAGAGTCTGCAGGGGAGCCTCTGTCGGAGGGAACGAGGAGGAGTGAGGAGCGGCGCGCTGCTGGCCCTCGACACAAGGAACACAGGTGGGGGAAGGCCCTGGAGGAAGAGGAGGAAGGCTCCAGGGGAGACCTGAGACAAGGGTACGGGAGGCCATACCTCGAAGACGAGGCAGGGAGGGGTGACCAAGGCGGTGGTGCCAAAGGAGAGTCTCGTGCGTCAGAGGACGACACGAGCAGGGGGCAGACGCAGGACTAGACCTGGACGCGCCAGCAAACACCTGACTAGACGCGACTACCTGACCAGACGCAGAGACCGGAGGAGGCGCAGTAGTCAGTGTGTAGAGACTCGACCCAGGCCGACGGGTGAACGTGGCCAGGTGGCGGCCCGTCCGAGAGCAAGTGTAGTGGGTCACACGCTGACCTCCAGGGGCGAACTGGTCAACCCACGCATCCTGGAGGTCAGCTCCACTCACCAAGTTCGTAGAGAACAAGGGGAGGTGGAGTCCCGACAGCAAGCCCGACGGGGCCGCAGGGCACGGTAGAACCGTGGAAGAGTGCGCAAGGACTGGGCCCCCAGAGGGGTCAGCCAAGGAGACTGCGACAGGCCGACTGAGTGGCGTGAGGGTGGTGCTGTCTCAAAAGAAAGAGCGCGAAGCACCAGAGTCAAGTGTGAAAGTGTGCAAGGCCTCAGTAGGTGCAGTACCAGAGAGAGCAGACTCACTAGCACCTCGAGCAGCAGACTCACCAACACCTGGAGCAGCAGACGCACTAGCACCTAGAGCGATAGCCGCAATGCCCGGGTCGGGCGGGACACTCAGGTAACAGTCACCCTCAGCACTATCAGTCAAAGCATACATGGCAGCAAGGATAGCATCGAAATCAAGATTAAAGATAGGCACATTATGCAGAAGCATATCATGCCAGTGAAGGAGCTCAACAGCGTCAGGAAACTGGGCACGCCAGGCGTTAGTCAAGCGACCGAAGCAGCGCTGCGTGGTGTGTGGCAGCCCACACGCCTCCCCACGACGACTGCCGGTGCGAAGAACGTAAGTGCAGGGACCAGCACCCCCAGACCTCCCACGCCCAGCGTACCACTCACGAAGCTGCTGGGCCGACGGGGTCTCACGGGAGCGCGGCTGCTGCTGGCGCTGGCTACCACCAAAGCCTCCACGCTGCGCGGCTGCACCTCGACCAGCACCACCGCCGCCGCCACCTCCACCACCGCTGCCGCTGCCTCCTCCACCTCCGCCGCTGCCTCCACCACCTCCACCGCCGCCACTGAAGCACCCACTCCCGGTACCACCCCCACCTCCACCGCCACCCCCTCCGCCTCCTCCACCTCCTCCACCGCCTCCCCCGCCGCCCCCTCCACCACCCTTGCTCCCCTTGCCCTTGCTGTTGCGGCGTCTCCCACTAGGGGCAGACGCAGCTCCAACCTCCTCAGTGCCAACGAGGTCGACAGCAGCAGCAGAAGCAACAGAGGGGAGAAGGGGGACAGGGGAACACCCCTCAAAGAAAGGGGTGCGACGGTCGCCGCGAGAAGCACCTACAGCTAAGATACTCTTCTCAGTTGCAGCAAGGCGCTCCTCTAGCAGGTCGACAGACAGCTCGGTGGGGCAAAGAGAGAGAAAGTGGTCCCTGACTGAAGAAAGGGAGTCAGGGAGGCGAGTGACTAGGTAGTAAAGGGTGATGTACATGGGGGGGGGGTTCTTGGCACAGAACTCAGTGGGAAGGGCAGCGCGGTAGTGGGCGTCACTAGTGCGGAGGTGAGCAGTGAGGTCAGCGACTGTGGCAAAGGCAGCAAGGTCAGGGAAAAGGTACGGCAGCATGAGGCGGCTGAGGGCAGCACTGGCAGGGGAGGAGTAGCGCGCAACTACAGAGTCATACAAAGACTTAGCAGTCTTGTACTGGCCAAAATGCGCACACTCAGCAGGCGGCAGGTGACTACGAACAGCAAGACGAGCAACAGCGTCACGAGTGGTCCACTACGAGCGAACAGTACTGTCAGCAGTGGCAGTAGGAGCAGTAGAGGCACCGGACGTGTGATCGAAGAGGGATACCCCATCCCTAGAGTCACACTGAAGAAAGAGCTGCAGGTCGTCAACCCACACGTCAAAGTCAACTGCACGCCCCTCAGCGTCAAAGGTGAGAACCGTAGGGCTAGCCATAGTGGCAGTAGCAGCAGTGGCAGCAGGGGCAGCAGTGGCAGTAGAAGCAGCAGTAGCAACAGGAGCAGTGCAGGTAGGGCAGTGCAGCTCAGTAGGGCGGCGCGGCTCGGCTGGGCGGTGCGGCTCAGCTGGGCGGCGCGGCTCGGCTGGGCGGCGCGGCTCGGCTGGGCGGCGCGGCTCGGCTCCTGGCGGCGCGGCGCAGCAGGGCAGCGCGGGTGCTTACCAGGGGCGGGTGCAGGCAGGGCCGCGTCTGGGGCGGCAGCAGGGCAGGTCCGCTACGGGCGGCGAAGGCAGGGCCGCGACAGGGCAGCTGCAGGGCAGGGCCAGCGACGGGCGGCAACAGGCCAGCGACGGGCGACGACGGGCCGGCGACGGGCAGCAACGAGCCGGGACAGGCCGGCGACGGGTCGGGACGGGCCGGGACGGGCCAGTGGCGGCGGCGAAGGCAGGGTCGCGGGGCAGGGCCGCAGCAGGCGGCGAAAACAGGGCCGCGACAGGCGGCTTGGGGCCAGCGACGGGCGGCTAAGGGCCGCGACGGGCGGCTAAGGGCCGTGACAGGTGGTACTAGGGTAGGGCCGCAACGGGCCTCTAAGGAAGGGCCGCGACGGGCCTCTAAGCCAGGGCCGCGACGGGCGGCACGAGGGCAGGGCGCGTGACGGCGCAGGTGAATCAGGCGCGAGGTGCGCTTCGGGCAGGGCAGGAAAAAATCGTGGTGGGCTTTAAAAACGTTCCCACTAGGGAACCTGCTCAGAATACCATGTTAGAATGTGAACGAATGAATGACTGAACTAGAAAGCAGGTGGGTACAAGTAGGAAACCTAAAAGTGTTGTACCCTATAAGAACTACCCCACTACAGCCTAAAACAGACTATAGCATATATGTTTGACATACACAATTGTAAGCAATATAACATTCTGACACATAAGGGGTACAACCCAGTTAGGGTTAGTACTTGTACCCAACTTCTGTTCAATGCATCCATTCTCGTTCGTCAGTTTGACATGGTTTCAGAGCAGGTCCTTCGCTAGGACCGTTTTTTTTTGGCCCAGCAGAGCGCTGCCCCACTAGCCGCCCTACTGGCTCATGCGCCGCCCCTAGCGACCCTCGTGCCGCACCTGCTGCTCAGCGCGCCACCCACTTGCGGCCCGCCCATCGACCTTAGGCCCCGCGCGCCCACCCCTTGAGGCCCGCCCGTCGACCCTAGGCCCAGCGCGCCCCGTCGACCCTAGGCCCCGCGCGCTCCGTCGACCCTAGGCCCCTGGCCCACCCGTCGACCCTAGGCCCCGGCGCGCCCCGTCGACCCTAGGCCCCGGCGCACCCCGTCGACTCTAGGCCACGGCCCCGCCCGTTGACCCTGCTGCCCCGCGCGCCCCGTCGACCCTAGGCCCCGGCCCCACCCGTCGACCCTTCTGCCCCGCGCGCCCTGTTGACCCTAGGCCCTTGGCCCGCCCGTCGACCCTAGGCCCCGGCACGCCCCGTCGACCCTACGCCCCGGCGCGCCCCGTCGACCCTAGGCCCCGGTCCGCCCCGTCGAACCTAGGCCCCGGCCCGCCCATCGACCCTTCTGCCCCGCACGCCCCGTCGACCCTAGGCCCCGGTGCGCCCCGTCGACCCTAGGCCCTGGCCCACCTCGTTGAACCTAGGCCCCGGCCCGCCCCGTCGACCCCAGGCCCCGGCACGCCCCGTCGACCCTAGGTCCCGGCCCTGCCCGTCGACCCTGCTGCCCCTCGCGCCCGCCCGTCGACCCTAGGCCCCTGGCGCGCCCCGTCGACCCTAGGCCCCGCCCCCCCCCCCTCCCGGCAACCCTGCTGCCCCGCGCGCCCGCCCGTCGACCCTAGGCCCGGCCCACCCGTCGACCCTGGCCCGGCCCGCCGGTCGCCCCTACGCCCCGTCCCGCTTGTCGCCCCTAGGCCCAATCCCGCCCGTCGCCCCTGCTGCCCAGCGCGCCCCCCCCCACGTCGACCCTAGCCCGGCCCGCCCGTCGCCCCTAGGCCCCGGCTCAGCAGACGACCTCAGGTCCCCCGCGCCGCCCCTTGCGGCCCGCCCCTCGCCCTTGCAGCCCGCGAGCCGCCCTTGCAGCCCCGTGTGCCGCCCCTTGCAACCCGACCGCCGCCCCTTGGGACCTGCCCGCCGCCCCTAGGCCAGCCGGCCGCCCCTAGGCCCTCGAGCCGCCCCTCTTGCAGCCTGCGCACCGCCTCTTGCTGCCTACTTGCCGCCCCCCTTTCTGCTGCCTGCCCTGTTCCCTGCGCTGCCCGGCCTCTGCCCGCCCTGCGTGCTGCGCCGCTATGGCCTCTCTCCGCGTTCTCACGTTCGATCATGAGGGCCGCCCGATCCAGTTTGACACGTGGCTTGACGACCTGCAGCTGTACCTACTGAGCGACTCTAGGGACAGCGTTTCGTTGTTGACCATACGTCTGGCACCGCTCCTGCCCCTCCCGCCACAGCTGACTGTGCGACTCGCTCACAGTGGCTTACTCGTGACGCTGCTGCTCGCTTAGCCATTCACAACCACCTGCCATTGGCCGAATCCGCTCACTTCGGGCAGCACAGGACAGCATAGGCACTGCACGACGCTGTAGTCGCCCGTTACTCCTCGCCTGCCACTGCTGCTCAAGGCCGTCTTCTACTGCCCTACCTGTTTCCCGAGCTGTCCGTCTTTGCCATAGTAAAGGACCTGGTTTCCCACCTTCGCACTAGCGACACTCGCTACCGCGCTGCTGTCCCGGCTGTGTTCCTTGTAAGGAACCAGCCCTCGATGTTCATCACTCTCTACTTATAGTCACCCGCCTCCCTGACTCTCTTCGCTCTGTCAGGGACCACTTTCTCTCACTTGACCCCACAGTCCTCACTGTTGACCTACTCGAGCAGCACCTCCTTGCAGCTGAGACTAGTGTAGTCACTATAGGTGCTGCTTGTGGCACTCCGCGCACGCCCTTCTTTGAGGGGTGTTCACCCTCCCCCCTTGCCCCCTCCTACGCCTCTGCTGCTGCTATTGAGGTCCCTGGTGCTGAGGACGTCGGTGCTGCGTCTGCTAGTGCGAAGCGCCGCAACAGCAAGGGCAAGGGTGGCAGGGGTGGGGGCGGTGGTGGCAAGGGTGGTGGTGGGGACAGCAGTGGAGGTGGTGGAGGCAGTGGAGGTGGTGGCGGTGGTGGGAGTGGTGGCGGGAGTGGGGGCTTTGGTGGCGGCGGTGGTGGCAGCGGTGGGGGTGGCGGTGGTGGCGGCAGTGGGAGTGGTGGCGGTCGGGCTGGAGCTACTCAGCGGGGAGGTTCTGGCGGTGGCCAGAGGCAGCAGGAGCAGTGCCGGAGCAAGACCCCGTCGCCCCAGCAACTTCGTGAGTGGTTTTCTCAGAGTGGGGCGTCTGGGGGTAGTGGTAGCTGCCCGTATGTCATTCGCACGGATGACCGTGCTGGTCAGACATGCGGGAAGCCTCGAACTCAGCACCGCTGCTTCTCCCGCTTCGACGACGCTTGGCGCGCAGAGTTTGGTAACGAGGCCGAGCGCCCCCGCTGGGCAGAGCTGCTTAGGTCTGGAGTTGCTATCTTTGACCTAGACTATGATGCTATCCTTGCTGCTTTGTATGCTTTGTCTGTTAGTGCTGAGGGTGACTGTTACCTATGTGTGCCGCCTGGCCCAAGTATAGAGGCTGCTGCTCTAGGTGCTAGTGAGTCTGTGTTATAGACACAATATGCTTGAATGTGCCTAAAACGAAAGATAGAGTGCACAGTCGGATTTCTACACAGCAGCTTCAAACGTTGATAGCGTTCTGTTCAAATGACAAGATTCAAATTGGATCTCGAGCGTCTAGACGTCGCCTACACTTGGCAGTTTTTATTGCACGATATCATTAAGAATTGATGACACAAGGTCGGTTTGAACGAACGGCACTATGGTAGCCACTATAGACTTAGAACACAAATTAGGAAGAGTTACGAGTTGGGAATGACTCCCAGCTCCTACAAACCCCAAGATCCAAGGTACAGTGATGTGGAACAGTGCCACACTGTCCCCAACCACGAAGGGTCTCGAAACTACCCTCTACAAGGGCCTACACCAAGAGAAATGTTACACTACACAAAGTAATGCAACTATTCACACTTCTTAAAGTTTACCCTTTTTTGAGAGCTTCGAAATCATTTGAATCTTGAAACCAAGGCTCTGGTTCTTCAAGATAAATTCTTCCTTGAGTTCTTGGAAGTCTGCTACGCACACCTGCGACACGCCGAACGTTCCACACATGACAAAATAGAAAACCGCACACGACACGCAAACAACGACGTGACACGCGACTAGCGATAACTCACTATTGACTCGACACACACATTCTAAACCATGCCTCATCATTCACACACTATTATAAGCATGAAAGATATATTATCTCATGCCCTCATACCATTCCATGCACACACGCATCCACGCACACGGACAACAAGCCGAATGCAAACTGTAGGGTTGCACCAACAAACTCCCCCTCGGATTGTTGGCCTTAGGATCTTGCTTTCTCAGTTCAGAGCCATCCCAGCCAGCTTACAACCCTTCCAATGCTGCTGCTCCACCAGCCTCTTGGTCATCATGTCAGCTGGCTGCCCCGTCGTCTTCACGTAGCGCAACTCAACTTCACCCGCGGCCACCATGCTCCTCGTCCATTGCCACTTCACCCTCATGTGCTTCGTGAGGCCATGCAACACAGGGTTATTAGCAAGAGCAATGGCACCCTGGCTGTCCCAGTAGAGTGGGGTAGGTCCTTGCTGCTCCTCTCCCAATTCAGCCAACAAACGCCGCTGCCACACAATCTCCCGTACGGCACGGAAGAGTGCCATGTACTCGGACTCCACCGAGCTCAATGCTTGATCCACCTACTTCTTGCTCTCCCAAGCAGTTGGGCCTCCACCAACACAGCAAATGAACCCTCCAACAGTTTTCATGTCCTCTGGTTCCGATGCATAAGAAGCATCCGAGAATGTGGTGAGGAACAAACGCCCGGGTTCAACACCATCCGCGCCCTTTTGGCGCCGCCGCCGAGTATTGCAGCCCAACGGTCGGTGTTTGGCCAAGATACTTGGCCACCCTCATTCCAGCTGCTACCTGCTCCTCATTAGGGCATTGAATAACCCTAGCCAACTGTCCGGTTGCAAAGGCGACGTCCGGTCGGGTGTTTACCGCCGCGTACATGAGGCTGCCCACCAACGAGTGAAACGGCGCCTCTCCTCTTCACCAACGCTCTCCTCCTCTGGTCCCTTCACACACTTGAACCCAGAGGGAAAGGGAGTAGCCACATGGCCTTCACTCTGCCCAAAGTTGGCAGCCAATGCCTCCAGGTACTTCCGTTGATGCACACGCATGGACTGCTTCTCCACATCTCGTTCGATGTGGAGCCCGAGGTAGAAGCTCACGTCACCAAGGGCCTTGCACTTGAATTTGTCTTGAAGCTTCAGCATCACCTCCTTCATAAGATCAGAGGAGGGTGAGAAAATTAGGATGTCATCCACGTACGCAACCATGAAGCTCCTCTGCTCCCCCTCGCCAAGCATGAACAATGAGTGATCAGTCGTTGAGGGAGTGAAGCCAATCTCCTCCAAAACTCCTCGCAGCTTCAAGTACCACTGCCTAGGGGCCTGCTTCAGTCCATAAAGGGCCTTCTTCAGCTTCAAAACTCTGCCACTACCATCATCAAACCCCTCTGGCTGCGCCAAGAAAATCTCTTCTTCGAGAATGCCGTTGAGGAACGCGGTTGTCACGTCCATTTGTTTCACCACCCATCCTTTGATGGTAGCTCCTGCGAGTAGGGTTCACAGCGTCGTCGGCTTCACCACAGGAGCAAAAAACTCCTTATCGTCCATCTTCTCCTTCCGCTGGTACCCCTTCGCCACAGGCCTAGACTTGTAGCGCTCGATTTTGCTGTCGGCATCGGACTTGATCTTGAAGAGCCACTTGGACGTAATCGCCTTACGCCCCTCCGGTAGCTCCACCAATTCACACGTGCCGTTCTCCTCAATGCTCTTCAACTCACTCTCCATTGCCTTCTTCCACTCCTCAGCATCACTACTCTCCAAGGCCTCCTTGAGAGTTGCTGGTTCCCCCGGCATCTCCACCGGAGAGAAGAACGCGAAGGCACACTCGTCGTAGTCACTCTCCTCGTCATCTCCAACTATAAGTGCCGCACCGGCCAGAGCTGACTTGGCTGGCTTTCCTAATGTATCATAGGTCAGCCTATTTGGGGTTTGGATTGTCCTTTTGCCCCTTCCTTCCTCCTCAGCTGCAGGGACATGAAGGCTCTCATGGCGTTGCTGCGGGGTGACTCGGATATGTGGAGCACTCGTAGTGCGAGAAAGAAGTGTCGGTGCACGCTCGCTCACTTGCTGCACCTCCTCCTCTTCTTCCTCTGGATCCTTGGCCTCCTCTCCCCCATTGACAAGGGAAGATTGCCTTGTGGTGGTGGAGCTGCTGCTCAGCTCCAAAGGCAGGTCCACATGCTCCAAACCAGAACTCTTCACCTCCCCAAACCGCATGCCTATTTTTGCCTCATTCTCCGCCTTCCAATCCTTGTACATCAGATTCTCCATGAATTTGCAGTCCCTGCTCACCAAGAATTTCTTGGTGAATGGGTCCCAAAGAAGCCACCCTTTGCTGTTTTGAGCCATGCCCAAGTGCACAGCCCATATCGCGTTGGCACCGAGCTTGTTGTGCCGAAGATGCTTAGGCACGAGCGCCATGCACATGCACCCGAACACCCGAAGCATATCCACCTTTGGCTTCCTTCCAATCCACTCCACATAGGGCACCCATTTGTCTGCTCCCATATGAGTCAAAGCTCTGTTCTTGGCCACACACGCACTCCGCACCGCATCAGGCCAAAAATAGTCGAGTAGCCCGGCTTCAATGAGCAACCCGCGCGCCGTCTCCGTGATTGTCTGGTTCGCTCGCTCAGCGATGCCGTTCATTGCAGGGGAGTATGGCATGGTAAGGGAGCGACTTATGCCATTCTTCTTCAGCCACAATGAGAAATCCTTGCTCAGGAACTCTCCCCCTCGATCGGTGCGGATTGCCTTCACTAACCGGTCTTGTTGCCGCTCCACCATCGGCAACCAATCGGTCTTCACCGTTTCAGCCACGTCGCTCTTCTTGGACAGCACGTACACCCAGGTCATGCGGGTATAGACGTCCACGATTGTGAGGAAGTACTCTGCTCCAGCAGCTCCAAGCTTCAAGGGGCCCACCACGTCCATCACCACCTCATCAAGTGATGCCTTAGCCGTTGCCTCCGAACTAGAGAACGGGTAACGGGTGAACTTGGCTTGCATGCATGTCGGGCAGCCAAGTACCTCATCGGGCTCCCTCTTCACATGTATGCCAGCAACCATCTCATTCTTCACTAGCTGCTGCAAGATGGGCAGGGCCACATGCCCCATTCGCCGATGCAAGGTGAGCCAATCACACTCCCCCGTAGCCGAAGTCGAATTGGAGAATGCCGCACTCGCAATAGTGCCCCACATGTTCTCTCCGTACTCCTCCTCCGCTGCTGCCTTGGGGTTCTCCTCACCCTTTTGCTGCTTCTTGGCTGCTGCACCACTCTCCTCGTGTTCACCGAGCTTGCTAGTCCCTCCAAGATTGCACTTCTTGGACTCAATCTCCTTAGCGCGACCGTTCGCGCCATCACCGCTACCAACCGCTTCACCCTTGGTGCTGATGCTTGCTGCCACTTGCCTCTCCTTAGGCATGGGGACCACAGGGATCTGCCACATCTCGTTGTAGACATCCCTATCCTTGTGAAGGTCCCAAAGAATCCGCTCGCCAAGCTTCGCGGTGTAGGTCTTAGCTCCCTTCGAGCTCGTGTCCATGCCGGCCTTTTGCAACCGCCGCACGGAAATCAGGTTGGCAGCAAGGTTGGGCACCCAAAGCACGTTCTTGAGGCCCACCATCTTCCCATCAGCACCCTTGAACATGGCCTTGCCCATGCCTTTCACCTCTGCTCGCTGCCCCAAAGCCGATGTCACATGCTTCACCGGTGACGGCTCAAGTTCGGTGAGCAAGTCCGCACGAGGTGTCATGCTATAGGTAGCGCCGCTATCGATCACCCAATAGTCCAGGGAGTTTAGGGTGACCTTCCCCACAGCTGTTGGCTCCTCAAAGCCTTCATCCTTCTCTGGACCAGCCGGTGCTTGCGTGGACATGAAGAAGAATTGACCCGGAAAGCGATCGTCCCTCGACTCGCTCTCGTTGCCGGCACTCTTCATATTTGCAGCACCACCTCCGCGACCGCCACGGCCTCCACGGCCTCTTACTCTCCCTCCTCCTGCTCCTCTACCCTCTTGGCCTTGAGCAGGAGTCCATCTTTCAGGGAGCTTGTAGCAATCGCGCCACATATGTCCGCTCTTGTGACAATAGTGGCACTCGCCGTCGAATCGGCCGCGACCGCGTCCGTAGCTCTTGTTGTCGCCGCCGTATCCGCCAATCCCGCGGCCTCCATTGAAGTTGTTGCTTCCAAATCTGCCTCCCCCTCGTCCTCTGCCCCTTCCACGGCCATACCCTCGGCCGATGCTTGCTTCTCTGGCGCCATCCGCACTCGCCAACTCACGGCGACGGAAGTCCTCTTGAAGGATCGCTCGCTTCACGTCTTCAAGCAAGAGGCGAGGCAAGTCACGATTGAGGTTGATGATGAGCGAGGACCATGAGTCTGGGAATAAGGCCAGTAACTTGGTCTTCTTTTGGAGCTCACTATAGTTCAAATCAGCTACCTCAAGCCACGTCAACAAGTCGAAGAATTTCTGCACCCCTTCTTCAACCGCTTCGTCTTCTTCAATTCGTAGTGCCGCCATTTGCCGTTCCAACACCACCGCTACCGCTGCTGTTGCAGGAGCGTGTATACCCTTGAGATCAGCCCATGCCTTTGGTCCGTTCTCTGGTTTGCGCTGGAATGGCTTGATGTGACGGATTTGGCTGCTCCCCAACACTAGCCCAAGTAGGAGATAGCCTTGTGCGCTCTTCCGCACCCACGGGCTCTTCTCCGGGTCGTTCTCGGGGCGCTTCTCCGTTCATTCCATCACCTCCAGCAGGTCATAGTGGTCAAAGATGTTCTCCATCTTGAAGGACCATTCAGCAAAGTTGTCACCGTTGAACTTGTCAAGCCCAAACACCCTAGGCTCATCCCTAGGTGGGCCAAGACTTGGTTGCATGGGCGCCATGGCTGAATCACGGGGTTGGCCTTGAGCTTGGGCTTCTCCACTGCCACCAGCACCTCTGCCAACCCTTTCCTCAGGTCCAGCCATTGTCGAAACTGCTCCTTGGGGCTCTGATACCACTTGTTATAGACACAATAGGCTTGAATGTGCCTAAAACGAAAGATAGAGTGCACAGTCGGATTTATGCACAGCAGCTTCAAACGTTGATAGCGTTCTGTTCACAGCTGGAAATCACTTAATTCAAATTGGATCTGAAGCGACTTGCACGATTCCATTTAGAATTGACGACGCAAGGTCGGTTTGAACGAACGGCACTATGGCAGCCACTACAGACTTAGAACACAAATGAGGAAGAGTTACGAGTTGGGAATGACTCCCATCTCCTACAAACACCAAGAGCCAAGGTACAATGATGTGGAACAGTGCCACACTGTCCCCAACCACGAAGGGTCTCGAAACTACCCTCCACAAGGGCCTACACCAAGAGAAATGTTACACTACACAAAGTAATGTAACTATTCTCACTATCTTAAAGTTTACCCTTTTGGAGAGCTTCGAAATCACTTGAATCTTGAAACCAAGGCTTTGGTTCTTCAACGAAAATTCTTCCTTGAGTTCTTGGAAGTCTACTGCGCACACCTGCGACACGCCGAACGTTCCACACACGACAAAATAGAAAACCGCACACGACACGCAAACACCGACGTGACACGCGACTAGCGATTACTCACTATTGACTCGACACACACATTATAAACCATGCCTCATCATTCACACACTATTATAAGCATGAAATATATATTATATCATGCCCTCATACCATTCCATGCACACACGCATGCACGCACACGGACAACAAGCCGAATGCAAACCGTAGGGTTGCACCAACAGTCTGCGCTCCCTGGTACTGCGCCTGCCGAGACCTTGCACACCTTTACACTAGACTCAGGTGCTTCACGCTGTTTCTTTCGCGACAGCACCACCCTCACTCCTCTTTCTGCATCTGTACCGGTCAGACTGGCTGACCCCTCCGGGGGCCCAATCGTTGCCCGTTCCTCCACGGTTCTCCCGTGTCCGGCGGTTCCGTCCGGCTCACTGTCAGGCCTTCACCTCCCTTCGTTCTCTACAAACTTGGTGAGTACCGCTGCCCTCCAGGACGCAATGGTCACCACCACCATTCCTTGGGGCCAGCGTGTGTCGATCTGCACGTGTACACGGACGGGCCGCCACCTGGCCACGTTCACTCGTCGGCCTGGGTCGAGTCTGTACACACTTGCTACTGAGCCTCCTCAGGTAGCTGCGTCTGCCCAGGTGTCCGCGTCAGGTCCAGTAGCACCCCCTTGATCGTGTCGCCTCCTGTCGCACCAGACTCTCCTATGGCACCACCACCTTGGTCACCCCTCCCTGCCACGCCTTCGTGGCATGCACTCCCGTCTCCTTGTCTCTGGTTTTCCCAGGTCTCTGCCTCCTCTCCAACCCTCGCCTGCCCCGCCTGCCTTCCTTGCGTCGACGGGCAGCAGCGCGCCGCTCCTCACTCCTCCTCGTTTCCCCCGACGACTGCTCCCCTGCAGACTCTCCACATGGACGTGTGGGGCCCAGCTCGCGTCAGTGGATAGGGCCGCGAGCGCTACTTTCTGCTGGTTGTTGACGACTACACCACGGTCTTCCCCTTACGCAGGAAGGGCGAGGTCGTTGATGTCTTGATCCCTTGGATCCGCGCAGTCCGTCTCCAGCTCTGCGAGCGGTTCCGCCAGGACCTTCCTGTCCTGCGTCTGCACTCTGACAGAGGTGGTGAGTTCTCCTCCGATCTCTTGCGGGACTTTTGTCGTGGGGAGGGCATTCTCCATTCGTTCACGCTTCCAGACTCCCCTAAAAAAAATGGGATTGCTTAGCGCTGCATTGGCTTAGTCATGGAGGTCGCTCGTACGTCCATGATCCATGCGGCTGCTTCCCATTTTCTGTGGCCGTTTGCGGTCCGGTACGCTGCGCATCAGCTCAACTTCTGGCCCCGTGTCTCCTTACTGGAGACCTCGCCCATACTACGTTGGACGGGGGAGGTTGGCGATGCATCGGTGTTTCGGGTCTGGGTTTCTCGTGCCTTTGTTCGCGATACGTCCGCGGACAAGCTCTCCGCCCGTGCTATTCCCTGCGTCTTCCTTGGCTTTCCCCCGGACGTGCCTGGCTGGCAATTTTACCACCCCACCTTGCGCCGTGTATTCCCCTCTCAGGACGTCACGTTTGACGAGTCGGTTCCCTTTTACCGTCTCTTCCCCTACCGCTCTGCCCCTCCCCCAAACCCGCTGCTCTTCCTTGCTCCAGGTCCCCCTCCGGTAGACCCCCTTCCCCCCCAGGGTCTTGCTCCCTGAGGTGTGTCTCAGGTAGACCCTCTCCCTGGTGCTGTGCCTGTTGAGGCAGCTGTCAGCTGAGGTGCTGCTCGAGGTGCTGCGTCTGGGGGTGCTGTGTCTGGGGGTGCGGAGCCTTGGGTGCTGAGTCTGAGGGTGCCGGGTCTGGGGGTGCTGAGTCTGGGGGTGCTGAGCCAGGGAGTGCGGAGCCTGGGGGTGTTGAGCCTGAGGGTGTGGAGCCTGGGGGTGCTGAGTCTGGGAGTGCTGAGCCTCTGGGTACTGCTTCTTCTGGAGGTCCTGCGGGTGCTTCGCCAGGACTCTCTCCCCGGCCGGAGCCTCTCTCTCCCGCAGCAGCTGCGCGAGTGGTTTACTCGGCGCACACACCTTCGGAGTGGAGCTGCTAGAGCTAGAGACACTTCCGCTGGAGACACGGGAGCTGGAGGCGCTGGAGTTACTGCTAGAGCTGGTGGCACCGGAGGTGCTGCAGCTGCTGGTCCTGGAGGTGCTCGTACCAGGGGTAGTGGAGCTGGAGACCCTACGGAGCCTGGAGCTGGAGGCACTGGCGCTGGTGGCACTGGAGCTGGGGGAGCTGGAGCTGGTGGCGTTGGAGCTGGAGGAGCTGGAGCTGGTGGTGCAGGTGGTACTGGTGCTGGAGGCACTGTGCGGCCGCGACCGTACTTCGTTCCCCTGCTTCAGCAGGTGTTTGGTGTCCCTTCTTCTACTGGCCTCCCTCCTCCCGTACCGTGTCCACCGCGTGACCAGTCGCAGCCGCCGTTACAGCCAGCCTCCTCACTGCATGCTTCTTCTCCTTACACTGAGCAGACCGGCAGAATTACAGAGCGTCGTGAGCCTGCGTCTCGTCCTGCCTCCCCTGTTCGCACTGTTCGTCGGGTTTCTCGTCCGCGTCCTCCTCCTTGTTATAGTCACAATAGGCTTGAATGTGCCTAAAACGAAAGATAGAGTGCACAGTCGAATTTCTGCACAGCAGCTTCAAACGTTGATAGCGTTCCGGTCACAGCTGCAAATAAATTGATTCAAATTGGATCTGGAGCATCTTAAATTCGCCTACACTTGGCAATTTAGATTGCACGATTTCATTAAGAATTGACGACGCAACGTCGGTTTGAATGAACGGCACCATGGCAGCCACTATAGACTTAGAACACAAATTAGGAAGAGTTACGAGTTGGGAATGACTCCCAGCTCCTACAAACCCTAAGAGCCGAGTTACAGTGATGTGGAACAGTGCCACACTGTCCCCAACCACGAAGGGTCTCGAAACTACCCTCCACAAGGGCCTGCACCAAAAGAAATGTTACACTACACAAAGTAATGCAACTATTCTCACTATCTTAAAGTTTACCCTTTTTGGAGAGCTTCGAGATCACTTGAATCTTGAAACCAAAGCTCTGGTTCTTCAAGATAAATGCTTCCTTGAGTTCTTGGAATTCCGCTGCGCACACCTGCGACATGCCGAACGTTCCACACACGACAAAATAGAAATCCGCACACGACACGTAAACGACGACGTGACACGCGACTAGCAATAACTCACTATTGACTCGACACACACATTCGAAACCATGCCTCATCATTCACACACTATTATAAGCATGAAATATATATTATCTCATGCCCTCATACCATTCCATGCACACACGCATGCATGCACATGGACAACAAGCCGAATGCAAACCGTAGGGTTGCACCAACACTCCTGTCCCCGGCACCCACGCTATGGCACTTCGTCCTTCCCATGTTCCACTTCGTGTTCCTCTGCCTGCTCCTCCTGAGTCCTCTCTTCCTGCCATCCCTGACCCTGAGTCTGACCGCGCTCGTGCTGCCAGTCCCACTGTCTCTCGTCTCCTCGCCACTGTTGTCACTGACCCTTCTTTTGAGTCCACTACTGCGTGTGCCCTCGTTGTTGAGCTGGTTGACTTTGCTACTGCTTGTCGTCTAGACTACGCCACTGCTCTGCCAGTCCTCCGTACGTCGGGGGTGAGTGTGCTCTTGGCATGGACGACCTTGAGGACAGGCATGAGGATTTTGAGTGTCTTGCAGCTGCTGTACCTCGTTTCGCTTCCATGCTGCTTGCCCCTGGGGAAGACCCGGATGCAACAGACATCTCGACCCCGCGCTCTTACGCAGAGGCGATTACTGGTCCTTACTCCTCTCAGTGGCCGGCAGCCATGGATGCCGAGATGGCATCCTGGAAATCCACATGCACCTACGTCGAGAGAGCTCCCCCGTCTCGGGCGAACATAGTCGATGGCGTGTGGATTTTCAGGGTGAAGCGGCTGCCGCGTTCTCCGCCTGCCTTCAAGGCGCGTTACGTTGCTAGAGGCTTCAGTCAGCGACAGGGAGTCGACTACTTCCAGACATTCTGCCCTACCCCAAAGATGACTACTCTTCGGGTGTTGCTGCACGTTGCTGCTCAGCGTGACTAGGAGTTGCACTCTCTGGACTTCAGTACAGCTTTCATGCAGGGCAGCCTGCACGATGAGATCTGGCTGCGCCGCAAACCTGGCTTCACTGGGTCGTTTCCTGCAGGTACCCAGTGGAGCCTCCGGCGGCCAGTCTACAGTCTCCGTCAGGCGCCTCGCGAGTGGCACAACAAACTGAGGACTACACTTGCGGCTCTGGGGTTTACTCCTTCTACTGCTGATCCGTCTCTGTTTCTACGCACCAACATGTCGCTGCCGCCGTTCTACATCCTCGTGTACGTCGACGACTTGGTTTTTGCCACTGCTGACACTGAGGCACTGACCCTTGTGAAGTCGGAGCTGCAGAAGAGACACACCTGCACTGACCTGGGTGCACTGCGCAACTATCTTGGCTTGCAGATCACCCAGGACAGAGCACGGTGCACCATCACCTTGACTCAATCACACATGGTGCACCAGGTCCTTCAGCGCTTCGGCTTCGAGTTCTCCTCGCCACAGCCCACTCCTCTGTCTACCGGCCACTCGCTCTCAGCTCCACCTTCGGATGAGTCCGTAGAGCCGAGTGGTCCGTACCCAGAGCTTGTGGGTTGCCTCATGTACCTGATGACGTGCACACGACCTGACCTCGCATACCCTCTCAGCCTCCTGGCTCGTTACGTGGCTCCCGGTAGGCACCGAAAGGTGCACTTGGATGCTGCGAAGAGGGTACTACATTACTTGTGCAGTACGTCAGGCATGGGGCTCGTGCTTGGAGGACGGGGTCCAGTTGTCCTCACTGGTCACGCAGACGCTTCTTGGGTTGACGACTCAGCTACGCAGCGGTCGTCATAGGTTTACACCTTCAGCCTCGGTTCCGGCTATGTTTTCTGGTGGTCTACCCGCTCGTCTTCGGTTCTCAGCTCCAGTTGTGAGGCTGAGATCTACGCCGGGGCCATGGCTACACAGGAGCTACGCTGGCTCACCTACGTGCTGACTGACTTGGGCAAGCAACCTCGTTCGCCTTCAGTTCTGTACGTAGACAACAAGGCCATGATTGCCTTGTGTCAGGAGCACAGACTAGAGCACAGAACGAAGCACATCGCTCTGCGATACTTCCTTGCTCGAGAGTTGCAGCAGCGTGGCCAGCTTCATCTTGCGTACGTGGCCACTAGGGCCAACACTACTGATATATTCACCAATGCACTTCCGTCTGGTGATCATCAGCGCTTCTCTACCGTGTTAGGCCTTGTGCCTACTCTGCCTCACTTGCTCAGTAGGTGACTTTGCTTGTACTGTGATCTATATATATACTTGCATGCTTACACTTGCTAGGGTATGATCACTGTATTGTTTGTTCTCTTTCATATAACTCTGCATGTGAACTGGCCTCGTGGCCCTTTCCTTGCGCTCAGACTGTGTGGTGACGTTGTGATCCACCCTGAGCTTGCTTTGCTTTTCTTGACTGGTCTTGTGACCACTTGTTCTCCCCCACTTTGCCTATGGTGGTGTGTCAGAATGTTATAGTGCTTACATTTGTGTAGGCTATAGTGGGGTAGCCCATAAGGGGTACAACCCAATTAGGGTTAGTACGTGTACCCAAGTTTTGTTCAATGCATCCATTCTCGTTCGTTAGTTTGACAGAACAATGTTTGATGGAGCGATGGGGGCAGGTGGGGGAGAGACAAGGGTGGTAGCGGCTGGGGTTTCAGAGGGGTAAGGGCTTGTGGCTAGAAGGGAGGTAGCTGGGACAAAGAGGGCAGGTGAGACATCGCATGAGGCAAGAGTGGCAAGGGGTGAGATAGAGGAGGCTGCTTCATTGGTATACGGGCTAGTTGGGCCAGGGCATGCGACAATGGCGAGATCAGCGGAGGCGGATAAGGGAGGAGAAGGATGGCCAACTGCTAGGACAGAGGGGGGCATGGAGACTACGGCAAGGGGGGTGGTATTGTAAGCTGTAGCAAATGGGGGCATGAGAGGAGCAGGTTGGGTGAAACACGTGACTGAAGGGGTAGGGGAGGAGATGGGGGTAGCTTCTCTTAGGTTTGGAAGACCAACTGGGACAGAGCAAGGCGTTGTCGGATGAGGACTAGGATTGGACAAAGGGGGAGTAGGAGGGCTGGAAGCAGAGGCAATTAGGGGCGGGGCTGCGGGGCCAAAGGAGGGGGAAGCCGTAGTGCTAGCAGTTGAAGGAATGATAGGGGTGGGGTAGAGCTGAGCACAAGACAAAAGGGATAGGGGGGAGCTGATGGAGGGAGCCTTCTGTTTAAGGGTTTGGTTGTGTTAGAGGGGGGCAGGGCAAGATAGGGGGGGTGGAGGGGGGCTGCCAGGAGGTATAAGAAGGGTGGAAGTAGCAGTGTGCCAACAACGACAGCAAGAATAGTGCAATGGGGAGGGGTAGGGGAGGGGGGGACGGCTAGAGGTGAGTGGTTGAGGGGCTTGGAGATAGGGGGGAAAAGTGGGGGGAATGGAGATAGTTAGGACACTATTTTGGACAGTAAAGTATGGTTGGTGTATTATCGATTTTGATCATGACACTACATGATTTTGTACAATGCATGTGTTAGATAACGCATAGAGGAGATCAACATCCACCAAGAAAATATGTACTGTATTGTGAGCATTGCTATAGAGGAAATAGAGAAGTATGGAGATCAGAAGAAACAGTATGCCAACATGCAAGGCCGTCTTGAAAAAAAGAAAAAAGACTGGCCCAAAAATGAAGCATCCACACTAAAGGGGTTATGTTCATTTAGGATCTTGGTACCTGTACCTAAACATTGCTGCATTTGTGTGCAATCTGCTACACCGAAGCATGCAGACACGTGCGTGCGATTGAGAGGGAGTAGGTTAAGAAGCTGGTGCATGATTAATATCCTCATAGTATAGTTAGGGCGCGTGACGTTTTCTCTTTCAATCGTCCAGACGGAGGCCCCGTCCGGACTGTTGTAGGGTTACAGAGATCGCAAGAGTTCGTTAATGACCTCGCTAGACCTCTCGCGACGTCGCGACTGACCGGACCGAAACTGACACTTTTCTGTCTACGCTTTGTTCGTTCTACCTTGCTGACACCGTCCGGACAGCCTTACGGACCGCCCAATTCTCCTCTCATGCCATTGGCGTGCGAAACTCAGTTTTATGCAAACCTGGCGACACGATTTTCCTCTTGCGCATTTGAACATTTCAATGCAGTTTGGCGATTTTGGCGATGCGCCAGCGATTTTTGTAATGCGCGTTACTGTTTGCAAGTCTCTAATTTTGAAAAAGCAAAAAAGCTACACATTTGAGGTCCTAACCCCCTATTGTCCGGACCTGAATCCCAATTGTACGGATAGAGCTCCGTCCGACCGGTTTGGGGGCTGCGTCCGGACACTTGACCAAGATAGAAAAAGTTACGCGCCCTTAGACCCGTTGGTCTTCAAAAGATGGTGAAAGAAAATTAGGCATGGACTGCTGCTATAGTACGTGTGATCGATCAATGAATGATATCATTCACGATGACTTTTTAGGTGGAGATTCCGATTTCCAGTGCATAAGCAACATCTTCAATGTGTTTATGTCAAGTGTTGTATCTATGATGCTGAAAGGGGGGACGTTTTATCAGGCCACTGTGGTGTATCATGGAAATTGAAATATAGTCAGAAAATTGCTTCGTAGTCCTCTCTATTGATGGTTGTCGCAACAAGGAAATTTGTATGGACATATTCTAAACGCATGCATGATCGATGATTGTCATAAGCTGATGAGGCTAAGGAGTGCGTCGGTAGAAGGTGAGAATGGCGACTCGTCAGGGTTTTTTTAAAGCTGAGCGCATTTGCCACTGAGATCAGTGTTGCGATCAGATGTTGATCGTACCTAGGATCACCTCAGGAAGGTTCGCAAACGTCTGAGTAGTGGTGGGCCCTTGACCTCAATAGCAGAGTGGATGTAAAATGCTTGAGATGATAATAACATGCGAATACAGGAATGTAAATAAGAGTACAAGGGAATTCGAATCGACCTAGGCTAGCCATGTACTCTAAGGGGTACATTCCTTTATTGCAGCGAAACCCAACCGTGCGACTCCAGACGGTTACAAACTGCCTGGTCAGAATCCTCGTCACTGCTGCTGCCTGATGTTGTCTGCCCGACGGTCCAGATCCCTTCGCAACCGTACGACCCTTCGCGTCACTTCCACCTCTTCGTCTTCATCCTCGGTAGTGTGTGCTGTGGTAAGGAGTGCACAGTATTGCTTCATCTTTTGCTATTCGTAACACCCCCCTTCACTCTTGGCCGCAGCGAGTCTTGACCCGCTTGACTACTCCGCTGAGCTCAGAGCAGTGCTGGTACTGGTGACGTGACAGTGGCTTCGCGAGGAAGTCGGCTGCCATGTCACCCGTCGGACAATAGGTGAGGTCAACCTTGCCCTTGTCGACTTCATCCTTGACGAAGAAGTACCGCAGCGCGATGTGTTTGGTGCGGTTGGCGAACCCAGGCTTGTTCGCGATCCTAATCGCGCTCTGATTGTCGCAGTGCAGGCAAAAATTCGCCGAGGCTGGAATTTTTGCCTCTTGGAGCAGCTCCTGAAGATAGAGGCCTTTGCGAACGGCTGCTGTTGCTGCGATGAATTCAGCTTCCGCTGATGACAGGGCAACTAGCTCCAGTTTCTGCGAATTCCAGTAGATGGGGCCGCTGGGCTCGAGGCGGAAGAGGAAGCCTGTCCTGGACCGTCGATTGTTGGGGTCAGCGGCATGATCAGCGTCCACGTAGCCGATGAGGTTGAAGGACGAGGTTGGGATGGTGGAGTAGCAGAGCCCAACATTGGGCATGGAGATGAAGAATTGAAGTGCCCGCTGAAGATGTAGCAGATTCTCAGCCGTTGGTTTGCGAGAGTACTGAGCCAACTGGCTCGCGATGTAGGAGACATCGGGCCTGCAGGTAACAGAGGCAAAGAGTAGGCATCCCAGCTGCTGCTGGTAGGTATGAAGCCCAGCAGGGGACAGGGCTTTGTTGTCAGGCTTGTGGTTGGGTCCTGGAGTGCGGTAAGGGGTGGAGAGTGGTGCAGGTGCAACGTTGAAGCGCTTGCCAAGTTCCTCTGCATACTTGGCTGCTGAGAGATGAATGGCTTCTGGTGAGTAGGAGATGTTGAGCTCGAGAAAGTGATTCACGCCGTGGTTGCAGGTGATGTCGACGCGCTCTGCAAGACTTTTCTCGAACTGCTCAAGAAGTTCGTTGCTCGATCGTGTGTAGAGGAGATCGTCGACGTAGACCGTGAGTAGAATGTATTCGCCGCGGAAATCGCGGCGATACATGCCGGGGTCGTGAGGCAGCTGCTTGAAGCCTATCTCAAGCAGGATGTTGTGCAGGTACTGCTGCCAGAGCCTTGGCGCCTGTTTAATCACGTAAAGGGACTTTCGCAGCTGGCACACGCGTGAATCTCCCTCGCCGTATGTGTGCGGCTGCTCCACGTAGATTACAGCATCTACTAATGCGTAGAGAAACGCGTTCTTCACATCAATCTGGCGAAGCGGGAGGTGTCGTGCGACAGCGATGACGAGGAGAATTCTGACGGAGGTGTGACGGCTGACCAGCGCAAACGTCTGGTCGAAGTCGATGCCGTGCCTCTGGTCGTAGCCACGTACAACCCAGCGCGCCTTGAATCGTTCAATCGTGCCGTCCACTGCGGTCTTCACACGGAAGACCTATTTCCCGGAGAGAATCCTTCTCCCCTTGATTGCCGCTCAATCGACGAGCACCCAGGTATCGCAGGACTCAAGTGCCTTGATTTCCACATCCATCGCTTTGCGCCATTCCTTACTGTGTGGTCCTGTGAGTGCTTAGCGCGGATTCTTCGGTTCGATGACACGCGGCGCCGTTGACGTGGCGGTGTGGAGCCCGAGAAATTGTAGTCTGGAAACGGTGCTGTCGTGGCGGTGCTGCGGGATGACTTCCTGCACGTCGTCATCGTCGCTTTCTGGTTCAAGTGGTGCTGGCCGTGCTGCGCCTCTGCCACTTCCGCTTCCGCCTCCGCCTGCTGCGCTTGCTCCTCCTCCAGGAGAATCGTCGTCGTCGTCGTCGTCATCACGGCGATCGCATCTTGTGAACTCGCATCTGGGGTCCTGCTCCAGAATGGCTACTGCAGCTTCGTCCTCAGGTGAAGCGTAGCTGTGTCCGTCGTTGGCGTAGACGCGATTCGCGTTCGCCTACTCGTCTTCACGAAATTGCCAAAGGAGGAGCCGCTCGTGGAAGATGACGTCATGCGCATTCTTGATCGTCTGACTCATGAGATCCAAGATGGGCCATGCTTTGTGTTCGTGGCTGATGCCGAGGTGAATCCCCCAGCACGCGCAACTTGTAAATTTCCCGATGGTTGATGTTGGCGGGCGGTACTGCACCATGCACCCCCAGACATGGAGCATCGATGTGTTGCCCTTGGTCCCTGTCCATTTCACATGCGGTGATGAGTTGCCGGTGATGGCCGTGGTCGACAGCACGTTGTGCACTCGCACGTCGTGGTGCATTGCGTAGGTCCAGTAGGTTGGTGGAAGCTTCGACTGCTTCATCAACGCCCGCACCTTGATCCTGAGCGTGCGGTTCGTGCGCTTGGCTACGCCTTGCTGCTGGTGCGCGTAGGGGAGGGAAACATGACGCTCGATTCCCTTCTTCGCCCGGTAATCCTGCATCTCCTTGCTCCTGAACTCCGCTGCGCCGTCATATTGCCAGATATTAAGTTTCTCCTCGGATTGCCGCTGCGCGTGTGCCAACCATAGACGAAACACTTCGTATGCTCTGCTGCGCGCCTCCACGTTTATGACCCACATGTAGCGCGTTCCAGCGTCGACGAAGGTGAGCGTATACAGCTCATCATTAATTCCGCAGTGTCCTATGTTGAGGAAGTCACTGTATACCTTCTCCAATATTGCGTAGCGATTGGTTCTGGGCTCGAGCAGGGGGAACAGTTGGTGGCTTAGCGCGGCTTCGGGGCAGACGGTGCAGTTGCGCGGATGTGCCGCGCCCCTTACTTCGGTGCCATCAGGGCGCAGGAGTGCGCCAGGCGCAAACACGCAGGCCTCGATGCAGTTCTTCAGCGTTACGCGCGAGGGGTGACCGAGGCGCTGGTGCCAGATGGTATCGTCGGCGCGGAATCCAGAGGTGCGCATGTAGCATGCGTGTGCTTCTGCAGGGTCCTCGTCAGGTGCTTGGGCAGGTTCCGCCGCTGTTTCTTCAGCTTCATCGTCTCCGTTCGCCATCGTCAGCATCAGCGCAAGAAATTCCCTGTCGAGATTGTTGGAGAGGGGAATATTAGTTCCAGAGATAGTTCTAGGGAAGAAGGTTGGTTCGCGCGGCTCGGGGGCAGGTCCGTAGACAGTGCGACGCGAAGTAAAGGGCTCGTTGCCCCAGTCGATGGTGTCCCAAGGATCACTTCCTGGCTGGATGTCAGGTGGGGGTAGCGCAGGTGTAGCACGGCGCAGAGGTCGACCAAGAGGAACAACTGGAGGTTCCGCCTCGATTTCCTCTTCTTCCCCCCTTTTGGTCCTCGCGGGAAGCCCCCCAGCCTTCGCCGAAAGTGCCCCATCCGCTTGTCTCGCCGCCAGTTGCTGCTCCCCCGGTGTCGCTCGTGCCCCATCCGCCGGCGCTTCCCGACCCCCCTTCATTGGAGGAGCTCTCCTGTTCTCCCCATCTGCTCCAGGCGAATGTGCCACGCGACTCTGCAAGACTCCGTTGGCGAAGCTCTTCCGCTTCGCGACGCGCCAGTTACTCCTCTTGTGCCACGGTAAACTTCTTCGTAGAGTCGCGCTGGTGAGAGTATCCAGAAATTTCTCCTTTGTGTAGGGTCGCGGGACTCCTTGTGCATCGAAGGTGCCGACGCTGGTGCCACGCAGCATGCCCCAAAGATGTTGTGATACAGGTCTAGGGAAGGGATTTTCCTCTGTGCCGAAGACGACGCGTGTGGCGGTTTCAAGCTCCAGGTTGGACAGTCCTTCTTGTCAGAATAATGAACGAGAATGAATGAACTAGCAAAGAGTTGGGTACAAATACCCCTTATGGGCTACCCCACTACAGCCTACACAATGTAAGCTATATATAAGTTTGACACACCCCCATAGGCAAAGTGGGGGAGAACAATTGGTCACAAGACCAGTCAAGAAAAGCAAAGCAAGCTCAGGGTGGATCACAAAGTCACCACACAGTTCGAGCACAAGCAAAGGGCCACAAGGCCAGTTCACATGCAGAGTTATATAAAAGAGAACAAACAATACAGTGATCATACCCTAGCAAGTACAAGCATGCAGGTATATATATATATCACAGTACAAGCAGAGTCAAGCAGTAAGCAAGGCAAAGTAGGCACAAGGCCTTAACACAGTAGATAAGCACTGATGATCAGCAGGCGGAAGTGCCTTGGTGAATACATCAGCAGTGTTGGCCCTAGTGGCCACGTACGCAAGACGAAGCTGACCACGTTGCTGCAACTCTCGAGCAAGGAAGTATCGCAGAGCGATATGCTTCGTTCTGTTCTCCAGTCTGTGCTCCTGACACAAGGCAATCATGGCCTTGTTGTCTACGTACAGAACTGAAGGCGAACGAGGCTGCTCTCCCAAGTCACTCAGCAGGTAGGTGAGCCAGCGTAGCTCCTGTGCAGCCATGGCCCCTGCATAGATCTCAGCCTCACAACTAGAGCTGAGAACCGAAGACGAGCGGGTAGACCGCCGGGAAATAGAACCGGAACCGAGGCTGAAGGTGTAACCACGTGACGACCGCTGCGTAGCTGAGTCGTCAGCCCAAGAAGCGGCGGCGTGATCAGTGAGGACAACTGGACCCCATCCTCCAAGCACGAGCCCCATGCCCGACGTGCACAAGTAACACACTACCCTCTTCGCAGCATCCCAGTGCACCTTTCGATGCCTACCGGGAGCCACGTAGCGAGCCAGGAGGCTGAGAGGGTACGCGAGCTCAGGTCGAGTGCATATCATCAGGTACATGAGGCAACCCACAAGCTCTGGGGAAGGACCACTCGGCTCTACGGACTCGTCCGAAGGTGGAGCTGAGAGCGAGTGGCCGGTAGACAGAGGAGTGGGCTGTGGCGAGGAGAACTGGAAGCCGAAGCGCTGAAGGACCTGGTGCACCATGTGTGACTGAGTCAGTGTGATGATGCGCCGTGCTCTGTCCCGGGTGATATGCAAGCCAAGATAGCTGCGCAGTTCACCCAAGTCAGTGCAGGTGTGTCTCTTCTGCAGCTCCAACTTCACAAGGGTCAGTGCCTCAGGGTCAGCAATGGCAAAGACGAGGTCGTCGACATACACGAGGACATAGAGCGACGGCAAGGAGGAGTTGGTGTGTAGAAACAGCGACGGGTCAGCAGTAGAAGGACCAAACCCAAGAGCTGCAAGTGCAGTCCTCAGTGTGTCGTGCCATTCGCGAGGCGCCTGGCGGAGACCGTAGACTGACCGCCGGAGGCTCCACCGGGTACTTGCAGTAAACGACTCAGTGAAGCCAGGTGGGCGGCGTAGCCAGATCTCCTCGTGAAGGCTGCCCTGCATGAAAGCTGTACTGAAGTCCAGAGAGTGCAACTCCTAGTCACGCTGAGTAGCGACGTGCAGCAACACCCGAAGAGTAGTCATCTTTGGGGTGGGGGAGAAGGTCTGGAAGTAGTCAACCCCCTGTCGCTGACTGAAGCCTCGAGCAACGTAACGCGCCATGAAGGCAGGCGGAGAACCCGGCGGCCGCTTCACCCTGAAAATCCACATGCCATCGACTATGTTCACCCCAGGTGGGGGGAACTTGTCGACGTAGGTGCCTGTGGACTTCTACGATGCCATCTCGGCATCCATGGCTTCTTGCCACTGAGAGGAGTAAGGACCCGTAATCGCCCTTGACCCAGCACCCTCAGACTCTGCACACCCCGGCACCGCACCCCCAGACGCAGCACCCCCAGTCGCAGCACCTGAGCCGACAGCTACCTAGACAGGCACAGTACCAGGGAGAGGGTCTACCTGAGACACACCTGAGGGAGCAGGACCTGGGGCAGGAGGGGGTCTACCGGAGGGGGACCGGGAGCAAGGAAGAGCGGCGGGGGCGGTGGAGGGGCAGAGCGGTAGGGGAAGAGACAGAAAAACGGAACCGAATCGTCAAACGTGCCGTCCTAAGAAGGGAGGACACGACGCGAGGTGGGGTGGTAAAACTGCCAGCCAGGCACGTCAGAGACAAAGCCAAGGAAGACGCAGGGGATAGCACGGGCGGAGAGCTTGTCCGCAGACTTATCGCGAACAAAGGCACGAGAACCCCAGACCCGAAACACCGATGCATCACCAACCTCCCTCGTCCAACGTAGTATGGGCGAGGTCTCCAGTAAGGAGACACGGGGCCAGAAGTTGAGCTGATGCGCAGCGTATCAGACCGCAAACGGCCACAGAAAATGGGGAGCAGCCGTATGGATCATGGACGTACGAGCGACCTCCATGACTAAGCCAATGCGGCGCTAAGCAATACCATTTTGCTGAGGGGAGTCTGGAAGCGTGAACGACTGGAGAATGCCCTCCCCACGACAAAAGTCCCGCAAGAGATCGGAGGAGAACTCACCACCTCTGTCAGAGTGCAGACGCAGGACAGGAAGGTCCTGGCGGAACCGCTCGCAGAGCTGGAGACGGACTGCGCGGATCCAAGGGATCAAGACATCAACGACCTCACCCTTGCTGCGCAAGGGGAAGACCGTGGTGTACCGCATGTAGTCGTCAACAACCAGCAGAAAGTAGCGCTCGCGGCCCTATCCACTGACGCGAGCTGGGCCCCACACGTCCATGTGGAGAGTCTGCAGGGGAGCAGTCGTCGGGGGAAACGAGGAGGAGTGAGGAGCGGCGCGCTGTCGCCCCTCGACGCAAGGAAGGCAGGGCGGGGCAGGCGAGGGCGGCAAGGGAGGCAGAGACCTGGGAAGACCAGAGACAAGGAGACGGGAGTGCATGCCACGAAGGCGTGGCAGGGAAGGGGTGACCCAAGCAGTGGTGCCACAAAAGTGTCTGGTGCGACAGGAGGCGACACGAGCAAGAGGCGGCTACCTGAGCAGACGCAGCTACCTGAGGAGGTTCGGTAGCGAGTGTGTATAGAATCGACCCTGGCCGACGAGTGAACGTGGCACAGTGACGCCCCGTCCGTGTACACATGCAGATCGACATATGCTGACCTCCAGGAGTGGTGGTACTGACCATCGCGTCCTGGAGGGCTGTGTTACTCACCAAGTTTGTAGAGAACGAGGGGAGGTGAAGACCTGACAGTGAGCCGGACGGAACCGCCGGACACGGGAGGACAGTGGAGGAACGGGCAACGATTGGGCCCCCGGAGGGGTCAGCCAGTCTGACCGGGACAGGTGCAGGGAGAGGAGTGAGGGTTGTGCTGTCACGAAAGAATCAGCGTGAGGCACCTGAGTCCAACATGAAGGTGTGCAAGGCATGAGCAGGCGCAGTACCAGGGAGAGTACCAGACTCACTAGCACCTAGAGCAGCAGCTGCTATATCTGGGTCAGGTGGCACACACCAATAACAGTCACCCTCAGCACTAGCAAACAAAGCATACATAGCAGAAAGTATAGCATCAAAGTCTAGGTCAAGGATAGCAACTCCAGACCTAAGCAGATCTGCCCAGCGAGGGTGCTCGACCTTGTCACCAAACTCAGCACGCCAGGCGTCGTCGAGGCGGGAGAAGTAGCGGTGCTGAGTGTGAAATCTCCCGCATATCTGACCAGCACAGTCACCTGTACGAATGACATACGGGCAGCTATCACTATTCTCAGACGTCCCACGCTGAAGCAACCACTCACGAAGCTGCTAGGGCGACTGGGTCTCGCTCCGACGCTGCTGGTGCTGCCGCTGGCCACCGCCAGGGCCTCCACGCCGAGTTCCAGTCCTACCGCCACCAGTCCCACCGCCGCCACTGCCGCCACTCCCACTGCTGCCTCCACCGCCGCCACCAGAGCCCCCAGTCCCGCCACCAGTCCCACCGCCGCCACCACCTCCACTGCCTCCACCACCTCCACTGCTGCCCCCACCACCACTCCCGCTGCCACCTCCACCACCACCGCTGCCACCTCCACCACCCCCGCCACCCTTGCCCTTGCTGCTGCGTCGCTTCGCACTAGCAGAAGCAGCCGTGACGTCCTCAGCAACAGGGATGTCTGCAGCAGCAGCAGCAGAGGTGTAGGAGGGGGCAAGGGGGCAGGGGGAGCACCCCTCAAAGAAGGGCGGGCGCGGAGTGCCACGAGCAGCACCTACAGCAACTGCACTAGTCTCAGCTGCGAGGAGATGCTGCTCGAGTAGGTCAACAGTGAGGGAGGTGGGGTCAAGGGAGAGAAAGTGGTCCCTGACAGGGAGAGGGTGATGAACATCGGGGGCTGGTTCTTGTCAAGGAACTCAGCAGGGACGGTAGCGCGGTAGCGAGCGTCGCTAGTGCGCAGGTGGGAAACAAGGTCCTCTATTGTGGCAAAAGCTGACAGCTCGGGGAACAGGTAGGGCAGTAGAAGTCGGCCTAGAGCAGCAGTGGCAGGCGAGAAGTAGCGGGCGGCTACAGCATCGTACAGGGCCTGTGCTGTCCTGTGCTGTCCAAAGTGAGCGCATTCGGCTAACGGCAGGTGGTTGCGAATGGCTAAGCGGGCAGCAGCGTCGCGAGTAAGCCACTGTGAGCAAGTCGCACTGTCTGCTGTGGCGGGAGGGGCGGTAGCGGCGCCTGACGCGAGGTCAAACAAGGAAACACTGTCCTTAGAATCGCTCAGTAGGTACAGTTGCGGGTCGTCGAGTCATGTGTGAAGCTGAATCGGTCTGCCCTCATGATCGAACGCGAGAACTCGAAGCGAAGCCATAGTGGCGCAGCACGAAGGAGCAGCAGTAGCAGTAGTAGTAGCAGCAGTAGCAGTAGCAGCAGTAGCAGCAGTAGGAGCAGAAGCAGCAGCAGCAGAGGGGCCGAGGGGCCGTGGGGCTAGGAACGAAGGGGCCGAGGGGCCGGGGGCCTAGGGGCGATGGGCCGCGGGGCCAGGGGCGAAGGGGCCGAGGGGCCGAGGGGGGCCGGGGACCTAGGGGCGACGGGTCAGAGGGCCAGGAACGAAGGGGGCCGAGGGGCCAAGGGGCCGGGGGCCTAGGGGCGACGGGCCGCGGGGCCAGGAATGAAGGGGCCGAGTGGCCGAGGGGCCGGGGGCCTAGGGGCAACGGGCCGCGGGGCCAGGAATGAAGGGGGCCGAGGGGCCAAGGGGCCGGGGGCCTAGGGGCGTCAGGCCGCGGGGCCAGGAACTAAGGGGCCGAGGGGCCGAGGGCCTAGGGGCGTCGGGCCGCGGGGCCAGGAACGAAGGGGGGGCCGAGAGGCCGGGGGCCTAGGGGCGTCGGGCCATGGGGCCAGGAACGAATGGGGCCGAGGGGCGAGGGGCCTCGGGGCCAGGGGTGAAGGGGCCGAGGGGCCGGGGGCCTAGGGGTGACGGGCCGCGGTGCCAGGATTAAAGTGGGGCCGAGGGGCCGGGGGCCTAGGGGCGACGGGCCGTGGGGCCAGGAACGAAGTGGGCCGAGGGACCGGGGGCCGAGGGCGACGGGGCCTAGGGCGATGGGGGGCCGCGGGGCCGCTGGTCGACGGGGCCTAGGACGACGGTGGGGGGCCGCGGGGCGACGGGGCCTAGGGCGACGGGGGCCGCGGGGCGACGGGGCCTAGGGCGACGGGGGGCCGCGGGGTGACGGGCGACGGTCGGGCCTAGGGGGGGGGTCGACGGGCGACGGGCCGCGGGGCCGGGGCCTAGGCTAGGGGCGACGGGCCGCAGGGCCAGGGGCGACGGGCGACGGGTAGGCCTAGGAGCCTACGGGTCGCGACAGGAAGTAGGGGCAGCACGAGGGCTGCAGAGGGCTACTAGCGGGGTAGCGCTGTGGTGGGCCCAAGGAGAAAAACCGGTCCTAGCGGAGGACCTGCTCTAAAACCATGTCAGAATAATGAACGAGAATGAATGAACTAGCAAAGAGTTGGGTACAAGTACTAACCCTAATTGGGTTGTACCCCTTATGGGCTACCCCACTACAGCCTACACAATGTAGGCTATATATAAGTTTGACACTTCTTCAGGCAGTGCTTCCCACTCTGCTTCAGGGATGGCGGCAAGACCACGGCCGGCAATCGCGCTCGTTGAGGCTGTGGGCGTATGGCAATCTCTGCAGATGCCGTCGGGGTCGGGGTCGTGCAGCGCCACCTCGTGCGGGTGAGCGTGATGCAGCACCCACAGTCTTCCATCAGGATGTTTCCAGTCGCGGTGGTGAATGTGTTCGAAGCGCAGGGGGACGAGGTCGATGAGCTCCTGTGAATCACCGCTGCAGTCGGGAATACTGAAGTCGAGGATGTAAACGCCGTTTTCGGAGTGCACTTGTCCGATCTGCTTGCGCGTCTTGTTCGGCATCGTGTAGTGGAGTAGGATGTCACGTGTCTCGGGTTCGGTGCTGAGGTCGACTCCGCAATCCATGAGTTGCGCGGCTGAGAGGAGATTAAAGCGCAAATTTTGCACGATCAGCACGTCGTTCAGTGTGATTTGCATCATGCTCCCTTGGGCCTTGAGCACCACGATTCCTTGCGCACTTGCGCGCAGGCACGTATTGTTCACCACGGTGACATAGGTCACGGCGGGGGTGGAGACGGCGTTGGATATGTAACGCTCAAAACCAACCATATGCTGCCCACAACAGCTATCCAGGTACCATGTGTTGTAGCGCCTGTTGTTGTTACGTGCGAGCAGCGCCAGTCGCAAGGTAACGATATGCGGTGTGTCAAATTTGAGAAATTGCTCGCGCGAGATCCAATCGATCGGAGCTGCCCGCTGATCAAGTATGTGCGGGGGACGTTCAAGCAGCGGGACCGGGAGATTCCAGTCCTGTTCGTCGTCGTTGGTGAAATCCTGGTGCTTGCTGAACGGATTGTTGTTCGAACGCTCCGATTGGCTGGTGTGCTGGCTCAGGTGACGGTGAACGTGCGCGGGGACGACGTCATCCGCTTGTCGTTGTCATGTTGCCTATGACATTGCGGACTGGGGCAGTCTGTGGCGACTACTGCTGCTGATGCTGAACGGCTGGGTTCAGGTTGCGCGGTGGGGGTTGGTGCCCCTGGGCTTGACGCATGTCGTTTTGTGCGTCTTGTCGGCCGGACCTGTTGCTCGGATTGGTCTGACGAGGGCGAGATCGGAATTTGCATTGATCTGCCAGGTGCCCAAAATTTCTGCAAATCTTGCAGTAAAGGCGCCGTGGCCGTCGCTCCTCCGTGTTGTCGGCATAGAAAGCGAGGCGTTCCCGGTCTCCTCGCGGTGCTGGTCGCTGCTGATCCATATCCCTTTGTTCGACAAGAAGGGCGGCTCATAGGGCGGCCTCCGAGATGACCCCCTGCTCTCAGAGAAGCGCCTTGCAGGGCCGCCACTCTGGTCCGAGCCCTTGAAGCACGATGTTCACAAAAATCTCCTCTGAGATCGTGGTTCCCAATTTCGCGATTTGATCGCATAAGCTTCGACAGAGGTTCATGTAGCTGTTGACCTTCTCCCCTAAGGCCATTTTAGTCTCTAGTAGCTGCTGGAGCAGGCGGCTCGATGAAACCGAATCTTGCGGTTGGTACACAACGTTTAGATGGCGCCAAGCATCGAGGGCTGGAGCAGGAGTCGTCTTGTACGAGCGAATGCTCAACTGCTTTGCCGGCGACATATTCCGCAAGAGGACGCCGTACGCCATCAAGCACTCGTTGTAGTACTGCACCCGTGTGTCAGCAGTGTCCTCAGCGGGTCCCGGGTAGCTCCCGTCGAAGTAATGAATTATCTGGGCGTTTTGCAGCAGTAGTTCCAACTCGAAGCTCCACGTATAGAAGTCTCTGCCGTCAAAACACACATTTGTCTTTATTTTAGATATGCTAAAAAACCTTGATTGCGCAGAGAGAATTGCTTCTTTGCTGGGACGGGAAATCTTGGGTGTTGAGCCATTTGTGTCGAGGGAGAAGGTGTGCGGGGCGGTATTGTGGCCGTTCGAGGCCGGTTGAGTCGGTTGGGAAGATGTTCCCGAGTCGCCATTCCGCAATGTTTGGAGTTGTTGCTCCATGCTGGTGAGTCGCTGAAGCATCTGTGCGAGGGCGGCGGTTTCAATCATCGTCGTTTCCTCGCTTGTCGCAGCCGGGTTGGTCTGCGCTTCAGCCGCCAGATTCGTATGACCACCAGATCCTCCGGCCATTCTCGCGCGCGAGCGTGTGCCGGATGCCACTTTCCGTTCGCCAAAGATTTCGGAGGTGGCAGTGCGAAGGATTCCCGAGTTGCTCTCATACCATGTTGCGATCAGATGTTGACCGTACCTAGGATCACCTCAAGAAGGTTCGCAAACGTCTGAGTAGTGGTGGGCCCTTGACCTCAATAGCAGAGTGGATGTAAAATGCTTGAGATGATAATAACATGCGAATACAGGAATGTAAATAAGTGTACAAGGGAATCCGAATCGACCTAGGCTAGCCATCTACTCTAAGGGGTACATTCCTTTATTGCAGCGAAACCCAACCGTGCGACTCCAGACGGTTACAAACTGCCTGGTCAGAATCCTCGTCACTGCTGCTGCCTGATGTTGTCTGCCCGACGGTCCAGATCCCTTCGCAACCGTACGACCCTTCGCGTCACTTCCACCTCTTCGTCTTCATCCTCGGTAGTGTGTGCTGTGGTAAGGAGTGCACAGTATTGCTTCATCTTTTGCTATTCGTAACACCCCCCTTCACTCTTGGCCGCAGCGAGTCTTGACCCGCTTGACTACTCCGCTGAGCTCAGAGCAGTGCTGGTACTGGTGACATGACAGTGGCTTCGCGAGGAAGTCGGCTGCCATGTCACCCGTCGGACAATAGGTGAGGTCAACCTTGCCCTTGTCGACTTCATCCTTGACGAAGAAGTACCGCAGCGCGATGTGTTTGGTGCGGTTGGCGAACCCAGGCTTGTTCGCGATCCTAATCGCGCTCTGATTGTCGCAGTGCAGGCAAAAATTCGCCGAGGCTGGAATTTTTGCCTCTTGGAGCAGCTCCTGAAGATAGAGGCCTTTGCGAACGGCTGCTGTTGCTGCGATGAATTCAGCTTCCGCTGATGACAGGGCAACTAGCTCCAGTTTCTGCGAATTCCAGTAGATGGGGCCGCTGGGCTCGAGGCGGAAGAGGAAGCCTGTCCTGGACCGTCGATTGTTGGGGTCAGCGGCATGATCAGCGTCCACGTAGCCGATGAGGTTGAAGGACGAGGTTGGGATGGTGGAGTAGCAGAGCCCAACATTGGGCATGGAGATGAAGAATTGAAGTGCCCGCTGAAGATGTAGCAGATTCTCAGCCGTTGGTTTGCGAGAGTACTGAGCCAACTGGCTCGCGATGTAGGAGACATCGGGCCTGCAGGTAACAGAGGCAAAGAGTAGGCATCCCAGCTGCTGCTGGTAGGTATGAAGCCCAGCGGGGGACAGGGCTTTGTTGTCAGGCTTGTGGTTGGGTCCTGGAGTGCGGTAAGGGGTGGAGAGTGGTGCAGGTGCAATGTTGAAGCGCTTGCCAAGTTCCTCTGCATACTTGGCTGCTGAGAGATGAATGGCTTCTGGTGAGTAGGAGATGTTGAGCTCGAGAAAGTGATTCACGCCGTGGTTGCAGGTGATGTCGACGCGCTCTGCAAGACTTTTCTCGAACTGCTCAAGAAGTTCGTTGCTCGATCGTGTGTAGAGGAGATCGTCGACGTAGACCGTGAGTAGAATGTATTCGCCGCGGAAATCGCGGCGATACATGCCGGGGTCGTGAGGCAGCTGCTTGAAGCCTATCTCAAGCAGGATGTTGTGCAGGTACTGCTGCCAGAGCCTTGGCGCCTGTTTAATCACGTAAAGGGACTTTCGCAGCTGGCACACGCGTGAATCTCCCTCGCCGTATGTGTGCGGCTGCTCCACGTAGATTACAGCATCTACTAATGCGTAGAGAAACGCGTTCTTCACATCAATCTGGCGAAGCGGGAGGTGTCGTGCGACAGCGATGACGAGGAGAATTCTGACGGAGGTGTGACGGCTGACCAGCGCAAACGTCTGGTCGAAGTCGATGCCGTGCCTCTGGTCGTAGCCACGTACAACCCAGCGCGCCTTGAATCGTTCAATCGTGCCGTCCACTGCGGTCTTCACACGGAAGACCTATTTCCCGGAGAGAATCCTTCTCCCCTTGATTGCCGCTCAATCGACGAGCACCCAGGTATCGCAGGACTCAAGTGCCTTGATTTCCACATCCATCGCTTTGCGCCATTCCTTACTGTGTGGTCCTGTGAGTGCTTAGCGCGGATTCTTCGGTTCGATGACACGCGGCGCCGTTGACGTGGCGGTGTGGAGCCCGAGAAATTGTAGTCTGGAAACGGTGCTGTCGTGGCGGTGCTGCGGGATGACTTCCTGCACGTCGTCATCGTCGCTTTCTGGTTCAAGTGGTGCTGGCCGTGCTGCGCCTCTGCCACTTCCGCTTCCGCCTCCGCCTGCTGCGCTTGCTCCTCCTCCAGGAGAATCGTCGTCGTCGTCGTCGTCATCACGGCGATCGCATCTTGTGAACTCGCATCTGGGGTCCTGCTCCAGAATGGCTACTGCAGCTTCGTCCTCAGGTGAAGCGTAGCTGTGTCCGTCGTTGGCGTAGACGCGATTCGCGTTCGCCTACTCGTCTTCACGAAATTGCCAAAGGAGGAGCCGCTCGTGGAAGATGACGTCATGCGCATTCTTGATCTTCTGACTCATGAGATCCAAGATGAGCCATGCTTTGTGTTCGTGGCTGATGCCGAGGTGAATCCCCCAGCACGCGCAACTTGTAAATTTCCCGATGGTTGATGTTGGCGGGCGGTACTGCACCATGCACCCCCAGACATGGAGCATCGATGTGTTGCCCTTGGTCCCTGTCCATTTCACATGCGGTGATGAGTTGCCGGTGATGGCCGTGGTCGACAGCACGTTGTGCACTCGCACGTCGTGGTGCATTACGTAGGTCCAGTAGGTTGGTGGAAGCTTCGACTGCTTCATCAACGCCCGCACCTTGATCCTGAGCGTGCGGTTCGTGCGCTTGGCTATGCCTTGCTGCTGGTGCGCATAGGGGAGGGAAACATGACGCTCGATTCCCTTCTTCGCCCGGTAATCCTGCATCTCCTTGCTCCTGAACTCCGCTGTGCCGTCATATTGCCAGATATTCAGTTTCTCCTCGGATTGCCGCTGCGCGTGTGCCAACCATAGATGAAACACTTCGTATGCTCTGCTGCGCGCCTCCACGTTTATGACCCGTCACCACTAGCTCCGGCCCGTCGCCTGACGCCCCTAGACCCCGGCCCGTCGCCATTCGCCCCTAGGCCCGCGCCCGTCGCCCCTAGCCCCAGCGCGTCGCCCAACGCCCCTAGGCCCCAGCCCCGTCGCCCGTCGCCCCTAGACCCCAACCCGACGCCCGTAGCTCCGGCCCGTCGCCCTTGCGCCCGTCGCCCCGGCCCGTCGCCCCTAGGCCCGTCACCCCTGTGCCCGTCGCCTAGGCCCGTCGCCCCGGCCCGTTGCCAGTCGCCCCGGCCCGTCGCCCCTAGGCCCGTCGCCCCGTCCCGACGCCCCTACGCCCGTCACCACGACCCGTTGCCCCTAGGCCCGTCGCCCCTAGGCCCGTCGCCCCAGCCCATCGCCCCTAGGCCCGTCGCCCTGGCTCGTCGCCAGTCGCCCCTAGGCCCCGGCCCCGGCCCGTCGCCCCTAGCCCCTAGGCCCGTCGCCCGTCGCCCCCCCTCGGCCCCGGCCCGTCGCCCCCCCTCGGCCCCGGCCCGTCGCCCCTAACCTAGGCCCGTCGCTCGTCGCCCCCCTAGGCCCCGGCCCGTCGCCCCTAGGCCCCGGCAAGCCCGTCGACCCCAGGCCCCGCACGCTGCCACTTGCGGCCCGCCCCTTCACCCCTGCAGCCCGCGAGCCGCCTTTGCAGCCCCGCGCACCGCCCCTAGTGGCCCCCTAGCCGCCCCTGCTGCCCTCGAGCCGCCTCTCTTGCAGCCTGCTTGCCACCCCTCTCTGCTGCCTGCCCCATTCCCTGCGCTGCCGGCTTCTGCCCGCCCTGCGTGCTGCGCCGCTATGGCCTCTCTCTGCGTTCTAACGTTCGATCATGAGGGCCGACCGAATCAGTTTCACACATGGCTTGGCGACCTGCAGCTGTACCTACTGAGCAATTCTAGGGACAGCGTTTCACTGTTTGACCACACATCGGGTGCTGCTCCCGCCCCTCCCACCACAGCTGACCGTGTGACTCGCTCACAGTGGCTTATTCGTGACGCTGCTGCTCGTTTAGCCATTCAATACCATCTGCCGTTAGCCGAATGCTCTCACTTCGAACAGCACGGGACAGCACAGGCACTGTACGACGCTGTAGTCGCCCGTTACTCCTCGCCTGCCACTTCTGCTCTAGGCCGTCTTCTATTGCCCTACTTGTTTCCCGAGCTGTCCGCCTTTGCCATGGTAGAGGACCTGGTTTCCCACCTTCGCACTAGCGACGCTCACTACCGTGCTACCGCCCCAGCTGAGTTCCTTGACAGGAACCAGCCCCCGATGTTCATCACTCTCTATTTTATAGTCAACCGCCTCCCTGACTCTCTTCGCTCTGTCAGGGACCACTTTCTCTCCCTTGACCCCACAGTCCTCATTGTTGACCTCCTCGAGCAGCACCTCCTTGCAGCTGAGACTAGTGTAGTCACTGTAGGTGCTGCTCGTGGCACTCCGCGCATGCCCTTCTTTGAGGGGTGCTCCCCCTCCCCCCTTGCTCCCTCCTACGCCTTTGCTGCTGCTGTTGACGTCCCTGGTGCTGAGGACGTCGGAGCTGCTTCTGCTAGTGCGAAGCCCCGCAGCAGCAAGGGCAAGGGTGGCAGGGGTGGTGGTGGTGGCAGCGGGGGTGGTGGTGGGGGCAGCAGTGGAGGTGGTGGAGGCAGTGGAGGTGGTGGCAGTAGTGGGAGTGGTGGCGAGAGTGGGGGCTTTGGTGGAGTCGGTGGTGGCAGCGGTGGGGGTGGCAGTAGTGGCGGTAGTGGGAGTGGTGGCGGTAGGGCTGGAGCTACTCAGCGTGGAGGTTCGGGAGGTGGCCAGCGGCAGCAGTAGCAGCGTCGGAGCGAGACCCCGTTGCCTAAGAAGCTTCGTGAGTGGTTTGCTCAGCGTGGGGCGTCTGGGGTAGTGGTAGCTGCCCGTATGTCATTCCCAAGGACGACCGTGATGGTCAGACATGCGGGAAGCCTCACCTTCAGCACCGCTGCTTCTCCCGCCTTGATGACGCTTGGCGCGCAGAGTTTGGTGACGAGGCCGAGCACCCCCGCTGGGCAGATCTGCTTAGGTCTAGAGTTGCTATCTTGGACCTAGACTATAATGTTATCCTTGCTGCTATGTATGCTTTGTCTGTTAGTGCTGAGGGTGACCGTTATCTGTGTGTGCCGCCTGACCCAGGTATAGAGGCTGCTGCTCTAGGTGCTAGTGAGTCTGTTCTCCCTGGTACTGCGCCTGCTGAGGCCTTACACACATTCACACTTGACTCAGGTGCCTCACGCTGTTTGTTTCGCAACAGCACCACCCTCACTCCTCTCTCTGCACCTGTACCGGTCAGGTTGGCTGACCCCTCCGGGGGCCCAGTCCTCGCCTGTTCCTCCACCATGCTCCCGTGTCCGGCGGTTCCGTCCGGCTCACTATCACGTCGTCACCTCCCCTCCTTCTCTACGAACTTGGTGAGTACCGCTGCCCTCCAGGACGCGATGGTCACTACCACCACTCCAGGGGGTCAGCGTGTGTCGATCTGCACGTGTACACAGACGGACCGTCACCTGGCCACGTTCAATAGTCAGCCAGGGTCGAGTCTGTACACACTGGCTACCGAGCCTCCTCAGGTAGCTGCGTCTGGTCAGGTAGCATCCCCTTGCTCGTGTGGCCTCCTGTCGCACCAGACTCTTCTGTGGCACCACCGCCTGGGTCACCCCTCCCTACCACGCCTTCGTGGCATGCACTCCCGCCTCCTTGTCTCTGGTCTTCCCAGGTCTCTGCCTCCCCTCCCGCCCTCGCCTGCCCCGCCCTGCCTTCCTTGTGTCAAGGGGCGGCAACGTGCTGCTCCTCACTCCTCCTCCTTTCCCCCGACGACTTCTCTCCTTCAGACTCTCCACATGGACAGGGCCGGGAGCGCTACTTTTTGCTGGTTGTTGACGACTACACGCGTTGCACCACGGTCTTCCCCTTGCGCAGCAAGGGTCAGGTCGTTGATGTCTTGATCCCTTGGATCCGCACAGTCCGTCTCCAGCTCCGCGAGCGGTTCCGCCAGGACCTTCCTATCCTATGTCTGCACTCTGACAGAGGTGGTGAGTTCTCCTCCGACCTCTTGCGGGACTTTTGTCATGGGGGAGGAATTCTCTAGTTGTTCACGCTTCGAGACTCCCCTCAGCAAAATGGGATTGCTGAGCGCTGCATTGGCTTAGTCATGGAGGTCGCTCGTACCTCCTTAATCCATGCGGCTGCTCCCCATTTTCTGTGGCCATTTGCGGTCTGGTACGTTGCGCATCAGCTCAACCTCTGGCCACGTGTCTCGTTGCCGGAGACCTCACCTACACTGCGTTGGACGGGGAAGGTTGGCGATGCATCGGTGTTCCGGGTCTAGGGTTCTTGTGCCTTTGTTCGCGATACGTCCGCGGACAAGCTCTCCGCCCGCGCTATTCCCTATGTCTTCCTTGGCTTTTCCCCTGACGCGCCTGGCTGGCAGTTTTACCACCCCACCTCGCACCGAGTCTTCCCCTCTCAGGACGTCATGTTTGACGTGTCGGTTCCCTTTTACCAGCTCTTCCCCTACCGCTCTGCCCCTCCCCCACCCCTGCCGCTCTTCCTTGCTCGAGGTCCCCCTCCGGTAGACCCTCTCCCCCCTAGGGGTCCTGCTCCCTCAGGTGTGTCTCAATTAGACCCTCTCCCTGGTATTGCGCCTAGGGTGCTGCTCGAGGTTCTGCGTCTGGGGGTGCGGAGCCTGGAGGTGCTGAGTCTGAGGGGGCCGGGTCTGGGGGTGCTGAGCCTGGGGGTGTGGAGCCTGGAGGTGCTGAGCATGAGGGTGTGGAGCCTGGGGGTGCTGAGTCTGAGGGTGCGGAGTTTGGGGGTGCTGAGCCGAGGGGTACTGCTTCTTCTGGAGGTCCTGCGGGTGCTTCGCCATGACTGTCTCCCCAGCCGGAGCCTCTCTCCCCGCAGCAGCTGCGCGAGTGGTTTGCTCAACGCACACGCCTTCGGAGTGGAGCTGCCGGAGCTCGAGACTCTGCCGCTGGAGACACTGGAGCTGGAGGTGCTAGAGTTACTGCTGGAGCTGGTGGTACCGGAGGTGCTGCAGCTGCTCGTCCTGGAGGTGCTCGCACCAGGGGTACTGGAGCTGCCGGGACTGCTGGAGCTGGAGACCCTACAAAGCCTGGAGCTGCTGGGGCTGGAGGAGCTGGAGCTGTTGGCGCTGGAGCTGGAGGCACTGGCGCGGGAGGTGCTGGAGCTGGAGGAGCTGGAGCTGTTGACCCTGGAGTTGGACGTGCTGGAGGCACTGTGTGGCCGCGACCGTACTTGGTTCCCCTACTTCAGCAGGTTCTTGGTGTCCCGTCTTCTACTAGCCTTCCTCCTCCCTTACTGTGTCCACCGCCTGACCAGACGCAGCCGTCGTTACAGCCAGCCTCCCCACTGCCTGCTCCTTCTCCTTACACTGAGCAGACCGGCGGTCTTACAGAGCGTCGTGAGCCTGCTTCTCGTCTTGCCTCCCCTGTTCGCACTGGTCGTCGCGTTCCTTGTCCGCATCCCCCTCTTGTCCCCGGCACACACGGTATGGCACTTCGTCCTTCCCCTGTTCCACTACGTGTTCCTCTGCCGCCTCCTCCTGAGTCCTTTCTTCCTACCGTCCCTGACCCTGAGTCTGACCGCGCTCGTGCTCCTAGTCCCACTGTCTCTTGTCTCCTCGCCACTGCTGTCACTGACCCTTCCTTTGAGTCCACTGCTGCGTCTGCCCTTGTTGCTGAGCTGGTTGACTTTGCTGCTGCCTGTCGTCTAGACTATGGCACTGCTCTTGTTGCTGAGTCTGAGTCTGCCAGTCCTCCGTCCGTCGGGGGTGAGTGTGCTCTTGGCACGGACGTCCTAGAGGATAGGCAGGAGGACTTTGAGTGTCTTGCAGCTGCTTTACCTCGTTTCGCTTCCATGCTGCTTGCCCCTGAGGGAGACCTGGATGCACCAGACATCCTGACTCCGCGCTCTTACGCAGAGGCGATTATGGGTCCCTACTGTTAGAGACTAAGAATGGAGTCTATGAAGATTAAGGGCTGAAATATCTCAAAATCATCAACTATAATTCTGGACAGAAATGTCGTCGACAAAAAACGCACTGTTAGAATTCTCTTAAACTTGAGTATATTGTAGCCCTTGACTGTGGCTATCTTTCCCAATTTGAATTGTATCAAAATATGGAGTATATCTTGAGTTATGAACTTCGGCGCACTAGAGGGTATGCTGCCATAGAAAATTAACTCAATCACAAGTTATCTCACAAGTTCACACAAGTAGCAAAAAACACAAGTTATGGTGGATGATTACACAAGGCTCACCTGGTCTTTTCCACTTGCAAAGAAGAGTGATGCTGCAAGGGTCATCATTGAAGAGTGGCTGCACATGGTGGAGCGAGAGAGCGGCAAGCGGGTGAAGGCGATTCGTAGCGACCGTGGTGGGGAGTTTTTGGGAGCGGAGTTCCAGAGCTGGTTGAAGCGGCACGGCATCAAGCAGCAGCTCACCACGGCCTACACCCCTCAGTCCAACGGCGTGGCAGAGAGAGCGAACCGGACCATCATAGAGGGCGGGAGAACGATATTGGTGGACTCGGGTCTACCCTTGCGGTTCTGGCCCCTCGCTATTCGTCATGCTACCGTCATTAAGAACCGGGTGTTGACTCATGTGGGAGGTCAGCATTGGGTCCCTATGGAGAAGTGGAGTGGCAAGAAGCCCCTGGTGGATATGGTTCGTGTCTTCAGGTGCATGGGGCTCGTGCATGTCCCTAAGGAGAAGTGTGACAAGCTTCAAGCGGCGGCGTTGTGGGCTGTTCATTTGGGTCTTACACGGGGGAGCAAGGGCTGGCTCATGTGGGACCCAAAATCCAACACCATCTTCACCACCAGAGATGCCAAGTTCATGGAGGGGCTCATGTTCAAGGAGTGGTCAGAGCGGAGGAGGAGCAAGGTCACCATTCCACTTGGATTAGAGGTGGGAACGAACGACCCACTTCTCATTCCCATCGAGTTCTCCTCATCTTCAGAGTTGACAGAGGTGTCACATGACTTGGGAGGTGGTGAAGGGGAGGCAGAAGATGTGGAAGGAGTACTGCAGCAAGGGGAGGCCCCTGTAGCTGAGAGAGGTGATACTGAGGAGGAGGTGTAGCAGCCTACACCATCCCCTAAGCTTCCACCAAGGCGCACAACCCAAGGGAAGAGTGATGCTATCCGTGGTGGAGCCAAGGAAGGAGCAGCCAAGGAGAGGCCCAAGAGAGATGCCCACCCAAGGGAATTCCTCAAGTATGAAAGGCTTGGGGTCCCCAATGCATTGCTGGTCCAGGAGGAGGAAGATGAGGAGGAGAAGGGAGTCGAGGGGGAGATGGAGCAGATTTGTTGCTTTGGTGTCAACTTACCTCATGAGCCGGCATCAATGGAGGAAGCTCTCACTGGAGATGATCGAGAGGCATGGCTGGCTTCAAGGGAGGATGAGTTCAAGATCCACATGGAGAATGAAATGTGGACCCTTACCAATCTGCCCCCGGGAAGGAAGGCATTGGACTGCACGTGGGTGTTACGTGTGAAGACCGATGCGGAGGGGAAGTTGGAGAGGCGCAAGACAAGGTTTGTGATCAAGGGCTTTTAGCAGAGAGATGGGATTGACTTTCAAGAGGTGTTTGCTCCTGTTGCCAAGGCTCCTACGCTCCGGGTGTTACTAGCACCTGCTGCCGTTTATGGCTGGAAGGTGGAGCAAATAGATGTGAAGACGGCGTTCCTCTATGTCGTGGTAGATGAGGAGATCTACATGAAGCAGCCAGAGGGGTATGATGATGGGAGCGGACGTGTTTGCAGGCTCAACAAGGCCATCTATGGCCTCAAACAAGCTCCAAGGTGCTGTTATGCAAGGCTGGTGGAGGCGTTCGAGGCTCTTGGCTTCAAAGTTAGCGGGTGCGACGAGAGTCTCTTCATGACCGAGGGGAAGGAGGAGAAGGTATTTCTCCTTGTCTATGTCGATGACATCCTCCTCTTCTCTCCATCCATAGAGAGGATCAAGAAGGTGCAAGGGAAGCTGAAGGAGACCTTTCAATGCAAGGCCCTTGGACCAGTGGGGTATTACCTTGGTCTTCACGTGGAGTGGGACGAGGTGAAGGGATGGTTGAGGCTTCACCAACACAAGTACCTTGCAGCCATGGGGGAGAAGTATGGGCTGGAGGAAGGGAGGAGTGTGAATACTCCTCTACCCTCGGGGTTTCAGCTGCACCTTGATGAAGAGGAGGGTGAGGTGTTGGAGTACGAGTTGCAGCGTCGGTTCCAGTCAATGGTGGGGAGCTTGATGTACGCTTCGGTCAACACTCGCCCCGACATTGTGTTTTCAGTTTCACAGCTCGCTCGTGTGGTGTCTAGGCCCCTTCAAGAGCACCTGGATGCAGCAGATAGGCTGGTGAGGTACTGCATGGCAACCTCAAGGGTGGGGCTGCAATATTCAGTGCATGGGCAGCTGAAGCAAAAGGGAGTGGAGGAGGTGAGCACAAAGACTGGTGCACCTGCAAGGCGTGGGCACTTGTACCTCTCGTGTTTCACCGATGCTACCTGGGCAAGTGACATCAGTGATGCTACATCCCATGGTGGCTATATATGCTGTGTTGGAGGGAGTCCAGTGAGCTGGAAGTCTAAGAAGCAAGGATAGATAGCTCACTCATCAACGGAGAGCAAGTACATGGCGTTGTTTCATGGAGTGAAGGAGGTGGTTTGGATGAGGAGGTTGCTTGAGGAGTTGGGGCAGGAGCAAGAGGATCCTACACCTGTGTTTTGTGACAGCCAAAGAGCAATTGCAATGGCGCGTAATGGTGTGCTCCATGGGCAGAACAAGCACATGCATATCAAGTGGCATTGGGTGAGGAAGGAGGTGAAGAAGGGCACCATCTCCTTGCACTACATCAACACTACCAAGCAACCTGCAGATTTCTTGACTAAGCGGCTTGCAAAGCATCAGCATAGGAGCTATGCCACCTTGTGTGGCATGTCCTTCAACTAAGGGAGGCAGCTTCAGGGAGCAGCTAAGCGATTAATGAGAGCACGATGAGGAGGAGTTTGTTGTGCCAAAGCACTATAGTGGCACGGTCATCGCATTCCCATTCTGCCTACAAACCTGCTCAGCTTCTGGAATTTTGTGGGGCGGTGCTTCAACATGTGTTCTTCAGACCCTCAGAGTTTCAGAGTTTTTGAAGCAGTTTACAAGGCATGGAAACAATTTAATTTTCAAGACTTATGGCATCCCGGAAGTGTGTGTTACTATATGTTGGTAACACCCGAGTTCACCATTTTGGCTGCCGACTCATTTACCAAGCTCTGATTGGTCTGCAAATTGGTGTGGCATTCTTTTGCCGTGTTTTTCAGGTGGTAACCGAGTTTCAAGACAACCCAGCATTGGAGCAGTACGTGACAGCTGTCGAAATGTACTGTTCCGTAGTCATGGTGCACTGTTGGCAGAATTTCCCTTGCCACCCTTTCATTGTTGTCATGCCAATGGTGCAGGGACAGAGAATGAGACAAGAAGTACAGGTGGTCAAGTGGGACTCTACCACCCTCCTTTTAAGAAGTGTGGTCTTCTTGGAAACAACTTGCAAGAGGGTGCAAGTGGGAAGACAAGCTGACTCATGGTTGGCTTGACTCACTATTGGTAGCCTTGAGTACAGCTCTGAACATCCAAGTGTGGTTGGCTTTGCTGACCTAGCTAGGACGTTTCCCATCCTTCTCTAGCCTTTCTCCCCTATGACTCAACCTTCTCTGAGTTCCCAGGATGGTCCCAAATCCTTAAGAGTCCCCTAGGTAATGTTGTACTCACCTCTTCCTTGCATCAATGAAACTACACGTTTTCAGCCGAGCTTACGTTTTTGTTTACTCCGTAACGCATACACGTTTTTGGAAAGCAGATACCTGAAGCTAACTTCCCTCCATGTTTCAGCCTTTGTATGTTATCGGAGCTGATCGTGACGGCGTTTTGAACAGAGGCGGTTCGAAGTCATAAGATTCTGCCTAGGCGGTTTCATGAGCATCCGCGACCCCTAAGTGGACTCTAGACTATAACAGAAACGGGGTCGAGCCACGGCGGACGAACAATGACGAGTCGGCAGATGACGGAAAGAAGTCAAGTGCTGCAAGCGTTGAGCGAAGTGTGTCGTGCCACTCACGTGGAGCCTTGGCGCAGGCTGTAGACCGGCCGACGCAGCTGCCACTGGGTCCCAGGTGGGAAAGAGCCAGTGAAGCAGGTGGGATCTGCTCGTGCAGGCTCCCGTGAAGAAACGCGCTGGAAAATTCCAAGGAGTGCAACTCGTAGTCGCGCTGGGCTGCAATATGAAGCAACACCCGAAGAGTAGTTATCTTTGGGGTAGGAGCAAAGGTCTGGAAGAAGTCTACCCCCTCTCGCTGACTAAAGCCTCTCGCCACATAGCGTGCCTTGAACACTGGTGGTGATCCAGGCGGCTGCTTCACCTTTTCGAATTCAGAATGTTATAGTGCTCACATTTGTGTAGGCTATGGTGGGGTAGCCCATAAGGGGTACAGCCCAATTAGGGTTAGTACTTGTACCCAACTTCTGCTCAATTCATTCATTCTTGTTCGTTAGTTTGACATCGTTTCAGAGCAGTTCCTTTGCTAGGACCATTTTTTTAGGGCCCACCACTGAGCTGCCCCACTAGCTGCCCTCATGCCACCTCTGCAGCCCTCGTGCCGCACCTGCTGCCCCGCGCACCGCCCTATTGCGGTCCGCCCGTCGACCCTAGGCCCCGCGCGCCCGCCCCTGCAGGCCTGCCCATCGACCCTAGGCTCCCTGCGCCCGCCCCTTGCGGCCCGCCCGTCGCCCCTAGGCCCCGGCCCGCCCGTTGACCCTGCTGCCCCGCGCGCCCACCTGTCGACCCTAGCCCGGCCCGCCTGTCATCCCTAGGCCCCGGCCCGCCGGTCACCCCTAGGCCCCGGCCCGCCCGTCGCCCCTAGGCCCCGGCCTGCCCGTCGACCCTGCTGCCCCGCGCGCCCGCCCGTCGACCCTAGCCCAGCCCGCCCGTTGACCCTATTCTTCGGCCCGCTCGTCGCCCCTAGGCCCCGGCCCGCCCATCGACCCTGCTGCCCCGCGTGCCCAGCCGTCGACCCTAGCCCGGCCCGCCCATCAACCCTAGGCCCCGGCCCCGCCTGTCGCTTACTCGTGACGCTGCTTCTCGCTTAGCCATTCGCAACCACCTGCCGTTAGCCAAATGCGCTCACTTCGAACAGCACAGGACAGCACAGGCACTGTACGACACTGTAGTCACCTGTTACTCCTTGACAGTAACAAGCCACCGATGTTCGTCACTCTCTACTTATAGTCACCCGCCTCCCTGACTCTCTTCGCTCTGTCAGGGACCACTTTCTCGCACTTGACCCCACAGTCCTCACTGTTGACCTACTCGAGCAGCACCTCCTTGCAGCTAAGACTAGTGTAGTCGCTGTAGGTGCTGCTTGTGGCAATCCGCGCACGCCCTTGTTTGAGGGGTGCTCCCCCTCCCCCCTTGCCCCCTCCTACGCCTCTGCTGCTGCTGTTGACGTCCTTGGTGCTGAGGACGTCGAGGCTGCTTCTGCCAGTGGGAAGCGCCGTAGCAGCAAGGGCAAGGGTGGCAGGGGTGGTGGCGGTGGCAGCGGGGGTGGTGGTAGGGGCAGCAGTGGAGGTGGTGGAGGCAGTGGAGGTGGTGGCGGTGGTGGGAGTGGTGGCGGGATTGGGGGCTTTGGCAGCGGCGGTTGAGGCAGCGATAAGGGTGGTGGTAGTGGCGGCAGTGGGAGTGGTGGCGGTAGGGCTGGAGCTACTCAGCGTGGAGGTTCTGGCGGTGGCCAGAGGCAGCAGCAGCAGTGTCGAAGCGAGACCCTGTCACCCCAGCAGCTTCGTGAGTCGTTTTCTCAGCGTGGGGCGTCTGGGGGTAGTGATAGCTGTCTGTATGTCATTCTCACGGGTGACCGTGCTGGTCAGACATGCGGGAAGCCTCACACTCAGCACCGCTGCTTCTCCCGCCTAGACTATGACGAGGCCGAGCGCCCCCGCTAGGCAGAGCTGCTTAGGTCTGGAGTTGCAATCTTTGACCTAAACTATGATGCCATCCTTGCTGCTATGTATGCCTTGTCTATTAGTGCTGAGGGTGACTGTTACCTGTGTGTGCCGCCTGACCCAGGTATAGAGGCTACTGCTCTAGGTGCTAGTGAGTCTGCTCTCCCTAAAACTGTGCCTGCTGAGGCCTTGCACACCTTCACGCTTGACTCAGGTGCTTCACGCTGTTTCTTTCGTGACAGCACCACCCTCACTCCTCTCTCTGCACCTGTCCCAGTCAGACTGGCTGACCCCTCACAGGGCCCAGTCCTTGCCCGTTCCTCCACTGTTCTCCCATGTCCGGCGGTTCCGTCCGGCTCACTGTCAGGTCTTCACCTCCCCTCGTTCTCTACGAACTTGGTGAGTACCACTGCCATCCAGGATTCGATGGTCACTATCACCACTCCTGGGGGTCAGCGTGTGTCGATCTGCACGTGTACACGGACGGGCCATCACGTGGCCGTGTTCACTCATCGGCATGGGTCGAGTCTGTATATACTGGCTACCGAGCCTCCTCAGGTAGCTGCGTCTGCCCAGGTGTCCGCATCAAGTCTGGTATCACTTCCTTGCTCGTGTCGCCTCCTGTCGCACCAGACTCTCCTGTGGCACCACCGCCTTGGTCACCCCTCCCTGCCACGCCTTCGTGGCATGCACTCCCATCTCCTTGTCTCTGGTCTTCCCAGGTCTCTGCCTCCCCTCCCGCCCTCGCCTACCCTGCCCTGCCTTCCTTGCGTCAAGGGGCGGCAGCGCGCCGCTGCTCACTCCTCCTCGTTTCCCCCGACGACTGCTCCCCTGCAGACTCTCCACATGGACGCATGGGGCCCAGCCCGCGTCAGTGGACAGGGCCGCGAGCGCTTCTTTCTGCTGGTTGTTGACGACTACACGCGCTACACCACGGTCTTTCCCTTGCGCAGCAAGGGTGAGGTCCCTGATGTCTTGATCCCTTGGATCCGCGTAGCCCGTCTCCAGCTTCGCGAGCAGTTCGGCCAGGACCTTCCTGTCCTACGTCTGCACTTTGAAAGAGGTGGTGTGTTCTTCTCCGACTTCTTGCGGGAATTTTGTCATGGGGAGGGCATTCTCCAGTCGTTCATGCTTCCGGCCTCCCCGCACCAAAATGGGATTGCTGATCGCCGCATTGGCTTAGTCATGGAGGTCGCTCGTACCTCCATGATCCATGCGGCTGCTCCCCATTTTCTGTGGTCGTTTGCGGTCCGGTACACTGCGCATCAGCCCACCCTTTAGCCTCGTGTCTCCTTGCCGGAGACTTCGCCGACACTGCGTTGGACGGGGGAGGTTGGCGATGCGTCGGTGTTCCGGGTCTGGGGTTCTCGTGCCTTTGTTCGCGATACGTCCGCGGACAAGCTCTCCGCCCGTACTATTCCCTGCGTCTTCCTTGGCTTTCCCCCTGACGCGCCTAGCTGGCAGTCTTACCACCCCACCTCGCGCCGTGTCTTCCCCTCTCAAGACGTCACGTTTGACGAGTCGGTTCCCTTTTACTGTCTCTTCCCCTACCGCTCTGCCCCTCCCCCACCCCCGCCGCTCTTCCTTGCTCCAGGTCCCCCTCCGGTAGACCCCCTCACCCCCCCAGGGTCCTGCTCCCTCAGGTTTGTCTCAGGTAGACCCTCTCCTTGGTACTGTGCCTGTTGAGGTAGCTGTCGGCTCACGTGCTTCTCGAGGTGCTGCGCCTGAGGGTGCGGAGCCTGGGGGTGCTGAGTCTGAGGGTGCCGGGTCTGCGGGTGCTGAGCCTGGGGGTACTGAGCCTAGGGGTGCAGAGCCTGGGGGTGCTGAGTCTGAGGGTGCGGGGTCTGGGGGTGCTGAGCCTCGGGGTACTGCTTCTTCTGGAGGCCTTGCGGGTGCTTCGCCACGACTGTCTCCCCTGCCGGAGCCTCTCTCCCCGCAGCAGCTGCACAAGTGGTTTGCTCAGCGCACCCGCCTTTGAAGTGGAGCTGCAGGAGCTGGAGTCTCTGCCGCTGGTGATACTGGAGCTGGAGGTGTTGGAGTTACGGCTGGAGCTGGTGGTACTAGAGGTGCTGTAGCTGCTGGTCCTGGAGGTGCTCGTACCAGAGGTGCTGGAGCTGCCGGGACTGGTAGTGTTGGGGGCGCTAGAGCTAGAGGAGCTGGAGCTGGAGACCCTGCGGAGCCTGGATGCGCTGGAGCTGGAGGCATTGGAGCTGGTGGCGCTGGAGCTAGAGGAGCTAGAGCTGGTGACACTGGAGCTGTTGGCGCTGCAGCTGGAGGCACTGGCGCTGGTGATGCTGGTGCTGGAGGAGCTGAAGCTGAAGACACTGGGATTGTTGACCCTAGAGCTGGAGGTGCAGGAGCAGGGGGTGCTGTGTCTGGCGGTACTGGTACTAGAGGCATTATGCGGCCGCGACCGTACTTTGTTCCCGTACTTCAGCAGGTTCTTGGACTCCCGTCTTCTACTAGCCTTCCTCCTCCCTTACTGTGTCCCCCTCCTGACCAGTCACAATCGCCGTTACAGCCAGCCTCCCCACTGCCTGCTCCTTCTCCTTACACTGAGCAGACTGGAGGTCTTACAGAGCGTCCTGGGCCTGAGTCTTGTCCTGCCTCGCTTGTTTGCGCTGTTCGCACTGGTCGTAGGGTTCCTCGTCCGCGTCCTCCTCCTGTCCCCGGCACCCACGCTATGGCACTTCGTCCTTCCTCTGTTCCACTGCGTGTTCCTCTGCCGCCTCCTCCTGAGTCCTCTCTTCTAGCCATCCGTGACCCTGAGTCTGACCTTGCTCGTGCTACCAGTCCCACTATCTCTCGTCTCCTCGCCAGTGTTGTCATTGACCCTTCTTTTGAGTCCACTGCTGCGTCTGCCCTCGTTGCTGAATTAGTTGACCTTGCTGCTGCCTGTCGTCTAGACTACGCCACTGCTCTTGTTGTTGAGTCTGAGTCTGCCAGTCTTCCGTCCGTCGGGGGTGACTCTGCTCTAAGCACGGACGTCCTTGAGGACATGCAGGAGGACCTTGAGTGTCTTGTGGGTGCTGTACCTCGTTTTGCTTCCATGCTGCTTGCCCTTGAGGGAGACTTGGATGCACCAGACATCCCGACCTCGCGCTCTTACGCAGAGGCAATTACGGGTCCTTACTCGTCTCAGTGGCAGGCAACCATGGATGCCGAGATGGCATCCTAGAAGTCCACAGGCACCTACGTCGACGCAGTTCCCCCGTCTAGGGCGAACATAGTCGATGGCATGTGGATTTTCAGGGTGAAGCGGTCACCGGGTTCTCCGCCTACCTTCAAGACCCCGGGTTCACCGGGGTCGACTACTGCCAGACCTTCTCCCCCACCCCGAAGATGACTACTCTTCGGGTACTGCTGCACGTCGCTTCTCAGCGTGACTATGAGTTGCACTCTCTGGACATCAGTACAGCTTTCTTGCAAGGCAGCCTGCACTAGGAGATTTGGCTGCGCCGCCACCTGGCTTCACTGGGTCGTTTCCTGCAGGTACCCTGTGGAGCCTCCGGCGGCCAGTCTACGTTCTCCGCCAGGCACCTCGCGAGTGGCACGACATACTGAGGACTACACTTGCGGCTCTGGGGTTCACTCCTTTGACTGCTGACCCGTCGTTGTTTCTACGCACCGACACGTTGCTGCCGCCGTTCTACGTCCTTGTGTACGTCGACGACCTAGTCTTTGCCAATGCTCACACTGAGGCACTGACCCTTGTGAAGTCGGAGCTGCAAAAGAGACACACCTGCACTGACTTGGGTGAACGGCGCAGCTATCTTGGCTTGCAGATCACCCAGGACAGAGCAAGGTGCAGCATCATACTGACTTAGTCACACATGGTGCACCAGGTCCTTCAGCGCTTCGGCTTCTAGTTCTCCTCGCCACAGCCCACTCCTCTGTCTACCGGCCACTCGCTCTCAGCTCCATCGTTGGACGAGTCCGTAGAGCTGAGTGGTCCATACCCAGAGCTTGTGGGTTGCCTCATGTACCTGATGACATGCACACAACCTGGCCTTGCGTACCCTCTCAGCCTCCTACCTCGCTACGTGGCTCCCGGTAGGCACCGAAAGGTGCACTGGGATGCTGCGAAGAGGGTACTGTGTTACTTGTGCATTACGTCGGGCATGGGGCTCGTGCTTGGAGGACGGGGTCCAGTTGTCCTCACTGGTCGCGCAGACGCTTCTTGGGTTGACGACTCAGCTACGCAGCGGTCGTCACAGGGTTACACCTTCAGCCTTGGTTCCGGCTCTGTTTCCTGGCGGTCTACCCGCTCGTCTTTGGTTCTCAACTCCAGTTGTGAGGCTGAGATCTACGCAGGGGCCATGGCTGCACAGGAGCTACGCTGGCTCACCTACCTCTGACTTGAGAGAGCAGCCTCGTTCGCCTCCAGTTCTGTACGTAGACAACAAGGCCATGATTGCCTTGTGTCAGGAGCACGGGCTGGAGCACCGAACCAAGCACATTGCTCTGCGATACTTCATTGCTCGAGAGTTGCAGCAGCGTGGCCAGCTTCGTCTTGCGTACGTGGCCACTAGGGCCAACACTACTGATATATTCACCAAGGCTCTTCCGCTTGGTGATCATCAGCGCTTCTCTACTGTGTTAGGCCTTGTGCCTACTTTGCCTCACTTGCTCACGGCGTGACTTAGCTTGTACTGTGATTTATATATATACGCCTGCATGCTTACACTTCCTATGGTATGATCACTGTATTGTTTGTTCTCTTTTATATAACTCTGCATGTGAACTGGCCTTGTGGTTCTTTGCTTGTGCTCAGACTGTGTGGTGACTTTGTGATCCACCCTGAGCTTGCTTTGCTTTTCTTGACTGGTCTTGTGACCACTTGTTCTCCCCCAATTTGCCTATGGGGGTGTGTCAGAATGTTTTAGTGCTTATATTTGTGTAGGCTATAGTGGGGTAGCCCATAAGGGGTACAACCCAATTAGGGTCAGTACTTGTACCCAACTTCTGCTCAATTCATTCATTCTCGTTCGTTAGTTTGACAGTAGAGCCATCGGCCACTAACAACGTTTGTCCCAGGTGGTAGGAACCTCGTCGACGTAGGTGCATGTGGACCTATAAGATGCTATCTCTGCCTCCTCAGCTGCTATCGAGTACGAGGCCCAAGGTCTCGAGACCGCCTCAGCGTGATTACGAGGGATCGGGATGTTAAGAGCGTCTGGATCCTTCTTTGGGGCAAGCAGCATGGGGCAGAGATGAGGAACATCGGCCGCTAAGAACCCAAGCTCGAATTGCCTGTCCTCCACGACCTCCAGGGGAAAGACAAAAGCACCCCCAGAGGACGGAGAACGAGGAGGTCCACTCACCAAGTGAGCGGCGTACTCAAGGTGGTGGGAAGAGGCAAAGCCAGTGACAGTGGTAACAAGAGCTGAGACAGACAACAGAGGTGCTGTAGGGTGAGTGACCAACGCGGACAAAACACAGGAGACGACAGGACGGGAGGCACGGAGGTAGTAGGACATCTGGTCAGGAAACACAGTGAGGGATGACTTAGGAGGCTGTGGAAGGACCGGATGAGGTGGAACACGAGAGCGGAGAACAAGGTGAAACGGGCCGTCTGCGCGGTAACGAGACCGAAGGGGCTCTGGAGACACAGCACGACTGAGAGGAGAACGTCGTGTCCACGGGGACGAGGAAGGAGACTCGATAGGGGGAATAGGTGGGGATCGTCGAGGACCATGAACCAAGCGAGTAGGTGCTGGGTCTCGCCGCCGCAACTGCTCCGCCTCCTCTGGTGCCTGCTGCGACGACACTTGTCCCTGCTGCTGCTCCTATGACTCCTGCTCTGCCCTCTCCTGCTGCGGTTACAGCTGCACCTGTTGCTGCGGACGGGACTCCTGCTCTACCCTCTCCTGCTGCGAACTTGGCTCCTCCTCTACTCTCTCTTGCTATGGCTGTAGGGAACCAGGTGGGAAAGCTGGTTTCAGGTGGGGCTACGGAAACGGGTGGGACAACGTGTTCGATTGGGGCGACTGATTACGGGTGGGGCTCCAAAAAACGGGTGGGGGAGCTGTGTACGAGTGCGGAGGCGGGACCTAATGGGTCAGCGGGAACCGGTGGGGTTGCAGGAACAGGTGGGGCGGTAGTTGACGGTAGGAAAACGGGTGCCGGGTGGGGCATGGGGGAAAGAACGAGCGAAGGGTGGGGCAGCGGGCACAGCTAATGGACTGCGCGTGCGTGCGGCTATGGCTGCGCGTGCGCACGGTTGTACCCGCGGCTACAGCTGCACGCGATCGTGCGTCTGCTGCGCGCTAGCGGGCTGGCGAGCTATGCCTGGGGCAGAAAACGGATTACGCGCTGGGGGAAACGGGTGATGTGCCCGGGGCTAAAGAGGTGGCGCACTTGGCAAAAGGGGTGACGCGCGCCGGGCTAAACGGGTGACGCACTCGGGGCAGGCGGGATGATGGGGCGATTCGGGCATTAGGGCGCTATGGGCTAAGCCGGGGCACGGAACGGTGGGCCCATAGGAACTTAGTGCTCTATACCATGTCGAGAGTCTAAACGGGTGAGTGAAATTGACTAAGGAAAAACAAGGTACAACAAGTTATAGCAAACCCAAGGAAATAGGAATGTAACACCTAGACAGCAAGTTATGTTGACACTCCTCACTCACTCATGCCACCCGGCCACTGCGGCAAAGCAGTCCGTTGTTAGGGGAGGTACAGCAGCTGATCGAGGAGGCGAGCGTATGTACCTATGCGTCTACTCTTGCTGGTGGTGCCGCTGGTGGACGCGGAGGTTCTGGGGGTGGACAGCATCGACAGCAACGTCCGCCGGAGACCCTCTCACCGCAGCAGCTTCGTGAGTGGGCAGTCCAGTGGGGCAGCCCCGGTGTCGGAGCTTGGGGTACTAGTGCTGGGGGTGTAGAGGCACCTGGTGGGCGAATATTCTAGGTGCCTATGAGCCTACTAGCACAGGTGCAGAGCTTGAGGAGGCCTTGCACACTTTCATACTAGACTCAGGCGCGTCTCGCTGCTTCTTCCGCGACTGCACCACAGTCACACCGCTCACAGCCCCTGTCCCTGTCACTCTGGCCGACCCCTCTGGTGGCCCAGTCGTAGCACGTGGCTCCACTGTTCTCCCATATCCAGCAGCCCCCTCCGGTTCTCTCACAGGTCTCCACCTCCCCTTGTTCGCTAAGAACTTGGTGGCTACTACTGTCCTACAGGACCAGTTGGTCACTATCACCCAGCTTGGGGGAGAGCTCGTGGTGATCTATACGGACTCACGCACTGGCGAGCACCCCGCCATGTCCACTCGGAGGCCCGGGTCTAGCCTGTACACACTGACCACTGCGTCTGCCCAGGTGGCTGCGTCAGGTGAGGTAGCTGCGTCTTGTTCGTGTCGGCTACTCACGCACCCGGCTCTGCTCTGGCACCACCATCTTGGTCACCCCTCCCAACTGCGTCTGCGCAAGCATGCACTCCCGTCTCCTTGCCTCTGGCCTCCCCAGGTCTCTGCCTCCACAACCAAGGTCGCTTGCACCGCTGTGCCTTCCCTGCGTCGAGGGGCGGCAGCACACCGCTCCTCACTCCTCCTCATTTCCTCCGACCACAACTCCTTTGCAGACACTCCACATGGATGTGTGGGGTCCAGCCCGTATCACTGGACAGGGCGGCGAGCGCTGCTTTCTGCTGGTTGTTGACGACTACATGCGCTACACCACGGTCTTCCACTTGCAGAGCAAGGAGGATGTCCGAAGTGTCTTGATCCGCTAGATCCGCGCTGTATGTTGCCAGCTCAGCGATCGGTTCAAGCAGGACCTCCGGGTCCTGCGGCTGCACTCTGACCGAGGTGGTGAGTTTTTTTCCCGCCTCCTCGAGGACTTCAGTGGTGCTGAGGCATCACCCAGTTGTTCACGCTTCCGGCCTCTCCAAAGCAGAATGGGATTGCAGAGCGCCGCATTGGCTTGGTCATGGAGGTTGCTCGCACCTCCCTTGTCCATTCGGCGGCTCCCCATTTTCTGTGGCCATTTGCGGTCCAATACGCCGCGCAGCAGCTCAACCTCTGGCTCCGTGTCTCCCACCCAGAGACCTCCCCTACTCTCCGGTGGACGGGAGAGGTTGGTGATGCGTCAATGTTTCGGGTCTGGGGTTCTCTTGCTCTTGTCCGCGATCTTCCCGCGGGCAAGCTCTCTCCTCGCACTCTTCGCTGCGTCTTCTTTGGATCTCCTACCGACGCCCCGCCCTGGCATTTTTACCAACCGGGTTCTCGTCGTGTCCTCTCCTCCCAGGACGTCACCTTTGACGAGTCTGTCTGCTTCTACCGTCTCCACCCCCACCGCAGTTCCCCCGTGCCCCTCCCTCCTCTCTTCTTGGTACCCAACCCCCACCCCCCCCCCCGGTAGCCCCCCTCCCCCCGCAGGGTCCTGCTCCCTCAGGTGTGTCCCAGGTTGACCCACCCCCCTTGGTTGCGCCTTTGGAGGTCTCCTCCGATACCTCTGGCCCAGCTGAAGGGGGGTGACCCGATTGCTGACGACATAGTGGTCACTCGCCGCTCCCTGCGCCTGGCGACCCCTCCTGGGTTTCCGCCCCGGCCGTCTTCACCACCTCTGCAGCCAGTCGGTGTGGACTCTGGGGCTGCAGGAGGTGGTGACACTGGGGGTGCGGACTCTGGGGGTGCTGGTTCTAGGGGTGCTGAGTGTCCTACTGGTGTTCGAGTTGTGGGGACTCCTGTTGGAGTCTCTGGGAGTGGACGTCAGCGGCAGCCGAGTAGGCAGGAGACTCTCTCGCTGCGGCAGCTTCGCGAGTGGGCTGTCCGGTAGGGCAGCCCCGGTGGAGGAGCTGGAGGTGTTGGTGCTGGAGGTACTGGTGCTGGAGGTACTGGTGCTGGAGGTGCTGCTCCTGGAGGTTCTGGTACTAGAGGTGCTGGTGTTGGGGGTGCTGGTACTACTGGAGCTGGAGGTGCTGGTGCTGGAGGTTCTGAAGTTGGAGGTGTTGGAGGTGCTGGTTCTGGAGGTGCTGGTGCTGGAGGTACTGATGCTCGTAGGCAGGAGACTCTCTCGCCGCAGCGGCTTCGCGAGTGGGCTGTCCGGTGGGGCAACCCTGGTGGAGGAGCTGGGGGTGCTGGTGCTGGGGGTGCTCGTACTACTGGAGCTGGGGGTGCTGGTGCTGGAGGTTCTCGTAGTGGAGCTAGTGGTCCTCCCGGACCTGTTACTGGAGGTTCTGGGGGTGCGACTCCTCAGCGGCAGCCATCTGCGCTTCGCCACCTTCTCAGTCCCCCGCTTGCTCTTACTAAGTTCCCTGTCGCTGGAACTACTCCTCCGTTACTGTTTCCACCGGCTGATCTGTCTACGACGTAATTACCACCTAACTCCCCTCTACCTGCTCCTGCTCCTTACACCGAGGTGACAGACTCCCAGAATGAGCGTCGCGAGCTTGAGTCTCGTCCTGCCTCGCATGTTCGCACAGTTTGTCGTACTCGTCGTGCTCGTCTTCCACCTGTCCCCGGCATACGCACTATGGCACTTCGTCCTTCCTCTGTTCCACAGTGTATTGTCCTAGCATCAAATCTAGCATCTTCTCTTTCTGACCTTGCTCATGCAGCTAGTCCTACTGTCACGCATGTCCTGGCCACAATTATCACTGATCCTTCCTTTGCGTCTACTGCTGCGTCTGCCATAGTCACTGAGGTTGTTGACTTCGCTTCTTCCTGTCGTCTTGACTACTTCGCGTACTGAGTCTAAGTCTGACTGTCCTCCGTCCGTCGGGGGTGAGCTTGCCCTTGGCTATGACATCCTTGAGGACAGACATTTTGAGCTTGAGTGCCTTGCGGCTGTTGTTCCTCACCTCGCTGCCATGCTGCTTGCCCCGGAGGGAGACCCGGATGCACTAGACATCTCGACCCCGTGCTCTTACGCAGAGGCGATTTCGGGTCAGTACTCCTCTCAGTGGCAGACAGCCATGGACACAGAGATGGCTTTTTGGAAGTCCACAGGCACCTACGTCGACACAGTTACCCCTCCTGGGGCGAACACAGTCGATGGCATGTGGATTTTCAGGGTGAAGTGGTCGCCGGGTTCTCCGCCTGCCTCCAAGGCACGTTGCACGAGGCTTCAGTCAGCGACAAGGGGTCGACTTCTTCCGGACCTTCTCCCCCACCCCGAAGATGACCACTCTTCGGGTGTTACTACATGTTGCAGCACAGCGTGAGTACGGTCTCCGCTCGCTTGACTTCATCACAACTTTCTTGCAGGGCAGCCTTCATGAGGAGATCTGGCTGTGCAGCCCACCTGGCTTCACTGGGTCGTTTCCTGAGGTTACCCAGTGGAGCCTTCGGTGGCCAGTCTACAGTCTCCGTCAGGCGCCCCGCGAGTGGCACGACACACTGAGATCTACACATGCGGCTCTTGGGTTTGCTCCTTCGACTACTGACCCGTCGCTGTTTCTGCGCACCGATCCTTCTATGCAGCCATTCTACATCCACGTGTACGTCAACGACTTGGTTTTTTCTACTGCTGATATTGAGGCACTGGCCCTTGTGAAGGCGGAGCAGTAGAAGAGACAGACTTGCACTGGCCTGGGTGAGCTGCGCAGCTATCTTGGCTTGCAGATCACCCGGGACAGAGCAAGGCGCACCATCACTCTGACTCAGTCACACATGGTGCAGCAGGTCCTTCAGCGCTTCGGCTTTCGGTTATCCTCGCCATAGCCCACTCCTCTGCCTACAGGCCACTCGCTTTCAGCTCCACCTTCGGACGAGTCCGTAGAGCCGAGTGGTCCGTATCTGGAGCGGGTGGGCTACCTCATGTACCTGATGACGTGCACACGACCTGACCTCGCATACCCTCTCAGCATCCTTGCTCGCTTCGTTGCACCTAGGAGAATCAGGAAGGAGCACTGGACAGCTACGCAAAGGGTACTGTGTTACTTGTGCAGTACGTTAGGCAGGGGGCTTGTGCTTGGAGGACGGGGTCAAGTTGTATTCACCGGGCGCTCTGACGCTTCTTGGGCTGACAACCAGGAGACCTAGCGGCCGTCACAGGGTTACAATATCAGTCTTGGCGCTAGTTCTGTCTCCTGGAGGTCCACCCGCCCGTCTTCTGTACTTAGTTCAAGCTATGAGTCAGAGATCTACGTTGGGGCTATGGCTGTACGAGAGTTATGCTGGCTGACCTACTTGCTGACTGACTTGGGTGAGCGGCCTCGTTCTCCTCCAATTCTGTGCGTTGACAACAAGGCCATGATTGCCTTGTGTTGGGCGTAGAGGCTGGAGCACAGAACGAAGCACATTGCTCTCCGTTACTTTCTTGCGTGAGAGCTGCAGCAGCGTGGTCAGCTTCGCCTTGCTTAGGTGGCCTCCTAAGCCAACACTACTGATATCTTCACCAAGGCACTTGGATCTGGCAATCAGCAGCGTTTTTGCACTGCTCTTGGGCTTGTGCCCACTCCGCCTCACTTGCTTGTCTCTTTATCTAGCTTTGCCCTTGTTGTACACTGCTATATACTTGTATACCTGCATGTTTACTCTTGCTAGGTTGTGATCAGTGTACTGCCATTGCTATTAGAACTCTGCATGTGAACTGGCCTTGTGGCCGCTTTCTTGTCCTTGGACTGTGTAGTAATCTTGAGATCCACCCTGAGCTTTGTTTTGCTTCTTCTCTTGACTGGTCTTGTGACCATTTGTTGTGTTTGCTATCCCCTACTTCGCCTATGGGGGTGTGTCAAATCATACATAATTATAGTTTGTTAGGTTATTGTGGGCCTAGCTCTAGAGGGTACATCATAGTATGTCAGAAGAATGAATGAACTAGCAAAGAGTTCGGTACAAATACTAACCTCAATTGGGTTGTACCCCTTATGGGCTACTCCACTATAGCCTACACAATATCATCTATACAACATTTTGACACACCCCCATAGGCAAAGTGGGGGAGAACAAGTGGTCACAAGACCAGTCAAGAAAAGCAAAGCAAACTCGGGGTGGATCACAAAGTCACCACACAGTCCGAGCACAAGCAAAGGGCCACAAGGCCAGTTCACATGCAGAGTTATATAAAAGAGAACAAACAGTACAGTGATCATACCCTAGCAAGTGTAAGCATGCAGGTATATATATAGATCACAGTACAAGCAGTGTCAAGTAGTTAGCAAGTGAGGCAAAGTAGGCACAAGGCCTAACACAGTAGAGAAGCGCTGATGATCACCAGGCGGAAGTGCCTTGGTGAATATATCAGCAGTGTTGGCCCTAGTGGCCACGTACGCAAGACGAAGCTGGCCACGCTGCTGCAACTCTCGAGCAAGGAATTATCGCACAACGATGTGCTTTGTTCTATTCTCCTGTCTGTGCTCCTGACTGCGATATATATTATCTCATGCCCTCATGCCATTCCATGCACACATGCATGCACGCACACGGACAACAAGCCGAATGCAAACCGTAGGGTTGCACCAACAGGTTGGGGTAGCAGTGGAGGTGGTGGAGGCAGTGGAGGCAGTGGCAGTAGTGGGAGTGGTGGCGGGAGTGGGGGCTTTGGTGGAGTCGGCGGTGGCAGCGGTGGGGGTGGCGGTAGTGGTGACAGTGGGAGTGGTGGGCGTAGGGCTGGAGCTACACAGCGTGGAGGTTTGGGAGGTGCCCAGCGGCAGCAGCAGCAGCGTTCGAGCAAGACCGCGTCGCCTCAGCAGCTTTGTGAGTGGTTTGCTCAGCGTGGGGCGTCTGGGGGTAGTGGTAGCTGCCCGTATGTCATTCGCACGGGTGACCGTGCTGGTCAGACATGCGGGAAGCCTCGCCTTCAGCACCGCTGCTTCTCCCGCCTCGACGACGCTTGGCGCGTAGAGTTTGGTGACGAGGCCGAGCGCCCCCGTTTGGCAGAGCTGCTTAGGTCTGGAGGTGCTATCTTTGACCTAGACTATGATGCTATCCTTGCTGCTATGTATGCTTTGTCTGTTAGTGCTGAGGGTGACTGTTACCTGTGTGTGCTGCATAACTTAGGTATAGAGGCTGCTGCTCTAGGTGCTAGTGAGTCTGTTCTCCCTGGTACTGCGCCTTCTGAGGCCTTGCACACCTTCACACTTGACTCAGGTGCCTCACGCTGTTTCTTTCGCGACAGCACCACCCTCACTCCTCTCTCTGCACCTGTACCGGTCAGGCTGGCTGACCCCTCTAGGGGCCCAGTCCTCGCCCGTTCCTCCACTGTGCTCCCGTGTCCGGCGGTTCCGTCCGGCTCACTGTCAGGCCTTCACCTCCCCTCGTTCTCTACGTACTTGGTGAGTACCGCTGCCCTCCAGGACGCGATGGTCACTACCACCACTCCAGGGGGTCAGCGTGTGTCGATCTGCACGTGTACACGGACGGGCCGTCACCTGGCCACGTTCACTCGTCGGCCAGGGTCGAGTCTGTACACACTAGCTACTGAGCCTCCTCATGTAGCTGCGTCTGCCCAGGTGTCAGCGTCAGGTCAGGTAGCACTCCCTTGCTCGTGTCGCCTCCTGTTGCACCACACTCTTCTGTGGCACCACCGCCTGGGTCACCCCTCTCTGCCAGGCCTTCGTGGCATGCACTCCCGCCTCCTTGTCTCTGGTCTTCCCAAGTCTCTGCCTCCCCTCCCGCCCTCGCCTGCCCCGCCCTGCCTTCCTTGCGTTTAGGGGCGGCAGCGCGCTGCTCCTCACTCCTCCTCGTTTCCCCCAACGATTGCTCCCCTGCAGACTCTCCACATGGACGTGTGGGGCCCAGCCCGCGTCAGTGGACAGGGCCGTGAGCGCTAATTTTTGCTGGTTATTGACGACTACACGCGGTACACCACGGTCTTCCCCTTGCGCAGGAAGGGTCAGGTCGTTGCTGTCTTGATCCCTTGGATCCGCAGAGTCTGTCTCTGCGAGGACCTTCCTGTCCTACGTCTGCACTCTGACAGAGGTGGTGAGTTCTCCTCCGACCTCTTGCGGGACTTTTGTCGTGGGGAGGGCATTCTCTAGTCGTTCACGCTTCCAGACTCTCCTCAGCAAAATGGGATTGCTGAGCGTCGCATTGGCTTAGTCATGGAGGTCGCTCATACCTCCATGATCCATGCGGCTGCTCCCCATTTTCTGTGGCCGTTTGCGGTCCGGTATGTTGCGCATCAGCTCAACCTCTGGCCCCGTGTCTCCTTGCCAGAGACCTCGCCTACACTGCGTTGGACGGGGAAGGTTGGCGATGCGTCGGTGTTCCAGGTCTGCGGCTCTCATGACTTTGTCCGCGATACGTCCGCTGAGAAGCTCTCCGCCTGCGCTATTCCCTGCGTCTTCCTTGGCTTTTCCCCTGACGCGCCTGGCTGGGAGTTTTACCACCCCACCTCGTGCCGTGTCTTCCCCTCTCAGGACATCACGTTTGACGAGTCGGTTCCCTTCTACCGTCTCTTCCTCGACCGCTCTGCCCCTCCCCCACCCCCGCCACTCTTCCTTACTCCAGGTCCCCCTCCGGTAGACCACCTCCCCCCCCAAGGTCCTGCTCCCTCAGGTGTGTCTCAGGTAGACCCTCTCCCTAGTACTGCGCCTCTTGAGGTAGCTGTCGGCTCAGGTGCGTCTGGGGATGCTACATCTAGGGGTGCGAAGCCTTGGGGTGCTGATTCTGAGGTTGCCTGGTCTGGGGGTGCTGAGCCTGGGGGTGCTGAGCCTGCGGGTGTGGAGCCTGGGGGTGCTGAGTCATAGGGTGCGGAGTCTGGGGGTGCTGAGCCGAGGGGTACTACTTCTTCTGGAGGTCTTGCGAGTGCTTCGCCACGACTATCTCCCCGGCCGGAGCCTCTCTCCCCGCAGCAGCTGTGCGAGTGGTTTACTCAGCGCACCCGCCTTCGTAGTGGAGCTGCCGGAGCTGGAGACTCTGCCGCTGGAGACACTGGAGGTGCTGGAGTTACTGCTAGAGCTGGTGGTACTGGAGGTGCTGCAGCTGCTGGTCTTGGAGGTGCTCATACCAGGGGTACTGGAGCTGCCGGGACTGGTGGTGTTGGGGAAGCTCGAGCTGGAGACCCTACGGAGCCTGGAGCTGCTGGAACAGGAGGATCTGGAGCTGTTGGCGCTGGAGCTGGAGGCAGTGGCATGGGAGACGCTGGAGCTGCAAGAGCTGGAGTTGTTGACCCTGGAGCTGGACGTGCTGGAGGCACTGTGCGGCCGCGACCGTACTCTGTTCCCCTGCTTCAGCAAGTTCTTGGTGTCCCGTCTTCCACTGGCCTTACTCCTCCCTTATTGTGTCCACCGCCTGACCAGTCGCAGCCGCCGTTACAGCCAGTCTCCCCACTGCCTGCTCCTTCTCCTTACACTGAACAGATCGGCGGTCTTACAAAGCGTAGTGAGCATGCGTCTCGTCCTGCCTCCCCTTTTCGCACTGGTCGTCGCGTTCCTCATCCGCATCCCCCTCCTGTCCCCGGCACACACGCTATAGCACGTCGTCCTTCCTCTATTCCACTGCGTGTTCCTCTGCCGCCTCCTCTTGAGTCCTCTCTTCCTGCCGTCCCTGACCCAAAGTCTGACCGCGCTTGTGCTGCGAGTCCCACTATCTCTCGTCTCCTCGCCAGTGTTGTGACTGACCCTTCCTTTGTGTCCACTGCTGCGTCTGCCCTCGTTGCTGAGCTGGTTGACTTTGCTGCTGCCTGTCGTCTAGACTATGCCACTGCTCTTGTTGCTGAGTCTGAGTCTGCCACTCCTCCGTCCGTTGGGGGTGAGTGTGCTCTTGGCATGGACGTCTTTAAGGACAGGCAGGAGGACTTTGAGTGTCTTGCAGCTGCTGTACCTCGTTTTGCTTCCATGCTGCTTGCCCCTGAGGGAGACCCGGATGCTCGAGACATCCCGACCCCGCGCTCTTACACAGAGGCGATTACGGGTCCCTACTCCTCTCAGTGGCAGGCAGCCATGGATGCCGAGATGGCATCCTGGAAGTCCACAGGCACCTACGTCGACGCAGTTCCCCTGTCTCAGGGGAACATAGTCGATGGCATGTGGATTTTCAGGGTGAAGCAGCCGCCGGGTTCTCCGCCTGCCTTCAAGGCGCGTTACGTTGCTAGAGGCTTCAGTCAGTGACAGGGGGTCGACTACTTCCAGACCTTCTTCCCCACCCCGAAGATGACTACTCTTCGGGTGTTGCTGCACGTCGCTGCTCAGCGTGACTACGAGTTACACTCTCTGGACTTCAGTACAGCTTTCTTGCAGGGCAACCTGCACGTGGAGATATGGCTGCGCCACTCACCTGGCTTCACTGGGTCATTTCCTGCAGGTACCCAGTGGAGCCTCCGACGGCCAGTCTACGGTCTCCCCCAGGCGCCTCGTGAGTGGCACAACACACTGATGACTACACTTGCCGCTCTGGGGTTTACTCCTACTGCTGACCCGTCGCTGTTTCTCCGCACTGGCAAGTCGCTGCCGCCGTTCTACGTCCTCGTGTATGTCGACGACCTCGTATATGCCACTGCTGACACTGAGGCACTGACCCTTGTGAAGTCGGAGCTGCAGAAGAGAGACACTTGCACTGACCTGGGTGAACTGCTTAGCTATCTTGCCTTGCATATCACCCGGGACAGAGCACGGCGCACCATCACACTGACTCAGTCACACATGGTGCACCAGGTCCTTCAGTGCTCCAGTTCTTCTTGCCACAGCCCACTCCTCTGTCTACCAGCCACTCGCTCTCAGCTCCACCTTCGGACGAGTCCGTAGAGTCGAGTGATCCATACCCAGAGCTTGTAGGTTGCCTCATGTACCTGATGACGTGCACACGACCTGACCTCGCGTACCCTCTCAGCCTCCTGGCTCGCTTCGTGGCTCCCTGTAGGCACCGAAAGGTGCACTGGGATGCTGCGAAGAGGGAACTGCGTTACTTGTGCAGTACGTCAGGCATGGGGCTCGTGCTTGGAGGACGGGGTCCAGTTGTCCTCACTGGTCACGCAGACGCTTCTTGGGTTGACGACTCAGCTACGCAGCGGTCGTCACAGGTTTACACCTTCAGCCTCGGTTCCGGCTCTGTTTCCTGGCGGTCTGCCTGCGCGTCTTCGGTTCTCAGCTCCAGATGTGAGGCTGAGATCTACGCAGGGGCCATGGCTGCACAGGAGCTACGCTGGCTCACCTACCTGCTGACTGACTTGGGAGAGCAGCCTTGTTCACCTCCTGTTCTGTACGTAGACAACAAGGCCATGATTGCCTTGTGTCAGGAGCACAGACTGGAGCACAGAACGAAGCACATCGCTCTGCGATACTTCCTTGCTCGAGAGTTGCAGCAGCGTGGCCAGCTTTGTCTTGCGTAGGGCCAACACTGCTGATATATTCACCAAGGCACTTCCGCCTGGTGATCATCAGCGCTTCTCTACTGTGTTAGGCCTTGTGCCTACTTTGCCTCACTTGCTCACTGCGTGACTTTGCTTGTATTGTGATCTATATATATACCTGCATGCTTGCACTTGCTAGGGTATGATCACTGTATTGTTTGTTCTCTTTTATATAACTCTGCATGTGAACTGGCCTTCTGGCCCTTTGCTTGTGCTCGGGCTGTGTGGTTACTTTGTGATCCACCCTGAGCTTGCTTTGCTTTTCTTGACTGGTCTTATTACCACTTGTTCTCCCCCACTTTGCCTATGGGGGTGTGTCAGAATGTTATAGTGCTTACATTTGTGTAGGCTATAGTGGGGTAGCCCGTAAGGGGTACAACCCAATTAGGGTTAGTACTTGTACCCAACTCTTTCATAGTTCATTCATTCTCATTCGTTACTTTGACAGGAGGTGCTGGAGCTGCTGGTGCTGGAGGTGCTGGAGGTGTTGGAGGTGCTGGAGCTACTGGTGCTGGAGGTCCTGGAGGTGCTGGAGCTGCTGGTTCTGGAGGTACTAGAGCTGCTTGTTGAGTGATGCTACCATTCGCATTCACGTCTGTCTGCCTCCCATCATATGTTCGTGCGTTGCATGCGTGTTGTGAGTGTGTGCAAGAATTTGTGTTTTGTGCGGTTTGGTTTTTCTGAGTGTGTGTGTGAATGTTATTTGGCTTGAGCAGATATCTGAAGTGACTCCTCTGCTCAAGAGCTTTCCGAGGAACCAAGTATCGCTTCAATCGGAGCACGAACAAGAAAGTTACGAACGTTGGAGTTCGTATGCTTTTGATATTTGGTTGTGGTGACTATGGGAAGTTGTGGGGTTGACTCAATATGGGGTACAGACTTTTGGGGGTTGGGAAATTCGTCTTTTCTACTGTAGTTGCTGCCAAATGGTTGGGAGAAACCAAACCAGGTTGGCAAGTGTGGCCAAGTTGGGTTGAGGTGGATTGTGGAGGTTGGGATAGTGACAAAGGTCAAAGTTGGGTTGCCTATGGGGAAGGGAATTGTATGGCATGGGGTTTCCTTGGTTGGGGACTCTCTTGGGACCTTCCCTCTCGTCCTCCTCATCCCCTCCTACTTGGTTCTATTGCTACTCTAACTTTCTTGTGTGAACTTGTGAGATCATTGTGATTGAGTTACGTTTTCTATGGCAGCATACCCCCTAGTGCGCCGAAGTTCATAACTCGAGTTATACTCCATATTCTGATACTATTCAAATTGGGAAAGATAGCCACGGTCAAGGGCTACAACATACTCGAGTTTGAAAGAATTCTAACAGTGGACCTTTCGTCGACGACGTTTCTTGTGACGACGACTTTTCTGTCCAGAATTGTAGTTGACGATTTTTAGATATTTCAGCCCCTAATCTTCATAGACTCCGTCCTTAATCTCTAACAAGTGGTATCAGAGCTGATTAAGGACCTTGTGGGGAGTCTACTGAAGTGTGAAGACCCTCCTAGACCCACCATGGCCTGTGGGCGTGCCTAAGTGGAGTTCTGGAGGTTGGATGTGACTTCCGCTAAGGGGAAACTCTGCCGAAATTTCGTTGGCGCTGACACTTGTGAAGATTGTGTGGATCTACATTGTGACCAGCAAAAGGGGGAGCTGAAACCTCTGATTGGGAGCAGAGGAGATGAATCAAGGGAGTGGAGATGCAGCTGAGAAGAGGAGTGAGCCGCCACCATCCAAGATTGAAGCTTTGGATGGCTCCAACTATGAGGAATGGAGCGGGCGGATGCGGAGCGCCTTCAAGCGCTACAAGCTGCTGAAAATTGCAATGGGAGAGGAGAAGATGCCGGGGGAAGGAGATGCCCGCGATCGATGGATTGAGAAGAGCGCGGTGCTGTACGACCTCATCCTCCAATCGGTCAACAACGACATGTTCCAGCACATCAAGGATTTGGTGGAGTTGGATGATTCCGGACCGAAGGCATGGAAGCTGCTACGCGACGTGATTCAGCCCAACACGCTGCCGATGGTAATTGTGTTGGAGAAGGAGTTGGCTGCCCTCTCCATGAAACCGGGAGATGATGTGAAACCGGTCCTTGACAAGATCAAGGACACCTATGCGAGGATGGCAGCGGCGGGCAGCGAAGTGTCGCAGATGCAACAGTGCACCAAGATCATCTCGGTGCTCGACAACTCGTGGGACAACCTCATCCCCACCCTCAACGTTCAGCAGGACAAATGGACGCCTGAGTGGCTACGGCAGCAGATTCTGCAGGAGGACTTCCGCAGACGCCACACGGGAGGTGGTGCTGCCAACAAAACTGCTGAGGGGTATGGAGCTGCAGGAGGCAGCAGAGGAAGAGGGGGAGGGAGAGGCCGAGGCCGTGGGAGAGGCTTTGGCAGAGGGAGAGGCCGAGGTGACTACAATGAGGGGCATGGGAGCTCTGGTGGCAGGGGGAGCACCCGAATGGAGGGTGCGTGCTGGTACTGCAAGAAGGCTGGACACCCGTGGTTCAAGTGTTTCAGCCGGCCTGAGGGATGGGCCCCTCCAGGCATGAAGCCGCCAAGTGGTGAACGTGCACGCGGTGGCGCTGTGCAAGGTTCAGGTGCACAAGGTGATGGTGCACAAGGTAAAGCCGACCCTGGGATGTTCCTCATGGTTGAGGATGTGCAAGGGAGTGGGGGTGATGTGGGTTCAGTTGGGAAGGTTGTGATGCACCCCCTCACTCACTGGGTGATCGATTCAGGTTGCACGAGTCATATGACCCCACGGGCAGATTTGCTTGATGAGGTAAAACCTCCTGGGAAGATCAAGTTTGTGGCTGCCGCTTCAGGTGCTTTGCTCCCTGTGATTGGTGTTGGGAATGCCAAGGTGATGGGAGCCAATGGAGAGCTTGTGGGGCTTGGGAATGTGCTGTTGGTTGAAGGTTTGTCCGCTAACCTTCTTTCTGTGCGCCGGCTGCAGAAGAGCAAGGCTGAAGTTACCTTCGGCCCAACCAGCTGCCGTGCAAAGCTTGGGAAGTTGCTGCTGTGGAACTTGGAGGAGAAGAGCAGCTGCATCAAGGACTTGTGGCAGCTGCCCATCATCCCTTGGAAGGGGAAACCACCAGCAACGGCAAAGGCAGCGCCAGCGGCTAAAGCAACTGCGGGAGGAGAGGAGACTGCACCAACTGCTGGGGCCCTGGATGCAGTCAAGAAGGTGCAGCAGCCACAACAGCCACATGGTGAGGTGCTTGCTGGTGTGGATGCGACAGCTGCATGGGCAAAGGCTTCATCTGGGAGTGGTGAGGCTGATTGGGAGACGTGGCATGAGAGGCTGTGCCATGTGAACATTCCTATGCTGCAGAAGTTGGTAAAGGATGGGTGCTTGAAGGGGCTGGAGGTGAAGGGGGGAGCAAAGGAGATTGGGAGCTGCCCTACCTGCCTTGAGACCAAATTCACGAAGTTTCCCTTCAGCAGCAGCACAGGACCAGCCAAGGCACCACTTGCACTAGTGCACATGGATGTGGTGGGCCCCACGAGGGCCCTTTCTCTCTCGGGCAGCCGCTACTTCTTGACGATTGTGGACGACCACACGCGTGCGGTGTGGGTGTACCCTCTCAAGACTAAGGGGGAGGTGGCAGCGGCTGTTCTTAAGGAGTGGATGCCGAGAGCACAAAGGGAAAGCGGACACAAGGTGAAGGTGATCCGCACTGACAACGGAGGAGAGTTCATCGGCGCTGATTTTGAGAAGGAGCTGAAGCGGAAGGGGATCCAGCATCAGCTCACAGTGCCTTACAACCCTCAGCAGAATGGCGTGGCTGAGCGGTTCAACCGGACCCTGCAGGAAGGTGCTCGCACTCTCCTTGGGCGTGCAGGGCTGCCGGATCCGTTTTGGGTGACAGCACTGCGGCAGGTCGTTGTTGTGAAGAACAGGGTGCTGGCAACTGTGGGGGACAAGCAGTGGGTCCCCTACACCAAGTGGTATGGGATTGCACCAGCTGTGAACATGCTGAGAGCCTTTGGGTGCATGGTGGTGTTTCATGTGCCTAAGGAGAAGAGGGGAAAACTGGAAGCTTCTGGGAGATGGGGTGTGCACTTGGGGCTTGCTAAGGATCACAAGGGCTGGCTGATTTGGGACTTGACCAGCCAGCAGCTGACCGTGTCAAGGGATGTGAAGTTCCTTGAGTCCTTGTACTACAAGGAGTGGAAGCAGCAGCAGCAGCAGAAGCTTCCAACGACACCGCTAATTGTCGAGGCCGATGAGGTGCAGCGGCCTTCAAGGCAAGTGGAGGTTTCTGTCTCTGAGAATGAGATCTCTGGGGTGACAGAGGATGGGGGAGAACCTGAGGTGGAGGAGCAGCAGCAGCAGCAACAGCAGCAGCAGCCGCAGCAGCAGGAGGACCAAGGTGCTCCACAAGGTGCCGGACGTACGGCTGACCGTCCTAGGAGGGATGTGCGCCCTCCTAACAGGCTGACCTATGCAAGCCGTGGCAAGCCAAAGGTGGTAAGGGCTGGGAGTGTGGCTGAGCAGTGTGATGAGGATGAGATAGCACACTGCTACTGGGCAGCCGTCCCTGAGCCCAAGACGCTAGCTGAGGCATTGAGCGGGCCCGATGCTGAAAAGTGGAAGCAGAGTGTGAAGGAGGAGTATGATTCTCTGCTAGAGAATGAGACGTGGGAGCTGTGTGAGCTGCCACCTGGGAAGAAGGCCATTTCTTCCAAGCTGATTTTCAGGCACAAGTACGGACCTGATGGGGCGCTGACCCGCTACAAGTCAAGGCTTGTGGCTAAGGGGTTTCAGCAGACAAAGGGAAAGGACTTCAACGAGCTCTATGCTCCTGTGGGGAAAGGCACAACACTTCGGGTGTCATTGGCAATGGCAGCATACCGTGGATGGCGGGTGAAGCAGATGGACATCACCACCGCCTTCCTCAATGGGATCATTCTGGAGGAGCTGTACATGTTACAGCCTGAGGGTTTGGATGATGGGAGCGGCAGGGTGTGCAGGCTGAAGAAGGCCATCTATGGCCTGAAGCAGGCTCCTCGTGCATGGTACCACAAGTTAGAGGAGACTCTGCTGGCTGGGGGTTTCAAGAAGAGTGAGTGTGATCACAGCTTGTTCCTGCTGCAGGAGAAGGAGCAGTTTCTCATGCTCCTGGTGTATGTGGATGACATCCTGCTCTTCTCTGAGTCGTCTGCAATGATTGAGCATGTGGAGGAGATGCTGGAGATGCAGTTTAAGTGCTCCAAGATGGGAGATGTGAAGTACTATTTGGGCATGCATGTGGAGAGGGACCTTGACAAGGGAGTGTTGAGGTTGCACCAGAGAAAGTATTGTGAGGGGCTGGCTGAGAAGTATGGTCTGCAAGATGGAGGAAAGCCAGCCACCCCACTGCCTTCGGGGTTCACTGTGGAGCCCTGTGCTGAAGAGGAGGTGGTGGGTGAGAGTGACAGGAAGCTGTTTCATTCCATGGTGGGGGCACTCAATTATGCGGCTAACCACACGCGGCCTGACATTGCCTTTGCTACATCCAGGCTTGCAAGTGTGGTTTCACGCCCCAGTCATGAGCAGCTGGAAGCGGCCAAGAGGTTGGTCCGCTATGTGAGCGCTACGGCATTAGTGGGCTTGGAGTACAGTGCTGTGCGACAGAGGCTGCAGAGGGGTGCAGCTGATTTGGGCAAGGGGGAGATGCTCCTGACCTGCTACACCGACGCTAGCTTCAACTCTGTGAAGGCGGATGGCACCAGCATTGGAGGCTATGTGTGCCTGTTTGGAGGTGGTGCAGTGAGCTGGCGCAGCAAGAAGCAGAACGAGGTGGGGCAGTCCTCGTGTGAGACAGAGTACATGGCTCTGCATCATGGGGCAAAGGAGGTGGTGTGGCTGAGGCGTTTGTTGGAGGAGATCGGAGTGTGCCAAAAGGAGCCAACTGTGATTTTCTGTGACAACGAGTCGGCTGTGAAGCTTGCTAAGAACGCTTGCCTTCATGGGCTGACGAAGCACATCAGGCCTAAGTGGCATTGGGTGAGGAGGCTCCTGGACAAGGAGGTGCGGCTGGAGATTGTGAAGACCCATCAGCAGGCGGCTGACATTCTCACCAAGCGCCTGGCTGAATCTGAGCATTGGAAGGGCATGAAGCTTGCTGGGATGAGTGTGCATTGAGGATGCATGCTTGAGCTATGGCATGTGGGATGATGGTTGGCAGCCAGAGGGGGAGTTTGTTGAGTGATGCTACCATTCGCATTCACGTCTGTCTGCCTCCCATCATATGTTCGTGCGTTGCATGCGTGTTGTGAGTGTGTGCAAGAATTTGTGTTTTGTGCGGTTTGGTTTTTCTGAGTGTGTGTGTGAATGTTATTTGGCTTGAGAAGATATCTGAAGTGACTCCTCTGCTCAAGAGCTTTCCGAGGAACCAAGTATCGCTTCAATCGGAGCACGAACAAGAAAGTTACGAACGTTGGAGTTCGTATGCTTTTGATATTTGGTTGTGGTGACTATGGGAAGTTGTGGGGTTGACTCAATATGGGGTACAGACTTTTGGGGGTTGGGAAATTCGTCTTTTCTACTGTAGTTGCTGCCAAATGGTTGGGAGAAACCAAACCAGGTTGGCAAGTGTGGCCAAGTTGGGTTGAGGTGGATTGTGGAGGTTGGGATAGTGACAAAGGTCAAAGTTGGGTTGCCTATGGGGAAGGGAATTGTATGGCATGGGGTTTCCTTGGTTGGGGACTCTCTTGGGACCTTCCCTCTCGTCCTCCTCATCCCCTCCTACTTGGTTCTATTGCTACTCTAACTTTCTTGTGTGAACTTGTGAGATCATTGTGATTGAGTTACGTTTTCTATGGCAGCATACCCCCTAGTGCGCCGAAGTTCATAACTCGAGTTATACTCCATATTCTGATACTATTCAAATTGGGAAAGATAGCCACGGTCAAGGGCTACAACATACTCGAGTTTGAAAGAATTCTAACAGTGGACCTTTCGTCGACGACGTTTCTTGTGACGACGACTTTTCTGTCCAGAATTGTAGTTGACGATTTTGAGATATTTCAGCCCCTAATCTTCATAGACTCCGTCCTTAATCTCTAACACTGCTGGTGCTGGAGGTGCTAAATCTGGGGGTGTTGGAGGTACTAGAGCTGGAGGTACTGGGGGTACTGGAGCTGGGGGTGCTGGAGCTGCTGAGGGTACGGGTATTGTGCCGCTCCGACCGTTTTTCTACCCTTAGCCGCAGTCGTCCCTGCCACCGTCTCACTCAGCCCTTCGCTAGGTTCTTAGTCTCCCATCTCCTGTGTCCACCAACAGACCTGTCTCAGCCACACCTACTGCCTGGCTCCCCGCTGCCCGCTCGTGCTCCTCACACTGAGGTGACTGAGTCCCTGACTGAGCGTCGTAAGCCTGAAACTCGTGCCTCCACACCTGTTCGTGCTCGTCGTGTCGCTCGTCCTTGTCCTCCTGCTGTCCCAGGCACTCACGATATGGCACTTTGTCCTTCCTCTGTTCCATAGTGTGTTGCTCTGCCATCTCCTCCGGCGTCCTCTCTTCCTGACGTTCCTGACCCTTAGTCCAACCTTCCTCGTGCTACCAGTCCTACTGTCACCCGTCTCCTCGCTACTATCGTCACTGACCCTAACTTTGAGTCTAGTGCTGCGAATTCCCTAGTCACTGAGCTAGTTTACTTTACTGCTAGGAGTCGTCTCGACTACGTCGCGAGTCTTGTTACTGAGTCTGAGTAAGTCTGTCCTCCGTCCGTCAGGGGTGAGCTTGCCCTTGGCTGTGACGTCCTTGAGAGCGCAGTTTGAGCTTGAGTGTCTCGCGACCGCTTTACCTCGTTTCGCGTCCATGCTGATTTGCCCAGAGGGAGACCCAGATGCACTTGACATCCCCACTCCGTGCTCTTACGGAGAGGCAATCATGGGTGAGTAATCTTCTCAGTGGCAGACAGCCATGGATGCAGAGATGGCTTCCTAGAAGTCCACAGGCACCTACGTTGACGAGGTTCCCCCTCCTGGGGTGAACACCGTTGATGGCATGTGGATTTTTAGAGTGAAGCGGCTGCTGGGTTCTCCGCCTGCCTTCAAGGCGCGTTACGTTGCTCGAGGCTTCAGTCAGCAACAGGGGGTCGACTTCTTCCTGACCTTCTCCCCCACCCCGAAGATAACTACTCTTCGGGTGTTGCTGCACGTTGCAGCACAGCGTGAGTACGAGCTGCACTCCCTCGACTTCTCCACAGCTTTCTTGCAGGGCAGCCTTCACGAGGAGATCCAGCTGCGCCGCCCACCTGGCTTCACTAGGTCGTTTCCAAAGGGTACCCGGTCTAGCCTCTGGCGGCCGGTCTACGGTCTCCGCCAGACGCCCCGTGAGTGGCACGACCCACTGAGGACGACACTTGCGGCTCTTGGGTTTGTTATGTGATGCTATCATTTGCATTCACGTCTGTCTGCCTCCCATCATATGTTCATGTGTTGCATGCGTGGTGTGAGCGTGTGCAAGAATTTGTGTTTGGTGTTGTTTGGATTTTCTGAGTGTCTGTGAATGTTATTTGGCTTGAGCAGATATCTGAAGTGACTCCTCTGCTCAAGAGCTTCCCGACGAACCGAGAATCGCTGCGATCGAAGCAAGAACGAGAAAGATATGATCGTTCGAAGTTTTGATTGAGATGCGGCGACTATAGGAATTTGCGGGTTGACTCAATATGGGGTACAGACTTTTGGGGGTTGGGAAATTCGTCACCATCACTGTAGATGATGCCAAGTGGTTGGGAGAAGCCGAACCAGGTTGGCAAGTGTGGCCAAGTTGGGTGAGGTGGATGGCATGAGTTAGGAAAGTGACAAATGTCAAAGTTGGGGTGCCTATAGAGAGGGGAATTGTGTGGTATGGGGTGTCCTTGGTTGGGGACTCCCTTGGGACCTTCCCTCTCGTCCTCCTCATCCCCTCCTACCTGGTTCTATTGCTACTCTAACTTTCTTGTGTGAACTTGTGAGATAATTGTGATTGAGTTACGTTTTCTATGGCAGCATACCCCCTAGTGCGCCGAAGTTCATAACTCGAGTTATACTCTATATTTGGATACTATTCAAATTGAGAAAGATAGCCACAGTCAAGGGCTACAACATACTCCAGTTTGAGAGAATTCTAACTGTGTGTTAATCGTTGACGACGTTTCTTGTGACGACAACGTTTCTGTCCAGAATTGTAGTTGACGATTTTGAGATACTTCAGCCCCTAATCTTCATAGACTCCGTCCTTAGTCTCTAACAAGTGGTATCAGAGCTGATTAAGGACTTTATGGAGAGTCTACTGAAGTGTGAAGACCCTATTAGACCCACCATGGCCTGTAGGCGTGCCTAAGTGGAGTTCTGGAGGTTGCATGTGACTTCCGCTAAGGGGAAACTCTGCCGAAATTTCGTTGGCGCCGACACTTGTGGAAATTGAGTGGGACTTCGGTGTGGACAGCAAAGGGTGAGCTGGAACCTGTGTTTGGGAGCAGAGGAAATGAGTCAAGGGAGTGGAGATGCAGCTGAGAAGAGAAATGAGCCGCCACCATCCAAGACCGAGGCATTGGATGGCTCAAACTATGAGGAATGGAGCGGACGGATGCGGAGTGCATTCAAGCGCTACAAGCTGCTGAAACTTGCGATGGGTGAAGAGAAGATGCCGGTGAAAGGAGATGCCCGCGATCGGTGGATTGAGAAGAGTGCGGTGCTGTACGACCTAATCTTCCAATCGGTCAACAACGATATGTTCCAACACATCAAGGATTTGGTGGAGTTGGATGAATCCGGACCAAAGGCGTGGAAGCTACTGCGTGACGTGATTCAGCCCAACACGCTGCCGATGGTGATTGTGTTGGAGAAGGAGCTGGCTGCCCTCTCCATGCGACCCGGCGATGATGTGAAGCCGGTCCTTGACAAGATCAAGGACACCTATGCGAGGATGGCAGCAGCGGGCAGCAATGTGTCGCAGATGCAGCAGTGTACCAAGATCATCTCGGTGCTCGACAACTCGTGGGACAACCTCATCCCCACCCTCAACACTCAGCAGGACCGATGGACACCAGAGTGGCTACGGCAGCAGATTCTGCAGGAGGACTTCCGCAGGCGCCACACGGGTGGTGGTGCTGCTAACAAAACTGCTGAGGGGTATGGAGCTGCAGGAGGCAGTAGAGGAAGAGGGGGAGGGAGAGGCTAAGGCCGTGAGAGAGGCTTTGGCAGAGGGAGAGGCCGAGGTGACTATAACGAGGGGCATGGGAGCTCTGGTGGCAGGGGGAGTACCCGAATGGAGGGAGCGTGCTGGTACTGCAAGAAGGCTGGACACCCGTGGTTTAAGTGTTTCAGCCGGCCTGAGGGATGGGCGCCTCCAGGCATGAAGCCACCAAGTGGTGAACGTGCACGAGGTGGCGCTGTGCAAGGTTCAGGTGCACAAGGTTCAGGTGCACAAGGTAAAGCCAACCCTGGGATGTTCCTCATGGTTGAGGATGTGAAAGGGAGTGAGGGTGATGTGGGCTCAGTTGGGAAGGTTGTGATGCACCCCCTCACTCACTGGGTGATAGATTCAGGTTGCACAAGTCACATGACCCCACGGGCAGATTTTCTTGACGAGGTAAAGCCCCCCGGAAAGATTAAGTTTGTGGCTGCCGCTTCAGGTGCTTTGCTCCCTGTGATTGGTGTTGGGAATGCCAAGGTAATGGGAGCCAATGGGGGGCTTGTGGGGCTGGGGAAGGTGCTGTTGGTTGAAGGCTTGTCCGCTAACCTTCTTTCTGTGCGCCGGCTGCAGAAGAGCAAGGCTAAAGTTACCTTCGGTCCAACCAGCTGCCGTGCAAAGCTTGGGAAATTGCTGCCGAGGGATTTGGAGAAGAAGAGCAGCTGCATCAATGACCTATGGAAGCTGCCCATCATCCCTTGGAATGGGAAACCACCAGCAACGGCAGCGGCTGCAGCAACGGCTAAAGCAACTACGGGAGGAGAGGAGACTGCACCAACTGATGGGGCCCTGGATGCAGTCAAGAAGGTTCAGCAGACACAGCAGCCACATGGTGAGGTGCTTGCTGGTGTGGATGTGACCGCTGCATGGGCAAAGGCTTCATCTAGGAGTGGTGAGGCTGATTGGGAAACGTGGCACGAGAGGCTGTGTCATGTGAATTTTCCTATGCTGCACAAGTTGGTGAAGGATGGGAGCTCGAAGGGGTTGGAGGTGAAAGGGGCAGTGAAGGAGATTGGGAGCTGTCCTACATGCCTTGAGATCAAGTTCACAAAGTTTCCCTTCAGCAGCGGCACGGGGGCAGCGAAGGCCCCGCTCGCGCTTGTGCACATGGATGTGGTGGGCCCTACGAGGGCCCCTTCTCTCTCGGGCAGCTGCTACTTCTTAACCATTGTGGATGACCACACACGTGCGGTGTGGGTGTACCCTCTCAAGACTAAGGGGGAAGTGGCAGCGGCTGTTCTTAAGGAGTGGATGCCGAGAGCTCAAAGGGAGAGCGGACACAAGGTGAAGGTGATCCGCACTGACAACGGGGGAGAATTCATTGGCGCTGATTTTGAGTCGGTGCTGAAGAAGAAGGGGATCCAGCATCAGCTCACGGTTCCCTACAACCCTCAGCAAAACGGCGTGGCTGAGCACTTCAACCGGACCCTGCAGGAAGGTGCTCGCACTCTCCTTGGGCGTGCAACGCTGCCAGATCCGTTTTGGGTGACTGCACTGCGGCAGGTCGCCCTTGTGAAGAACAGGGTGTTGGCGACTGTGGGGGACAAGCAGTGGGTCCCCTACACCAAGTGGTATGGGAGTGCACCAGCAGTCAACATGCTGAGAGCCTACGGCTGCATGGTGGTGTTTCATGTGCCTAAGGAGAAGAGGGGAAAGTTGGAGGCTTCTGGGAGATGGGGAGTACACTTGGGGCTTGCTAAGGATCATAAGGGCTGGTTGATATGGGACTTGACCAGCCAGCAGCTGACTGTGTCAAGGGATGTGAAGCTCCTTGAGTCCTTGTACTACAAGGATTGGAAGCAGCAGCAGCAGAAACTTCCTACTACACCGCTGATCATTGAGGCCGATGAGGTGCAGCGGCCTTCGAGGCAAGTGCAGGTCACTGTCTCAGATGAGGAGATCTCTGGGGTGACTGAGGATGGGGGAGAACCTGAGGTGGAGGAGCAACAGCAGCAGCAGCAGCAGCAGCAAGATGCTCCACCACGTGCCCAACGTCCGCTTGACCGTCCTAGGAGGGATGTGCGCCCTCCTAATAGGCTGACCTATCCTAGTTTTGGAACGCCAAAGGTGGTACGGGCTGGGAGTGTGGCTGAGCAGTGTGATGAGGATGAGATAGCACACTGCTACTGGGCAGCCGTCCCTGAGCCCAAGACGCTAGCTGAGGCCTTGAGTGGGCCCGATGCTGAGAAGTGGAAGTAGAGTGTGAAGGAGGAGTATGACTCTCTGCTGGAGAATGAAACGTGGGAGCTGTGTGAGCTGCCTCCTGGGAAGAAGGCCATTTCTTCCAAGCTGATCTTCAGGCACAAGTACGGACCTGATGGGGAGCTAACCCGCTGCAAGTCAAGGCTTGTGGCTAAGGGGTTCCAGCAGATAAAGTGGAAGGACTTTGACGAGATCTTTGCTCCTGTGGGGAAAGGGACTACACAAAGGGTGATGTTGGGAACGGCTGCAAACCGTGGATGGAGGATCAAGCAGATGGACATCACAACTGCTTTCCTCAATGGGATCATCCTAAAGGAGCTGTACATGCTGCAGCCTGAGGGGTTGGATGATGGGAGCGGCAGGGTGTGCAGGCTCAAGAAGCCCATCTATGGCCTGAAGCAGGCTCCTCGCGCATGGTACCACAAGTTGGAGGAGACACTGCTGGCTGGGGGTTTCAAGAAGAGCGAGTGTGATCACAGTTTGTTCCTGCTGCAAGAGAAGGAGCAATTCCTCATGCTCCTTGTGTATGTGGATGATATCCTTCTCCTCTCTGAGTCATCTGCAATGATTGAGCATGTGGAGGAGATGCTAGAGATGCAGTTCAAGTGCTCGAAAATGGGAGATGTCAAGTATTACCTTGGGATGCATGTGGAGAGAGACCTTGACAAGGGAGTATTGAGGTTGCACCAGAGGAAGTACTGTGAGGGGCTGGATGAGAAGTATGGGCTGCAAGATGGAGGAAAACCAGCCACCGCACTACCTTCGGGTTTCACTGTGGAGCCTTGTGCTGATGAGGAGGTGGTGGGTGAGAGTGACAGGAAGCTGTTTCATTCCATGGTGGGGGCACTCAACTATGCGGCTAACCACACGCGGCCTGACATTGCCTTTGCTACATCCAGGCTTGCAAGTGTGGCCTCACGCCCCAGTCATGAGCAGCTAGAAGCAACCAAGAGGTTGGTCTGCTATGTGAGTGCTACAGCATCTGTGGGTTTGGAGTACAGTGCTGTGCGACAGAGGCTGCAGAGGGGTGCAGCTGATTTGAGCAAGGGGGAGATGCTCTTGACTTGCTACACCGATGCTAGCTTCAATTCTGTAAAGGCGGATGGCACCAGCATTGGAGGCTATGTGTGCCTGTTTGGAGGTGGTGCAGTGAGCTGGCGTAGCAAGAAGCAGAACGAGGTGGGGCTGTCCTTGTGTGAGACAGAGTACATGGCCGTGCATCATGGGGCTAAGGAGGTGGTATGGCTGAGGCGTTTGTTGGAGGAGATCGGAGTGTGCCAGAAGGAGCCGACTGTGATTCTTTGTGACAATGAGTCGCTGTGAAGCTTGCAAAGAATGCTTGTCTTCATGGCCTGATAAAGCAGATCAGGCCAACGTGGCACTCGGTGAGGAGGCTCCTGGACAAGGAGGTGCGGCTGGAGATTGTGAAGACCCATCAGCAGGCGGCAGACATTCTCACCAAGCGCCTGGCTGAAAATGAGCATTGGAAGGGGATGAAACTTGCTGGAATGAGTGTGCATTGAGGGTGCATGCTTGTGCTATGGCATATGGGATGACGGTAGGCAGCCAGAGGGGGAGTTTGTTATGTGATGCTATCATTTGCATTCACGTCTGTCTGCCTCCCATCATATGTTCGTGTGTTGCATGCGTGGTGTGAGCGTGTGCAAGAATTTTTGTTTGGTGTTGTTTGGATTCTCTGAGTGTGTGTGAATGTTATTTGGCTTGAGCAGATATCTGAAGTGACTCCTCTGCTCAAGAGCTTCCCGACGAACCGAGAATCGCTGCGATCGAAGCAAGAACGAGAAAGATGTGATCGTTCGAAGTTTTGATTGAGATGCGGCGACTATAGGAATTTGCGGGTTAACTCAATATGGGGTACAGACTTTTGGGGGTTGGGAAATTCGTCACCATCACTGTAGATGATGCCAAGTGGTTGGGAGAAGCCAAACCAGGTCGGCAAGTGTGGCCAAGTTGGGTGAGGTGGATGGCATGAGTTGGGAAAGTGACAAATGTCAAAGTTGGGGTGCCTATAGAGAGGGGAATTGTGTGGAATGGGGTTTCCTTGGTTGGGGAATCCCTTGGGACCTTCCCTCTCGTCCTCCTCATCCCCTCCTACCTGGTTCTATTGCTACTCTAACTTTCTTGTGTGAACTTGTGAGATAATTGTGATTGAGTTACGTTTTCTATGGCAGCATACCCCCTAGTGCGCCGAAGTTCATAACTCGAGTTATACTCCATATTTGGATACTATTCAAATTGAGCAAGATAGCCACAGTCAAGGGCTACAACATAATGAAGTTTGAGAGGATTCTAACTGTGCGTTAATCGTTGACGTCGTTTCTTGTGACGACGACTTTTCTGTCCAGAATTGTAGTTGACGATTTAGAGATATTTCAGCCCCTAATCTTCATAGACTCCGTCCTTAGTCTCTAACAGGGTTTGCTCCTTCCACTACTGATCCGTCGCTGTTTCTACTCAGAGACCCTACTCTGTCATCGTTCTACATCATCATGTACGTCCACGACTTGGTCTTTGCTACTGCCGACACTGAGGCGCTGACCCTTGTGAAGGCGGAGCTGCAGAAGCGACATACTTGCACTGACCTAGGTGAGCTGCATAGCTATCTTGGCTTGCAGATCACCCGGGATAGAGCACGGTGCACCATCACTGTGACTCACTCACACATGGTTCACTAGGTCCTTCAGCGCTTCTGCTTGTGGTTCTCCTCGCCACAGCCCACTCCTCTGTCTACAGGCCACTCGCTCTCAGTTCCACCTTCGGACGAGTCCATAGTGCCGAGTGGGCCGTATCCAGAGCTTGTGGGCTGCCTCATGTACCTGATGCCATGCATACGACCTGACTTCGCGTACCCTCTCAGCATCCTTGCTCGCTTCATCGCCCCCGAGAGACACAGGAAGAAGCACTGGATAGCTGCGCAGAGGGTACTGCGTTACTTGTGCAGTACATCCGGCATGGGGCTTGTGCTTGGAGGACGGGATCCAGTGGTACTCACAGGACACTCCGACGCTTCGTGGGCTGACAACCAGGCAACTCAGCGGTCGTCCCAGGGTTAATCTTTCAGTCTCAGCTCTGGTTCTGTCTCGTGGAGGTCCACTCGTTCGTCTTCTGTGCTTGGTTCCAGCTTTGAGGCCGAGATCTACGCTGGGGCCATGGCTGCACAGGAGTTACGCTGGCTGACCTACCTGCTGATCGACTTGGGGGAGCGGCCTCGTTCTCCTCCAGTTCTATACGTTGACAACAAGGTCATGATTGCCTTGTGTCAGGAACAGTGACTGGAGCACAAAACGAAGCACATTGCTCTTCATTACTTTCTTGCTCAGGAGCTGCAGCAGCGTGGTCAGCTGCGCCTTGCTTACGTGGCCTCTTAGGCCAACACTGCTGATGTCTTCACCAAGGCTATTGGGTCTGGTGATCATCAGCGTTTCTGTACTACTCTAGGCCTTCTGCCTACTCTGCCTCACCTGCTGGTTGCTTGACTTGTCTCGTACTGTGATATATACATACCTGCATGCTTGTTCTTGCTAGGTTGTGATCACTGTACTGTTTATGCTTTTATATCTCTGCATGTGAACTGGCCTTGTGGCCGCTTGCTTGTGCTCAGAATGCGTGGTGATCTTGAGATCCACCCTGAGCTTTGCTTTGATTTGTTCTCTTGCTTGACTGGTCTTGTGACCGTCCGCTGTATTTGCTATCCCCCACTTTGCCTATGGGGGTGTGTCAAATTGAATTTGTTCTCTATAGGCTGTAGTGGGGCATACCCTAAAGGGTACAATACTTTAGGGTTAAGTAGTACTTGTACTCACTCTTCCTACCTAGTCAATCATTCGTACGTTCCTATTCTGACGCTGTAATGATTGTGCACCCCTTCTTCAAGGTTGTTGGAAACATTTAGTTTACGCTTCTGAAGTATCTAGCACTAAAACAAAAAGAGAAGTATACTCACAGCGAAGCAACACCGAGTCAACCAAAGCGGTTGACAAAGCGACAACAGCAGGAGGTTGAAGCGAAGGTCAAAGGTCAGTGACCTTTGACTTAACAAAGGCAGCGCGACAGCAAGGACAAATAACTGACTCGTTATTGAGCAGCTATCCGAGTCGTCGCTGTATTGAACCCCAACAACAGTTATAGTTAAACCCTTCATATTCCTTGTAATCATATATATATCCTTGTATCTCTTTGCTTTAATCAATTCATCTTATTCTCACATACTAGCACAAGGTGGTTCACTCAATCCACTATTACGCTTCCGCTAAATACATCACTACTCTGAGAGTTTAGTCTTGAACGATCCTAAGGACTTTTTCAACCCAACATGGTATGAGAGCCTACAAGACAAAACTGAACTTTGATCAACTTCCTGCAACATCAGAAGACATGGCAACACAGAAGGAAAGAAGCTCATCCACTGGATCTCCCGGTTCTTCTCCTACTCCACCGCTGGTTTCTGGTCTGCAGACAGAAGGAGGCATAACTCAAAGACCAGCTGCTGAGTCAACTAAGACTCCTGCAAACCAAGCAATCGGCATCGACCCAAGTATGATGGAGACATTTTTCTCGTTCATGTCGTTCTACGAGCAACATCAACAAGCGACAACAACAACGGAGTTACTCCCATGAGTCTCGACGGCTCATCTTTTGCGCGCGGAAATCAACATCCTACCTTCGCACCGTATGTACCTCAACGTGGCTCTGTCAGCTTCATGCCGAATCAGCTCCCACCTGGACAAGAGACGAAGACACTGGATGCACTTTAGTTGCAGTCACAATTCGAACACGTGCTGCATCAACACCGTTTGACGGAAATGACTTCTATACCTGGTCCTTTGAATTCGAGCTGATGATGGAAGGCGCTCAAATCCTTGGCTTCTTCGATGGCTCCCTGCCATATCCAACTCACGGGACACAGTACAACAAGCAGCAGTACACATACCAGTCACTGATGGCATACACCATACTTCTGCAAAACATAATGGCAAACAAGCAGCAGAACATCCGGTCTTATCGCGAATACAGGAACTCCGCCGAGCTCGCGTACAACCAACTGAAGAACCTGTATCAAGCAACCGACAGCGTCAATCAAAGTCGTCTCGTGGTGCAATTAACAACGGTTCAAATGCAACCCGGCGAAAAGGGAATGGCATATATCAGTCGCTGTCTCGGCCTGCGTGATAGACTCCTTCGATGCGGCGGATCAATATCCGAAGAAGCATTTGTCACTGTCGTCATCGCAGGTCTTGGTCCTCAGTGGCGCTCCACTCGAGCCATCCTCCGAGCCCACGGAAGAATCTCCGAAGCAAAACTCTGCACTGAAATTCATGCCGAACAACAAGACGTGGACCTACATGAAGAACGACAAGGGAAAAGAGGATCAGCACCGGAATTCGCCTTTCACACTCAGTGGCGCAACAACAACAACAACAACCGACAACAAGAGCACCAAGCACGAAGATACGTACCACCGTTCAGTCATCGATGCCGAACGTCAGGACACTCTCGCATCCATTGCCCGAATCAGCAGCAATAAACTCCATCACCACGTCAGCTTCTACCTTCAAATAGTCAAGTGACCTCCACACAGCAACATCCTTCAAATCAGGCGCCACCTTCATCGACAACGTCACAACCTGCACAAGGAACAAGAAACATCATAAGCTACATGACAAGAACGGACTCCTGCATCACTGGTTCACCACTGACCTACTCACCAGAAGAACTACTCAACGAAAGCACGCCTCGTCGTGAATCGCTACAACCAAAGCCGACATACGCGGCTATCGCACAGAGCAAACCGTTCGGTCAAGATACTTGGTTCTTGGACAGCTGCTGCGGACAACAAATGTGCTCCTCAAATCGCTTCGTTCAACGGGAACAACGCCTCAACCGGGAAGTCGTGATCACCGTCGCCAACAACCAGAACCTGCGCACACGATGACAAGGAATAGTTCAACTTCAGTCCCGCGAGACTAACGTCGTTTTACATATATCAAAGGTTTTGATTGCAGAAGGACTGGGCTACAACTTGCTAAGCGTCAGCCAGCTCATGGCAAAAGGGATTCACCTTGAAGCCGATAGCACCACTCAGGAGTTCAAGCTGTACAACGGGAAGGGAGGACTTTACATCGGGAAGGTAATCCTGAAGAACAACGTCTTCGTTCTCGACTTCGTCCCAGATCAAGGAACTGCTGACAGCGACGCGTTCGTCAACTTCACCACTTGGTCGCACCCACCAGATCTCGACTCAGACTTCAGCCCCGGAGGTTTCTAGTACTCGCACACCAAACCTGAAGCAGAATGGACAAGGGCGTTAGCAGTGATTCAACAGACAACAGCAGCACAGACAACAGCATCAACATCGGCAGCAACAGAGACAACAACAGCACCAGCAACGCCGATAGAAGCAGAAGCAACAACAACAGCACCAGCACCACTCGCCAGCTCTTCATCAGCACCGACACCCTCTCAACAACTGACTCCCGCCCCACGCAAAGCTCACAGAAGTACCAACATCACCGCAAGTTCTTACTCCAACTCCGATCTATGCAGACGTTCACCTGGACATAGCGCTGACGAATCACTATGGCATCAAAGGTTAGGACATCCAAGCAACACGACACTGAACAACACGATAAGAGCAGGAGTGCTCGATAAAGACTCACTACTTTTACCCGACGGCAAAGAACTTCAACGAGTCCACAGAACCTGCTTTACCTGCCTTGAAGCCGACTTACCCCATCAGCCGTTCGTCTCTCACCACAACCCAAGCGCGCCAGCATACGCACCATAGGAGAAGGTCTACAGCGACATACTATAAAAGCGTAAAAGGGGCATACAACTACGTAATCACGTTCATCGAGGCCGCCACCAGATACATCTGGCACCTCAACCTTCCGAGTCGCGACATGGCCTTCGAAGCATTCGTCGCTTGGCTCCCCGTAGCAGAAAGAGAATCAGGAGTGAAGCTGAAAAGCTTTCTGTCAGACGGAGGAGGAGAATATCAGTCACAGCGGTTCAAGCAATACTTGGCAGAGAAAGGCATCAAGCGACTCATTTCTCTTCCCTGCGCTCATCAGCAGCAAGGCGTGGCAGAAATAATGAACAGGACCCTTCATAACACCATGCGCAAGCTGCTACGTGGCATGCGGCTACCCAACCATCAGTGGCCTGAGGCAATGGACCATGCTGTGTTATTGCACAACTTGCTTTCGTCATCCTCGCTTCCGAACAACGCATCACCGCATCTGCTGTGGACAGGAAAATTGGGCAACACAAAAATGTTACAAGTTTTTTGCTGCATGGTACAGTACCGACCACACAATGCACGAGCTTGACGATTCTCACAACGCGCACAGTCGGGACTACACCTGGGCATCGAAAAACATTACAACGCGTGGAAGATTTTCGACGTCCACTTGAAGGAAACAGTAGCAGCACGTGACGTGATTTTCTACGAACGACTCACTCTCCAAACATACCTGGACAACTTGGCAGCAGAACGAGACCTCACGGGCGGCTTCCGTGGCAACCGAGCCTTCACCTCACCAGCAAATGAGGCTGACTGGGATGAACAAAACGTGGACGGGGCATCTGAGGAAGCCGGACCTCTTCCCTACTGTTCGGTACCCACTTCGATGGACTACGAAAATCCTCGCGAAAGCATCAACGCCGAAGTCTACTACGACTTCGCCAACAACGGGTACGTTACACTACAGCCAGTCAACAGAAGTGTTTCATAACGCATAGGCCCCAACTTCTTGCCTGATCCAGAAGCGGGAGACGAAGCAGTTTATCCTGAGGACCCAAATCTCCCTCGCTACACACAGAGTGGGCTGCAGATTCTAGGACTCGTCACCGCAGTTCATGGCGCACCAATGCCGAGAGAGCCTGCTACGTTTTAGCAGGCTCTGGGGGGGGAGCACAAATAAAAATGGCGAGAAGCCATGGACAGGGAGTTAAAAGCGTTGGAAGACAGAAACACCTGGAAGATTGTACCCATCGGAGTGGCACGCAACAAAACCGTCCTCACGGGAAAGTGGGTCTTCCTCGTGAAAACGAAAGCTGACGGGACAATCGACAAATTCAAAGCGTGATGGGTCGTACTTGGCTTCGATCAAGAGCACGGGCGAGACTTCACCGAGACTTTCGCGCCAGTCAGCCAACATACCTCCCTGCGAATTCTCCTCGCAATAGCCGCCATGAAGCAGAAGAAGCTCGGCCAAATCGACATAGCCAACACGTTCCTCTACGCTCCCGTCGATGCCGAAATCTTCGTCGAGCAACCAGACGGGTCCAACACAAACCCAAATCAAATAGGTCAGGTGATGAAATCTTTGTACGGCGTCAAGCAAGCTCCGCAGCTGTGGCAGCAGTACCTACACGCCCGACTAATCCGCATTGGCTTTCAGCAATTGCCACACGACCAGGGCATGTACAGGCTCACAAAGGAAGCCGAGTACATTCTTCTCATCGTATATGTAGACGACCTACTCTACATATGTTATGTGATGCTATCATTTGCATTCACATCTGTCTGCCTCCCATCATATGTTCGTGTGTTGCATGCGTGGTGTGAGCATGTGCAAGAATTTGTGTTTGGTGTTGTTTGGATTTTCTGAGTGTGTGTGAATGTTATTTGGCTTGAGCAGATATCTGAAGTGACTCCTCTGCTCAAGAGCTTCCCGACGAACCAAGAATCCCTGCGATCGAAGCAAGAACGAGAAAGATATGATCGTTCGAAGTTTTGATTGAGATGCGGCGACTAAAGGAATTTGCGGGTTGACTCAATATGGGGTACAGACTTTTGGGGGTTGGGAAATTCGTCACCATCACTGTAGATGATGCCAAGTGGTATCAGAGCTGATTAAGAACTTTGTGGAGAGTCTACTGAAGTGTGAAGACCCTCCTAGACCCACCATGGCCTGTGGGTGTGCCTAAGTGGAGTTCTGGAGGTTGCATGTGACTTCCGCTATGGGGAAACTCTGCCGAAATTTCGTTGGCGCCGACACGGGACATCGGTGTGGACAGCAAAGGGGGGGCTGGAACCTGTTTTTGGGAGCAGAGGAAATGATTCAAGGGAGTGGAGATGCAGCTGAGAAGAGAAATGAGCCGCCACCATCCAAGATCGAGGCATTGGATGGCTCAAACTATGAGGAATGGAGCGGGCGGATGCGGAGTGCATTCAAGCGCTACAAGCTGCTGAAACTTGCAATGGGTGAAGAGAAGATGCCGGAGGAAGGAGATGCCCGCGATCGGTGGATTGAGAAGAGTGCGGTGCTGTACGACCTAATCCTTCAATCGGTCAACAACGATATGTTCCAACACATCAAGGATTTGGATGATTCCGGACCAAAGGCGCGGAAGCTACTGCGCGACGTGATTCAGCCCAACACGCTGCCGATGGTGATTGTGTTGGAGAAGGAGCTGGCTGCCCTCTCCATGCGACCGGGCGATGATGTGAAGCCGGTCCTTGACAAGATCAAGGACACCTATGCGAGGATGGCAGCGGCGGGCAGCAATGTGTCGCAGATGCAGCAGTGCACCAAGATCATCTCGGTGCTCGACAACTCGTGGGACAACCTAATCCCCACCCTCAACACTCATCAGGACCAGTGGACACCCGTGTGGCTACGACAGCAGATTCTGCAGGAGGACTTCCGCAGGCGTCACACGGGTGGTGCTGCTGCCAACAAAACTGCTGAGGGGTATGGAGCTGCAGGAGGCAGCAGAGGAAGAGGGGGAGAGAGAGGCCGAGGCCGTGGGAGAGGCTTTGGCAGAGGGAGAGGCCGAGGTGACTATAACGAGGGGCATGGGAGCTCTAGTGGCAGGGGGAGTACCCGAATGGAGGGAGCGTGCTGGTACTGCTAGAAGGCTAGACACCCGTGGTTCAAGTGTTTCAGCCGGCCTGAGGGATGGGCACCCCCAGGCATGAAGCCGCCAAGTGGTGAACGTGCACGAGGTGGCGCTGTGCAAGGTTCAGGTGCACAAGGTGATGGTGCACACGGTAAAGCCGACCCTGGGATGTTCCTCATGGTTGAGGATGTGAAAGGGACTGAGAGGGATGTGGGCTCAGTTGGGAAGGTTGTGATGCACCCCCTCACTCACTGGGTGATAGATTCAGGTTGCACAAGTCACATGACCCCACGGGCAGATTTGCTTGACGAGGTAAAGCCCCCCGGAAAGATTAAGTTTGTGGCTGCCGCTTCAGGTGCTTTGCTCCCTGTGATTGGTGTTGGGAATGCCAAGGTAATGGGAGCCAATGGGGGGCTTGTAGGGCTGGGGAATGTGCTGTTGGTTGAAGGCTTGTCCGCTAACCTTCTTTCTGTGCGCCGGCTGCAGAAGAGCAAGGCTAAAGTTACCTTCGGTCCAACCAGCTGCCGTGCAAAGCTTGGGAAATTGCTGCTGTGGGATTTGGAGGAGAAGAGAAGCTGCATCAAGGACCTATGGCAGCTGCCCATTATCCCTTGGAACGGGAAACTACCAGCAACGGCAGCGGCAGCAGCAACGGCAAAGGCAACTGCAGGAGGAGAGGAGACTGCACCATCTGATGGGGCTCTGGATGCAGTCAAGAAGGTGCAGCAGCCACAGCAGGCACATGGTGAGGTGCTTGCTGGTGTGGATGTGACAGCTGCATGGGCAAAGGCTTCATCTGGGAGTGGTGAGGCTGATTGGGAAACATGGCACGAAAGGCTGTGTCATGTGAATTTTCCTATGCTGCAGAAGTTGGTGAAGGATGGAAGCTTGAAGGGGTTGGAGGTGAAAGGGGCAGTGAAGGAGATTGGGAGCTGCCCTACATGCCTTGAGACCAAGTTCACAATGTTTCCCTTCAGCAGTGGCACGGGACCAGCCAAGGCCCCGCTCGCGCTTGTGCACATGGATGTGGTGGGCCCTACGAGGGCCCCTTCTCTCTCGGGCAGCTGCTACTTCTTAACCATTGTGGATGACCACACACGTGCGGTGTGGGTGTACCCTCTCAAGACTAAGGGGGAAGTGGCAGCGGCTGTTCTTAAGGAGTGGATGCCGAGAGCTCAAAGGGAGAGCGGACACAAGGTGAAGGTGATCTGCACTGACAACGGGGGAGAATTCATTGGCGCTGATTTTGAGTCGGTGCTGAAGAAGAAGGGGATCCAGCATCAGCTCACGGTTCCCTACAACCCTCAGCAAAACGGCGTGGCTGAGCACTTCAACCGGACCCTGCAGGAAGGTGCTCGCACTCTCCTTGGGCGTGCAACGCTGCCAGATCCGTTTTGGGTGACTGCACTGCGGCAGGTCGCCCTTGTGAAGAACAGGGTGTTGGCGACTGTGGGGGACAAGCAGTGGGTCCCCTACACCAAGTGGTATGGGAGTGCACCAGCAGTCAACATGCTGAGAGCCTACGGCTGCATGGTGGTGTTTCATGTGCCTAAGGAGAAGAGGGGAAAGTTGGAGGCTAGTGGGAGATGGGGAGTACACTTGGGCCTTGCTAAGGATCATAAGGGCTGGTTGATATGGGACTTGACCAGCCAGCAGCTGACTGTGTCAAGGGATGTGAAGTTCCTTGAGTCCTTGTACTACAAGGAGTGGAAGCAGCAGCAGCAGAAGCTTCCTACTACACCGCTGATCATTGAGGCCGATGAGGTGCAGCGGCCTTCGAGGCAAGTGCAGGTCACTGTCTCAGATGAGATCTCTGGGGTGACTGAGGATGGGGGAGAACCTGAGGTGGAGGAGCAACAGCAGCAGCAGCAGCAGCAGCAGCAGCAAGATGCTCCACCACGTGCCCAACGTCCGCTTGACCGTCCTAGGAGGGATGTGCGCCCTCCTAATAGGCTGACCTATCCTAGTTTTGGAACGCCAAAGGTGGTACGGGCTGGGAGTGTGGCTGAGCAGTGTGATGAGGATGAGATAGCACACTGCTACTGGGCAGCCGTCCCTGAGCCCAAGACGCTAGCTGAGGCCTTGAGTGGGCCCGATGCTGAGAAGTGGAAGCAGAGTGTGAAGGATGAGTATGACTCTCTGCTAGAGAATGAAACGTGGGAGCTGTGTGAGCTGCCTCCTGGGAAGAAGGCTATTTCTTCCAAGCTGATCTTCAGGCACAAGTACGGACCTGATGGGGAGCTGACCCGCTACAAGTCAAGGCTTGTGGCTAAGGGGTTCCAGCAGACAAAGGGGAAGGACTTTGACGAGATCTTTGCTCCTGTGGGGAAAGGGACTACACTAAGGGTGATGTTGGGAACAGCTGCAAACCGTGGATGGAGGATCAAGCAGATGGACATCACAACTGCATTCCTCAATGGGAGCGTCCTAGAAGAGCTGTACATGCTGCAGCCTGAGGGGTTTGATGATGGGAGCGACAGGGTGTGCAGGCTCAAGAAGGCCATCTATGGCTTGAAGCAAGCTCCTCGCGCATGGTACCACAAGCTGGAGGAGACACTGCTGGCTGGGGGTTTCAAGAAGAGCGAGTGTGATCACAGCTTGTTCCTCCTGCAAGAGAAGGAGCAATTCCTCATGCTCCTGGTATATGTGGATGACATCCTTCTCTTCTCTGAGTTGTCTGCAACGATTGAGCGTGTGGAGGAGATGCTGGAGATGCAGTTCAAGTGCTCGAAGATGGGAGATGTCAAGTATTACCTTGGGATGCATGTAGAGAGGGACCTTGACAAGGGAGTGTTGAGGTTGCACCAGAGGAAGTAATGTGAGGGGCTGGCTGAGAAGTATGGGCTGCAAGATGGAGGAAAGCCAGCCACCCCACTACCTTCAGGTTTCACTGTGGAGCCCTGTGCTGATGAGGAGGTGGTGGGTGAAAGTGACAGGAAGCTGTTTCATTCCATGGTTGGGGCACTCAACTATGCGGCTAACCACACGCGGCCTGACATTGCCTTTGCTACATCCAGGCTTGCAAGTGTGGTCTCACGCCCCAGTCATGAGCAGCTAGAAGCGGCCAAGAGGTTGGTCCGCTATGTGAGTGCTACAGCATCTGTGGGTTTGGAGTAAAGTGCTGTGCGACAGAGGCTGCAGAGGGGTGCAGCTGATTTGAGCAAGGGGGGGATGCTCTTGACTTGCTACACCGATGCTAGCGTCAACTCTGTAAAGGCGGATGGCACCAGCATTGGAGGCTATGTGTGCCTGTTTGGAGGTGGTGCAGTGAGTTGGCGTAGCAAGAAGCAGAACGAGGTGGGGCTGTCCTCGTGTGAGACAACTTTGTGATTGAGTTAAGTTTCTATGGCAGCATACCCCCTAGTGCGCCGAAATTCATAACTCAAGATATAATCCATATTTTGATATTATTTGAGATGGGAAAGATAGCCACGGTCGAGGGCTTTACCATACTTGAGTTTGAGAGAATTCTGACAGAGCGTTTTTTGTCGACGACGTTTCTTGTGACGACGACGTTTCTGTCCAGAATTCTAGCCCAACGATTTTGAGATATTTCGGCCCTTAATCTTCATAGACTCCGTCCTTAGTCTCTAAGAACATAGGCTCCACCGACGACATCACCAACTGGTTTGAAGGGGAGCTGCAACAAGACCTCTCACTCACGGTTTCTTCTACCGTGACCCAGTACCTCAGACTCAACATTTTAGACGGAGAGAATGCGATCTACCTGAGCGCCGCAAAATACGCCGACACCATCGCAAAATGCTTCTAACTAACGCGAGCCCCCATTTCCACGCCCTCCCGCTACACCGCGGGAAATCACGAGGAAAAATCCAACCTGCTTGAAACTGCCGGCCTACGCGACTACCAACAAAAACTGGGCTGTCTGCTCTTCGCAACCGTCACCTGCGGACCGGATCTATCATACTCAGCGAGTTAGCTTGCTACCCACCTCAATTGGCCCGAAGCAGAGCATATGGCTGAACTCGACCGCGCCTTACACTACCTCGTCAGCACGCCAACGATCGGCCTAACCTACCACAAGACTGGAACGACTACTCCAAAGCTAATCGGCTACGTAGACGCTGACCACGCAGGCGACTCTCACAACAGGCGATCACCCACCAGCTACATCTATCGACTTGAGCCCGTCAGACCTATCTCGTGGCAGTCGAGAAAACAAGAACTAATTGCACTCTCCTCTGCCGAAGCTGAATACATAGCACTCTGCTCAGCCACCAAGGAAGGACTGTACCTTCGCGAACTACTGGAAGAAGCAAAGCTGGCTCAGTTACCCAGCTTCTCCCTCTTCTGCGACAACCAATCTGCAATTCGCATAGCGAACAAAAGTGGGTTCGCAAACCAAACGAAGCACATCGCCCTACGCTACTTCTTCATGAAGGATGAGATCGAGAAAGGGAGACTCGAGCTATCCTTCTGCGCCACGTCCGAGATGGCAGCAGATTATCTGACCAAGAAACTTGGAAAGCAAAAGTTCGAGTACTGCATGCTGCTGACTGGACAGGGCCACTGTCAAACTTATATGCTATAGTCTGTCTAGGCTGTAGTGGGGTAGTTCATATAGGGTACAACACTTTTAGGTTTCCTACTTGTACCCACCTGCTTGCTAGTTCAGTCATTCATTCCTTCTTTATTCTGACATGGTATTCTGAGCAGGTTCCCTCGTAGGAACGTTTTTTTTAGGGCCCACCACGATTTTTTTTTCCTGCCCTGCCCGAAGCGCGCCTCACGCGCCCTGCTCTAGTGCCGCCTGTCGCGGACCCTGCCTTCTCGGCCCGTAGCGGCCCTGCCTTCTCGGCCCGTCGCCGCCTGTCGCCGGCCTGACGTCGCCTATCGCCGGCCTGTCCCGGCCCGTCGCCGCCCATCGCCGGCCCGTCGCCGCCCGTCGCTGGCCCGTTGCGGCCCTGCCTTCGCCGCCCGTCGCTGACCCGTCCCAGCCCGTCCCGACCCATCGCCGGCCCGTCCCGGCCCGTCGTCGGCCCGTCGCCGCCCGTCGCTGGCCCTTCGCCGCTCGTCGCGGCCCTGCCTTCGTCGCCCACTGCGGCCCTGCCCTACTGCCGCCCTGTCGCGGCCCTGCCCTGCTGCCGCCCTGTCGCGGCCCTGCCCTTCAGCCGCCCTGTCTCGGCCCTGCCCTGCTGCCGCCCCAGTCGCAGCCCTGACCTAACCTCCAACTGCGGCCCTGCACTGCACCCGCCCCTAGTAAGCACCCGTGCCGCCCTGCCACGCCGCGCCACCAGGAGCCGAACCGCGCCGCCCAGCCGAGCCGCGCCGCCCTACCGAGCCGCGCCGACCAGCCGCACCGCGCCGCCCTACCGAGCCGCGCCGCCCTGCAGAGCCGCGCTGCCCTACTGAGCCGCGCTGCCCTGCCCGCGCTGCTTCTGCTGCCACTACTACTAATGCTGCTCCTGCTGCTACTGCTGCTATGGCTAGACCAACTGTTCTTACCTTTGATGCTGAGGGGCGTGCGGTTGACTTTGACGTGTGGGTTGACGACCTGCAGCTCTTTCTTCAGTGTGACTCTAGGGACGGGGTATCCCTTTTCGGTCACACGTCTGGTGTCTCTACTGCACCTGCTGCCACTGCTGACAGTACGGTTCGCTCGCAGTGGACCACTCGTGACGCTGTTGCTCGCCTTGCTGTTCGTAGTCACCTGCCGTCTGCTGAGCGCGCGCACTTTGGCCAGTACAAGACTGCTCAGTCTTTGTATGACGTTGTAGTAGCGCGCTATTCCTCCCCTGCCACTGCTGCCCTCAGCCGCCTCATGCTGCCGTACCTGTTCCCTGACCTTGCCGCCTTTGCCACAGTTGCTGACCTCATTACTCACCTCGGCACTAGTGACGCCCGCTACTGCGCTGCGCTTCCCACTGAGTTCTGTGCCAAGAACCCCCCCCCCCCCATGTACATCACCCTTTACTACCTAGTCACCCACCTCCCTGACTCCCTTGCTTCAGTCAGGGACCACTTTCTCTCCCTTTGCCCCACCGAGCTCACTGTCGACTTGCTAGAGGAGCGCCTCACTGCAACTAAGAAGAGTATCTTAGCTGTAGGTGCTTCTCGCGGCGACCCTCGCGCCCCTTTCTTTGAGGGGTGTTCCCCTGTCCCCCTTCTCCCCTCTGTTGCTTCTGCTGCTGCTGTCGACCTCATTGGCACTGAGGAGGTCGGGGCTGCGTCTTCTCCTAGTGGGAGGCGTCGCAACAGCAAGGGCAAGGGTGGTGGAGGGGACGGTGGGGGCGGCGGTGGAGGCGGTGGAGGAGGCGGAGGGGGTGGCGGTGGAGGTGGGGGTGGTGGCGGGAGTGGGGGCTTCGGTGGCGGCGGTGGGGGTGGTGGAGGCAGCGGCAGCGGCGGTGGAGGCAGCGGCAGCGGTGGTGGAGGTGGCAGCAGCGGTGGTGCTGGTCGAGGTGGAGCTGCGCAGCGTGGAGGCTATGGTTGTAGCCAGCACCAGCAGCAGCCGCGTTCCCGTGAGACCCCGTCGGCCCAGCAGCTTTGTAAGTGGTACGCTGGGCGTGGGAGGTCTAGGGGTGTTGGTCCCTGCACTTACGTTCTTCGCACCGGCGGGCGCCGTGGGGAGACGTGCGGGCTGCCACACACTGCGCAGCGCTGCTTCGGTCGCCTGACTGACGCCTGGCGCGCCCAGTTTCCTAACGCTGTTGAGCTCCCTCATTGGGGTGATCTGCTTAGGCAGAATGTTGCTATCTTTGATCTTGATTTCGATACTATCCTTGCTGCCATGTATGCTGTGACTGATAGTGCTGAGGGTGACTGCTACCTATGTGTTCCCCCCGACCCGGGCATTGAGGCTGCTGCTCTAGGTGCTAGTAAGTCTGCTGCTCCAGGTACTGGTGAGTCTGCTACTCCAGGTGCTGGTGAGTCTGCTCTCTCTGGTACTGCACCTACTGAGGCCTTGCACACTTTCACGCTTGACTCTGGTGCTTCGCGCTCCTTCTTTCACGATAGCACTACACTCACGCCACTCAGTCGGCCTGTCGCAGTCTCCCTGGTTGACCCCTCTGGGGGCCCAGTCCTTGCGCACTCTTCCACGGTTCTACCGTGTCCTGCGGCCCCGTCGGGCTTGCTCTCGGGACTCCACCTCCCCTCGTTCTCTACGAACTTGGTGAGTGGAGCTGACCTTCAGGACGCGTGGGTTGACCAGTTCACCCCTGGAGGTCAGCGTGTGACCCACTGCACTTGCTCTCGGACGGGCCGCCACCTGGCCACGTTCACCCGTCGGCCTGGGTCGAGTCTCTACACACTGACTACTGCGTCTCCTCCGGTTGTTGCGTCTGGTCAGGTGTTTTCTTCCGCGTCCAGGTCTAGTCCAGCGTCGGCCCCCTGCTCATGTCGTCCTCTGTCACACGAGACTCTCCTTTGGCACCACCGCCTTGGTCACCCCTCCCTGCCTCGTCTTCGAGGTATGGCCTCCCGTACCCTTGTCTCTGGTCTCCCCCGGTCCCTCCCTCCCCTTCCTCCGGGGCCTGCCCCTACCTGTGTTCCTTGTGTCGAGGGCCGGCAGCGCGCCGCTCCTCACTCCTCCTCGTTCCCTCCGACAGAGGCTCCCCTGCAGACTCTTCACATGGACGTGTGGGGCCCAGCCCGCGTCCGTGGACAGGGTCACGAGCGTTACTTCCTGCTGGTTGTTGACGACTACTCGCGTTACACCACAGTCTTCCCCTTGCGCCGCAAGGGTGAGGTCACTGAGGTGTTGATCGACTGGATCCGCGGTACCCGTCGCCAGCTCAGCGAGCGTTTCGGCTCGGACCTTCCTTTTCTGCGTCTGCACTCAGACAGAGGTGGTGAGTTTTCCTCCGACCTTCTGAGGGCTTTCTGTCGTGCGGAGGGCATCCGCCAGACGTTCACGCTTCCGGCCTCCCCACAGCAAAATGGGATTGCTGAGCGCCGCATTGGCATGGTCATGGACGTCGCTCGTACGTCCATGATCCATGCGGCTGCTCCCCATTTTCTGTGGCCGTTCGCGGTTCAGTACGCTGCGCATCAGATCAACCTTCAGCCTCGTGTCTCCTTGCCGGAGACCACACCTACTCTGCGGTGGACGGGGAAGGTTGGCGATGCGTCCGCGTTCCGTGTCTGGGGATCTCGAGCTTTTGTCCGCGATGCTTCCGCAGACAAGCTCTCCTCCCGTGCCGTTCCTTGCGTCTTCCTTGGCTTCCCCCCTGACGCACCTGGGTGGCAGTTTTACCACCCCACCTCGCGTCGTGTTCTGTCCTCTCAGGACGTCACGTTTGACGAGTCGGTATCTTACTACCGTCTCTTTCCCTACCGCACTGCCCCTCTGCCCCCCCCCGCCACTCTTCCTAGCACCAGGTGCTCCTCCGGTAGACCCCCTCCCCCCTCAGGGTCCTGCCCCCTCAGGTGTGTCCCAGGTAGACCCTGTCGAGCCTGTCGAGGTAGCTGTCGACTCTGGTGCTGCTAGGGGTGCTGAGCCTGCGGGTGCAGGGCCTGGGGTTGCTGAGCCTGGGGTTGCTGAGTCTGAGGGTGCGGAGCCTGGGGGTGCTGAGCCTGAGTGTGTGGAGCCAGGGGGTGCTGAGTCTGGGGGTGCTGAGCCTGGGGGTGCTGAGCCTGAGCGTGCTGAGTCTGGAGGTCCTCCGGGTGTCCCGTCACGGCGGGAGCCCCTCTCTCCAAAGCGGCTACGTGAGTGGTACGCTAGGCGCTGTAGCCGTGCTCCTGGAGCTACGGGGCCTGCTGCTGGAGGTGCTTCTGGAGCTGGAGCTGCTGGAGGTGCTGCTGGTGCTGGAGCTGCTGGAGCCGCTGGTGCTGGAGGTACTGGCGCTGTTGGAGGTCCTGCTGGTGTTGGAGCTGCTGGAGGTGCTGGAGCAGCTGGTCCAGGAGGTGCTCGTACAGGAGGTACTGGAGCTGCTGGGGCTGGTGGTGCTGCTGGAGTTGGAGCTGTAGGTGTTGGAGCTGGAGCTGTTGGAGGTACAGGAGCTGGTGGTGCTGCGGGAGTTGTAGCTGGAGACCCTGGAGCTGAGGGTACTGGTGCTGTCTCTGCTATTTCTGGAGGCGCTGCGTGGCCGTGAGCGTACTACGTTCCACTCCTTCAGCAGGTTCTTGGTCTCCCGTCTTCTACTGGTTTCTACTCCTCCTTTACTGAGTCCACCGCCTTCCCAGTCACAGTCGCAGTTACAGCCAGCCTCTCCACTGCCTGATCCTTCTCCTTACTCTGGACCGACTAGAGGTCTTACGGAGCGTCGTGAGCCTGAGTCTCGTCCTGCGTTGCCTGAGTCTCGTCCTGCGTTGCCTGAGTCTCGCCACAGTCCACTCCTCTGCCTACCGGTCACTCGCTCTCAGCTCCACCTTCGGACGAGTCCGTAGAGCCGAGTGGCCCGTATCCAGAGCTTGTGGGCTGCCTCATGTACCTGATAACTTGCACACGACCTGACCTCGCGTACCCTCTCAGCCATCTGGCTCGCTACGTGGCTCCCGGTAGGCACCGAAAGGTGCACTGGGATGCTGCGAAGAGGGTGTTGCACTACTTGTGCAGTACGTTGGGCATGGGGCTCGTGCTTGGAGGACGGGCTCGAGTTGTCCTCACTGGTCACGCAGACGCTTCCTAGGTTGACGACTTGGCTACGCAGTGGTCGTCACAGGGTTACACCTTCAGCCTTTGGTTCCGGCTCTGTCTCTTGGCGGTCTACCCGCTCGTCTTCTGTTCTCGGCTCCAGTTGTGAGGCTGAGATCTACGCTAGGGCCATGGCTGTACAGGAGTTACGCTGGCTCACCTACCTGCTGACCGACTTGGGAGAGGCGCCTCGTTCTCCTCCAGTTCTGTACGTCGACAACAAGGCCATGCTTGCCTTGTGTCAGGAGCACAGACTGGAGCAGAGAACGAAGCACATTGCTCTGCGCTACTTCCTTGCTCGAGAGTTGCAGCGGCGTGGTCAGCTTCGTCTTGCTTACGTGGCCTCTCGGGCCAACACTGCTGATGTTTTCACCAAGGCACTTCAGCCTTGTGATCATCAGCGTTTCTGTACTGTTCTAGGACTTGTACCTACTGTGCCTCACTTGCTTACTTCTTGACTCTGCTGGTACTGTGATCTCTATACATGTACCTGCATGCTTACACTTGCTAGGTTGTGTTCACTGTATTGCTTGTTCTCCTTTATATAACTCTGCATGTGAACTGGCCTTGTCGCCATTTGCTTGTGCTCAGAATGTGTGGTGACGTCGTGATCCACCCTGAGCTTGCTTTTGTCAGAACTAGTAGTAGAAAGTAAGAATGAAGAAAGGAGTATGTTCACTAGCAGCAGTTGAGATACAAATAGGAAACCCTAATTGGGTTGTACTCGCTATAGAGTACCCCACTGCAGGCTAGACAAACATTACATTCTGACAGCTTTGCCTTTCTTGACCGGACTTGTGACCTCTTGTTCTCCCCCACTTTGCCTATGGGGGTGTGTCAAACTTATATGCTATAGTTTGCCTAGGCTGTAGTGGGGTAGTTCATATAGGGTACAACACTTTTAGGTTTCCTACTTGTACCCACCTGCTTGCTAGTTCAGTCATTCATTTCTTCACTATTCTGACAGCCACGTCATCAACAACGAAGGCGATGACACTCCAGAAGCAAAGGGGGGTGTTGGAAACATTTAGTTTACGCTTCTGAAGTATCGAGCACTATAACAAAAAGAGAAGTATACTCACAGCGAAGCAACACCGACTCAACCAAAGCGGTTGACAAAGCGACAACAGCAGGAGGTTGAAGCGAAGGTCAAATGTCAGTGACCTTTGACTTAACAAAGGCAGCGCGACTGCAAGGACAAATAACTGACTCGTTATTGAGCAGTTACCCGAGTCGTCGCTGTATCGAACCGCAACAACAGTTACAGTTAAACCCTTCGTATTCCTTGTAGTCATATATATATCCTTGTATCTCTTTGCTTTTATCAATTCATCTTGTTCTCACATACTAGTATAAGGTGGTTCACTCAATCCACTATTGCGCTTCCGCTAAATACATCACTACTCTGAGAGTTTAGTCTTGAACGATCCTGAGGATTTTTTCAGCCCAACAAAGGTTTGCATGCATTAAGGCATGTTTCCGTTTTCAGGCAAAATGCAGTATCTTCGAAATGCCCATGACATTCATAAAATGAAAAACTTCTAAGCGTTTATCACTTTCAAATTTGCGTATTGTGAAAGGAAGGCTGACTGTAACGCAATTTTGTGCATCGAAGTGCAGTACTCGCCTTCTTCTAATATATAATGTGGGCTGGCGTCATTCATCCCCCACCCACGTCTCTTATTTTTTACAATCACTCAAGTTCAATTCCTACCCACCCTCCCCAGGCTAGTCATCTTTGGAGAGTAGTAACATTTTGTATTCGACAGTATATGAGTATTATTGCTAGGAACTATTGTACTTGAGCCCATTGTACAGTAATGAGTGTTAGAATTGAACCTGTCTGAATAGGATCGTAGTCTTAGGATAGTAGCTTCCTGTAGCAGTGGAAGTCTTATATGAGTGACTTGTAACAGGATCAATGTCTCTGAAATCAAGTATATTATAAAATGACAAACATGCAAAATATATAGCTAGTAAAGTACCTGTTCGCCTACTGTATTGTGCCATTCCTATACTGAAACGGTACGTAACTATTCGCGATACCTACAGCTACTGCTGACATCATCCTAGAGCGCGTAGCGCTTTGCTGACGTCAGACTATCGATATTTTTACTGTACTAGCTACAATACACGAATTCCTTGAAGTGCATAAGTTTCGATATTATCTCAACACTCCCCTTCACTTCTGGGAGTTCGGTGTAGTCACCCTGTTGACTCGGAAAGTCCACTGAGCTGGTTGCAGTGATGAAATTTCTGACGTGTCAGCTTCTTAGTAAGCGAATCAGCGGCCATGTCACTTGTGGGGCAGTAGACAAGGCGCATTCTCCCCTTGTCCATCGCGTCTTTTACGAAGAATTAACGCAGCGAAATATGCTTCGTGCGATTGACGAAACCAGGCTTGTTGGCGATGGTAATTGCACTCTGGTTGTCGCACTGCAACGTGAACTGATTTGGCGTGACGAATTTTGCTTCGTCAAGCAATTCCTGCAGGTACAGACCTTCGCGAGTTGCAGCACAGGCGGCGATGAATTCTGCTTCAGCCGATGAAAGTGACACGAGTTCCTGTTTCGAGGAATTCCAGGAGATCGGACCAATCGGCTCGAGACGAAAAATATAACCCGTGCGTGACCGTCGATCTGACGTGTCGCCAGCGTGGTCCGCGTCAACGTACCCGCTGAGGTACATTTTGTCGGTCGGCTTCCCAGCGTTGAAAATCAACCCGATTGTTGGTGTAGAAACGAAGTAGCGTAGCGCACGCTGTAAGTCGAGAGAGTGTTCTTCTTTTGGGCAGCGTAGAAACTGCGCAAGGTGACTTGCGACGTAAGCAAGATCAGGGCGACAGGTGACTGCTGCGAAAAGGAGACATCCCATCTGCTGCTGATACAGTTGAAGACCAGCTGGTGACAAATTTTTTAGGTTGGGAACGTGCCCGGTGAGTGTAGACCGATAAGGTGTAGCAACGAAATCCGTGGAAATGTTGAAACGCTTAGCGAGTGACTCCGCATACTTCGAAGCCGTGAGGTGAATTGCGGAAGAAGTTCGCGAAACATTTAACCCAAGAAATTGGGTTACTTCGGTAGAAACAGTTAAGTCAAGGGACTTCTTCAAATCTGCTTCGATGCGATCACCCAGAGAAGTCGAGGAACTTACGTAGAGAATATCATCCACGTAAGCCACAAGTAGCGCGTAGCTCCCCTTGTCGTCTAGCCGGTACATCCCGGGATCGTGTGGCAATTGTCGAAATCCAACCTCCGTCAGCTTCCTGTTCAAATGCTGCTGCCACAGTCGCGGTGCTTGTTTGATGCCATACAGTGATTTCTTGAGCTTGCAGACACTTGGCGGATTTGTCGGATATGTATGCGGATATTCGACGTAGATTTCAGCATCGACGTCAGCGTATAGAAACGCGTTGGAGACATCAATTTGTCGAAGTGGAAAATTCTTTGCGGCTGCTTCGCAGAGAACGAGTCGAACACTCGTATGTCGACTGACCGGGGCGAAGGTAAGTGTGTAGTCAATCCCATGAGTCTGATCAAAACCGCGAACCACCCACCGTGCCTTGTGTTTCTCGTAAGTACCATCCGCTTTCGTCTTCACCCTGAAGACCCATTTACCGGTAAGAACATTTTTTTTTACCGTTTTTTCAATGGGTATAAGATCCCATGTTTCCCTTTTCTCTAGGGCAGCCAGTTCGCGATCCATCGCTTCACGCCATTTTTCGCGATGAGGCCCTGAGAGAGCTTGTCGGGCAGTTTTCGGCTCCAAATTCACTGTAGAACTGTGCTGTACCGCTGCTGCGAGTCCCAGAATTTGCAGTCCGGTCTGATAATGCGGATTATCGTCGGTGCGACATGCGAAATTGACAGAATCATTCTGGTCTCCACTTGCCCCCCCAATTTCGTCAGGGTTGACGCGGATGCTGCTATCGAAAACCACCGGCATTGGTTGACGCTATTCATCCACGAGGTAAGTATGATGAACATCGCGAACATCCTCAGGTGCCGCGTTAGCAAGAGGAATAAACTCCGGAATTCCGGAAGACGTGACAGGGACAGGTGGGTCGGGAGCAGCTTCACGTGCGCCGTCGGGGTCAGGTTCTTCGCTGGCAGCAAGTTCGGCATCGGTGTTAGCAAACGAACGAACACCGTGGAAAAGCGTGGCAGGGTTTTGCTGCATGGCAAAATGCTGTTCGAAGACGGGCAGCGTCAGATTTTCGTAGAAAACACAGTCGCGAGCAGGAACAAGAAGACGACTGCGGTAATCCATAATACGCCAGGCAAGATATTGTTTTTCAATGTCGAGATGCAGCCCCCACTTAGCACGCTGATCGAACTTTCCGAGCGGAGCAGTAGGAGGACGATATTGTACGATACACCCAAAAACTCGAAGAAGTTTTGTAGTGCCCAATTTTCCTGTCCATAATAAGTGAGGTGATGCGTTGTTTGGTAAAGCCGATGAAGACAGGAGGTTGTGCAACAGCGTTGCGTGGTCCATCGCGAAGGGCCAGTAGAGGGAGCCGAGTTGAGACTGTGCGATTAGTGCGCGCATCTTTTCTTGCAAGGTACGATTGAGGCGTTCAGCTACACCGCTCTGCTGGTGAGCGTGAGGAAGGGAGAACAGGCGCCGTATGCCTCGTTCTTGCAGGTACGTTGTAAACTCGAGGCTGCGATATTCTCCAGCTCCGTCACACTGGAAGCTTTTGAGCTTTGTGTCAGACTCACGTTCTGCGAGAGGTAGCCATGTCTGAAACGTTGTGAAAGCAAGAAAACGATTAGCCATGTTACCGGTCCAGACGTATCGAGTAGAAGCTTTAGTGAACGTTATAACATATTTCTCGCCGTTGAAACCTTCCGCAGGTAAGTTTAGAATATCGCTGTAAACCTTTTCCATCAATCGATAATCCGCAGCTCCAGGGAAATGAGTCGGGAACGGTTTGTGCGGTAGGTTCGCCGCAGGACAGACGGTGCAGGGTGCCGGGCGATTCACCGGCTTCAGTTCGAGACCGCTCGGTAAGAGTAACGAATTCTTGTCAAGCACTGCAGCCTTGATCGTGTTGTTTAGCGTAAACTGCGACGGATGACCAAGTCGCTTATGCCATGTTTCTCCCGTGGCTTTGTGACCTTGTGCGCGCAGGTAATATTCGGCGTTATCGAAGAACGACAACAGAAGCTGATGACCATCGGAGCGGATCTGATCGAAAGCATGTGCAACGTAACGAGTAAGATTTGGTGGTGGAACACGAACCTCAACATCCACGTACTCGCCTGGAGCAAGTACTAACTCGCCGCTTTCTTGATCGGATGCTGCAGGTACAGGATCAACTCCAACGAGACGACCCGAGTCAAGAATCTCCATATCAGCGACGCGTTGCTCAGCTTCAGCGAGAAGACGAACATTGCGTTCAGCAGGCGTCTCGCCCCAAGTTGTTTCATCGGGTTCGTCAGCCCCCCAGATGCCTTCATCAGTCGGCATGTTCGTCGTATCTCCCCAACCACCAGCAAGATAATCTCGGGAGTTCTGAACGTCGTTCAGACCTTGATTGTCGAAGGTCAGCATGACAGCGGCAGCCGTGGTTGAAGACGTCGGGACAACTCCCTCACGTGGAACTGTATCGTCGGTGTAATCAATATCGTCGCGATGCTCCCAAGGACCAAGCGAGAGAATGTTATCAGAGTCGGCAGTAGTGCGCTCAGGTATGAAGTTCAAAACGAAAACACCATTTTGCTCAACTGCCGTGCCGAGTTTTTTGTCGCCGTACTTCAGAATGAACTTCCCAGGTTCACCGAGAAGTGTAATCCCGTTCTTCATGAGCTGTGCAGATGACATGAGGTTGAAACCAAGCCGAGGGACCAGAAGAACTTCGTTCAGGTGAAGACTGAAGTCTTCTTCAACTGAGTCCAGAACGATACTTCCCATCCAGTGAGCTGTAAGCCGTTGGTTATTGGCGACCGTGACGACAACGGGATTCTCCAGACGGCGTTGATTCACAATGAAACGAGTCTCTGACGAACACATGTGCTGACCACAGCAACTGTCGAGGTACCAAGTATTGGGACCTGCAATAGTATGTGCAAGATTTGCATAGACCTCAGGTGGAATCGGTGTGTTGAGTTCGTTGTTGAACCGGTTGTGAATCCGCTCTTCAGCATCAGGATCATAAACCTTTGAAACTGATGTCATGCAGGTAATAACTTGCTTTGACTGTGTCTTCGCAGGGTCCGGCTTCGCAGAATTCAGCTTCGCAGCGTCCGGCTTCTCAGCTTCCGGCTTCTCAGCTTCGCTTGAAGAATCTTTGGTATGTTTCGATGCAGACCGCTTCCAAGATGGTTTGTCTTTCGACCAGCAGGTATCAATAGTGTGTCCTGGTTTACGACAAAAGGAACAAACAGGCTTGTGACGTGGATTATAATAAAAGCTGACTGTATTGTTTACCACCTTTTTCCCTCCTCGAGCGTTGTGCAGGTCCATATCCTGCTGCTCGGCGATGAGAGCGGCACAGAGTGCCCCCTCGGACAACTGTGCTTGCATCCGAAGTATAGAGCGACACTGTCGCCATTCTGGTCCAAGACCCGCGAGTAGCACCGTGTGGAACATAGCGTCGGGGAAGTACCCTCCACACTTCTGAAGTTGATCACGCAAATTTCGAGCACGATTGATATACTGCGTCACCTTCTCGCCGTTTATCATCTGTATATTTGACAGCTGCGTCAAAATTTTACTCTGGTTGATAGTGTCCTTTGCCATGTGAACCCCTTGCAGGTATAACCAAGCTGCTTCAGCAGGAGCGGCACTGGTACGAAAAGAACGAATTCCGAGCTGTTCAGTCGGTGTCAGATTACGAACGAGAACTGTGTATGCAGTCAGTGACGCCGATCGAAAAGTGGCTTGTTGAAGTGGTGACCTGTGAGATGGAAAGGGTGCTGTGCCGTCATACAGCTGCCAGAACCCCGCGGTCTGAACAAGAAGCTCAAACTCAAAGCTCCAGGTATAAAAGTCTTGACCGTTAAAAGGCATTGTCGTTTTGATTTTCGTTGGATTTGCAGAAGCAGGAATATAATTTCCGGTCCCGTCAGCTGATTGTAGCTGATAAAGTGATGGCACCTGTGACCCTTGTTGTGTTTGTTGTCCTTGTCCAGCAGGAACAAAAGAGGAGTTGTTCGACCCGTCACTTCCTTGTGGCATCTGACCACGCTGATAACTGGAGCCATCAATGCTCATAGGAGTTGGAAACATTTGATTAAGCGACAAGACGGCAGCATTAACACGTTGTTGAAGATTTGCTGGCTGGTAAGCGCCTTGATATTGGTAAGGTCCAGTCGGTACGAAGTTGGACTGTTGTCCCGGTTGACTAGAAGAACCAGTGACTGCAGCTGCAGCTGTTGTGGCTGCTGTTGCTGCGGCTGCTGTCGAAGATGCCGCTGCTGTAGTTGCGTGTACGGGCTGATTGCTCAATGGCATGCCGTACATCGGTTGTTGCTGATATTGTTGTTGTTGTTGTTGCTGCAGGTGTGAATTATCTGCAGCTGGAGACGCTGTTGGACGTGATGGGCTCGTAACAGAAGAGCCATTGTTGGACCTTGGAGATCCAGACATAGTTGTAGAGTAGGTAGGTGGAAGCTGTTATAATCCTAAGTTGCTCTCATACCATGTTAGAATTGAACCTGTCTGAATAGGATCGTAGTCTTAGGATAGTAGCTTCCTGTAGCAGTGGAAGTCTTATATGAGTGACTTGTAACAGGATCAATGTCTCTGAAATCAAGTATATTATAAAATGACAAACATGCAAAATATATAGCTAGTAAAGTACCTGTTCGCCTACTGTATTGTGCCATTCCTATACTGAAACGGTACGTAACTATTCGCGATACCTACAGCTACTGCTGACATCATCCTAGAGCGCGTAGCGCTTTGCTGACGTCAGACTATCGACATTTTTACTGTACTAGCTACACTACACGAATTCCTTGAAGTGCATAAGTTTCAATATTATCTCAACAATGAGAACGATGCCAATTGCTACAGAAGCAAGCTTTCTCATTAGTAACATCTCAAGCTTCACACATACGGTAGGACCACACTATACAAGACGAGCTTACAATTAAAGGAATGTCATTCTTGCATGACAATCAAGAGGGGACAACCTAATCCTACGACTACCTTACCTAAGGTTATTTATATTTGCAAATCTGCTTCAATATTCCCTTAGAGGGCAGCACTGCAGGGATATTGTTTCAATAATGGAGAACATTTGGTAGAATGCTCATGATCTCATCCGCAGAGTCTGGTCGAAATGGCTGAGCAAATATGAAGCACGGCTTGGGATGGCCATTCCACCGACAGGTTGTGGGGCTCTGCAGGAGTTTATTCAAAACAGTGGGAATTGACATCAACTGAGCATGATAGTTAACATGAAGGCAAGGAGTGATTAACTTACAAAATTCTCTCACAAATAAACGCTGCATGCCAGCCAATATGTTTCTGAAGAGGAAAAATACAGAACAGTGGTCTCCGCACAACGCAGGTGGAAAGGGCAAGGCTGAGTGAACTTACACTAACAGAATCTGCAATTTTGTGGAAATATGTCGTTGCCTCCTGCATGTCCTGGATGAACCTCGAAGTGATGTTCATAGCACCGTACTCCACCTCCTCCCACTCCCCCACCCGCTCAAGCACCCCCCTCCGCCCCTGCCACACCCCATCATCCCCTCCCTGCCCCTCTGCTACTCCTGCGCGCCTCATGTCGCCCTCCTCTCGCCGCTGCTGCTGCCGCCGCTTGCGCATGCGCTGCAGTGCCTCTGCCCGCATGCGAGCGTGCACAGCAGCAGCAGCGGTCATGTGCGGCTCGTGGGTGATGGTGAAGTTGGCGACTCCATCGGGGTCTACTGTCTGGTGTGATCACATGGGCGAGGGGTACCGGGAGGGGGAGGACGGGGAAGGGCGGATGGATAAGCAAGCAGTCCCCCTCACTGCAACTGGACTCTGGTTAAGTGAAGGCATTTTGGCTGTAAGAGGCATTTTGGCTGTAGGAGGCAAGGGTGTGTATGCAAAAGGAGGGGTAAAATGAAGGAGGGGGGACGCGAGCGGAGGGGGGAAACTGGAGGGAAGAGAGTGGAGAACAAAAGCGAAGACGGGAGGTGGGGGAGAAGGGATGGAGAAGGGGAAGGAAGGGGGAAGGTGAGCCTACCCTGAGGAAAGTGGCGATGTAATGCTCGTCCGGTCGGCATGCTGGTGAGTGTGCTGCAGGTGAGGAAGCAGAGGGCGCCCCACTCTTGGTGGTGTTCGATGCTGCTGCTGTGCCCTGGTGACGTTGCACGGTGGCCGGAGGGATGGGCGGAGAGAAGAGGTGGGCGAGAGGAGAGGGAAAGAGAGGGTGAGAAGCAGGGTGGTTGGCGTGAGGAGATACATACAGGAGGCATGAGGAGGGCAGGAGGTGACGGAGGTGGGGGAAGACAAGAACGATTTTGAGTGACGATGATGAGAGGAGGCGATGAGAACGGAGAGAGGGGGTTGAGGAGGGTGAAAGGGAAGTAGGAAGGTAAGAAGAGAGGAGTGGGGAGAAGGGGGAGGGGAGAGGCAAGAGGGGCGAGAGACGAGGGAGAGTTAGAGTTAGAGGGAGAGGGAGAGGGAGAGGGAGAGGGAGAGGGAGAGGGAGAGGGAGAGGGAGAGGAAGAGGGAGAAGGAGAGGGAGAGGGAGAGGGAGAGGGTGAGGGTGAGTGGGGGGAGGGAGCGTACGGGGCAGTGCAGCTTGAAGGCGCGGTAGAACATGCTGTCTGCCACGATGGCCGTTGCATGCGGCCGGTTCACCGCCACCCACTGCCACGCACAAGGGGGGGAGGGTGACAGCGGCGTGATGTGGGGGCAGTAAGTGGCACGATGGGTGGCGGAGTGAGGATGGTACATTCAGCAGGAAAGCAAGAGACTGAGAAGAGGAAAGGGCGAGGAGAGAAGCAAGCAGCTGACGGTGTGAAGCACTAACTCCCCACCACCCGTCGCGCAGTACCTTGGAGCTCCGCGCGAACTTGTGCTGCGGAACCAGCGGAGCCAGCCCGCGCGGATAGGCCGTCGGATCATCCGCCCTGGCAAGAGGGAGGTGCGGGGTGCGTGCGGAGGATAGGCGGGTGTAGGAAGATCGTGAAGGGTGAGATCTGTGCTAGAATGTGCTACATGCGCTTGAACGAGGAAAAAGGAGCGACGGAAGTGTGGGTAAGGCGCGCGCCGATGAGGTGCGTCACTCGTTCATCTGCGAGGTTGCGGAAATGACGCAAAGACGGGGAGAAATGCGAGCCTCATGCGGCGATCACAAGAGCTAGAAAAGTCTTGTGCGATTAGGAAAGCGCGAAGCGTTCGACGCGGCGACTAGCAGAGTGAAGTGTGCGACGCGGTGATTAGGAGAGTGAAGAGGGTGTGGCGACTCACATGGCGACGAAGGAGTGGCGCGAGTGCAGCAGCGACGAGTAGATGTGGCTGAAGCTCTGAATGGGGATGGCGCTGCGGAAAGGGACGGCCGGTGAGACGAGGGATTGAGGGGAGGGGAGAGGAAGGAGAGAGGTGAGAAAAGTTGAGCGCGTGATAGCACGGCGCGTGAGAGGGGAACGACGGCGGATGGCGCGCCGTGGCGTCTACTGGCCGTGTGATTGCGAGAAAGGCAGCGCGAGGTGCGAATAGGCACGGTGGGCAGGCACGACGGCATGATAGGTGAACGCAGGGACGAGGACGAGAGCGAGGCGGAAACGAGCGAGAGAGCGCGGAACGGGAGGCGGGTGATGCCGCTGAGGAGGAGGTGTTGTGAGTGATGAGGTGGGCGGAAGGGGAAGGGAAGGGCAGTAAGGCGCACGTGTGGTGGAGAAAGAGGAAGAAGTGGTTGTCGCGGTCGAGCAGCGCCCACGCCAGCAGCCGCCTCTGCGCATCCACTGTCGTTATGGCGCCCTCTTGCGCCTAAGGGAATGGGGGGGAAACGGGAGAAAGGAGACGACGATGAGACGAAAAGCGCGGAGGTGAAGGGGCGCGCGGGGAGGAAGGGACGCACGGGGAGGAAGGAACGCACGGGGAGGAAGGAACGTGCGGGGAGGAAGGAACGCGCGGGGAGATGGGACGCGTTGGGAGGAAAAGACGTGCGGAAGCCGATCCGCCCCGCATCCGCGCGCACTCGGCCGGAATCCACTACGCTCCACATGTTGCTGTGTCGTCAGGGAATCCAGCCACTCCGAACCCCCATCCATCATCCTCGCTTGCGCGTTCGCCTCCCGATCGCCACCTTGCCATGCTCCTACCGCGCCAACTCACCGGAAGGCTGGGGATGTCGTTTCGTTTAAGGAACCGGCCTTCGTCCGCGTTATAGCGCATTTCGGTGCCGCCCGAGTGCACGTAGACGGAGAATTTGCTGTTGTCGCCCTCGCGCTCCACGGAACCCTTGAGCTCCGCCTGGAGGAACCGATCCCATACGCGTTTTAGGGGCAGGAGGCCCTGATCCGTTAGAAACAGCAGAGCTAGCTTGGCGGTTCTCTTGCGGTTCGTGAGCGGATTATGCGGCAGCGACAGCACGGACATGGTTACTGCCTTTTCCGCCACGTGTCGGTCTGGAATTGGCCGCCAGTCTGTACCCGCTGTTTCTACCCTTCTTCCCGCAAAAGTCCGCCGCGCATCCCGCGTGAAACGAAGTATGTGAACACCGAAATATCGCGAGGCGTAAAATTTGGGATGCAAAAGGAGCGTGGCGGCTTCAAAAGTGGCGAACCAGAGCGCCAAAGCGATGCCGGCCGCTGCGAGGATGTAAACGAAAGTCTTCAATCGGTTATCGCATGCCGTTGACGTTCGCGAGAACGCAGAGGTGCTGCTCCCAACAGGCGATTTGGTGGTAACCAATGTCATGCCGGAGAACCGTCGAAACTTTGAATTACGCTGTCCTGTGTCGAGCTTAGCCACGATTAGTTGAAGAAACGTAATAACAATGTGTCCAGGGCTGGTGAGAAAATGGGGGTGCTGCGGCGCCCCAACATTAATAGGTAAATTCTCCCCAACACATCGCGCCGCTGCTTGTGCCGAAATTCAGGGGGGCCCAAAGGAGATCCTCCTTTTTGCGCGCCGTGCTGCTAGACTGCCGAAATCTTCCGTTACTACTTTGATTTGAAGTCCTGCGAAATCAGAAATTTGCTGCCCGCTTCAGGTGCTTGTTTGGTTCGTGGGTTCCAGATTGTTACATAGTATCAACGGCAGAACCGAACCTACATGCGCCCCTGAAGCGCGACGAAGAGGCGGAAGCAAATGGCTGTTGCGAAAACGCCATCAATAAACGACGGGATAAGCGAAGTGAGTTTCAAGTGCCCATTTCAACGGTTCAGAAGAAGCCTTCTTACAGCCAATCAGCACGAGATCGCAAAGGTGGTCAGCTTTGAGCTGCCCATAACAAAACCTTACCTTACATAAAGCTTGGTTGAACGTGGCGGGAAGTGAGTGGTTTTGATACTTCATCTGGTTTGCAACTGGTTTGTTGGTCGGTTCGGTTGGTCCTTACAACGGCTACTATCAGCCCCCAAGCCGCGCCTAACCAAAGCCTTCAATCTGTTTTGGTCTGTCAAATTGCTGAAATTTAGTTGGCGCTTCAGGTCGTGATCGCCATTGGTGTACCCAATGACCTCGGAACCTGATTTTGCAATAGGGGAGTCAGCTGTGTTTACTGTAGTTCATTTATGAAGGATGAGGACGTTCCTAAAAGGTATAATGAGGATTGTTAGCTTGTTGTAAGGAGAATTCCTTTTCCTTACTTCGCGCCCCTGCTTACCGCGTACATGACTGTTCCTGCCAGTAGCACCCTAGAATACAACGTTACCCGCCCGCGACACTCGCCTCGGCCACTGTTCCCGCCACTGTACACGTCGCGACCCAACCACACGGTTCGATTGGTAACCCGCGCTCCGGTCCTCCGCTTCGACAAATCCCAACCTCGGCGCCAGGCCCGTTGCGCACCCCACACCTCGCGCGTTACCGTTACCACTCTAGGCTTCGCTATATACTGTTCGCTCATTGTACTTTTGCTTCGATAGTGCAAACTGTCAAGAGTACCGTCTATTCCCGGATATAAGACCCGGGGGACTTTATAAAAATTCAATCTAAAATGGTTGGGTGAACATCATGGTGGCTGGAAATAGAAAAGACCCTTAAACACTTATATAACGCTGAACATTGATTTACAATGCCTATTTAAATGGTTGGGGGGGTCTCTTATTTGGAAGAAACGTGGTCTTACGTCGAGGATGCGCGAAATCGCTGAGTCACGCAGAAGTGCCTCGATGTGCACATCTTGCACATCTCACTACGAGGCGTTCGGCCTTATCGCCTGCCAGCACGATGCAGGCACCTCCCACAGTCACGACCCGTCATACAGTCGCTAGCCTCTAACCAGCGCCACGAGAAGTACCTCTAGGTGTAGCGTCGTGGTGTACAAAAAAACCGTCATAACCAGTAATTCGGGACCTAGGGGGGTCTTATAATCGCTGGGGTGAAAAGGGGGGTCCTCACAGATTCGACCATATTAAGCGTACACCCCCCCGCATATAAGCCCCATGGGACTTTTATTCCGGAGGGTCTTATATCCGGGAATAGACGGTAGGCTAGAGGAACCATGGCTAGGGTTTTGGACTTAGGAGCTAGGAAACTGCAAGCGAAAGGAGATGGCCAAAAGAGTGTTTCAATATAGAAGGCATACAAGATATAGGGAAGGGGAGAAGAGGGGTTACACCACCAGCAGTTGGTTCTAATAACTAAACTGCTGGGCTGAGAAAAGCCCTTAGGATCTTTCAAGGCTAAGATCGGGGTTGAAGTAGAGATGTTGTAATTGCGGAAGCGTTAATATAAGAGTTGCTTGAACCACCTTGTACTGGTGTGTGAGAACAAGATAAGTTGATTAATAGCAGGGAAATACAAGGCTTTTATATGATTACAAAGGAATATGAAAGGTTCTACTTTAACTGTTTTGCTGTTGCGGTTCGATACAGTGCCGACTCGGGTAACTGCTCAGTAACGAGTCAGTTATGTGTCCTTACTGTCGCACTGTACATTTCGTCAAGTCAAAGGTCAGCGACCTTTGACCTTCGCGTAACCTCCAGCGGTTGCTTTTGTTGACTTGTGTGTTTCTTCGCTGTAGTCTGCTCCGTTTCATGTCGATACTTCGATACTTCAGAAGCGTTCAAATTACTTGTTTCCAACATTCCCCTTCGCTTCTGGAGTATCGCTGCTGATGACGTGTCCTTGTCCAGTCAGCAGCATGTAGTACTCGAACTTCTGTTTTCCGAGTTTCTTGGTCAAGTAATCAGCTGCCATCTCGGATGTGGGACAGTAGGATAGCTCGAGTCTTCCCTTCTCGATTTCGTCTTTTACGATGAAGTACCGAAGAGCGATGTGCTTCGTTCGATTCGCGAACCCGTTTTTGTTCGCTATGCGAATGGCCGATTGGTTGTCGCAGAAGAGAGAGTAGCTGGGTAACTGGGCCAATTTTGCTTCCTCCAGTAATTCGCGAAGATATAGCCCTTCCTTGGTGGCTGAGCAGAGTGCGATATATTCTGCTTCTGCTGAGGAGAGAGCGATTAGCTCTTGCTTGTTCGACTGCCATGAGATAGGCCCGATAGGTTCGAGTCTGTAGACGTAGCCAATTCGAGATCGTCTGTTGTCGGAGTCTCCGGCGTGATCGGCGTCGACGTAACCGATTAGCTTAGGTGTCGTAGTGCTGGTCTTGTGGTAGGTTAGTCTGATCGTCGGAGTGTTGACGAGGTAGTGAAGTGCTCGGTCGAGTTCGAGCATGTGCTCTGCTTTAGGCTTCTTGAGGTAGGTAGCGAGTTGGCTAGCTGAGTAGGATAGATCCGGTTGGCAGGTGACGGCTGCGAAGAGTAAGCAGCCTAACTTTCGTTGGCAATCGCGGATGCCAGCATGTTTGAGTAGAGCGGAGGCTTCTCGTTTTCCGTCGGTGTAGCGGTATGGCGTGGAGATGACGGTTGGAGTGAGTCCGAAACGTTTAGCGATAGTGTCCGTGTACTTTTCGGCGCTGAGGTAGATTGCATTGTCGCCGTCTTGAATGTTCAATCCCAGATACTGTGTCACGGTAGTTGCGATGGTGAGAGTGAGATCCCGCTGCAGCTCCCCTTCAAACCATGTCGTTATGACGTCGGTGGAGCCTATGTAGAGGAGGTCGTCTACGTAGACGATGAGTAGAATGTAGTCGGTACCCTTCGTAAGTCGCTACATCCCTTGGTCGTGCGGTAGTTGGAGGAATCCGATGCGGATTAGGCGGGCGTGAAGGTGCTGCTGCCACAGCCTTGGGGCTTGTTTGATGCCGTACAGAGATTTTTCCAATTGACAAACTTGGTTGGGGTCTGCGTTGGACCCGTGCGGGAGTTCGACGAAGATCTCAGCGTCGACGGGGGCGTAGAGGAAGGCGTTGGCGACATTGATTTACCGAAGCTTCTTCCGGTTCATGGCGGCTATCGCGAGGAGAATCCGCAGTGAGGTATGTCGGCTTACTGGGGCGAATGTTTCCGTGAAGTCTCGCCCTTGCTCTTGGTCGAAGCCACGCACAACCCAGCGCGCTTTGAATTTGTCGATTGTTCCGTCGGCTTTTGTTTTCACGCGGAAAACCATTTTCCCGTGAGGATGGTCTTGTTGCGTGCCACTCCGATAGGCACGACTTTCCAGGTGTTGCGTTCCTGCAGTGCCTTTAATGTCTAGCCTGCAGTGGGGTACTCAATAGGTAGTACAGCCCAATTTAGGGTTTGCTATATGTACTCAACTGCTTGCTAGTGAAACCTCTCTTTCTCATTTCTAACTTCCCTTTGGTTTCTCAACATGGTATCAGAACAGGTCGACCCTCACGGGTCGATCCTGTGGATGGGCCCACTCAATGCTTCCGCTGCTGCTTTTCTACCTATCGCGTGCCTCGGGCGCGCGCTGTTTTTTCTGCCTGCCGTGCGCCATGGGCGCGCGGCGCGCGGCGGTTTTCTGCCTGCCTGCCTGCCCGTCGTGCGCCCCGTGGCGCGCGACGGTGCCCTGCCCGCCGTGCACCCCGTGGCGCGCGACGGTGCCCTGCCCGCCGTGCGCCCCGAGGCGCGCGGCGGGTTCGTCGCCTGTCAAGGTGCACCGGGGGCTCGCGCACCCCCCCCCCCCCGCCTTTTCCCGTCGCCTGTCGCGGCGCCCTTGGGGGGGCCGCGCGTCGCCCCTTCTGTCGCCCGTCACGGCGCCCTAGGGGGGACCGCGCGTCGGCCCCTCCCGTCTTCGTCGCGGCCCGGCCCTGCCCTGCTGTCCTGCCCCGGCCCTGTCCCGGCCCTGCTTTGCCCGGCCCTACCATCCTGCCCCGGCCCGGTCCCGGCCCTGCCCTGCCCGGCCCTGCCCCCGTCCTCGTCGCGGCCCTGTCCAGCTGCCGCCCCTGCTGCTGCCCTACCCTGTGTTGGGGTTCGGGGGGTGGCGAATATGGGGGTGCAGGATGTGTGTGGCATCCCCTGCTCCTCCTCCTACTCCGTCTCCCACTGCTGCAGCTGCCGCTGAGGGGGGTGGGTGTGTGGGAGCCGACGTAGTGGTGCTAGGGGGTGGGTGTGTGGGAGCCGACGGAGTGGTGCTAGGGGGTGGAGTGTGAGTGAACCTAGGGGTGCAACAGGGGGTGTGTGAAAGGGGGGTGAGACAGTTAGAGGATGTTGGGCGGAGGCAGCTGTCGTGTCGCCAGCAGCGCCAGTAGTCCGGAGGCTACAATCTCCGGTAGCCCAGCGAGCCTGCTGCGCCAGTCGCCCGTGGGTCCGTTGCTCCTGCCGCTCAGAGTTAGCCGCAGAGCCAGTTACTCCAGTAGTCCGGAGGTTACAATCTCCGGTAGCCACAGTGCGCACCGCTCCTGTTGCCCGTGTGTCTACAGCTTCACCTGTCGTCTCCTATCTCTTCTCCTCTCACAGTCCCTCCTCCTCCTCACTTACCGTCTGTGACTGCCTCTAGCTTTGCTTATATTTGTGAACTATAAACTGCTGCTTCTTGTACTTGTGCTCAGAATATGTGGTGACGTTGTGATCCACCCTGAGCTTGTTTTTGCTTTGCTTGTTATGCTGATTACACCCCACTTTGGCTATGGGGGTGTGTCAGAATGTTATGTTTTTGTCTAGCCTGCAGTGGGGTACTCAATAGTGAGTACAGCCCAATTTAGGGTTTGCTATATGTACTCAACTGCTTGCTAGTGAAACCTCTCTTTCTCATTTCCAACTTCCCTTTCGGTTTCTCAACATTTAACTCTCTGTCCATGGCTTCACGCCATTTTTCTTTGTGTTCCCCCCCCAGAGCCTGCTGAATGTTGGCAGGCTCCTTAGGTGGTGCTGCTCCGTGGACAGCGGTGACAAGTCCGAGTATCTGCAGTACACTTTGTGTGTAGCGGGGAAGATTTGTGTCCTTTGGATAAGCTGCTTCGTCTCCTGATTCAGGGTCTGGTAAGAAATTCGGTCCTATACGAGATACCGAACCCACCAGCACGAGATCATCGAAGAACCTGGTTCAAATCCGACCTTCCGAGCACCATATCGACTCAGCCCTACTGAGTTGGCTGACATGAAGAAGCAGGTCGAGTACCTTATGGACAAAGGACTCATTCGACCATCAACATCACCATACGGTGCACCAGTGCTTTTCACACCAAAACCTGACGGAAGCTTACGCATGTGCATCGACTACCGAGCCCTCAACAAGCAGACGATCAAGAACAAGTATCCGATTCCACGGATCGACGATCTACTTGACGAGCTTCGTGGAGCCACAGTATTCTCAAAACTCGATTTGAGATCGGGATATTGGCAGATCCGGATGGTGGATAACTCTATCCATAAAACAGCGTTTCGGACACGATACGGATCCTACGAGTACCTCGTCATGCCGTTCGGACTCACCAACGCACCCGCTACATTCCAGGCCGAAATGAACCATATTCTTAGGCCTCTACTCGACGAATGCGTGGTGGTGTACCTGGACGACATCCTGATCTACTCGAGGGACATGAAGCAGCACATCGAACACCTACGACGTGTCTTCGAGATACTTCGACGGGAGAAGTTCTACGTCAAGCTATCCAAGAGCGAGTTTGCCTTGAAGAAAGTTCAGTTCCTTGGACACATGGTGAGCGCTCAAGGAGTCCATGAAGGAACTTCAGCAATTCCTTGGCTTTGCGAACTACTAAAATCGGTTCGTGCCACAGTATGCGAAGATTGCAACACCTCTCACCAATCTACTGAAGAAGAATACACCGTTCAAGTGGGAAGATGTGCACCAGCAAGCCATGGAGCAGTTGAAGACCGCACTCACGTCCGCACCCGTCCTGATCCTGCCAGATCCAGAAAAAGACTACGTCATCAAAGCTGACGCTAGCGACCAAGCAGTTGGAGCAGTCTTGATGCAAGACCAAGGGAAAGGACTACAACCAATCGCCTACCTCAGCAAAAAATTGCACGGGGCAGAACTCAACTACCCGATTCATGACAAAGAGGCCTTAGCGATCATCACGGCATTCAAGATATGGCGATGCTACCTCGAAGGGAGAAAGACCATGGTCTACACTAACCATTGCAGCCTAAAATACCTGAAAACGCAGCCGACCCTCTCCAGACGACAAGTCAGGTGGATTGACTTCCTCGAGACGCACTTCGACTACGACATCGTGTACAAGCCGGGACACAAGAATAAGGCAGACGCACTGAGCCGGCCTGGACACGTTGCCGCCATACAGATTGAGGGGATGAATCCGCTACTCAAGGGACTCTTCACGCACGGGTATACCATCGACCCCAAGATTCCCTTAGCAGAGAAAAAGAAATTGTTGCAGTGGGACCACGACGTCGCACTATGCAAAGGATCAACAAAGATATGGGTACCCAACTACCCGCCTCTTCGGCAGTTGCTTCTCGAAGAATTCCATGACGTGCTCTACGCTGGACACTTCGGGAGTAACAAGACTCTTGCCGGGATTGCGAAAGTCTACTACTGGCCTCACATGGCAAACGACGTGCAAAATTTTGTCACTTCGTGCGACACGTGCCAGCGGATGAAAAGCAGTAAGCAGAAGAAAGCAGGACTTCTTCAGCCTTTACCCGTCCCGGAACAGCCTTGGCAAGTGGTCAGCTTGGATTTCATCACCGGTTTACCACCTACCAACGCGGGGCATGACGCCATCCTGGTCGTCATCGACAAATTCTCAAAGATGGGACACTTCATTCCGACACATACAACCGCACGCACGGAGGAAACAGCACAGCTATTCCTCAAACACATCATCTCACAGCATGGGATCCCAACAACCCTCATATCCGACAGGGACCCCAAGTTTACTAGCAAGTTCTGGAAAGAGCTCATGTCGCTCATGGGGACACGCCTAGCAATGTCATCTGCATATCATCCCCAGACCGATGGGCAGACAGAGCGCTTGAACCAAATTGTGGAACAACTCTTGCGCGCAGCGTGCAAGGACGACATTAACAAGTGGGACTTGCACTTGCCGGTGTTGGAGTTTGCCTACAATAATGCGAAGCATGCCGCAACAGGAGAGACCCCATTTTTCCTCTGTTACGGACGACATCCACTAACTCCACAACAGCCGACAGTACCTGCAACTGTCCAACCCGCGCACGACTTCGTTACCACAATGCAGCAACTTTGGGATCGGACACACAAGCGTCTACAGGACATACAGTCTTCACATAAACGCTTGGCCGATCGCCATCGACGTGATCATACCATTGCGGCTGGTGACCATGTGCTACTCGACACATGCAACCTCAACCTCGGTCACCTTCCATCCAAGTTACGACCTCGCTTCTGCGGACCTTTCCTCGTAGAAGAGCAGGTCACTCCAGTCACATTCCGCTTGCGCCTACCAGCTTCTTGGAAGATTCATAACGCCTTCCACGTGCAGCTTCTTAAACCCTATCAAGATCCAAATAAGCTGTACACGGGACGCCAACCTCCGCCGCCGCCTCCAGTCCTCGTGAATTATGAACTTGAGTACGAGGTTGAATCTGTGCTTGCACATCGTCGTCGTCGGCATGGCGCCCTGGAGTTTCTCGTACGCTGGAAAGGCTATGATCCTTCTGAGGACAGTTGGGTCTCTGAAGAAGACATGAGTAACGCCCGACGTTCTCTCCGCGACTATCTTGTCAAGCAGGGTGTTACATCTACCACCCAACTTTGAGGGGGGGAAGTGTGAGAGTACACTTTGAGGGGGGGAAGTGTGACATATTTCTCATTTCCATATTTTTACTACATCTTATTCTCCTTATTTTCCTCTTTCATTTGCACTTTATTTAACCTCAATCGGACTACTATTCTATTTTCTAGAGCTTTCCGATTATTTCACTATTTGGTATTTTCGGCACCGACATTTACATTATACGGCACCGACAGCACCGACAGTGGTGTACAAGGCGTAATCTCGCCATAATCCGAAGTGCCAATGGGCTTGCGTGCTTATGCGCACTTGTGATTATCTATTCTAGAAGAGCGCGTTCCCGAAGGTTCGGATTATCTGTTGTTTCTATGTATTTCTGAGTATAAATACGCCTTGTACTCACCTTTAGTGCAACATTCTCGAGTGGAATTCGATCCTGTGACAAGGTCGGAGTTGGAGTAAAAACCCGCGGTGAGATTGGTGCTTCTGTGAACTTCGCGTGGAGTGGGAGCTAACTGCTGCGTAGGAGTCGGTTGAGTGTCGTCGATGAAGGTTGGTGCCGTCGAAGAGCTCGCGATTGGTGCTGTAAGTGTTGCTGTTGTTGCCGATGTTGTCTCTGCTGCTGTCGATGTTGTTTCTTCTTGCCGGATTGTTGCTAATGCACGTGTTCTTTCTGCTTCAGGTACGGTATGTGAATACCAAAATCCTCCAGGGCTGAAGTCGGGATCGAGGTCTGGTGGATGTGTCCAGGAAGCGAAGTTGACGATGGCGTCGCTGTCGGCGGTACCTTGGTCCGGTACGAAATCAAGAACGAAGACGTTGTTCTTCAAGACTGCTCTGCCGATGTAGAGTCCTCCTTTACCGTGGAATAGCTTGAACTCCTGAGTGGTGCTGTCTGCTTCAAGATGAATACCCTTCGCCATCAGTTGGGTGACGCTCAGTAGGTTGTAGCCGAGTCCTTCTGCAATCAAAACTTTAGACATTTGTAAGATGACATTAGTTTCTCGAGACTGAAGTTGTACTATCCCTTGTCGTCGTATGTGCAGGTTCTGGTTGTTGGCCACGGTGATGACCACTTCTCGCTGAAGTTGATGTTCTTGTTGAACAAAAAGACTCGAGGAGCACATGTGCTGTCCGCAGCAACTGTCCAAGAACCAAGTGTCTTGCCCGGACGGCTCGCTCTGGGCGATGGCTGCATACGTCGGGTTGGGTTCCAGTAATTCGCGGCGAGGAGTCCTTTCATCGAGCTGTTCTTCTGGTGAGTAGTGGGGTGGTGATCCGGTGATGCAGGAGTCTGTCGTTCTTGTCATGCAGCTCACGATGTTTCTTGTTCCTTGTGTAGGTTGTGTTGTTGAAGATGTTGAAGGCTGCACTTGACTGGTGGGTGTGAAAATGAGAACAAGAATGGATGGACTATGAAATGAAGTGAGTACAAATATGAAACCCTAATTGGTTGTACCCCCTATGGGATACCCCACTATAGCCTACACAACAGCATAAGCCACAATGTTCTGACACACCCCCATAGGCAAAGTGGGGGAGAACAAGGGGTCACAAGACCAGTCAAGCAAAGCAAAGCAAAGCAAGCTCAGGGTGGATCACAAAGTCACCACACAGTCCGAGCACAGGGTCAAGGCCACACGGCCAGTTCACATGCAAGAGTACACACATATATATAAAGCTAGACAAGCAAGAGCAGGTATATATATATGTGAGAGTACAAGCAAGGTCAAGAGGAAAGCAAGTGAGGCAAGACGGGCACAAGACCCAGCTGAGTGCAGAAGCGCTGATGATCACAAGGCGGAAGTGCCTTGGTGAAGACATCAGCAGTGTTGGCCTCAGAGGCCACGTACGCAAGCCGCAACTGTCCACGTTGCTGTAGCTCACGAGCAAGGAAGTAGCGGAGAGCAATGTGCTTTGTTCTGTGCTCCATTCGCTGCTCTCGACACAAGGCCAGCATGGCCTTGTTGTCTACGTACAGGACTGGAGGAGAATAAGGCGGCTCTCCAAGGTCGGTCAGCAGGTAGGTGAGCCAGCGAAGCTCCTGTGCAGCCATGGCCCCGGCGTAGATCTCAGCCTCACAACTCGAGCCAAGAACAGAAGACGAGCGAGTAGCCCGCCACGAAACAGAGCCGGAACCAAGGCTGAAGGTGTAACCCTGTGACGACCGCTGCGTAGCCTGGTCGTCAGCCCAAGAAGCGTCCGCGTGCCCAGTGAGGACCACTGGACTCCGCCCTCCAAGCACTAGCCCCATGACCGACGTACTGCACAAGTAGCGCAACACCCTCTTCGCTGCAGCCATGTGCTCTGGTCTGTGTCTCCCAGGAGCAACATAGCGTGCAAGAATGCTAAGAGGGTATGCAAGGTCAGGTCGTGTGCAGGTCATCAGGTACATGAGGCAGCCAACAAGCTCTGGGTACGGGCCACTCGACTCTACGGACTCATCCGAAGGCAGAGCTGAGAGCGAGTGGCGAGTAGACAGAGGAGTGGCCTGAGGCGAGGAGTACGTGAAGCCGAAGCGCTGAAGGACCTGCTGCACCATGTGTGACTGAGTCAGGGTAATGGTGCGGCGTGCTCTGTCCCGGGTGATCTGCAAGCCAAGGTAGCTGCGCAGTTCACCCAGGTCTGTGCACGTGTGTCTCTTCTGCAGCTCGGACTTCACGTAGGCGAGTCCAGCAGTGTCAGCTGTGGCAAAGACCAAGTCGTCGACGTACACGAGGATGTAGAACGGCGGCAGAGAGGTGTCGGTGCGTAGAAACAGCGACGGGTCGGCAGTAGAAGGAGCAAACCCAAGAGCCGCAAGCGTAGTCCTCAGTGTGTTGTGCCACTCACGTGGCGCCTGGCGGAGACCGTAGACTGGACGCCGGAGACTCCACTGGGTACCAGGAGGGAAAGACCCAGTGAAGCCAGGTGGGCGACGCAGCCAGATCTCCTCGTGCAGGCTGCCCTGCAAGAAAGCTGTGCTGAAGTCAAGAGAGTGCAGCTCGTAGTCACGGTGAGCAGCAACGTGCAGCAGTACCCGAAGAGTGGTCATCTTCGGGGTGGGGGAGAAGGTCTGAAAGTAGTCAACTCCCTGAAGACACGAGCCACGTAACGCGCCTTGAAGACAGGCGGAGAACCCGGCGGCCGCTTCACCCTGAAGATCCACATGCCACTGACGATGTTCGCCCCAGGAGGGGGGACAGCGTCAACGTAGGTGCCTGTGGACTTCCAGGAAGCCATCTCTGCATCCATAGCTGCCTGCCACTGAGAGGAGTAGGGACCCTCTATCGCCTCCGCGTAAGAGCGCGGAGTCGGGATGTCAAGTGCATCCGGGTCTCCCTCAGGGGTAAGCAGTACGGACACGAGATGAGGTGAGGCAGCTGCCAGACACTGGAACTCCTCCTGCCTGTCCTCAAGGACGTCCGTGCCAAGGGCACACTCACCCCCGACGGACGGAGGACAGACAGACTCAGACTCAGCGACAAGACTAGCAGCGTAGTCTAAGCGACAGCGAGCAGCAAAGTCGACGAGCTCAGTAACGAGAGCAGACGCAGCAGTAGACTCGAAAGAAGGGTCAGTGACAACAGTAGCAAGGAGACGCGTGACAGTAGGACTGGCAGCACGAAGAGAGTCCGACTCCGGGTCGGCAAGAGCAGGAAGAGAGGACTCAGGAGGAGAAGGCAAAGGGGCACGCAGAGGAGCAGTGGACGGACGCAGAGACATCCGGTGCGTGCCAGGGACAGGAAGAGGACGCTGACGCGAACCGCGACCACTAGTGCGAGCAGCACGGACAGGCGACGCAGGGCGAGACGCAGGCTCACGACGCTCAGCCAGACCTCCAGTAGGACCAGTGTAGGGAGAAGGAGCAGGCAAAGGGGAGGTAGGCTGCAACTGTAGCTGGGACGAGACAGGCTGTGGACACTCTAAGGGAGGAGGAGGACCAGTAGAAGGTGGAAGACCAAGAACCTGCTGCAGGAGTGGAACGAAGTACGGTCGAGGCCGCGCGGCGACGCTAGAAGCAGCAGGGACAGCACCAGAACCCTCAGCAGGAGCACCCGCTCCAGCAGCACCACCAGTAGCTCCAGAACCTCCAGCAGCACCAGGAGCACCCCCAGTAGGACTGCCAGCGGTAGTCTCAGCGCCAACACCCTCAGCAGCACCAGCTCCAGTGCACCCAGGACGAGCACCTCCGGGACCCGCGACCGCAGCACCCTCAGCAGCCGAAGGACCTCCAGCACCAGCAGCACGCCTCCAGCGCCGGGCAAACCACTCACGCATCTCCTGTGGAGAAAGTGGCTCCCGGCGAGACGAAGCACTCGGAGAACCTCCAGGCGGAGCACCTCCAGGCTCAGCACCCCCAGGCGTAGCACCCCTAGGCTCAGCACCCCCAGACGTAGCACCCCCAGGCTCAGCACCCCTAGGCTCAGCACCCCCAGGCTCAGCACCCCTAGGCTCAGCACCCCCAGGCTCAGCACCCCCAGGCTCAGCACCCCTAGGCTCAGCACCCCTAGGCTCAGCACCCCCAGACGTAGCACCCCCAGGCCCAGCACCCCTAGGCTCCGCACCCCCAGGTACAGCACCCCCAGCCTCAGCACCCTCAGCAGCACCAGAGTCACCAGTGACCTCGACAGGCTCGACTGCGTCTACCTGGGACACACCTGAAGGGGCAAGACCCTGAGGGGGGAGGGGGTCTACCTGGGGGGGACCTGGTACCAGGAAGAGTGGGGGTGGGGGGAGGGACGGAGTGCGGTAGGGGAAGAGGCGGTAGTAGGGGACCGACTCGTCAAACGTGACGTCCTGGGAGGACAGAACACGGCGAGAGGTGGGGTGGTAAAACTGCCACCCAGGCGCGTCAGGGGGGAACCCCAGGAAGACGCAAGGAGCAGCACGAGGGGATAGTTTGTCCGCAGACAGGTCGCGGACAAACGCCCGAGATCCCCAGACCCGGAACGCCGACGCATCGCCAACCTTCCCCGTCCACAGCAAGGCTGGGGAGGTCTCCGGCCTGGAGACCCTGGGGTGGAGGTTGATCTGATGCGCCGCGTACCTCACCGCAAACGGCCACAGAAAATGGGGGGCAGCCGCATGCATCATAGACGTACGAGCGACGTCCATGACCATGCCAATGCGGCGCTCAGCAATCCCATTTTGCTGCGGTGAGTCCGGAAGCGTGAAGGTCTGATGGATGCCCCGTGCACGACAGTAGGCACGCAGAAGGCCAGAGGAGAACTCTCCGCCTCTGTCCGAGTGCAGACGCAGAACAGGAAAGTCCGAGCCGAAGCTCTGCCTGAGCTGGAGACGAGCTGCGCGGATCCAGTCGATCAGCACCTCAGTGACATCACCCTTGCTGCGCAAGGGGAAGACTGTGGTGTAACGCGAGTAGTCGTCAACAACGAGCAGGAAGTAGCGCTCGTGACCCTGTCCACGGACGCGGGCTGGGCCCCACACGTCCATGTGAAGTGTCTGCAACGGGGCCTCTGTCGAAGGAAACTGGGAGGAGTGAGGGGCAGCACGCTGGCGCCCCTCGACACAGGGGACACAGGCAGGGCCAGGGCCCTGAGGAAGGGGAGGGAGGGACCGGGGGAGACCGGACACAAGAAGACGGGAGGCCATACCTCTGAGCCGAAGCAGAGAGGGGTGGCCAAGGCGGTGGTGCCAGAGGAGAGTCTCGTGAGACAGGAGACGACACGAACAGGGGGCAGACTCAGGACCAGACCTGGACGCCGCAGCAAACACCTGACCCGACGTAACTACCCTACCAGACTCAGCAACTGGAGGAGACGCAGTGGTCAGAGTGTACAGGCTCGACCCCGGCTGACGGGTGAATGTAGCCAGGTGTCGGCCTGTGCCAGCCTCTGTACAGTGGGTCACTCGCTGACGTGCAGGAGTGAACTGGTGGACACCCGCATCCTGTAGGTCAGCACCACTCACCAGGTTCGTCGAGAACGAGGGGAGGTAGAGACCAGACAGGGTGCCAGAGGGAGCCGCCGGACACGGGAGGACTGTGGAGAAACGAGACAGGACCGGACCCCCAGAGGGGTCAGCCAGAGACACCGCAACCGGCCGACTAAGCGGCGTGAGTGTGGTGCGGTCCCGAAAGAAGGAGCGAGACGCCCCAGAGTCAAGAGTGAAGGTGAGGGAGGCCGAAGCCGACGCGGTATCTGAGAGAGCAGACTCACCAGTACCTGAGGACGCAGACACACCAGCACCTAGAGCAGCAGCGTCGTAAGCACCTAGGGCAGCAGCCTCACCAGTACCTAGAGCAGCAGTCTCAATGCCCGGATCGGGCTGGAAACACCGGTAACAGTCACCCTCATCACTAATAGACACAGCATACATGGCAGAGAGAATAGCATCAAAGTCCAGATCAAAGATGGCAACCCCCGCCCTAGACAGCTCGTCCCAGCGAGGGATCTCGGAGGCCTCCGGGAACTGGTGACGCCATGCGTCCGTCAGGCGGCCAAAGCAGCGCGGAGTGGGGTGCGCACCCCCACACTGCTCACCCGCACGGTCGCCGGTGCGCAGGACGTAGGTACACGGACCAAAACCCCCACCCCGCTGGCGTGCAGTGTACCACTCACGGAGCTGCTGAGGGGACAGGGTCGCACGACCACGCTGCTGCTGCTGGCGCGAGCCACCACCGGAGCCACTCCTCTGCAAAGACCCGCGACCAGCTCCACCGCCACCCCCACCGCCTCCACCGCCTCCGCTGCCTCCACTGCCGCCGCCGCCTCCACCGCCTCCTCCACCGCCGCCTCCTCCGCCACCTCCGCTACCACCGCCACCGCCGCCGCGGCCTCCGCCTCCACTGCCGCCACCGAACCCCCCACCCCCACCTCCACCTCCACCGCTACCCCCACTCCCCCCACTGCCTCCACCTCCACCTCCACCGCCCGCTCCTCCAGCTCCCTTGCCCCCCTTGCCCTTGCCAGGGCGGCGTCTCCCGCTAGGGGCAGACGCCGCACCGACCGACTCAAGACCAAGGAGGTCGGCCGAAGCAGCAGAGGCAACAGAGGGCAGCAGGGGGGAGGGAGAACACCCCTCAAAGATGGGGGTGCGCGGGTCACCTCGAGAGGCTCCTACAGCGACTATGCTCTTTTCTATCGCGAGGAGGGCCTTCTCGAGGAGGTCTACAGTGAGTGTGGTGGGACAGACTGAGAGAAAGTGGTCCCTGACTACTCGAAGGGAGTCAGGGAGGCGAGTGACTAGGAAGTACAGAGTGATGTACATGGGGGGGGGGTTCGCGGTGCAGAAGTCAGCAGGAAGTGCAGCGCGGTAGCGAGTGTCACTAGTGCGGAGGTGCGTAATGAGGTCAGCAACGGTGGGAAAAGAAGCAAGGTCAGGGAAGAGGTACGGCAGCATGAGACGGCTCAGTGCAGCAGTGGAAGGGGAGGAGTAGCGCGCGACTACAGCGGCGTACAAGGTCTGAGCACTCTTGTACTGACTAAAGTGCGCACGCTCGGAGGTAGGGAGGTGGCGACGCACAGCAAGACGTGCAGCAGCATCGCGCGTGGCCCACTGGGAGCGAACAGTGGCGTCAGCATCAGCAGCAGGGGCAGGGGAAGCGCCAGAGGTGAGGTCAAAGAGAGAGAGGCCGTCCGCCCTATCGCACTGTAAGAACAGCTGTAGGTCATCTACCCAGACCTCAAAGTCAATGGCCCGACCCTCAGCGTCAAAAGTGAGGACACTAGGGGTAGCCATGACAGCAGTAGACCAGCAGTGCAAGGAGTAGGGGAAGAGCACGCAGTGACAGAGGGTCTGTGCTCACCGGACAGGGCTGCTCGAGCGGCTCGGCTGCAGGGCGGCTCGGCCGCTGGGCGGCTCGGCGGCTGGGCGGCTCGGCGGCTGGGCGGCTCGGCAGCTGGGCGGCTCGGCGGCTGGGCGGTCGGCTGCACGGCTGCAGTGCGGCTCAGCGGCGGGGCGGCTCGGCTGCTCTGCTGCTGGGCGGCTCGGCTGCGCTGCTGTTGGGCGGCTCGGCTGGGCCGCTGATGTAGGGCGGCGGGGCCGCTGTAGAGGAGTGGCGGGGCCGCTGCAGAAGGACGGCGGGGCCGCTGGGTAGTGAGGCGGCGGGGCCGCGAAGACGGGCGGCGGGGCCGCTGCAGAGAAGCGGCGGGGCCGCAGTGAAGGGCGGCGGGGCCGCAACGAGAGAGGCGGCGGGGCCGCAGCGAGAGAAGCGGCGGGGCCGCGAAGTCGGGCGGCGGGGGCCGCTGAGTAGGGCGGCGGGGCCGCAGTGAGAGGCGGCGGGGCCGCAGCGAGAGAGGCGGCGGGGCCGCGAAGACGGGCGGCGGGGCCGCTGAGATGGGCGGCGGGGCCGCAGTGAGTGGCGGCGGGGCCGCAGCGAGAGATGGCGGCGGGGCCGCGAAGACGGGCGGCGGGGCCGCAACGAGAGAGGCGGCGGGGCCGCAGAAAAGGGCGGCGACGGGCCGTAGGCGGCGCGAAGCCGCAGGTAAGGGCGGCGACGGGCCGGGGCGGCTCGAAGCCGCAGGTAGAGGCGGCGCGAAGCCGCGGGAAGGGCGGCGACGGGCCTGGGAGGCGCGAAGCCGCAGGTAGGGGCGGCGCGAAGCCGCCGGTGAGGGCGGCGCAAAGCCGCGGGTAAGGGCGGCGACGGGCCGGGAAAAGGGCGGTGCGCCGCAGCCGCTAGGGCGGCTCGACGCGACCGTAAGGGCGGCGCGACGGGCTGCTAGGTGCGACTCGACGGGCCGCTAAAAAAAAAAAAAAAAAAAAAAAGGCAGGCGCGACTCGAGGCGCGCTTCGGTGGGCCCAAGGAACAGTCCCTAGGAGGGGACCTGCTCTGATTCCATGTGAAAATGAGAACGAGAATGGATGGACTATGAAATGAAGTGAGTACAAATATGAAACCCTAATTGGTTGTACCCCCTATGGGATACCCCACTATAGCCTACACAACAGCATAAGCCACAATGTTCTGACAGTGGGATGCGCCTGCGTAGAAGCTACTTGACTGCTTGAAGGCCGAAGTTGACGTTGCGGCGATGTTGACTGCTGCTGATTCGGGCAGTGTGTGCGCGGATGTCCGGACGTCTTGCAAAGATGACAGAACGGTGGGACGTATTGTTGTACTTGTCGGTTGTTGTGTCGGTTGTTGTTGTTGTTGTTGTAGCGTCGTTGAGTGTGAAAGGCGAATTCTGATACTGACGTTTTCTTCTTGTGTTGTTCTTCGTGCAGGTCCATATCCTGCTGTTCAGCGTGGATTTCAGCACAGAGTGCTGCTTCGGAGATCTTCCCGTGAGCTCGAAGAAGTGCTCAGGTGGAGCGCCAATGGGGACCGAGGCCAGCGATGATGACTGTTACGAAAGCTTCTTCGGATATTGATCCTCCGCATCGAAGGAGTCTGTCGCGCAGTCCGCGACAACGGCTAATATAAGCCATTCCCTTTTCGCCGGGTTTCATTTCCACTGTTGTCAGCTGTGCCATGAGACGACTTTGGTTAACACTGTCTGTTGCTTGATACAGGCTCTTCAGGTGGTTGTACGCCAGCTCGGTGGAGTTTCCGTATCCTCGATAAGACCGAATGTTCTGCTGCTCGTTTGGCGTTAAATTTCAAAGAAGTATCGTGTACGCCATCAGCGAGTGATACGTATACTGCTGCTTGTCGTACTGTGTCCCGTGTGCTGGATATGGCACGGACCCGTCAAAGAATCCGAGAATTTGCGCGCCCTCCATCATCAGCTCAAATTCGAATGACCAGGTATAAAAATCCTTTCCATCGAAAAGTGTTGAAGTTTGCAGTTTTAGAACGTGTGCGAATTGCGATTGCACCTGAAGCGCGTCCAGTGTCTTCTCTTGTCCAGGTAAAGACTGCGGTTGTGGCGCTAAGCAGATGGAGCCGCTTGTTAGAATAGTGAACGAATGAATGACTGAACTAGCAAGCAGGTGGGTACAAGTAGGAAACCTAAAAGTGCTGTACCCTATATGAACTACCCCACTACAACCTAGACAGACTATAGTATATAAGTTTGACACACCCCCATAGACAAAGTGGGGGAGAACAAGAGGTCACAAGACCAGTCAAGAAAGGCAAAGCAAGCTCAGGGTGGATCACGACGTCACCACACATTCTGAGCACAAGCAAATGGCCACAAGGCCAGTTCACATGCATTGTTATATAAAGGAGAACAAACAATACAGTGAACACAACCTAGCAAGTGTAAGCATGCAGGTATATGTATAGAGATCACAGCACAAGCAGAGTCAAGAAGTAAGCAAGTGAGGTACAGTAGGTACAAGGCCTAGAACAATACAGAAACGCTGATGATCACAAGGATAAAGTGCCTTGGTGAAAACATCAGCAGTGTTGGCCTGAGAGGCCACGTAAGCAAGACGAAGCTGACCACGCTGCTGCAACTCTCGAGCAAGGAAGTAGCGCAGAGCAATGTGCTTCGTTCTGTGCTCCAGTCTGTGCTCCTGACACAAGGCAAGCATGGCCTTGTTGTCGACGTACAGAACTGGAGGAGAACGAGGCGCCTCTCCCAAGTCGGTGAGCAGGTAGGTGAGCCAGCGTAACTCCTGTGCAGCCATGGCCCCAGCGTAGATCTCAGCCTCACAACTGGAGGTGAGAACAGAAGACGAGCGGGTAGACCGCCAAGAGACAGAGCCGGAGATAAGGCTGAAGGTGTAACCCTGTGACGACTGCTGCGTAGCCAAGTCGTCAACCCAGGAAGCGTCTGCGTGACCAGTGAGGACAACTCGAGCCCGTCCTCCAAGCACGAGCCCCATGTCCGACGTACTGCACAAGTAGCGCAACACCCTCTTCGCAGCATCCCAGTGCACCTTTCGGTGCCTACTGGGAGCCACGTAGCGAGCCAGAAGGCTGAGAGGGTACGCGAGGTCAGGTCGTGTGCAAGTCATCAGGCACATGAGGCAGCCCACAAGCTCTGGATACGGGCCACTCGGCTCTACAGACTCGTCCGAAGGTGGAGCTGAGAGCGAGTGACCGGTAGGCAGAGGAGTGGACTGTGGCGAGGAGTACGTGAAGCCGAAGCGCTGAAGGACCTGCTGCACCATGTGTGACTGTGTCAAGGTAATGGTGCGCTGTGCTCTGTCCCGGGTGATCCGCAAGCCAAGATAGCTTGTCAGCTCACCCAGGTCAGTGCAGGTGTGTCCCTTCTGCAGCTCCGACTTCACGTGGGCGAGTGCCTCAGTGTCAGCAGTAGCAAAGACCAAGTCGTCTACGTACACGAGAACGTAGAACGGCGGCAGAGTGGTGTCGGTGCGTAGAAACAGCGACGGGTCAGCAGTGGAAGGAGCAAAACCAAGAGCAGCAAGAGTCGTCCTCAGTGTGTCGTGCCACTCACGGGGTGCCTGGCGGAGACCGTAGACTGGCCGCCGGAGGCTCCACTGGGAACCAGTAGGAAAGGACCCAGTGAAGCCAGGTGGGCGGCGCAGCCAGATCTCCTCGTGCAGGCTGCCCTGTAGGAAGGCTGTGCTGAAGTCAAGCGAGTGTAGCTCGTAGTCACGCTGAGCGGCGACGTGCAGCAGCACCCAAAGAGTGGTCATCTTCGGGGTAGGGGAGAAGGTTTGGAAGAAGTCAACTCCCTGTCGCTGACTGAAGCCTCATGCAACGTAACGCGCCTTGAAGACAGGCGGAGAACCCGGCGGCCGCTTCACCCTGAAAATCCACATGCCACTGACGATGTTCGCCCAAGGCGGGGGAACCTCGTCGACGTAGGTGCCTGTGGACTTCCAGGAAGCCATCTCGGCATCCCTGGCTGCCTGGCTCTGAGAAAAGTAGGGAGCGTATATCGCCTCTACGTAAGAGTGCGGGGTCGGGATGTCTGGTGCATCCGGGTCTCCCTCAGGGGCAAGCAGCATGGACACGAGATGAGGTAAAGCAGCGGCAAAGCACTCAAACTCCTCCTGTCTGTCCTCAAGGACGTCCGTGCCAAGAGCACACTCACCCCTGACGGACGGAGGACAAACAAACTCACACTCAGCAACAAGACTAGTGGCATAGTCGAGACGACAGGCAGCAGCAAAGTCAACAAGCTCAGCAACTAAAGCAGACGCAGCAGTTGACTCAAGCGAAGGGTCAGTGAGAGCAGTGGCCAGAAAACGCGTGACAGTAGGACTAGCAGCACAAAGGGAGTCAGACTCTGGGTCCGGACCGTCACGAAGAGAGGACGCAGGAGGAGACGGCAGAGGGACACGCTGTGGAGCAGTGGAAGGACGCAGAGTCATAGAGTGAGTGCCGGGGACAGGAGGAGGACGCTGACGCGGAACACGACGACCAGTGCGAACAACGCGAACAGGCGACTCAAGACGAGACTCAGGTGACGCAGGACGAGACTCAGGCGACGCAGGACGAGACTCAGGCTCACGACGCTCCGTAAGACCTCTAGTCGGTCCAGAGTAAGGAGAAGGACCAAGCAGTGGAGAGGCTGGCTGGAATTGCGACTGGGACAGGACAGGCGGTGGACTCAGTAAGGGAGGAGTAGGACCAGTAGAAGGCGGGAGACCAAGAACCTGCTGAAGGAGCGGAACGTAGTACGGCCGTGGCCGCGCAGCGCCTCCAGAAACAGTAGAGACAGCACCAGTACCCTCAGCTCCAGGGTCTCCAGCTACAACTCCCGCAGCACCACCAGCTCCAGTACCTCCAACAGCTCTAGCTTTAGCAGCACCTCCAGTAGCAACAGCTCCAGTACCTCCAACACCTCCAGCTCGAGCAGCCCCAGCAGCTCCAGTACCTCTAGTAGGAGCACCTCCGGGACCAGCGACTCCAGCACCTCCAACAGCGCCAGTACCTCCAGCACCAGTACCTCCAGGACCAGCGGCTCCAGCACCAACAGCACCTCCAGCAGCTCCAGCTCCAAAAGCACCTCCAGCAGCTCCAGCTCCAGAAGCACCTCCAGCAGCTCCAGCACCAGTAGCACCTCCAGCAGCTCCAGCTCCAGAAGCACCTCCAGCAGCAGGCCTCGTAGCCCCAGCAGCACGGCTACAGCGCCGAGCGTACCACTCACATAGCCGCTACGGAGAGAGGGGCTCCCGCCGTGACGGGACACCCGGAGGACCTCCAGACTCAGCACGCTCAGACTCAGCACCAGTAGACTCAGCACCCCCAGGCTCAGCACCCCCAGGCTCCACACGCTCAGGCTTAGCACCCCCAGGCTCAGCACCCTCAGGCACAGCAACCCCAGGCTCAGTACCCCCAGTCCCCGCACCCGCAGGCTCAGCACCCCTAGCAGCACCTGAGTCGACAGCTACCTCGACAGGCTCGACAAGGTCTACCTGGGACACACCTGAGGGGGCAGGACTCTGAGGGGGGAGGGGGTCTAGTGGAGGAACACCTGGTGCTAGGAAGAGTGGCGGGGGGGGGGAGAGAGGCAGTGCGGTAGGGAAAGAGACGGTAGTAAGATACCGACTCGTCAAACGTGACGTCCTGAGAGGACAGAACACGACGCGAGGTGGGGTGGTAAAACTGCCACCCAGGTGAGTCAGGGGGGAATCCAAGGAAGACGCAGGGAACGGCACGGGAGGACAGCTTGTCCGCGGAAGTATCGCGGACAAAAGCTCGAGATCCCCAGACACGGAACACAGACGCATCGCCAACCTTCCCCGTCCACCGCAGAATAGGTGTGGTCTCCGGCATGGAGACACGAGGCTGAAGGTTGATCTGATGCGCAGCGTACTGAACCGCAAACGGCCACAGAAAATGGGGAGCAGCCGCATGGATCATGGACGTACGAGCGGCGTCCATCACCATGCCAATGCGGCGCTCAGCAATCCCATTTTTCTGTGGGGAGTCCTGAAGCGTGAACGTCTGGCGGATGACCTCCGCATGACAGAAGGCCCTCAGAAGGTCGGAGGAAAACTCACCACCTCTGTCTGAGTGCAGACGCAGAACAGGAAGGTCCGAGTCGAAACTCTCGCTGAGCTGGCGACAGGTATCGCGGATCCAGTCGATCAACACCTCAGTGACCTCACCCTTGCTGCACAAGGGGAAGACTGTGGTGTAACGCGAGTAGTCGTCAACGACCAGCAGGAAGTAACAGTCGTGACCCTGTCCACGGACGCGGGCTGGGCCCCACACGTCCATGTGAAGAGTCTGCAGAGGAGCCTCAGTCGGAGGAAACGAGGAGGAGTGAGGGGCGGCGCGCTGTCGGCCCTCGACACAAGGAACACAGAGACAAGGGTACAGGAGGCCATACCTCGAAGACGAGGCAGGGAGGGGAGACCAAGGCGGTGGTGCCAAAGGAGAGTCTCGTGTGACAGGGGACGACACGAGCAGGGGGCCGACGCTGGACTAGACCTGGACGCGGAAGAAAACACCTGACCAGACGCAACAACCGGAGGAGACGCAGTAGTCAGTGTGTAGAGACTCGACCCAGGCCGACGGGTGAACGTGGCCAGGTGGCGGCCCGTCCGAGAGCAAGTGCAGTGGGTCACACGCTGACCTCCAGGGGTGAACTGGTCAACCCACGCGTCCTGAAGGTCAGCTCCACTCACCAAGTTCGTAGAGAACGAGGGGAGGTGGAGTCCCGAGAGCAAGCCCGACGGGGCCGCAGGACACGGTAGAACCGTGGAAGAGTGCGCAAGGACTGGGCCCCCAGAGGAGTCAGCAAGGGAGACTACGACAGGCCGACTGAGCGGCGTGAGTGTGGTGCTGTCGCGAAAGAAGGAGCGCGAAGCACCAGAGTCAAGTGTGAAAGTGTGCAAGGCCTCAGTAGGTGCAGTACCAGAGAGAGCAGACTCACCAGCACCTGGAGCAGCAGACTCACTAGCACCTAGAGCAGCAGCCTCAATGCTAGGGTCAGGGGGAACACACAGGTAGCAGTCACCCTCAGCACTATCAGTCACAGCATACATGGCTGCAAGGATAGCATCGAAATCAAGATCAAAGATAGCAACATTCTGCCTAAGCAGATCACCCCAGCAAGGGAGCTCAACAGCGTCAGGAAACTGGGCGCGCCAGGCGTCAGTCAGGCGACCGAAGCAGCGCTGCGCAGTGTATGGCAGCCCGCATGTCTCCCCACGGCGCCCGCCGGTGCGAAGAACGTAAGTGCAGGGACCAGCACCCCCAGACCTCCCACGCCCAGCGTACCACTCACGAAGCTGCTGGGCCGACGGGGTCTCACGGGAACGCGGCTGCTGCTGGCGCTGGCTACCACCAAAGCCTCCACGCGGCGCGGCTCCACCTCGACCAGCACCACCGCCGCCTCCACCTCCACCACCGCTGCCGCTGCCTCCACCTCCGCTGCCGCTGCCTCCACCACCCCCACCGCCGCCACCGAAGCCCCCACTCCCGCCACCACCCCCACCTCTACAGCCACCCCCTCCGCCTCCTCCACCGCCTCCACCGCCGCCCCCACCGTCCCCTCCACCACCCTTGCCCCCCTTGCCCTTGCTGTTGCGGCGCCTCCCACTAGGAGCAGAGGCAGCCCCGACCTCCTCAGTGCCAACGAGGGGAGAAGGGGGACAGGGGAACACCCCTCAAAGAAAGGGCCGCGACGGTCGCCGCGAGAAGCACCTACAGCTGAGATACTCTTCTCAGCTGCAGTGAGGCGCTCCTCTAGCAGGTCGACGGTGAGCTCGGTGGGGCAAAGAGAGAGAAAGTGGTCCCTGACTGAAGCAAGGGAGTCAGGGAGGTGGGTGACTAGGTAGTAAAGGGTGATGTACATGGGGGGGGGTTCTTGGCACAGAATTTAGTGGGAAGCGCAGCGCGGTAGCGGGCGTCACTAGTGCCGAGGTGAGTAATGAGGTCAGCGACTTTGGCAAAGGCGGCAAGGTCAGGGAAAAGGTACGGTAGTATGAGGCGGCTGAGGGCAGCAGTGGCAGGGGAGGATTAGCGCGCTACTACAGCGTCATACAAAGACTGAGCAGTCTTGTACTGGCCAAAGTGCGCGCGCTCAGCAGACGGCAGGTGACTACGAACAGCAAGGCGAGCAACAGCGTCACGAGTGGTCCACTGCGAGCGAACCGTACTGTCAGCAGTGGCAGCAGGTGCAGTAGAGACACCAGACGTGTGACCGAAAAGGGATACCCCGTCCCTAGAGTCACACTGAAGAAAGAGCTGCAGGTCGTCAACCCGCACGTCAAAGTCAACCGCACGCCCCTCAGCATCAAAGGTAAGAACAGTAGGGCTAGCCATAGCAGCAGTAGCAGCAGGAGCAGCAGTTGTCAAACTTATATGCTATAGTCTATGTAGGTTGTAGTGGGGTAGTTCATATAGGGTACAACACTTTTAGGTTTCCTACTTGTACCCACCTGCTTTCTAGTTCATTCATTCTGTCAATATTCTAACATGGTATTATGAGCAGGTTCCCTCGTGGGAACGTTGTTTTTAGGGCCCACCACGAACAATTTTTTTTTCTGCCCTGCCCGAAGCGCGCCTCGCGCCTGCCTTACCTGCGCCGTCGCGCGCCCTTCCCTAGCTGGCCCGTCGCGGCCCCGTCACTGCCCGTCGCCGGCCCGTCGCCACGCGTCGCGGCCCTGCCTTAGCCGACCACTGCGGCCCCGTGCTGCCCCTCGCTGCCTGTCGCTGGCCCGTCCCGCCCCCCTTTGCCGCCCGTCGTCGGCCCGTTCGCCGCCCGTCGCGGCCTCTGCCCAGCAGCCGCCCTGTCGCGGCCACTGCCCTGCAGCCGTCCCCTGTCGCGGCCCTGACCTGCTGCCGCCCCAGTCGCGGCCCTGCCTTCGCCGCCCGTCGCGGCCCCTGCCCTGCTGCCGCCCTTGTCGCGGCCCTTTCCTGCTGCCGCCCCTGTTGCGGCCCTGTCTTCGCCGCTGGTCGCGGCCCTGCCTTCGCCGCCCTGTCGCGGCCACTGCCCTGCAACCGCCCCCTGTCGCGGCTCTGACCTGCTGCCGCCCCAGTCGCGGCCCTGCCTTAGCCGCCCTGTCGCGGCCTCTGCCCTACTGCCGCCCCTGTCGCGGCCCTGCCCTGCTGCCACCTCGGTCGCGGCCCTGACCTAAACAGCCAGCTGCGGCTGTGCCCTGCACCCGCCCCTGGTAAGCACCCACGCTGCCTTGCCGCGCCGGGCTGCCTGCTGCCGCGCCGCGCCGCCAGGAACCGAGCCGCACCGCCCTGCCGAACCGCGCCGCCCGGCCGAGCCGCGCAGCCCCACCGAGCCGCGCCGCCCAGCCGAGCCGCGCTGCACTGCCGAGCCGCGCTGCACTGCCGAGCCGCGCTGCCCTTCTGCTTGCACTGCTTCTGCTGCTACTGCTGCTTCTGCTGCTACTGCTGCTACTGATGCTACTGTTGCTACTGCTCCTACTGCTACTATGGCTAGCCCTACTGTTCTCACCTTTGATGCTGAGGGGCGTGCAGTTGACTTTGACGTATGGGTTGACGACCTGCAGCTCTTTCTTCAGTGTGACTCTAGGGATGGGGTATCCCTTTTCGATCACACGTCCGGTGTCTCTACTGCACCTGCTGCCACTGCTGACAGTACGGTTTGCTCGAAGTGGACCAGTCGGTGTCTTACTACCGTCTCTTTCCCTACCGCACTGCCTCTCTCCCCCCCCCGCCACTCTTCCTAGCACCAGGTACTCCTTCGGTAGACCCCCTCCCCCCTCAGGGTCCTGCCCCCTCAGGTATGTCCCAGGTAGACCCTGCTAAGCCGGTCGGGGTAGCTGTCGACTCAGGTGCTTCTAGGGGTGCTGAGCCTGCGGGTGTGGGGACTGGAGGTGCTGAGCCTGGGGTTTCTGTGTCTGAGGGTGCGGAGCCTGGGGGTGCTGAGCCTGAGCGTGTGGAGCCTGGGGGTGCAAAGTCTGGGGGTGCTGAGCCTGAGCGTGTGGAGCCTGGGGGTGCTGAGCCTGGGGGTACTGAGCCTGGGGGTGCTGAGCCTGAGCGTGTGGAGCCTGGGGGTGCTGAGCCTGGAGGTACTGCGTCTCGGGGTACTGAGCCTGAGCGTGCTGAGTCTGGAGGTCCTCCGGGTGTCCTGTCGCGGCGGGAGCCTCTCTTTCCGCGGCAGCTTCGTGAGTGGTACGCTCGGCGTTGTTGCGGTGCTGCTGGTGCTGGAGCTGCTGGAGGTGCTGCTGGTGTTGGGGCTGCTGGAGGTGCTGGAGCAGCTGGTCCTGGAGGTGCTTGTACTGGAGGTACTGGAGCTGCTGGGGCTGGTGGTGCTGCACGAGTTGGAGCTGCAGGTACTGGAGCTGTTGCTACTGGAGGTGCTTCTGGAGCTGGAGCTGTTGGAGGTACTGGTGCTGTCTCTGCTGTTTCTAGAGGCGCTACGCGGCCGCGGCCGTAATACGTTCCGCTCCTTCAGCAGGTTCTTGGTCTCCCGCATTCTCCTGGTCCTACTCCTCCTTTACTAAGTCCACCGCCTGTCCAGTCACAGTCGCAGCTACAGTCGGCCTCTCCACTCCATGGTCCTTCTCCTTACTCTGGACCGACTAGAGGTCTTGCGGAGCGTCGTGAGCCTGAGTCGCGTCGTGTGTTGCCTGAGTCTCGTTCTGCGTTGCCTGTCCGCACTGCTCGCGCTGGTCGTCGTGTTTCGCGTCCGCGTCCTCCTCCTGTCCCTGGCACTCACTCTATGACACTGCGCCCTTCCACTGCTCCACAGCATGTCCCTCTACCGTCTCCTCTTGCGTCCTCTCTTCCTGACGGTCCGGACCCGGAGTGTGAGAGTACGCCGACGTTCGACATATTTCTCATTTCCATATTTTTACTCCATATTATTCTCCTTATTTTCCTCTTTCATTTGCACTTTATTTCACCTCAATCGGACTACTATTCTCTTTTCTAGAGCTTTCTGATTATTTCACTTATTTGGTATTTTCGGCACCGACATTTAGATTATACGGCACCGACAGCACAGACAGTGGTGTACAAGGCGTAATCTCGCCATAATCCGAAGTGCCAATGGGCTTGCGTGCTTATGCGCACTTGTGATTATCTATTCTAGAAGAGCGCGTTCCCGAAGGTTCGGATTATCTGTTGTTTCTATGTATTTCTGAGTATAAATACGCATTGTACTCACCTTTAGTGCAACATTCTCGAGTGGAATTCGATCCTGTGACACTTGGTAATCAGAGACGTTTTCATTCGCGGAGTTTCAGCTAAGCAGCGCACTCAAGAAATTCCTGCTTCGAAAAACCGCCGGGGGCGACGAATTCGGCGCTGACGCTGGTAAGCACCAGATTCCGCGTTTTTTGAATAACCCCCCTCGCGCGTTTTTTGAACAGGATCGTGAGTTCGATTGTTGGCGAAAACGTTTGCGATACAGGGACGACACTTGCGAATTGTTGGGACCTATATCGAGCGGTGCAGAAGTAGCGAGACCGACCCGCGACGGATCGAATGACTTCGGGTGAAAGCGCGCGTCATGGCGAAAATTGCGACAGAATCAGAATCGATCGTGACTTCGCAGAAGTCGCGAAATTTCCCCAAGGCCCAAGAAATTCGAGCCCCCAACACCTTTGATGGGGAAATCGACGCTACGCGCTGGCTTTTTGCGATCGAAATCTATTTCGCCGCCATTGGATGGACAGCACCAGCACTCGACACAAACAGAATTAATTTTGCAGCAACACTACTGCGCAGACCAGCAATTGAATGGATAAGCGGAAGCGGTTTATTAAACCAAGGTGAAGCGACATGGCAGCAGTTCCGAGAACGATTACTACAACGTTTTGAGCCGATTAATGCAGCGTTTATCGCCCGCGACAAAATACATCGTCATCGACAAATCGAGAGCGTCGCGAACTACACGCAACAAATGGAGGAGTTGTTCAACCGCATCCCCGACGTCACGGAAGGCGAAAAAATTAGAGCATTTATCGCGGGGCTGAAAAAAGAAACACGACAACATGTTGCGGCCGCAAATTGGAGCAGCTACAACGACGTCGTTTCGGCAGCGGAACGTTTTGACGTAACCACGATCGGAACACGACGACTTCATGGACGAGCTAGACGACATGGAGGACGCTTGGCTAACCCCACGTACACCGACCCGATGGAACTCGATCGAATCGACGCGAAGGCAAGACCAAAGAAGAACAAATCTAAGTGTTCTTTCTGCGGCAAGCCTGGACATCGACTCATCGATTGTGACGAAATGAAAACTGCACGTTCAGCGCTTAGGGACCGCAGCAGTGGAGCAGATTTACTGCGAATATTGGAGGATCGTGGAGTGATTTTTTCAAACCACGAACGGACTCTACCAGGGAAAATCGCCGAGGGAAATAAAATCTCCGCGACACAAGACCCTGCTGGACCCGGACAACTCCAAAAAGGCCCTGTAAAAAGTAAGCACCCCTTCAAAATATCATACAAGGATGCTTTACTTGGAAAAAATTCCCTTGGGTCTACGGCCTTTGTGAAATCACGAGAGAGGCTCTAGAAGAAAAAGAATGTACCGGTATGACAATTACAGCAGCTGCGCATGGGGAACCAACAACGGAGCATGGAAGATCGACCTTCCAACGACGACATCGTCCTCTCTCTGAAAAACCAGCCCACGTCGACCAACCGGTCCCCACAGAAGAAGTCGGTGGCGCTGAAGCAGCTCAAGAGGGAGCTGGAGGTCAACATGAAGCTGCGACGACCTCAAACCTCCTCTACAGATGCATCTGCAACATCTGAAACATCTACGATATCTACCCCATCTATGAATTCTACTACGAGCTCGAGAACCACGTCGTCGACGACAACAAAAAATCATGGCAATAGGGAACGGCAGGACCGGCCATCTGCCACCCCAGGAGAAAACACAGAGCTATGGGAAATGCCCTATGATCCAATCAACGAAACGATCAACGGGTACAACAAGCAACGCCAACCACTTTTGCTCGAGGTGATCTGCAATGGACGACGCCTCCAAGCACTCGTGGACAGCGGAGCATCCCATTCAGTATGCGACAAAGCAACCCTCGAACGCATCAATGAGAAGTACCCGCCTTCAAACTTCACAGCTACGATGGTTGACGGAAGCAAATTACAAGTCTACGGCGAAGCAGCGTTACACCTGCAGATGGGTCATCTTCGCTGGAAACCGACCCTACCCGTCACCAACATCAAAGGGCTAGACTTGATTCTTGGGAGAGATTTTCTGAAGAAGTTCAACCCCGAGATCAACTGGGTCACCCGCACAGCGAGTATTTACAATCAAGACAGAAGAGTTCCTCTTCCGAATTGGAGCAACACGGGAGATATTCCGGAGGAGACTCTCGCACGCTTCGAGAAGAACGTGACGCGAACCATGGCAGGGTTTGTTGCACTGGTTACCAACGAGGACGAAGGAGAGAGAAAAACGCTCGAGCTTCCACCAGCAATCCAGAAACTTCTAGAAGAGTTCGAAGACCAGTTGCCGCCATACCAAACCCACCAGCACGAGATCATCGAAGAACCTGGTTCAAAACCAACCTTCCGAGCACCATATCTGTGAAGAAATGAGGAATGGATTGACTAAGGGAAAGTTGGGTACAAAAGCAAACCCTAGAAAACTGTACCCCATATGTGCTACCCCACTATAGCCTACAGTAGCTATGTCATATAAATCTGACACACCCCCATAGGCAAAGTGGGGGAGAACAAGGGGTCACAAGACCAGTCAAGCAAAGCAAAGCAAGCTCAGGGTGGATCACAAAGTCACCACACATTCCGAGCACAAGTTCAAGGCCACAAGGCCAGTTCACATGCAGGATTACATATATATATAAGGCTAGACAAGCAAGAGCAGGTGTATATATATATGCAACAGTACAAACAAGGTCAAGAGGTGAGCAAGTGAGGCAAGGTAGGCACAAGACCCAGCTGAGTACAGAAGCGCTGATGATCACAAGGCGCAAGTGCCTTGGTGAAGATATCAGCAGTGTTGGCCTCAGAGGCCACGTACGCAAGCCGTAGCTGACCACGCTGCTGTAGCTCACGAGCAAGGAAGTAACGGAGAGCAATGTGCTTCGTTCTGTGCTCCAGTCTCTGCTCTCGACACAAGGCCAGCATGGCCTTGTTGTCTACGTACAGCACTGGAGGAGAACGAGGCGGCTCTCCGAGGTCAGTCAGCAGGTAGGTGAGCCAGCGAAGCTCCTGTGCAGCCATGGCCCCGGCGTAGATCTCAGCCTCACAACTGGAGCCGAGAACAGAAGACGAGCGGGTAGCCCGCCACGAAACAGAGCCGGAACCAAGGCTGAAGGTGTAACCCTGTGACGACCGCTGCGTAGCCTGGTCGTCAGCCCAAGAAGCGTCTGCGTGCCCAGTGAGGACCACTGGACTCTGCCCTCCAAGCACAAGCCCCATGCCCGACGTACTGCACAAGTAGCGCAACACCCTCTTCGCTGCAGCCATGTGCTCCGGTCTGTGTCTCCCAGGAGCAACATAGCGTGCGAGAATGCTAAGAGGGTATGCAAGGTCAGGTCGTGTGCAGGTCATCAGGTACATGAGGCAGCCAACAAGCTCTGGGTACGGGCCACTCGACTCTACGGACTCATCCGAAGGCAGAGCTGAGAGCGAGTGGCGAGTAGGCAGAGGAGTGGCCTGAGGCGAGGAGTACGTAAAGCCGAAGCGCTGAAGGACCTGCTGCACCATGTGTGACTGAGTCAGGGTAATGGTGCGGCGTGCTCTGTCCCGGGTGATCTGCAAGCCAAGGTAGCTGTGCAGTTCACCCAGGTCTGTGCACGTGTGTCTCTTCTGCAGCTCGGACTTCACGTGGGCGAGTCCAGCAGTGTCAGCTGTGGCGAAGACCAAGTCGTCAACGTACACGAGGATGTAGAACGGCGGCAAAGAAGTGTCGGTGCGCAGAAACAGCGACGGGTCAGCAGTAGAGGGAGCAAACCCAAGAGCCGCAAGAGTAGTCCTCGGTGTGTCGTGCCACTCACGCGGTGCCTGGCTGAGACCGTAGACTGGCCGCCGGAGGCTCCACTGGGTGCCAGGAGGAAAAGACCCAGTGAAGCCAGGTGGGCGACGCAGCCAGATCTCCTCGTGCAGGCTGCCCTGCAAGAAAGCAGTGCTGAAGTCAAGAGAGTGCAGCTCGTAGTCGCGGTGAGCAGCTATGTGCAGCAGTACCCGAAGAGTGGTCATCTTCGGGGTGGGAGAGAAGGTCTGAAAGTAGTCAACTCCCTGCCGCTGACTGAAGCCACGAGCCACGTAACGCGCCTTGAAGACAGGCGGAGAACCCGGCGGCCGCTTCACCCTGAAAATCCACATGCCACTGACGATGTTCGCCCCAGGCGGGGGAACCTCGTCAACGTAGGTGCCTGTGGACTTCCAGGAAGCCATCTCTGCGTCCATAGCTGCCTGCCACTGAGAGGAGTAGGGACCCTCTATCGCCTCCGCGTAAGAGCGCGGAGTCGGGATGTCAAGTGCATCCGGGTCTCCCTCAGGGGTAAGCAGTACGGACACGAGATGAGGTGAAGCAGCAGCCAAACACTGGAACTCCTCCTGCCTGTCCTCAAGGACGTCCGTGCCAAGGGCACACTCACCCCCGACGGACGGAGGACAGACAGACTCAGACTCAATGACAAGACTAGCAGCGTAGTCTAGACGACAGCGAGCAGCAAAGTCGACGAGCTCAGCAACTAGGGCAGACGCAGCAGTGGACTCAAAGGAAGGGTCAGTGACGACAGTAGCCAGGAGACGCGTGACAGTAGGACTGGCAGCACGAAGAGAGTCCGACTTCGGGTCGGGAAGAGCAGGAAGAGAGGACTCAGGAGGAGAAGGCAAAGGGGCACACAGAGGAGCAGTGGACGGACGCAGAGACATCCGGTGCGTGCCAGGGACAGGAGGAGGACGCTGACGCGAACCACGGCCACTAGTGCGAGCAAGACGGACAGGCGACGCAGGGCGAGACGCAGGCTCACGACGCTCGGCCAGACCTCCAGTAGGACCAGTGTAGGGAGAAGGAGCGGGCAGTGTGGAGGCCGGCTGTAACTGTAACTGGGACGGGACAGGCTGTGGACACTCTAAGGGAGGAGGAGGACCAGTAGAAGGCGGGAGACCAAGAACCTGCTGAAGGAGCGGAACGAAGTACGGCCGAGGCCGCGCGGCGACTCCAGACACAGCAGGGACAGCACCAGTACCCCCAGCGGCAGCACCAGCGCCAGCAGCACCTCCAGCTCCAGTACCTCCAGCAGCACCAATAGCACCCCCAGCAGGACCGCCTCCAGGACCGGCAGCAGTAGCCTCAGCGCCAACACCCTCAGCAGCTCCAGCTCCAGTCGTACCCGCAGGCCCAGCAGCTCCAGTACTCCCAGGACGAGCACCTCCGGGACCCGCGGCACCAGCACCCTCAGCAGCCGAAGAACCTCCAGCTCCAGCAGCACGCCTCCAGCGCCGGGCAAACCAATCGCGCAGCTCCTGTGGAGAGAGTGGCTCCCGCCGAGACGAAGCACCCGGAGAACCTCCAGGCTCAGCACCGCCAGACGCCACACGAGCAGGCCCAGCTCCCTCAGGCTCCGCACCCCCAAGCTCAGCACCTCCAGGCGTGGCACCCCCAGGCTCAGCACCCCCAGGCGTAGCACCCCCAGGCTCAGCACCCCCAGGCTCAGCACCCCCAGTAGTAGCACCCCCAGGCTCAGCACCCCCAGGCTCAGGACCCCCAGTAGTAGCACCCTCAGGCTCAGCACCCCCAGGCGTAGCACCCACACGCTCAGCACCCCCAGAGTCAGCACCCCCAGGCTCAGCACCCTCAGCAGCACCAGAGTAACCAGAAACCTCGACAGGCTCGACTGCGTCTACCTGGGACACACCTGAAGGGGCAGGACCCTGAGGGGGGAGGGGGTCTACCGGGGGGGGACCTGGTACAAGGAAGAGCGGTGGCGGGGGGAGGGACGGAGTGCGGTAGGGGAAGAGGCGGTAGTAGGGGACCGACTCGTCAAACGTGACGTCCTGGGAGGACAGAACACGGCGAGAGGTGGGGTGGTAGAACTGCCACCCTGGCGCGTCAGGGGGGAAGCCAAGGAAGACGCAAGGAGCAGCACGAGGGGACAGCTTGTCCGCAGACAAGTCGCGGACAAACGCCCGAGATCCCCAGACACGGAACGCAGACGCATCGCCAACCTTCCCCGTCCACAGCAAGGCTGGGGAGGTCTCCGGCATGGAGACCCTGGGGTGAAGGTTGATCTGATGCGCCGCGTACCGAACCGCAAACGGCCACAGAAAATGGGGGGCAGCCGCATGCATCATGGACGTACGGGCGACGTCCATGACCATGCCAATGCGGCGCTCAGCAATCCCATTTTGCTGTGGAGAGTCCGGAAGCGTGAAGGTCTGGCGGATGCCTCGTGCATGACAGTAGGCTCGCAGAAGGCCAGAGGAGAACTCTCCACCTCTGTCAGAGTGCAGACGCAGAACAGGAAAGTCCGAGCCGAAGCTCTGCCTGAGCTGGAGACGAGCTGCGCGGATCCAGTCGATCAACACCTCAGTGACATCACCCTTGCTGCGCAAGGGGAAGACTGTGGTGTAACGCGAGTAGTCGTCAACCACCAGCAGGAAGTAGCGCTCGTGACCCTGTCCACGGACGCGGGCCGGGCCCCACACGTCCATGTGAAGCGTCTGCAGCGGGGCCTCTGTCGGAGGAAACTGGGAGGAGTGAGGGGCAGCCCGCTGCCGCCCCTCGACACAGGGGACGCAGGTAGGGCCAGGCCCCAGAGGAAGGGGAGGGAGGGACCGGGGAAGACCAGAGACAAGGACACGGGAGGCCATGCCTCGGAGACGAAGCAGGGAGGGGTGACCAAGGCGGTGGTGCCAGAGGAGAGTCTCGTGAGACAGGAGGCGACACGAACAGGGGGCAGACTCAGGACCAGACCTGGACGCTGCAGCAAACACCTGACCCGACGCAGCTACCTGACCAGACGCAGTGACTGGAGGAGACGCAGTGGTCAGTGTGTACAGGCTCGACCCCGGCCGACGTGTAAACGTGGCCAGGTGTCGGCCTGTCCGAGCGTCCGTGCAGTGAGTCACCCGCTGACTCGCAGGAGTGAACTGGTGAACCCCCGCATCCTGTAGGTCAGCACCACTCACCAAGTTCGTAGAGAACGAGGGGAGGTAAAGACCAGACAGGGTGCCAGAGGGGGCCGCCGGACACGGGAGGACAGTGGAGAAGTGAGCAAGGACAGGACCCCCAGAGGGGTCTGCCAGGGAGACCGCAACCGGCCGACTGAGCGGCGTAAGCGTGGTGCGGTCTCGAAAGAAGGAGCGGGAAGCACCCGAGTCAAGAGTGAAGGTGTGTAAGGCCTGAGACGACGTGGTACCTGAGAGAGCAGACTCACCAGCACCTGGGGCAGCAGACGCACTAGCACCTAGAGCAGCAGCCACACCAGCACCTAGAGCAGCAGCCTCAATGCCCGGGTCAGGCGGAACACACAGGTAACAGTCACCCTCATCACTAGTAGGCAATGCATACATGGCAGTGAGGATAGCATCATAGTCAAGAGTATAGATATCTACCCGCAGCCGAAGCAGCTCCACCCAGTCGGGGAGCTCAGCCGCGTCGCCAAACTCCGTACGCCAGGCGTCGCTCAGACGGGCGAAGCAGCGGGACTCTGCGTGACCCAACGTCCCGCAAGGCTGACCAGTCCGAGCACCAGTGCGAATGACGTACGGACAGCGAGCAGTACCCCGTGACCCGTCACGCTGAGCGTACCACTCACGAAGCTGCTGTGGCGAAAGGACTGCTCGCGGACGACGCTGAAGCTGCACCTGGCCACTACAAGCAGCTGCCGAACTACTCACTCCAGGACGACTCCCACTACGGCCACCCCGACAACCCCAACTAGCGTACCACTCACGAAGCTGTTGGGGGGTGAGGGACTCACGCGGGCGACGCTGCAGCTGCACCTGGCCACTACAAGCAGCTGTGGAACTACTCACTCCAGGACGACTCCCACTACGGCCACCCCGACAACCCCAACTAGCGTACCACGCACGAAGCTGTTGGGGGGTGAGGGACTCACGCGGGCGACGCTGGAGCTGCATCTGGCCACGCCAGGAGCAGCAGTAGCAGTAGAAAGAGCAGCAGCAGTAAGAGCAGCAGTAACAGCAGTATGGGCAGGGCAGTGCTCACCAGTGGCGAGAAGGGCAGGCGTACGACGGCGGCAACGGCGAGGCCGCTACCACTGTAGAGCGAGAGCTCCGCGGCAGCTGCAGGGGTGGCTGCTCCAGGGGCGGCAGTTGTAGGGGCGACTGCTCCAGAGGCGGCTGCTCCAGGGGCGGCTGCTGCAGTGGCGGCTGCTCCAGGGGCGGCTGCTGCAGTGGCGGCTGCTCCGGGGGCGACTGCTGCAGTGGCGGCTGCTCCAGGGGCGGCTGCTGCAGTGGCGGCTGCTCCAGGGGCGGCTGCTGCAGTGGCGGCTGTTCCAGGGGCGGCTCGGCTGCTGGGCGACTCGGCGGCTCAGCTGCTGGGCGGCTCGGCGGCTCGGCTGCTCGCTAGGGGCGGCGACGGGGCCGGGTAGGGGCAGCGACGGGGCCGCTAGGGGCGGGGAGCGGCGACGGGGCCGCTAGGGGCGGCGACGGGGCCGCGTAGGGGCGGCTACGAGGCCGCGTAGGGGCGGCGATGGGGCCGCGTAGGGAGGGAAGCGGCGACGGGGCCGCTAGGGGCGGCGACGGGGCCGCGTAGGGGCGGCTACGAGGCCGCGTAGGGGCGGCGACGGGGCCGTGTAGGGAGGGAGGCGGCGACGGGGCCGCTAGGGGCGGCGACGGGGCCGCGTAGGGGCGGCGACAGGGCCGCGTAGGGAGGGAGGAGGCGACGGGGCCGTTAGGGGCGGCGACTGGGCCGCGTAGGGGCGGCGACGGGGCCGCGTAGGGGCGGCGACGGGGCCGCGTAGGGAGGGGAGCGGCGACGGGGCCGCTAGGGGCGGCGACGGGGCCACGTAAGGGCGGCGACGGGGCCGCGTAGGGGCGGCTACGGGGCCGCGTAGGGAGGGGAGCGGCAACGGGGCCGCTAGGGGCGGCGACGGGGCCGCTAGGGGCGGCAACGGGGCCGCGTAGGGGCGGCGACGGGGCCGCGTAGGGGCGGCGACGGGGCCGCGTAGGGAGGGGAGCGGCTACGGGGCCGCTAGGGGCGGCGACGGGGCCGCGTAGGGGCGGCGACGGGGCCGCTAGGGGCGGCGACGGGGCCGCGTAGGGGCGGCAACGGGGCCGCGTAGGGAGGGAGGTGGCAACGGGGCCGCTAAGGGCGGCGACAGGGCCGCTAGGGGCGGCTACGGGGCCGCCTAGGGGCGGCAATGGGGCCGCTAGGGGCCGCAAGGGGCCTGGAAGGGCGGCAACGGGGCCGCTAGGGGCGGCGACGGGGCCGCTAAGGGTGGCGCGAGGGGCCGTGAGAGGGGCCTCTAAGAGAGCTCGACATAAGGGCGGCCCACAAGGCGCGCCTCGGGCAGGAGCGACTGTCGCTCCGGTCAGAAAAAAAAGGTTTCAGTGGTGGGCCCAAGGAAGCGTTCCCACTAGGGAACCTGCTCTATACCATGTGAAGAAATGAGGAATGGATTGACTAAGGGAAAGTTGGGTACAAAAGCAAACCCTAGAAAACTGTACCCCATATGTGCTACCCCACTATAGCCTACAGTAGCTATGTCATATAAATCTGACAATATCGACTCAGCCCTACCGAGTTAGCCGACATGAAGAAGCAGATCGAGTACCTTCTGGACAAAGGACTCATTCGACCATCAACATCACCATACGGTGCACCAGTGCTTTTCACACCAAAACCTGACGGAAGCTTACGCATGTGCATCGACTACCGAGCCCTCAACAAGCAGACGATCAAGAACAAGTATCCGATTCCACGGATCGACGATCAAGAAACTTCGCGAAGCGCCTGAGTCCAATGTGAAGGTGTGCAAGGCCTCAGCAGGCGCAGTACCAGGGGGAGTACCAGACTCACTAGCACCTAAAGCAGCAGCCGCTATACCTGGATCAGGTGGCACACACCGGTAACAGTCACCCTCAGCACTAGCAGACAAAGCATACATAGCAGAAAGAATAGCATCATAGTCTAGGTCAAAGATAGCAACTCCAGACCTAACCAAATCCGCCCAGGGAGGGCGCTCGACGTCGTCACCATACTCAGCACGCCAGGCGTCGTCGAGGCGGGAGAAGCAGCTCTCACTACCCCCAGACGTCCCACGCTGAAACAACCACTCACGGAGCTGCTGGGGCGACTGGGTCTTGCTCCGACGCTGCTGCTGCTTCCGCTGACCACCACCAGGGCCTCCATGCCGAGGTCCAGACCTACCGCCACTAGTCCCACCGCCTTCACTGCCGCCACTCCCACCGCTGCCTCCACCGCCGGCACCAGAGCCCCCACTCCCGCCACCAGTCCCACCGCCGCCACCACCTCCACTGCCTCCACCACCTCCACCGCTGCCCCCACCACCGCTCCCGCTGCCATCTCCACCACCACCGCTGCCACCTCCACCACCCCTGCCACCCTTGCCCTTGCTGCTGCGGGGCTTCGCACTAGCAAAAGCAGCTCCGACGTCCTCAGCAATAGAGACGTTGGCAGCAGCAGCAGAGGCGTAGGAGGGGGCAAGGGGGGAGGGGGAGCACCCCTCAAAGAAGGGCGGGCGCGGAGTGCCACGAGCAGCACCTACAGCAACTGCACTAGTCTCAGCTGCGAGGAGATGCTGCTCGAGGAGGTCAACAGTGAGGGAGGTGGGGTCAAGGGAGAGAAAGTGGTCCGTGAAAGAGCGAAGGGAGTCAGGGAGGCGAGTGACTACGAAGTAGAGAGTGATGTACATCGGGGGCGGGTTCCCGGCAAGGAACTCGGCCGGGAGGGCAGCGCGGTAGCGAGCGTCGCTAGTGCGCAGTTGGGAAACCAGGTCCTCTACTGTGGCAAAAGCGGACAGCTCGGGGAACAGGTAGGGCAGCATCAGTCGGCCTAGCGCAGCAGTGGCAGGCAAGGAGTAGCGAGCGATGATAGCGTCGTACAGGGCCTGTGCTGTCCTGTGCTGTCCGAAGTGAGCGCATTCGGCTAACGGTAGGTGGTTGCGAATGGCTAAGCGGGCAGCAGCGTCGCGCGTAAGCCACTGTGAGCAAGTCGCACTGTCAGCTGTGGCGGGAGGGGCAGTAGCGGCACCTGACGCGAGGTCAAACAGCGACACACTGTCCTTGGAATCGCTCAGTAGGTACAGTTGCAGGTCATCGAGGCACGTGTCAAACTGAACCGGTCTACCCTCATGATCAAACGCGAGAACCCTAAGAAAATCCATAGTGGCACAGTATGCAGGAGCAGCAGTAGCAGTAGCAGCAGTAGCAGCAGTAGCGGTAGCAGCAGGAGCAGCAGTAGCAGTAGCAGCAGTAGCAGCAGTAGCAGTAGCAGCAGTAGAAGTAGTAAGGGCCGAGGGGCCGGGGGCCTAGGGACGTTGGGCCGCGGGTCCAGGTACAAAGAGGGCCGTGAGGGGCCGAGGGGCCAAGGGGCCGAGGGGCCCAAGGGGCCAAGGGGCCAAGGGGCCAAGGTGCCGGGGGGCCTAGGGGCCGAGGCTAGGGGCGACGGGACCGAGGGGCCGAGGCTAAGGGCGACGGGGCGCAGGGGCCACGGCTAGGAGCGGCGGGTCGTGAGGGGCCACGGCTAGGGGCGACGGGGCGAAGGGTCGCGAGGGGCCGCTGGGCCGAGGCTAGGGGTGACGGGGCCGCGGCTAGGGGCGACGGGGCCAAGGGGCCGAGGCTAGGTGCGACGGGGCCGCGGCTAGGGGCGACCGGTCGCGAGGGGCCACGGGGCCGAGGCTAGGGGCGACGGGGCCGCGGCTAGGGGCGATGGGGCGACGGGTCGCGAGGGGCCGCGGATAGGGGCGACGGGGCCAAGGGGCCGCGGCTAGGGGCGACGGGGCCAAGGGGCCGAGGCTAGGGGCGACCGGTCGCGAGGGGCCACGGGGCCGAGGCTAGGGGCGACGGGGCCGCGGCTAGAGGCGACGGGGCGACGGGGCGACGGGTCGCGAGGGGCCACGGATAGGGGCGACGGGGCCAAGGGGCCGAGTCTAGGGGCGACGGGGCAATGTGGCCGCGGCTAGGGGCGACGGGGCGACGGGTCGCGAGGGGCCGCGGCTAGGGGCGACGGGGCCAAGGGGCCGCGGCTAGGGGCGACGGGCGACGCCAAGGGGCGTCGGGCCTAAGGGCGACGGGCCGGGCTAGGAGCAGCTACGGGTCGGGGCCTAGGGGGCCTATGGGTTGCGAGGGTGGCTAGCAGGGCAGCAGGTGGTGGGCCCAAAAAACGGTCCTAGAAGGGACCTGCTCTGAAACCATGTCAGAAATAACGAACGAGAATGAATGAACTAGCAAAGAGTTGGGTACAAGTACTAACCCTAATTGGGTTGTACCCCTTATGGGCTACCCCACTACAGCCTACACAATGTAAGCTATATACAAGTTTGACACTGCGTCGATGTAAGTATGTGTGTATCTCCAAGATGCAATCTCTGACTCCATGGCCGCTCTCCACTGAGAAACCCACTGCCCTGACACTGCCTCACGGTACGTGCGAGGAGTCAGTATGTCAAGGGCGTCGGGGTCTCCCTCAGGAGCTAGCAGCATGGCACAGAGATGGGGAGAAGCGGCCGCCAAGAACTCCAGCTCAAACTGCCTGTCCTCTAGGACATCACAGCTAAGGGCAGACTCACCCCCAGCGGACAGAGGACAGGCACTTACCACACGGGTGGCGTAGTCAAGGCGGCGGGTGGCGGCAAAGTCTGTGACAGTGGCAGAAAGAGCCGAGACAGACGACGGAGAGGCACGAGGGTCCATGACTAGAGAGGCGAGAACACGAGTGACAACAGGACGGGTGGCACGGTAATAGTCAGTGATAGGGGTAGAGGTGGAGGCTGTAAGAGACGACACAGGAGGTGACGGGAGAATAGACTGAGGTGGAGAACGACGAGGACTCGAACGAAGTAAGACAGTGCTCCAACCGCTCACGCTCCTCGCGCTCCAGCTGACGAAGCCTCTGGAAACTCGTCAGGTAGCGGTGGGGAGGTGGGTTAGGCGCCGCAGTAGCAGTGCCTCCAGCTCCAGTCTCCTCAGATCTACTACCTCTAGCTCCAGCACCCACAGAACTAGTGTCCCCAGGACGAGCACCCTCAGAACTAGCACCTCCAGTGCCAGCACCCCCAGTGCGAGTACCCCCAGAACGAGCACCTCCGGCGCCAGTAGCCCCAGCTCCAGCACCCTCAGAACTCGTACCTCCAGCGCCAACACCCTCAGCTCCAGCACCCTCAGAACTAGCACCCCCAGCATCTGTGCCCCCAACACCAGCACCCCTAGAGCTAGCACCTCCAGCGCCAACACCCCCGTAGTCCACAGTAACCTGTCGTGGAAGTGCCGAAGGTTGCTGAGGGGACTGTGAGGAGGACTGCGGAGACACTACCTGACATGCGACCGAGGGTAGAGGGGTAGCGTGAGACACACCTGACAGGGCATGACCAGGGGGGGTCGGGGGTACCAGAGGAGCGGGAGCAGGAGGAGGAGAGGGGGCGAGAAAAAGGGGAGGGGGGGGAACCAGGAGACCTCAATAGGGGTACCGGGTGTAGTAGGACACGGACTCGCTAAACCGGACATCACGAGAGTCAAGGAACCGGTGGAGGGGCGGGTGGTAAAAGGTGTAGTCAAAGGAGTCCACCGGGAAACCAAGGAAGACACAGGGGATGGCGCGGGCCGAGAGCTTGTCCGCAGAGGTGTCGCGGACAAGCGCAAGGCAACCCCAGACACGAAACTCCGACGCAACACCAGGGGACCCGGTCCAAAGACTGGTTGGTGAACCCCCTGGCCGAGAGACACGAGGCCAGAGGTTCAGCTGGTGGGCGGCGTAGCGAACCGCGTAGGGCCACAGAAAATGGGGCGCACGGGCATGGATCATGGAGGTACGGGCAATCTCCATGACCAAGCCTATGCGGCGCTCAGCAACCCCATTCTGCTGTGGGGACTCTGGAAGCGTCCAGGACTGGGTGATGCCCTGCTCGCTACAGAATCCGCGAAGAATGCCGGAGCGAAACTCGCCCCCACGGTCGGAGTGAAGACAACTAACACGATGGCCACGTGTGGTCTTAGTGGCCAGCAACCACCGGATCAGCATAGAAGTCACGTCGGACTTCTTCGCCATAAGGAACACGGTGGTGTAGCGGGAGTATTCGTCAACGACCACTAGAAAGAAGCTCTCCCTCTCGGGCCCAGGGCGAGGGGCGGGGCCCCAGACATCCAAGTGGAGAGTCTAGAAAGGTGCTGTGGCCGAACGAAGGGAGGAGGAGTGAGGAGTGGCGCGCAGCCGACCCTCGACGCAAGGAGTGCACAACGGCGCAGGCGAAGGAGGGAGCGACGCAAAGACGCGCGGGAGACCTGAGACAAGACGCTGGCTAGCCATGCTGCGGAGGCGTGGGAGAGACGGGTGACCAAGACGGTGGTGCCACAAGACTAGCGAGTGAGAGAGTGACCGACAAGAGCAAGACACAGCAACCAGACCGGACACAGCCACCTGGCCGGACACCGCAACCTGAGGGGACGCAGCAACCTGAGGGGACGCAGCTACCTGGGAGTGCTCAGTGTGCAGAACGTAGAGACCGGAGCAGGACTCTCTGGGAAACGTGGCAAGAACGACACCGGTGGCAGCGTCCGTGAAGACTGCAGTCCTCCCGCCTCCCAGAAAGGTAACTGTGATCCCCCTATCCTGGAGGTATCCAACACCCACCAAGTTCCGAGTGAACGAGGGGATGCGGAGACCTCTAAGGACACCAGAGGGGACAACCGGGCACGGGAGGGTGGTAGAGCTGTGCGTGCAACCGCTGGTCCTGAAGTAGGATCAGCCAGTGCACCTGGAACCAGAGCAAGAAGTGGTATGAGAGTCGTGTGGTCGCGGAAGAAGCACTGCGACGCGCCAGAGTCCAGCGTGAAGGACAGCGACGCCTCAGCCGTAGGTGCACATGGGCTAGTAGCTACACAAGCACCTAGTGCGGAAACACAAGCACCTAGACTAGAGAGACAAAGATCTACACTAGCAACAGGCAAATAACCTAAACTACGAACACGCGAGCAGACAGATCCAGCAGCACTATAATCAACATCAGCATACATAACAGAAACAGAGTCTAAAGCATCAACTAACGCTACCACAGACAAGTCCCACAAAGCAAGTCCACGAGAGCGAGCAAGCGGGGCCCAGTCTGGAGCGGGGCCAAGGCCGAACTGTGCGTGAACGCGGTCAGTAAGCTGTGCAAAGCAGTGACCAAGAGCGTGGAAACGGCCACAGTGAAAACCCGCACGACTGCCTGACTGAACCACGTACGGGCAGGGAGGCGGAGTGACACCACGCAACGCTGAGCTGTGCGGACCACCGCCACGACCAGCGCTCCCTGGTCCACCAGGTCCCCACTGCTGAGGCTGCTGCTGCACCCGCCGCTGAACCTGCTGCTGCGGCTGTCCCTGCTGCTGCGGCTGTCCTGACTGTGGCTGCTGCTGCTGGGACTGCTGCCGCCGCTGTGCCGTGTACCACGTGACCGCACAAGCACCCCTTCCCGTCGGGCCCGCAGGTGCAGGGCCGCTCCGAGGGTCGCCTCCACCAGACGCACTAGTGTCACCAGAGCCTCCGCCACCCTTGCCACCACCACTAGCGCCACCACCCTTCCCCCCTCTCTTACCTCCCTTACCCCTGGACCGCCCACCCACGGTGGACACGGCCGCAGTCTCCAAAGGAGAAGGAGACGCAGTAGAGGCAAGAGAAGCAGTGAAGGTGGGAAGCTGTAGGACAATGCACCCCTGAAAGAGCGGGGGAACTACGGTGCCAGATGCGGAGGCAACGGAGCGGATATTGCTCTCAATGTCCTTGAGAGCGGTCTCAAGGACATCGATGGTGAGCTCACTATGGTGCTTCCGAAGAAGCTCATCATGGACAGGTGCAAGACGGTCAGGGAGGCTAGTGGTGATAAAGTGAATAGTGATCGCCATGGGCGGGGGGAGCAGTGCAAGCTGAGCCTCGGTACAAGCAGCACGGTAGCTGACGTCTAGCGAGCGCAAGTGGGTGATAAGATCAGCAGCGCGGTCAAACGAGCCTAAGTCAAGAAAGAGAAACGTCAGAAAGAGGCGGCCAAGAGAGGCGGAGGTGGGAGTGGAATAACGTGTCTTAATGGCAGCGAGCAGGTCCTTGGCAAATCGAACCTGAGAGAAGTGAGCCTCCTCAGTCTCGAGGAGAAGGCTGGAGAGGGCAATGCATGCCGCAGCGTCACGCGACTGCCACACTGAACGAGCGGTACGTGCTTTATCGAAGCACGCCTGGGCCGCCTCGTTAGGCTCAGCACCCAGGTCAGGAGGGGACGGAGCGTGCGCCCAGAGCGTATCATTGTCCTGGTGCTGGCTCTTGAGAAACCGCTCGGCACGGATGAGCCAGGAGGGGAACTCTAGGGCTCTACCCTCAACATCAAAGCGCAGTACACGAGGGGCCGCCATAACGAGGGAACTACCGGCCTAGAAGCGCAGAGCTAGAAGGGGCCGGAGCTAGAAACAAGTGAGGCGTACGGTGCCCGAAGAGACGAGGCGAGGAACAGCCTGAGCTAGGAGCGACCTAAGCCAGAGTGGTGAGGCTAGGACGAGCCGAAACGAGTAACGAGCGAAACGAGTAACGAGCGAGGCCTAAGTGCTAAGTGAGAACCGAGCGAGGCGAGGGACAAATGAAGGCAGAGGGTCGAGCCTAGGTCACGCTAGTAGAGGGTACTGCGGCCGCCAGCCGCTGTGAGTGGAAAGCCAGTCGTAGTAGGCGGTAGGAAGGTGCTGCACGTGCGGAAAGGTGTGGGTAGATGCGTTCGAGTGCGGTGGGGAGCAGTCAGGTACGGTGGAGTGCGGTCGAGAGCGGTTAGGAGCGGTGAGGAGCGGTTAGAGGCAGGTAGGAGTGGTTAGGAGCGGTGAGGAGCGGTGAGGAGCGGGTAGAGGCGGATAGGAGTGGTGAGGAGTTGGTAGGGGCGGATAGGAGTGGTGAGGAGCTGGTAGGGGCGGATAGGAGTGGTGAGGAGCTGGTAGGGGCGGATAGGAGTGGTGAGGAGCTGGTAGGGGCGGATAGGAGTGGTGAGGAGCTGGTAGGGGCGGATAGGAGTGGTGAGGAGCTGGTAGGGGCGGATAGGAGTGGTGAGGAGCTGGTAGGGGCGGATAGGAGTGGTGAGGAGCTGGTAGGGGCGGATAGGAGTGGTGAGGAGCTGGTAGGGGCGGATAGGAGTGGTGAGGAGCTGGTAGGGGCGGATAGGAGTGGTGAGGAGCTGGTAGGGGCGGATAGGAGTGGTGAGGAGCTGGTAGGGGCGGATAGGAGTGGTGAGGAGCTGGTAGGGGCGGATAGGAGTGGTTAGGAGCGGATTCTGTAGCACGGGCTGCAGCTGCTGCGCTCGCTGCAGATGCGGAGGCAGGTGCTGCGCTTGCTGTTGCCGCTGTACGCGCGTGGCTGCGGCTGCTGCAGGGCGTGCGTGCGATTGGCTGCAGAGGAGTGTGCAGCTGCTGCTGAAGCCGTGCGTGCAGTGGCTGCTGCGTGCGCGGGAGGGTGCTGCTCGCACGCGTGCAGTGGCGTGCGTGCTCGTGGCTGCTGCAACGCGTGCGGCTGCTGCTGCGCGTGTTAACGCTGCTGTGCACGCGTGGCGAGCGTGCGTGCGGACGGCAGCTGCAGCGCGCGGCTGCTATTCGTACTGCTGGCGCACGTGCACCTGCTGGCGCACGTGCACCTGCGTGCGCGTGTGCTGCTGCAGATGCGTGGCTGCGCGCGCGTGCGATCGTGCGAGCTAGTGGGGCGCGCGGGCTGCACGCAAGGGTAAGGGGCAGGGTGGGGCGCGGACGGGTAAGGAGCGTGACGAGTACGGGGCAGGCTAGGGGCGAGGCCTGCGAACGGACAGGGCGCGGCCTGCTAAGGGGACGGGGCACGATGTGCTAAGGGGTGGGGGGATTCGGGGCTAGGCTAGGAACTCACCTACTCGTGATACCATCTCAAGAACCTAGTTGCTCGAGTAGCGAGAGAATGGTGATATTAGGTCAAAGGAAGGGATACAACCAAAGTGTCGAGAAAGTTGTGTACCCCCTAACATGCTGTCAGAATATTATGTTTCTCTAGTCTGCAGTGGGGTACTCTGTAGTGAGTACAACCCTGTTAGGGTTTGCTATATGTATCCCAATGCTTTCTAGTGCAATCATCCTCATTCATTTCCTTCTCGATTCTCACATGGTATAGAGCATATCGATCCTTCCAAGGGCCCACCACGTTCACACTGAATTTTTTTTCCTACCCTAGGCGCGCGTCGCGCCTGCCCTTAACGGCCCTTCGCGGCCCCTCGTAAGGCCCTTCGCGGCCCCTCGTTAGGCCCCTTCGCGGCCCCTCGTAAGGCCCTTCGCGGCCCCTCGTTAGGCCCCTTCGCGGCCCCTCGTAAGGCCCCTCGTAAGGCCCCTTCGCGGCCCCTCGTACGGCCCCCTTCGCGGCCCCTCGTAAGGCCCCTTTCGCGGCCCCCTCGTAAGGCCCCTTTCGCGGCCCCCTCGTAAGGCCCCTTCGCGGCCCCTAGTGAGGCCCTTCGCGGCCCCGTCAGGCCCCGTTTGCGGCCCCGTCAGGCCCCGTAAGGCCCCGTCAGGCCCCGTTTGCGGCCCCGTCAGGCCCTGTTTGCGGCCCCGTTAGGCCCCGTCAGGCCCCGTTTGCGGCCCGTTAGGCCCCTTCGCGGCCCGCCCCGGCCCTTCCTCGGCCCCGTCCCGGCCCTGTCCCGGACCTGCCCCGACCCCGGCCCTGCCCCGACCCTGTCGCGGCCCGTTAGGTCCGTCGCGGCCCCCCTTCGCGGCCCGTTAGGCCCCTTCGCGGCCGGCCCAGGCCCTTCCGCGGCCCCTTGGCGGCCCGTTAGGCCCCTTCGCGGCCCGCCCCGGCCCTTCCTCAGCCCCGTCCCGGCCCTGTCCCGGACCTGCCCCGACCCAGGCCCCGCCCTCATGCCGGTCGTGGCGCACCAGGGGCCCGTGCACCGCCCCCCCCCCCTTTTCCCGTCGCCTTGCGTGGCGAGCGGGGGGGGGGGGGGGCGCGCGACCTGGGGGGGCGCGCGTCGCCCCTTCTTCCGCCTGCTCTGGCGCCCTGGGAGGCCGCGCGTCGGCCCCCGTACTCCTCCCCCCCCCCCCCCCCCCCTCAGGTCGCCTCAACAGGCGACGGGAGGGGCGACCTGGGGGGGGGGCCACGCGTCGGAGCAGCCGCCCCTGGTGCAGCCGCCCCTGGAGCAGCCGCCCCTGGTGCAGCCACCCCTGGTGCAGCCGCCCCTGGAGCAGCCGCCCCTGGTGCAGCCGCCCCTGGTGCAGCCGCCCCTGGAGCAGCCGCCCCTGGTGCAGCAGCCCCTGGAGCAGCCGCCCCTGGTGCAGCCGCCCCTGGTGCAGCCGCCCCTGGAGCAGCCGCCCCTGGTGCAGCCGCCCCTGGAGCAGCCGCCCCTGGTGCAGCCGCAGTGGGGGGGGAGGGGATCTGCGGCACCAGCCCCCCCCCCCCCTTCCATGGGGATGGCGGAGAGAAGGGGGGGAAGCTTGGAGGTCCAGGGGGAGGCAGGAGGGGATCTGCAGCACCAGGTCCCCCACCCTTCTCCTACCTCCCCCTGCTGCGGGTACAGCAGTGGGGGGGAGGGGATTTGCCATCCCCCTGCTGCGGTTGCGGCAGTGGGGGGAGGGGACCTGCAGCACCAGCCCCCCCCCCCCCCTCCTCTCCGCCCTTTTCTCCTCTCCCTCCCCCTGCTGCAGGTGCAGCAGTGGGGGGGAGGGGATCTCCCACTGCTGCAGCTGCCGCTGAGGGGGGTGGATGTGTGGGAGCCAAAGGCATGGTGCTAGGGGGTGAAGTGTGAGTGAACCTAGGGGTGCAGCAGGGGGTGTGTGAATGGGGGTGCGGTAGTAGAGGGAGGTTGGGTGGAGGTAGCCGTCGTGTTGCTAGCAGTGCCAGTAGTCCGGAGGTGCGCTTCCGATAGCCCAGTGATGCCGCTGCGCCAGTCGCCCGTGGGTCCGTTGCTCCTGCCGCTCGTCTTAGCCGCGGAGCCAGTTACTCCTGTAGTCCGGAGGTGCGCCTCCGGTAGCCACAGTGCGCGCCGCTCCTGTTGCCCGTGTGTCTGCAGCTTCCGCCGTTGCCTCCTCTCTCCTCTCCTATTAGTCCAGCCTCCTCCTCCTCACTTGCCCTCTGTGATAGCCTCTAGCTTTGCTTATTTATTGTGAACTTTAAACTGTTACTTCTTGTACTTGTGCTCAGAATGTGTGGTGACATTGTGATCCACCTTGAGCTTGCTTTGCTTTGCTTCTTGTGCTGTTGACTATGGGGGTGTGTCAGAATATTATGTTTCTCTAGTCTGCAGTGGGGTACGCTGTAGTGAGTACAACCCTGTTAGGGTTTGCTATATGTATCCCAATGCTTTCTAGTGCAATCATCCTCATTCATTTCCTTCTCGATTCTCACACATGCAACTCACTAGAGCATATCTATATCTACAAACATAGTTTGACACTCACATAGCAGAGTGTATTTCCATTGCTGAGATCAGTGGCGCGATTACTACCCCAGCGAACATGCGATACATGGTAGCTGGAGCCTTGCTCAAGGTGAAGGTTCCTGCAGCCTGCAGCCCCTGCAGCACCAGTGGTACACATACGCTGTTGCACTTTCAAGAGGCAGAATCATACAAACTTGGTTCCGCGTTCGCAACTGTACACCACACCACACTGTTCCAGGCTCCATCTCCCCCGTGCTAGTATTGTGCCAACTGCAACGCAGGCTGCTGAAAGCCCCTATCTGCTGCAGGAATACGGCGTCACCGGAAAAGCGGTGGTCGAGATCGAACGGGCACCCTCTTCTCCATCTTGAGCCGTCGATACGCCTCGCGGATGTGCGTGGGCCTGATTGGCCCCTCATCGCCCCTCTCACCCATCACCAGGCGGGCTGTTGGAATGGAGGGTAGGCAGGTGGAGGGATGATGGATGGAGAAAGATGAGAGCAGTGAATGGGGATGAGATGATGGGTTTGTATGGAAAGGGAAGGGGAGGATGGGCGGGTAAGGGAAAAGAGACACAGCAGAACTCGAAGCTGCTCACAACTCAACTCCCCCCCGCCCCTGTTTCACTGACCTCTTCCATGGCCCCACTACTCTCCACCAGCCTCCCCATCCCCAGCCTCCCACCCCCCACCAGCAGCATTGCTAGTGCCACCTTCCCCCCCATGCCCAATGCACTCACCACCCACATGTGTGTCTCGCTCCCCTGTGCTGCACACACTTTCCCTCGCACACACAAACTCACATACACACTTCCCTCACTCCACCTCTTTCCACCATAAACGCCTGTTGCCCTCCCATTTCCCGCCACCTCACCCGGCCACGAGCTCGCTTACCAAGCTTGGAACACAATGCCTCACCCGCTGTCCCCATCTCACCCGCCTCCCTTGCAACCCCCTTTCGCGCTTGCATCACCCCATCGCCATGTCAGCTCACCCGTCTCCACGAGCTCGCCCACCATGAACTGGCAACACAAGGCATAACCCCCTTTCGCCCTCCCACCACCCTCCACAACCCTGCCAGCTTCAGCTCACCCGTTTCCACGAGCTCGCCCACCATGAGCTTCGCCACGCCCGACATCACAATGCCCAGCTGCGGACTCACTGTGGTTCCCGCCACCCCGTGCACCAGCTGCACACGCGGTGCAATGCGGTGGAGTTCGGTGAAGTGAGGTGCGATGGAGTGAGGTGGGGTGGGGAGGGTAGGGAGAGGGTGAATAATCTGAAAGTGTCAAGAGGGTGTGTGGCAGGGCACGCGGTCACAGGCACAGGATCGGAAATCTTAGGAAAAGCAAGGAACTGAGAATGTTAAAACTTGAAGGCAGGTGTACCTTGAGGGACTAGGACGCAACCAGGACAGCTGAGTGCATAACAAGCCAAGGGGCACAGGGAGCAGCTCAGCAGGTGGTAACGTGAGTGAATAAAGAGAACATGCAAAAAAAGGACCAAACCGGCGTGGAAGGGAACGCTAGCACAAGGAGAAGGAAAGACCCTGAGCCATACCCGTCGCATGCTGGCCTGCTTGAATCCTGACCGTCGATACGCCTCGTAGCGGTTCATCTGCTCGGGTGTGAAGCGATCCAACAGCTCCCTGCCACGGACATGGAGGGTAGGTGTGGGGTGGGGATGGGTGGAGTGGGGTGGAAAGAATATCATGAATGCTGTCATGCACTGTTCACAAACCAACCTGCAAAGTCTCTCCTGGTGTGATGAGAAGGGAGCCAGCAGCCCTATGAAGAGGGCATGAGGAGTAGGAGTGGGGAGGGGACGGCTGGAGTGGAGTGTATGAATTCTAGTTGAGCACGCAAGCGCTCACTGCATCGCACCACTCACTGCATCGCACCACTCACTGCATCGCACCACTCACTGCATCGCACCACTCACTGCATCGCACCACTCACTGCATCGCACCACTCACTGCATCGCACCACTCACTGCATCGCACCACTCACTGCATGCATGGCAGCTGGGCTCATAGCCGGTCGGCATGTTCTTTGAGACGTAACACAAAACGACTCACTGAATGGCAGTGAGGCTCACACACGGCCGTCACTTGCGTTCAGAAGTCTCAAGAATCGACTCACTGCATGGCAGCAGGGCTCATGCCTGGCACTCGTGTCAAGTCCAAGTCTAGTCCCACCTGCTCCTCCTCCTCCTCCTCCCGCCCCATCCCCCCACTCGCTTCCCCGCCCGCCCCACCTCCCGCTTGCTCCCCCGCACCTCCTCCACCGCCCGCGCCCTCTCCGCCTCCCCCATGCCCCTCCCCTTCTGCTCCCCCACCTGGTTCCGCGGAATCTGAGCCAGCGCCCTCCGCAACAGTCGGCAGGCGCACCTCTCTTCCGCCCGTTCTCAACTCCGCCTCTCCGCCCTCCTCCCCCTCATCCGTGTCCGCAAAACCTACCGCCTTCCCCTTACCCTTCCCCGCGGCTTCCTTCCCCCCTTTCTCGCCCCCTTTTCCACCTTTCAGCGCGGATTTCAGGGCGACCGCGGAGCCTGCGGCGGGCCTTCCGCCAGCAGCTTCGCGCGGCGAGTCGTCGCTGTGGAAGAATCCCCGGCTCGAGTCGTCCGCGTTATTAGCCAGCTCCGCGTTCTGCCCGTGGTCTGCTTTCGGCTTGACCTTGCTGATTTGCGACAGCTTTCGCTTCATCCCCACGTGAAGGTCCATGGCTATGCGCGCCGACGATCGGAAACTCTGGTTGGCGGGCAGCAGGGGAAGAAGCAGCGGAGGCGTGGAACATGTAGGCCCTGTTCGCCAGGGCTCTTTTTAGGAATCTGGATCCTCCCTCGCGCCTTCAAGATTCCGTCACTTTAGGGTTTAGGAGGCGGAGAGGAGGCGACGTGGCGTGGAGGCGGAGGGGGGGGCGCCGCGACGAGGAGGCGAGGCGGCGAGGAAGCGAGGAGGTGACGAGGGTGTAAACGAGGAGGCGACGCGACGAGGATGCTGAGAGGAGACGAACGGCGAGAGGGCGAGGATGCACACAAAGAGCCGAACTACATGAGTCGCCGAGGGGAGACGACACGGCCTTATCTACCTAGAAAAGCCGTAAAAACAATGCCTCAAAACCTGAGTGGAGGCGACGAGGCGAGGCAAAAAGTAGGCAAGGAGGTGAGGGGCAGCGTGGAGTCGGCATTGTTACACATTTGTTGTTAAAACCCGAGTTCCACATCGCTGTTTTCAAATTCAAGATTCAGCAAAAAAAACAGTTTACCACCTGAAGTTGAACATTCTTTCATGGCAGCAAGGTTTGGAATGTAATGGCAGAGAGGTTTGGAATGTGATGGCAGCTATGTTTAAATTTAGATTACACAAGCTAGTGGATGAAAATGTGTACTTTAGGAGAGTGCCCTATTTATCAAAGGGTACCGTAATGGTTTGCAACGCTGATACGTGATTGGCCAGCGACACTCAAAGTCATACCGATGGAGGGTCAGCTGGCAAGGCAGCACTGTTCACACATAGTAAACTTGAAAATCATCTGGTACTGTACTAATTGCCAAGCATCCTACACCCAACCTGCACCAATTTCACACTCCGTAAGTTTTCCTTAAACCCCCCTTGACCTTTTTTGGCTTTAGGGATCAGACACCCAGGAAATAGAGGCTATCCATGGTATTGTAATGTAGATGTTGTAAAACTCTCACTCTGTGACCGCAGCGCCAAGACCGGATCTTCCGCTGCAACCTTGTTTTTCGTTTTCCCGCTGACTTGTATGCTGAGTCTCAAACATTCTCCTCCTTAAAGCCAGACTTTCATAAACAACCTTAGATTTCAGGTAAACCATGAAAGAGTGCCCAGGGTGTCAGAATCCCAACCACTAGACCATTGGGATAAAAGGGCTTGTTAAGTAGCGGGTCAGTGCGCCCATAACTCCCCAGGACAACGAGCCTGTAACCCTTCCCTAGGATCAATTGGGGATCACCAGTGGACCTCTTGTTGAAATGTATTTGTATACATTCATATAAATGCCTACAGTAGCCTAGTGTAGTTATCTTAGTTTCCTGCTAGGTGATGTACCATTTGCCTAATTCCTTGCCTATATCTTGTATGCCCTCTACTATTGAACCCCCCTTTTTGGCTTGCACCTTTCCTCTCGTCACTCTCGCCTAGGTCAAACCCTAGGCCCCTAAACTATTATGTTTGACATGGTATCAGAGCACGTAACATCCTGGCCTGCTGTTTTCAACTACTCCATGGGCCCACCGCGTATTTCTCGTTTCGTGGCGCCCGTCGCGCCCTTAGTTGCGACTGACGTGACGGGCGCGACGGCAAGCTGTCTGCTGTCATGGCGACGAGCTGGGCGGCTCGTACTGCCCCGTTGCTCCTTCGCCCTGTCACCCGCCCAGCGCTACTCGTCCCGTTACGAGCTGCCACAGCCACGCGCAGCCGCGCGCAGCTGCGTACGGCCGCGTGAAGCCGCGCACAGCCGCGCGCAGCCGCGTATGGCCGCGAGCTACTGCGTGGCTCCCCTGCCCCGCACCTGCTCCTCGTGCGCCAGTGAAAAAGGGGGGGGGAGGGGGTGGGGTTTGCGCGTGGGTGACACAGCTCCTGCCGCCGCTGTTCGCCTTTTCCTCCCTCTCACTGCTGCTCGTACACCCGTGGGGGGAGGGGGAGTGTGAGGGGGTGGCGAGAGAGATTCTGCAAAGCCAGCAGCCACCCCTCCTCTCTCTCTCTCACTGCCGCTCGTGGCTGTGGGGGGAGGGTAAGAGAGGGTGGCGGAAGACAGTCAGGAAATTGCAGCTGCCACCCGCTGCTACCGTGGCACCTCCTGCTGCCGCCCCTGCCGCCACCTGCCCTTTTTTCTGCTGCCTGTTGCTGGGGCCTGCAGGTGCTGCCGTCGAGCCGCTGCTGTCCTGCTGCACGTTGCAGCCACAAAGCCTGCTCCTCAGGCGACCTGCCGCCCCTACACCTGCTACTGCTTCTGCCTTGGCTGAAGGCGTGCTGCAGCTGTATTTGCCACCAAAGCACCGACTGCCACTGTTATTGCCTGCTGTTGCTTCTTCCACTGCACCTGGTGTACCCCTGCAGACTTTGTGCTACACACGGGTTTCCACTGTAGGCATTTAGGGGGTGTGTTAAAATGTATTTGTATACATTCATATAAATGCCTACAGTAGCCTAGTGTAGTTATCTTAGTTTCCTGCTAGGTGGTGTACCATTTGCCTAATTCCTTGCCTATATCTTGTATGCCCTCTACTATTGAACCCCCCTTTTTGGGTTGCACCTTTCCTCTCGTCACTCTCGCCTAGGTCAAACCCTAGGCCCCTAAACTATTATGTTTGACACCTCTGACACAGGTGTGAAATTTGTGGTAGTGAATTTAGCGCGGACCATATGTATACGTATTTCACCAGTCACACACGGCCAAAGAGTCACCCCGTCTCTGCGTACACCTCATGTACGAACACACGCTCGATGCTCCTGGTATATTCTTGCTGGAATAATGGTTACGACCAATGGTCACTTAGGTCCCCCCCGTCGCCCTCGCTTGCCCGCGACGCCTTCGGTTCATTGGCTCCCGTTACTCGCTTCCTCGTGTCATCCACAATTCTGCTCGTCGCCTTAAATTCCGTTCGTTGCCCACGCTTCCTTACGCCGACCACGCTTCCTCACGCCGCCCACGCTTTCGCTCGTCGCTCCCTTCCATTCGCCGCTCTCCCTTCCGCTCATCGCCCTCCCTTCCACGAATCGCCCTCCCTTCCGCGCGTCGCCCTCCCATCCACTCATCGCTCTCCCTTCCGCGCGTTGCCCACCCTTCCGCCCGTTCCCTTCCGTTCTTTGCACGCGCGCCCCGTGGTGAACCCCTTCACCGCCACGCCGCTCACAGAGCGGTACCTGCCCACTCTGCACTTCGGCGGGTTCTACGAGATGGGCGAGCAGCTGTTGTAGCTATGAGGCAGCCTCCTCTCGAGACTGCCTTCAGCCTCCCCTGCTGCCCCATACTCGGGAGCTGTTCTGCCTGACAGCCAACACGGTGCAGGCAAGGAGTTGAAGGTGGATCAGGGTGGATTTGGGTGAGGGAGTGGGCCATGCGGCATGGTTAGTGCTGAGTGGTGTGGGAGGAAGGGCGCAAAGACAAGCATAGGGTGAAGGCATGCACGGGCTGCTACAGGATATGGAGATTGGCAGTGTCAGCAGGATGTCGCAGAGCGTTGATGCGGGAGGGGGCAGGCATGCTGGCAGGAATGCTGGCGGCAGCGCATGTCAAGGCATGCGCGGTGGGGTAAGGCTGGTCTGCGTTGCGGTGGGCCAGGGGGGTGCAGAGTGGTGCAGGGAAAGGTAGGGCATGTCGCTGTGTGGCGTGCCGAGACCCACATGCTGCTTTGCCGGAACATAAGGCGAATTCACTGTGCAGGCCTCATCTGGTGCTGCACATTGCAGTGCAGACGAGTCGTGACTATGGCAGTCTGTTGCCTGCCAGCACGCCAGAGGCACTCTTAGAGCACTCTGGCGACTGTGAGAGATGCTTCCCTAGGTACCTGAAGAAAGTGGGGCTAGCTAGCAGTAGGGATCGACTTGTGGGTCGTGCTATGTTGTGCATTGAGGTTTATCGTTACATGTGTTTACCTGTGATGATAGTGGTGGAAGGGGTGTGTTGTGTATGCCCACATCTCATTGTTGACCCGAGCTCAACCACGTGGTGCAACATGAGAATTCAGGCCCTACTGCGGTTGTTGCGAACGTTTCCGATTATGCAATTGGCAGCCTTGTGAGTAAAGTACTTCTGAGGTACCGCAAGCCTGGCACCTCTCTCAAAGTTCAAAGGAATTGGGGTAACAAAGGAGGAAGATTTTCACAAATACTGTAATAAGAGATGAAGAAGTGGGCGCAAAGAATATACCTAGCTGTGTAAGTTACATTCCCTACAGAACGCACACAACATAATTTGCCAAGGCCAAGCATAGAATCCAACGAGTGGATTGGTTTAGGGAAATGTCATACATGGAGAGTGTACTACTCATGGATAATTGTGTCCTGTAAGAGAAAAGGGAGCTGAGAACATAGTGGAGGGGAAGCATGGTGCCACCGTGGCTCTCACTGCTTATTGAGTGCAATGGCTGCTAGAAAGAGGGAGAGTGGTGGGGTAGGGGGGGAAAGAACGAAGAGAGGAGAGGTTGGAGAGAGTGGGGGAGATTGTCTTTAGGGATGACTTGTATTCGATATCATGTGAAGGAAGAGAGAGTCGAGTGGAGACGGATGAGAGGAGAGGGAAGAGGAGAATGAGGAGAGGGTAGGGGAGATAATGCACTGGTTCGTATGCCAAATGCTCCAGATGTCACCTGCAACACACCAGATGTTACTTGCAACACAGCAGAGTTTGGAGAGGTCCACGAACATGCTGACGACCCAGGGTGCAGAGGCCTCCACCAGGGAGAGCCGCCCTTCCACCTCCACGTCGTTCTGGTCGTACGGTAGCAACTGCACTCCCAGCACTGGCGTGGCCAGTGCCAGGTTCTGATGGCGGATGTACTGCAGGGATGGGGGATGGGGATGGGGAAATAAAGGACAGAGGAGGTAAGAAGGCAAGGTGAATAGAAGCTGAAGGGTGTCGCCAAGGAGATGGGGGAGCGTGAAGGGGAGAGGGGGGAGGGCGAAAGCTTTTTGGTATGGATATTTGGGGGTAAATATAATATAAAATAGGGTTCAATTTTACCATGGGTTGCACATGGGCATCGTCGATAACGGAAGCGACGCAGCGTGGCAGAAGAAATCATAATAAGGGACCTTTCCAAATGCCGTAGGTGTGTCGTCCATGTTTACCGAGGATAGTTGGTGACATCACCAGTAACATGAGCACAGTTTGAAAAGTGTCAAATAGGTTTACGAGATAGGCAGAGATATGGTGCAAATGTGCCACAAGTCTTACATAAAAGTTTGCACGCATCACCATGCATCGATAATCGACAGCGGCCCCTCCCACCATGTCGCACAGGTGTCACGGGCTCGACAACTGATGGGTGGCGCCCTCCACCAGATATGTCATCGGGCTACTGCACCGATCTTTGATTTCTTGATGCATCCTCAATTATATCATCGCCGACTCCATATCCTCACGATTGTTGCTAATTTGCCATGATCCGATCAACCCACGATCAATCTATTGGCCCTAGTGTCTGTCCTTGTTGCCCCGACGCACCCAAGTTACTTGCCGTACTCGTGTGTGATAGGAAGTGACCAATCTATCCATCGAGTTATTCCAATGCAAGACAGCGAGAGCCACCCAAGGCACAATACTATCCTGGAACCGAATTCACTTGGGGGCATATTTGAGGATCAGGGAATGGAATGACTCGTTGACAAAGTTATTGGCTCGGTGAACAAAAGGTTTCACCTTGTCCGGCGATAGCCATTAATTGAACCAAGAACAGCCTTGTGCATTTCTGATCCATGCTCGTAAATAACACATTCCCTCCTCCAATTCTCAGTAACACACCTTGGAGGGATACATCCAGACTTTGCACACCCGGAGTGGTCACCCGCTCAATGGTTTGGTGCTGTCCAAATCTCCCTCGCCACATCAACATGGGTCACAAGTTTGCCGTCTTTCTTCAGCGTGCCGGCCCGCATCATCACATGGAAACGATGCGAGCCAAAATATTGCGCCACAGTATCCTCCCCGTTTTTGTTTATGACATTATTTCATGACATTTCACCATCATACACTGCACCCTCGTTGTCACATCCATTCATCGTCTCCGTTGCATCCCAACCACCCATACAGATATCTTCTACTGGACGGCAAGAATGGAAGAAAACGTAACTTGATAGCCAACCTTGATGAGTAGTAAAAAAACACTCATGTAAGCATCCTTTGTAGTCAATTCCTCAGCGTTGGCCCACGGAGTCGTCCCACCAATGAGTCGTGAGTCGCCGCATGCACCAGCATATGCATGTACGATGAATGCACTAGCCACAGACGAGGGTCACGCACCGTGCACTAGATGCAAAGCGTATGCCCAAAGCTGCTCCACATCCGCCCATTGCACGTCAGCTTGTACATTGCACGCTGCTGCCTCGTCAACCACATCATCGATCGCAGTGGACCGGATATCTCTAGGTGAGCTAGAACGCATCTCAGAATAACCCACTGGGACATCTACAGTCTCCTGTCCCCCCCCCCCCCCCCACTCGTTGCACCTTTCTCAGCTCCGAAAACTTCCGCTTTGCTTCATCAGGTGTCATGTGCACGTAGGCAATGGTACCCATGGCATCGCACACCGATCACACAAGAGCCGCTTTGAGTGATGCCTTCGCCCCTTTCTCAAAACCTTTTTTCCGCAACCATTGCAATGTTAGAATGCTAAGCACCTAGGAAACTAGGTGCATGCTTAGGAGGCTTAGGAGCCATGCTAGGGTGGAGTGTCGAGGGAGTTTGGGCAAGGAGAATGTCGAGAAAAGGATGGTTTCACTATAGCAAAACAATAACATATATGGGGAAGGGAGAGGGTGCACCACCAAAACAAGAAGCATATAGCTACACTAGGATCTACTGTAGGTAGGTATATTAATGTATACAAATACATTTCAACATGCAACCCTTCCACAGTAGCTAACCACAGCTCCTCAATACACTCTGCCTTGTCCACAGCTACCGGCACACGCACCTCATCCGGAAGCTCTTTGCAAAAGAGTTAGCACTGCGTCTTCTTCACGTACCACCAATCCACCTGATGGTTCAGTTTCCGCTCCGTCGCAACACCTCTATATGCTGCCCTTTGATCCGAAATAATTCCTTCCACATCAAATCCCAACAGCGCCAACTCATGAACTCCTTTGTCGAATGCAATCCACTCTACTCGCATAGATGATGTGTCATCAACACCTTTTCTTGTTGTCACACAGTACAAGATCTTATGCATCGCAACATCCATGAACAAGAAAGTGCAACACTCACCCTCTCGAACATGTGACCACCGACCATCCACCATCACCCATTCTCCAGGAATGTCTCGTTTTCTCAACTCTTCCTGCACCGTTGCAATCGATTCATCACCTTCCCTAACAGTTTGTTTTTGTTCACAACCCATTATCATCTCCCAGGTACTTATAGAAAGTGCACTTTCCGGGACATGGAATGCCGAAATTGCGGCTAAAGTCCCACATATGTTGATACCCCATCTCGGCGAGCACAAATGCTCCTACAAGTTTGGAATGGAGTATGTGCACTCGTGCACTGACACCAGCTTTCCTTTTCTCAACCGTTTGTTTAGTGCACGACCAAAATTCCACACTGTGGGAGCACACAACACATCTCCAAAACATCCCCATTGATTCCCAATAAATGTTCCATGACCTCAAAGATATGGCTCCTCTGCATGTTCTTTATGCGAGCTCATCAACCAACATCTCTTGAAGAACCCAAGAACGGTACGCGGTTCGACGGGACATACCCGTTGTTCATAAATCCCATCAATATTCGGTGAGGTAGGCCAGAGCCTAGGATCTGTCCCATGCGAGATCGAGCGTGGTTGCCTGCAAATAGGCCGAGGAGATCAGCATACTACATAAACACAACAAGGAGGATGTCTGAGTATTTGATGGGATGGTTTGCATGAAATGTATCATGTGTCGACCTCCTATTCAAACATAATAGATGCTAACAGGTCTTCTGGCATGCCAATTGTCGATGTCGGTGTCGCTGCTGGCAACGGTACGTGGTCGAGGGCGGAGAAGTGTATGCACTCTTGATCACCACCTTTATCGATGGATATATCTTGCGCCATTGGATTAGGTGAATCCGTCCCATTCTCCACCCCATCACGTCTTGCTGACTCGACGACAACCCCCGACCCGAGACCACATGCAGTATGACCGACAGCGGTTCGATCAACTGTTGCTCATGAAGTGGACATGGAAGGCTAGAGATCACGCAGTAACCCAACGTCTTTCCATTAGTCTAGCCGCATGATCGGAAATGAAAACCTGACGCCAGACAGCTCCTGATTCGGTCATTCCAATAGATCTGTAACCTTCTCGTAACCTCCTTGAGCGCGCCCTTTAAAAATGCGACTGTACTTTTGGCAGTGCATCTCGACCACGGCGCTCATTTGCGAGTGCTCTGACTCGGGATCTGGTTGGATTTGTGTGAGGATCTGGTTCAGGAAAGAGAAATCTATTGAATGATCCACCTGGGTACAAGGCGAGGCTATATATAGGCTTGACACAAAGGCAGTAACCCGGGTGTTACTAGAAGGTTCCGTGGGTCGCGAAGTGTCCCGAACGGGTCCTTCCCGAATTCGGTAGAAGGCAATTCGGTGGTAACCGGAAAGCCTGGAATTCGGTGCACTCAACCTAGTTCGGTGCCTATAAGTATAATAAATATAGTAAAGCAACGAACCTAGGAAATCAAGCAAATGCATGCAAGATAAAATAATTCTAAGCTAGATAATGCATAATAAAGCAGAATCAAGCAAGTAAAGTCCAGCAAAGCTATCGTACTCTCACAATTTGGGTGCACCAAAGAATGGGAATACAATACTCATATTCATCTGAACGAGCTCAGCATCTAAATATGTGTTGAAGTGCAACCATTTTCAACGTACCAGCGGCTAGGCCAGCTGTGATGAGTCAAAGCCATGACATGGATGGATGACTATCAAACACAATGCAAAGGTTGCTCCACCAATCCTTGATATGCTGAAAATCCAAGGAGGGATGAATGTCATATGAAGTGCTAAGGCGGCAGCACCAAGTGCTGCTGCCCTCGAGGCACCAAAGATGGATGGCTGACAAACTACCGGAGTGCAAAGGCAGTAGAGCCAAGAACTACACATAGTTGTAAAACAAGGGAGGGCTTGATGACAACTAACCTGCCAAGGCAGCCGCACATTGTGCTGTTGTGTCTGAGGAAGCCAAGATGAATACAAAACCAGTGACAAACTCAGTGCAACAGCTGAAGCAACAGGTCCTGCAGATAGCACCAAAACCAGAAAGGGATGAAAGGCAACTGAACTACAAAAGCATCAGCACCATGTGATGCTGTGCCTGCGGCACCAGCAAGGCATGTGAGCCGGAACATCAGTAGCGCAAAGGCTGCAAAGCCAGTTACCGCAATGCCTGAGGCACTAGAGATTGATGGACGACAACCAAACACTGTGGAACGGCAATAGCAACAAGTGATGCAGATAGATTTGTGACAGGGAGGGCTGCATGACAACTGACCTGCCAAGGCAGTAGTGCGATGTGCTGTTGTGCCTGAGGCAGCCAAGGTGGATGGATGACAGACAAACTCAGTGCAACGGTTGAAGCAACAAATCCTGCGGATAGATGGAAAAAAAAAAAGGGGGCGATTAATAACTGAACTAAGGCAGTAGCTCCACGTGCCGCTGTGCCTGCGGCACCAGCGAGGCACGCAAACCTGCACAGCAGCAATGCAACGGAGGCCGGAACAAGTGATGTTGTGCCTCCAGTACCAAACAGAGATGGTTGACAAACAACCGAAGCGCAAAGGCCGAAGAGTTAAGTACTGCTATGCCTGAGGCACCGGAGATCGATGGTCCACCACACATGCACTGTGCAAAGTCAGTAGCAACAAACCTTGAGGATATTCATCTAATCTGGGTAGGTTGAATGACAACTGACCTGCCAAGGCATCAGTGCATTGTGGTTTTGTGCCTGAAGCAGCAGAGATGGATGGATGACTGCCAAACACAGTGCAAAGCCAGCAGCTCCAAGTCCGTATGTTACTCCTAAAAGAGACCCAAATGAATGACAACTGAATTGCAAAGGCAGCTGTCAAACATTAATCACATAGCCTGTCTAGGCTGTAGTGGGGTAGACACTATGGGGTACAGTTTCCTAGGGTTTCATATTTGTACCCAACTCATTTCCTAGTCATTCATTCCTGTTTCTTCACATGGTATAGAGCGGGTTCCCTAGTGGGACCGTTCTTCCTAAGGGCCCACCGTTAAAAGTTTTTTTCCTACCTGCCCGAAGCGCGCTTCGCGCTCTGCCCTGCCCTCGATTTTCGCGGCCCCTTAGCGGCCTGTCCTGCCCTACGCGGCCCCTTTGCGGCCCATTAGCGGCCCCCCTTTGAGGCCCCGTTGCGACCCCGCCCCGGCCCTGCCCCGTCGCCCGAAGCCGCCGCGTCGCGGCCCTATCGCGGCGCTGCCCCGTCGCCCGTTGCGACCCCGTCGCGGCCCCGCCCTGGCCCTGCCCCGTCGCCCATTGCGACCCCGTCGCGGCCCCGCCCTGGCCCTGCCCCGTCGCTCGTCGCGGTCCTGTCGCGGCCCGGCCCCGGCCCTGCCCCGGCCCTGTCGCGGCCCTGTTCCGGACCTGTCGCGGCCCTGCCCCGGCCCTCCCCCGGCCCTGCCCCGACCCTGTCGCGGCCCTGTCCCGGAACTGTCAAGGCCCTGCCCCGGCCCTGTTGCGGCCCTGTCGCGGCTCTGCCCCGGCCCTGTCCCGGCCCTGCCCCGGACCTGTCGCAGCCCTGCCCCGGCCCTGCCTCGGACCTGTCGCAGCCCTGCCCCGGCCCTGCCCCGGACCTGTCGCAGCCCTGCCCCGGCCCTGCCCCGGACCTGTCGCAGCCCTGCCCCGGACCTGTTGCAGCCCTGCCCCGGCCCTCCCCCGGCCCTGCCCCGGCCCCGCCCCTGGTAAGAGCACCGCTGAGCCGGCCCGCCCAGCCGAGCCGCGCTGCCCTGCCTCGCCGCGCCGCTTAGCCGAGTCGCACTGCTGCTGCTGCTAGCCTGCTGCTGCTACTGTCATGGCTAGTCCCAGTGTTCTTACCTTTGATGCTGAGGGTCGAGCGGTTGACTTCGAGGTCTGGATAGATGATCTGCAGCTTTTCCTACAGTGCGATAGCAAGGATGGTCTCTCACTGTTCGATCTCACGTCTGGCGCCTCTATTGCCCCTGCTGCTGATGCTGACAGTACTGCTCGCTCACAGTGGACCACGCGCGATGCTGCTGCCCGCCTTGCTGTGCGTAGTCACCTACCGTCTACTGAGCGCGCGCACTTTAGTCAGTACAAGAGTGCTAAGACTCTGTACGACGCTGTAGTTGCACGCTACTCTTCCCCTGCCACTGCTGCGCTTAGCTGCCTCATGCTACCGTACCTGTTCCCTGACCTCGCCACTTTTGCCACAGTCACTGACCTCATTACGCACCTCCGCACTAGTGACACCCGCTACCGCGATGCGCTTCCTGCTGAGTTCTGCGCCAAGAACCCCCCCCCCATGTACATAACCCTCTACTACCTAGTCACCCGACTCCCTGACACCCTTCGCTCGGTCAGGGACCACTTCCTCTCTCTTTGCCCTACCACACTCACCGTTGACCTCCTCGAGGAGCGCCTCCTTGCAGCAGAGACTAGTATTACCGCTGTAGGAGCCTCTCGTGGTGACCCCCGTACCCCTTTCTTTGAGGGGTGCTCCCCCGTTCCTCTTTTGCCCTCCGTTGCCTCTGCTGCTGCTGTCGACCTTGTTGGCACCGAGTCGGTCAGTGCTGCGTCTGCTCCTAGCGAGAGGCACCGCAACGGCAAGGGCAAGCGGGGCAAGGGCACTGGAGGAGGTGGCAGGGGAGGAGGTAGTGGCGGTGGAGGCGGAGGAGGGGGTGGGGGTGGGGGTGGTGGCCGAGGTGGGGGCTTCGGTGGCAGCGGTGGAGGTGGAGGCGGCGGTGGCAGTGGCGGTTGGGGTGGAGGCGGCGGAGGCGGCAGCGGCGGAGGTGGAGCTGGTCGAGGCGGCGCTGTGCAGCGGGGACCCCAGCACCAGCCACGCTCTCGTGAGACCCCCTCGCCCCAGCAGCTTCGTGAGTGGTACGCAGGGCGCCAGGGGTCTGGGGGTGCTGGTCCCTGTGCCTACGTCCTGCGCACCGGCGACCGCACTGGAGAGCAGTGTGGCGGCCTGCACGCCACCCAGCGCTGCTTCAGCCGCCTGACAGACGCCTGGCGTTCCCAGTTCCCTGACGCCACTGAGATCCCTCGCTGGCACCAGAAGTGAGGTCAAAGAGGGAGAGGCCGTCTGCCCTATCGCACTGTAAGAAAAGCTGCAGGTCATCTATCCAGACTTCAAAGTCAATGGCCCGACCCTCAGCGTCAAAAGCGAGGACACTAGGGGTAGCCATGACAGCAGTAGACTAGCAGTGGAAACAGTAGGGTGAGGGCAGTGCTGTGAGAGAGGCGCTGCTCTTACCGGACAGGGCGGCTCGGGCGGCTCGGCTGCAGGGCGGCTCGGCGACTCGACGGCTGGACGGCTCGGCTGCTGGGCGGCTCGGCTGCTCGGCTGCTGGGCGGCTCGGCTGCTGGGCGGCTCGGCGGCTGGGCGGCTCGGCTGCTGGGCGGCTCGGCTGCTGGGCGTATCGGCGGCTGGGCGGCTCGGCTGCTGGGCGGCTCGGCTGCTGGGCGGCTCGGCGGCTGGGCGGCTCGGTTGCTGGGCGGCTCGGCGGCTCAGCGGCTGGGCTGCTCGGTTGCCGGGCGGCTCGGCGGCTGGGCTGCTCGTAGGAGTAGGCGTGGGGGCCGTAGGAGCAGGCGCCGGGGCCGTAGGAGCAGGGGTCGGGGCCGCTAGGGCGGCGGATCGGGGCCGCGAGGGCGGCGGATCGGGGCCGCGAGGGCGGCGGAGTAGGGGCCGCGAGGGCGGCGGAGTAGGGGCCGCGAGGGCGGCGGATCGGGGCCGCGAGGGCGGCGGATCGGGGCCGCGAGGGCGGCGAAGTAGGGGCCGCGAGGGCGGCGGATCGGGGCCGCGAAGGGCGGCGGATCGGGGCCGCGAGGGCGGCGGAGCGGGGCCGCGAGGGCGGCGGATCGGGGCCGCGAGGGCGGCGGATCGGGGCCGCGAGGGCGGCGGAGTAGGGGCCGCGAAGGGCGGCGGAGTAGGGGGGGGGGGGGGGGGGCGCGAGGGCGGCGGATCGGGGCCGCGAAGGGAGGCGGCCGGCGCCGCGAGGGTGGGGCCGCGGGGTCGCTAGGGTAGGGCGACAGAGCCGCGAGGGCGGCTCGAAGGGGCCGCGAGGGCGGCGCGAAGGGGCCGCTAGGGCGGCGCGAGAGAGGGGAGCGCGACTCGGGCAGGGGCTGAGTGCGCTCCGGGCAGGAAAAAAAACGGTGGGCCCTAGGAACAGTTCCCACGAGGGAACCTGCTCGATACCATGATAAGAAACAAGGAATGGATGAACTATGAATGAACTGGGTACAAGTACTAACCCTAATTGGGTTGTACCCCTTATGGGTTACCCCACTATAGCCTACACAATATGCACGAGCTATGATATTCTGACACCAACTTCACGCCATCCTACTCGCCCAAACCAACCCACTGTTGACAGGCCTATTCACCCACGGATATCGCACCGACCCATTTTTCACGACCGGAAATTCACAGCGACTGGCAGAAGCTAAAGGAGTCTATTACATAAAAATAGGCACCAACCGCATCTGGGTACCCACGTACTCACTACTGAGGGAACTGTTACTGCAGGAGGCACACGACGGGATTACCTCGGGTCACTTTGGGGTAGAAAAAACGCGACAGCAACTGCAGCGGTACTACTACTGGCCGGAGCTGTTGACCGACGTACAACACCACGTGGGCTCGTGTCCTATGTGTCAGGTGATGAAGAGCTCGCGAAAAAGAAAGGTGGGTCAATTGCAGCAGATTCCACCGCCTGAGCGCGCTTGGCAGTAGGTTACCATGGATTTCGTCACAGGGTTACCTTCGAACCCTGGGGGTAATGGCGCAGTTATGGTCAACGTTGACAGGCTGACGAAAATGGCTCACTTCGCTGCGTGCAGGAAATCGATCTCAGCCAAAGAAACCGCTCGCCTGTTCATCGCAACTGTCGTTCGACTTCACGGGATACCAGTCGCAATCATCAGCGACCGCGACACGAAGTTTACCAGCAACTTCTGGAAGAACCTCTAGGAGCAGTTCGGGACCAGGCTATAGTTCAGCTCGTTGTACCACCCCGACACCGACAGTCAAACGGGGTGGACGAATCAGACGATGGAGCAGTTTATTCGTGCCACGTGCGACGACCCGACAACATGGGAGCAGCTGTTGCTGCTGATCGAGTTCGCATACAACAACGCCACGTCAGCGACGACGCAGCAGTACCCGTTTTACCTGAAGTACAGGGAAAACCCAACAGTGCCCATGACGCCAAGTTTGGACAACCCAACGCCACGCGCACAGCAATTCGCCGAGATTCTGCAAGTTGCCCGCACCAGAGCCGCATAAGCAATTAAAAAAGCCAACGTCATCAAAAAAAGGAATGCTGACCGCCACTGCTGCCTAGTCGCGTACCAGTCAGGGGATTACGTACTGCTCGACACACAGAACTTAAGACTGCCCGTCGTACCGAAATTACGACCGTGCTACTGTGGACCATTCCAAATCAGCCACATGATCACCCCAGTTACCGCCCATGTACTGTTGCCGACAGACTGGTACATCAGCCCATCATTCCACGTCAGCCTGCTTCGCCCTTACATCCCAACTACGAGCCAACTGCCTTGTCACCGCCCGCCATCCATGACTTGCCCTACATCGGAGCTGATCATTGAGCCCGAAAAGATTCTGAGCCATTGGATTCGACACCCCACAGGCATCAAGAGGATCGAGTTCCTCGTTTGCTGGAAGGACTGCACGCCAACTGAGGATAGCTGGGTGCCCCTGGCCAACATTGAAAACCACCCTGCCCTGCAAGTGTACTTGAGGAGCCGGGGTTTCCGCGATATACATGCACTCGCGTAGCGGAGGGGGCTTCTTGAGGGAGGGGGTAGTGTAAGGAATTTTCTCGACATTCCTTACCGCAACCATCAACATCGCGTACAGCAGCAGCCATTGTTCGCCCGTTTTTGCTAACGAGGCTTCGCCAACTTCGCGCGCACTGTTTCCCCAAACCTTGCACTACTGGCCCAGCCGAGTCGGCCTACGCTTCGGGACCAGCCCGAACCTCCATGCCAGCGTAGCACTAGCTAGCTCGCACGCACCGTGTCACCGCATATGCATCTAGTGCATATGCAATAACAGTGTGATGCTTGTCTAGGGAGTGCTCCAGGTAGTAACCGTAGGGACACTTAATAGTTATATGATAGAAGTAGGATAAAGGTGTAGGATGTAGCGAAGTAACTGTTAGGAATGGGTGTAGAAAGGGGGAATAGAATAAGAGCGGTTGGGATTATGGGGGGGAAAGGCACCGAGGGACGAAATGTGAAATCAAGCAATCCCAACCCCAAGGCGCACATTTGGAAATGTGCAGCCTGGGGTTGGGTAAGGTCACTCACGTCCAACCCCTCGATGCTTCTTGTTTGTTATTCTCTCTTAGTAGTGGAAGTTGTCATCTTAAGCTTCTAGCACCCTGTGGCACACACCAGGAGGGAACCTTTGGGGTGAGGGAGTGATCCCATTCATAACAAACAAGAAGCATCGAGACTACGTAGAATGGCACTGGGGCAGAGTCTTTAGCCGACGGGACGAGGAACGGCCACGGCATGACCGCTCATAGGAATGCGGGCGGTCCCTGGAGCGATCACCCAGGAGGCCCGCTTTCCGCGCAGATCGGGTCCCCGTAGAGCCGACCCGACGGGACGAAGGCTCCGCGCACGGCGGAAGGAACGACGAAGGGCTCGACGCGTCGGCAAGCGGCGCGCCATGGTGGCGGGATATGTTCCACCTGACCAGAGGAGAGCATCGCCATCACCGCAACAGCGGGGTGTTCCGCTCCCCGGAAGAGGGGAGGCGACGGCACGATGAGCGAGATCGCTGGCAGGGACGAGAGGATCCTCTGCGTGGGCGAGGCAAAGGCTCTGGCGTAATCCGATCCGGAGGAAGTCCGCAGGCTAAGGCGGCGCCGAAAGACGAAGTGGAGGACGAGGACGTGGAGCACGAGCACGCCCTCGAACAGGCGGGCGAGAACCAGGATGTGCCGGACGGAGGCGAAGAGGGAGATTCCGTGCCGACCAATGAAACGACCGACTCGTATGAGGTGGCGGAAGAGGAAGCGGATGAGGCAGGGCAGGAGTCACGCGAGGAAGATCCCACACGTCAGGGAGGACATCGAGCAAGCGACGCGCAGCAGCAGGAGCACCAGAGCCGGGAGGAAGACATGCGCGAACTGCAGGTGCGGGGATCACGTGGAGGAGGAGGAGTCGAGCGCACACCACGACGGAAGGGCTGCAACAGCGAACGGAGCAGCGCGGAGAGAGGCAGGATGAGGAATGGCGCTGGGCTGATCGTCAGCAGACACGCGGAGGAAGGCGGCTTGGGGAACCTCGCTCCCCGGAGCCGCATGGGCAGCAGGAGGGTAGACAGAGGGGAGAGTCACGCTCTCCGCGCCAACCGAGACGGTGGGACAAGAGGCAGAGTGAGGAGGCACGTTCGCCCGACCGACGCCGCGTGCACGAGGAAAGGCTGGACGAAGCGAGATTCTCACCTGTCGGCCATCGGCGGCAAGGGAGGGGAGGGGAGGGACGGTCACCATCCCCGGCGAGGCGCCAAGCGTACGAGACGCGGGGAGAAGGAGGAGAGAGGAGTTACCACTCGCCGGCGCAGCGGTGGAAGCGGAGGGAGAGGGAGAATGGTCGGTGGACGCAGCAAGGCGAGGGGCGCTGGAGGCATCAAGAGAGTCGGACCAAGAGCGGGAGCCTGGCGTACGGGGCGGAGCGGGCTCGAGAAGCTAGGGAGGGCTTGGAGAGAGCTAAGCGGGGAGGGTCATATGGGAGATCGGCAGGAAGGGCGAGTGAAACGTGGGGAGAGGGACGAGGAGGCCCGGCCACAGCACCAAGGGTGGAATTGCCGGCCAGGTTCTCAGGCGATCAGCGGGCGGGGCATTCACTCAAGAACTACTTGATGCAAGTTGGTAATGTGAAGTACTGTTGTGATCGGAGTGGCATGGACCCGGTGGACTTCTTCCTGAGCCTGCCTAACACGTTGGAAGGGGAAGCAGAGACACTATACCGCATGAGGATGGAAGAGCTGCTGTGGAGGGCAGGGAGATACGGGGAAGACCCCACCGAGGCATTCTTAGAGCGACTGCAGCGGCAGTTTCCTGGGAACACGGCTGAGCGGATCAAGGAGTTCCAGGAATTCAGGAGGGGGAGGGCGGAGTCACTATTGACATATTACAACCGCCTGATCAACCTGGCTGGGGATGTGAGGTGCTTGGACGGCAGCCTCCTCATCAGCAAGTTCCTGGAAGGTCTAGACGAGGCCTTAGGAGGGGGGCTGAGGATGAGGGTGTATGAGCTGGGCGCGGATGCGAGCCTGGAGGAGGTGTTCAACTTGGTAGAAAGGGTGGAGCTCGCCCAGAGGAAGTACGAAGCCTATCTGCCCAAGCTGATAGAGAGAAGCCGCAGACCGACATGGGCAGCGGCAATAGTACCGGAAGGAGGAGGGAGGACAGACGGGCGAGGGGAGACAGGAATTGACACTAGGACTTGCCATAGGTGCGGGCAGCCAGGGCATCTACGCAGGGACTGCAAGAATTGTGACGGTTGTGGGAAGCCAGGGCATCGGAAGCGGGAGTGCCCAGATGCGGCCAGGTGCGAGATCTGCGAGAAACGAGGACACGGGGCAAAGGACTGCTACCAGAGGGAGGGAGGAACGAGGAGAAATCCAGAGGAGCTGCAACGGCAAATCAGCAGGCTAAAGGCACAGCTGAGGGAAACAGGGCCAAGAGGGGAAGCCGAGGCAGGAATGTATGCTAGAGACGAGGACGGAGAGATGGAGCAGGACGTGCAGTGTGCCCTCATGGCATGGAGAGGAAGAGAAGAGATGGGGCTGAGGAGCGGAGGGAAGGATTGCAGGCGAGAGCAAGGAAGGAAGGAACAGGAGAAGGGAGAAAAGCCGGTCGAGCCAGCCCTGGCGCGAGCACCAGCACGCCATCCGCAAGAAAGGCTGGCGTGCCAGACCTCGGTGCTGCTACTAGAAACCGGAGCAATGGAGGTGGAGGGAGAGAAGGTGAAGACTGCTATCATAGACACAGGAGCACAGAGTGTGATGCTGGGCAAGGGGATGGCTGAGAAGCTGGGGTTGCTGGCGCCAGAAAGGCACGTGGCAAAGGGAATGCTGGTGATGACGGCGGAAGGGGGGGAGCCAAAATGGATGCCGTATACCCGAACACCCATAGAAGTAACTCTGCTGCCGGGGGGGGGAACACGAGACCAAGATCCGCATGCAGTGTGGGATTTCAGAGTCGGAGGACTTTGATGTATTGGTGGGCACCGAGCTGGTGTTCGCGGTAGGGATGACCATATGTACCTGGACTGAGAAGGTCGAGTTTAGAACGCGGTACTGGAAGAAAGAGGGGCCTTTGGGAGATCTGCCGGTGCGATTTGTGAAGGTGGAACCCAAGAGAGCCTACCAAGCCACGGGGGAGCGGCTGCCGGGGGAGCAGCAGACAGAGGAGCAGGGAGGGACAGCGGTGTCAGAAGCAGGACCCAGGATGAAGTGGATGGACGAGCCCAGGCGACAGAGTGATTGGCAGCAACCCATCCACCTGGTAGAGCTGTTTGGAGGGATAGGGGCAGGGCTGTCAGCTGTGGTAAGTAGTGGAATAGCGGTGAGGAAGTGGACCTACGTAGAGAAGGAGCTGACGGTGAGGAGGATGGCGGAGCACCATGCATGGAAGCTGCAAGCAGAATTCCCAGAGCTACTGAGCAGGAAGGTGGTTCAAGAAGCCATGGGTGGAACCATCCATGACGTGCAGGAGATCGGAGAGGCAGAGATGGCGAGCTGGGGGCGGGTAGATCTACTAGTGGCGGGGTGGGAGTGCCAAGGGGTGTCTTGGGCAGGCAAAGGAAGGGGAGGAGGAGATCCCAGAACAAGGTTGATGAAGGACTTGTTCCGCATCATGGAATGGCTGCAGGAGAGGCAAGGCAGGGTTGCGTACTTGCTAGAGAACCTGGACCTGGAGGGGGACAGCAGAGAGCCGATCCGATTAGTAAGAGAAAGAATCAGGGGGCAGCTAGGGGGAGGGGTGAGCTGTGATGCGGCCAGAGCAGGGTCTTACGCACACCGGCTCAGGATGTACTGGCAGAATGTGGTCCCTGCCCCGAAGCTGCAAGAAGAGATGGATGGGGTGCAGCGAGCAGCGGAAAGAAAAGTGCAGGACATACTAGAGCCAGGTCGGACCCCAGCACCAATGTGTCGGAAGAGTTACAGCAGGCATTATCCCTGCAACCGAGTAATGCAGGAGAGAGAGCTCTGCCCACCCTGGTGGCGTATGCGGGGGCGGCTGGATACAAGTGGGAAGCAGGAAAACCCGGGCCGGGAATGGTGTATAATCACAGGAGGTGGAGGTGGGAGAAACCCACTGCCCTGGAAGCTGGCCATGGGGTATGGAGAAGACGCAACAGCAGCACCAGGGGCAAGTGAGGCGGACCGAAGGAGGGCTTTAGGGAATGCAATGGACGGCCACGTGCTGAGGTGGCTGATCTAGCGGATGTGGCAGGAGACGGTCGTGAGCTGGAGGCAAGAGGAAGAGAAGGGAGGGGTGCAGGCAGTCCCGCGTGAGGCATGGAGCTGCCAGAAGAAAGAGGAGGAAAAATGGGAGGTGGGAGAAGCAATGAATGAGGAGGGGAAGGAGGCCATGCAACAGCTGTTGGCCAGGCACAGGAAATGCTTCGCCTTCACCATGCAGGAACTAGGGAGATGCAAGGTGAAGGAGATGGAGCTGAAACTGAGCAGCACGGAGCCCGTGTTTCACCGCAGGAGGAAGATGCCGCAAGGGGATGAAGAAATATGCAAGGAGAAGATCAAGGAGCTGCTGGAAGCGGGACTGATCAGGAGGTCAGAGTCGGAGTACGCCACACCGATGGTGGTGGCAGCCAGGCGGGACCTGACAGGGGAGGTGCTGAGCAGAAGGATGTGCAGGGACTATAGGGCACTGAATAAAATCACCATAGTGGACAGGTACCCGATGCCAATGGCGGAAGAGATCTTTGACAAGCTAGCAGAGGGAACGTTCTTCCCGACGCTGGACCTAAGGCAAGGGTTCAACCAGATCAAGATTAGAGAAGAAGATTTCAAGAAGACGGCCTTTCACGGGCAGGACAGGCTGTATGAATGGTTGTACATGCCATTTGGGTTGAGGAATGCCTCAGCCGTGTTCCAGAGGGTCATGGACAGCGTGCTGCGGGAAGTGGAGTGTACGGCTTGCTACATTGATGACGTGGTGATCTTCAGCACGACAGAGCAGCAGCACCTGCAGGATGTGGAGAGGATACTGGCAGCGATAGAGGCGGCAAGGCTGACCTGCCACCCAAATAAATGCAGATGGGGGGAGCAGACAGTGCAATACCTGGGGTATGAGGTGAAAGGGGGGCAGATCGGGATCCAACAGGCCAAGGTGGAGGTCCTGGACAGGCTGAGGGAGCCTAAGGACAAGTCAGGACTGAGAGCGGTGCTGGGCTTCCTAAGCTACTACAGGCGGTTTGTGCCTAACTTCAGCAAGAGAGCGGCGGTACTGAATGGGTTACTGCGGGAGGACAAGGCGTGGGAGTGGGGAGAAGCACAGAAGGGGGCGCTGCAGATCTAATGACAGCGGTGAAGACAGCAACAGTGCTCAAGCTGCCCGCAGCAGATCACCCGTTCACGCTCTACACCAACTGGAGCAGCCAAGGGATGGGAGGGATTCTCTGCCAAGAGGTGGAAGGAGAGGAGAAAGTGGTGGCATATGTGAGTAGGAGTTGTAACTCGGCAGAGGCACAGTACAGCTCTTACATAGGGGAAGGGTTGGCAGCGGTGTGGGCTGTGGGGCACTTCAGGGTGTACCTACAGGGGAGAGAGTTCACCTTGGTGACGGATCACCAGCCACTGACTTGGCTGATGACAACACCGGGGTTGACGGGCAGGAATGCACGGTGGGCAATGAAGCTGCCAGGAAAGACATTGCAGCATGTGGACGGTCTCTCTCGGAACCCCCCACCGCCAGAGCCTACAGTAACCTTGACACTGCTGGCAAGACAGGTGGAGCTGAGTGGGGCCAAGGGACAGAAGGGGCCAGCAGATATTTGGGAGGATGGACCAGCCATGCGGTGGGTGAAAGGAGAGACAGGAGAGGACAAGGAGCTGACGGAACGGGTAAGAGCAAGGGGACACCACTACAAGTGGTACCAGCAGCAGCTGCAGGTACAGACAGAGGACGGGTGGAAGCTAGTGCCGGCGCCAAACGAAAGGGAAGCGGTGATCAAGGAGGTACACACGAAGTTGGGACACTTTGGGCACGAGATAACGGTGCAGCTGTTGAAGACGGGATGGTGGTGGGAAGGGATGCGGAGGCAAGTCAAGGGGTGGGTAGAGGGCTGTGAGGCATGCCAAAGGAGCAGGGCAAACCTCACCCAAGCCAAAGCCGAGTTGCAGTCCTGGCCTATCCGTGACCTAGGCTTCTGATGGTCCTTAGATCTGGCGGGGGAACTGCCGCTGAGCCGGGGGGGCAAGCAGTACATCGTGCTCATGGTAGAGCACGTGAGCAAGTGGCTGGAGGTGAGGGCTATCCCGAGCAAGAGATCAAGGCATGTGGCAGCAGCGTTCAAGGAGCAGGTGATATCCAGATTCGGGGCTTGTGCAGAGGTCCTCACGGACCAGGGAACCGAGTTCCAAGGGGAGTTCAAGAAGCTGTTAGAAGAGACAGGGATCACCCACAGGCGCACCTCCCGGTACCACCCACAGAGTGACGGGCTGACAGAGCGCCTGGTACAGACCTTGAAGCGGGGATTGCGAGCATGTGGGGAGAAGAGGAAGCGGGACTGGGACGAGGAGCTGCATTGGATTGCAGCAGGGTACAGGTTCGGAAAACGGTGGCCTTGAGAGATCATTCCCCATATAGTCTCCTATATGGGTGTGAGCCGCTGCTGCCGGTGGGAGCGACCCGGATCCTCACAGACACAGTGACGGCAGGTACCATTGACAATTGGGTGGCTCTGTCAGAAGCCAGGGCAAAATACTTGCGGGTTATGATGCCAGCTGCGTTGGAAAACCTCCACACCGCACAGTTGAGAGATGCCAGGCGCTATGAGCAGCGGCAGCAGCAAGGGGCGGGAGAGAGGGCAAGGAAGGGAGTGAGTCAGGGACAGGAGGTGTACCTGAGACGAGCAAAGCAAGACACCCTGGATGTCGGGGTGGGCACCGAGAGGTGGAGAGTGAGGGAAGTACGTCCCTCCGGGATACTGGTGTTGGAGAGCGAGAAGGGAGCAGTCCTGAAGGAGCATCAGACCAACACGGCCGTGGTGAAAGGAAGCAAGCCTCAGCAGGTTGGTCCTGTGACACGAGCTCAAGCGGCTCGAGCACGGGCACAGGAGGGGGCAGTGGGTGACTAAGGCTGCACAACATGGAGAAAGGAGGAGCAAGAGAGACAGCAGGAAGAGCAGGTGTGGGAGAAAGGGACAGCAGGAAGAAGAGCAGGTGCGGTGAGGAGCAAGGTTCTCCGACAGCTGTCACCACATATGCATCTAGTGCATATGCAATAACAGTGTGATGCTGGTCTAGGGAGTGCTCCAGGTAGTAACCGTAGGGACACTTAATAGTTATATGATAGAAGTAGGATAAAGGTGTAGGATGTAGCGAAGTAACTGTTAGGAATGGGTGTAGAAAGGGGGAACAGAATAAGAGCGGTTGGGATTATGGGGGGGGGAAGGCACCGAGGGGCGAAATGTGAAATCAAGCAATCCCAACCCCGAGGCGCACATTTGGAAATGTGCAGCCTGGGGTTGGGTAAGGTCACTTACGTCCAACCCCTCGATGCTTCTTGTTTGTTATTCTCTCTTAGTAGTGGAAGTTGTCATCTTAAGCTTCTAGCACCCTGTGGCACAAACCAGGGAGGAACCTTTAGGGCGGGTGACTAAGGCTGCACAATACGGAGAAAGGAGGAGCAAGAGAGACACCAGGAGAAGAGCAGATGTGGGAGAGAGGGACAGTCGGAAGAAGAGCAGGTGCGGTGAGGAGCAAGGTTCTCCGACAACCGCGTAACCGTTGCATGTTTTCGCACATAAGTATTCGCTCATACTTTGTACTCATTTGACACTCTAGTGCAATCCTCGCTACTTCGTTCCATTGCACCCGTAACAATAATATAACATCAATCGCACCCTAACTCTCTAAAGTATAGCCTCAATCTCCAAGATTCTCACCCATCTATGCTTTGCTTATATTAAAACTGCTTTCACTTGTACCGTCAGATCCTGATCACATTTATGAAATTCACTCATCCCGCTCCTACTTTCGCGAGTCCAGCAACACGCCGGGTTCAATTCTGGTAATCCAATGCAGTCCATGAATTTTCAAGTGCAGCAGGAAACTTGGTACGCCCATGCAACAAATCAGAAGGCCAGAAGGCTGTACTGAGTGTGACATGTGAGCCGCTCATATGTTGCACCAATCGAACGGATCAAAGGGCTCTCCATGCCTTCGCACTGCAAGCACGCGGTGAGGGCAAGGAGGATGCACAAAAAACCACTCAACATCCATGGCTGCCCACCTCACATAATCCTCTTTTAACAACATCCCTCCCTGCGCACTGCGACCACAAGGAGGTGCAGTGACTTTTGAGAATTCTCAAAAGTGATTCCCAAATAGGAAGCAGACCACAAGGAGGTGCAGTGAGCACAAGGAGGTGCAGTGAGCACAAGGAGGTGCAGTGAGCACAAGGAGGTGCAGTGAGCACAAGGAGGTGCAGTGAGCAAAAGGAGGTGCAGTGAGCACAAGGAGGTGCAGTGAGCACAAGGAGGTGCAGTGAGCACAAGGAGGTGCAGTGAGCACAAGGAGGTGCAGTGAGCACAAGGAGGTGCAGTGAGCACAAGGAGGTGCAGTGAGCACAAGCAGGTGCAGTGAGCACAAGGAGGTGCAGTGAGCACAAGGAGGTGCAGTGAGCACAAGGAGGTGCAGTGAGCACAAGGAGGTGCAGTGAGCACAAGGAGGTGCAGTGAGCACAAGGAGGTGCAGTGAGCACAAGGAGGTGCAGTGAGCACAAGGAGGTGCAGTGAGCACAAGGAGGTGCAGTGAGCACAAGGAGGTGCAGTGAGCACAAGGAGGTGCAGTGAGCACAAGGAGGTGCAGTGAGCACAAGGAGGTGCAGTGAGCACAAGGAGGTGCAGTGAGCACAAGGAGGTGCAGTGAGCACAAGGAGGTGCAGTGAGCACAAGGAGGTGCAGTGAGCACAAGGAGGTGACCACAAGGAGGTGCAGTGAGCACAAGGAGGTGCAGTGAGCACAAGGAGGTGCAGTGAGCACAAGGAGGTGCAGTGAGCACAAGGAGGTGCAGTGAGCACAAGGAGGTGCAGTGAACACAAGGAGGTGCAGTGAGCACAAGGAGGTGCAGTGAGCACAAGGAGGTGCAGTGACCACAAGGAGGTGCACAGAAAGCATTGGACCAACAAACCATTCATAGCATGGGAAACTTGAAGGGGAGACGCATGGCACGGAACCATTTTAGAGCAATCTTCCCAAACTCGGAGCAACTAGAAGCACATTAATGTTGGCCGAGGGGAGGAGTGAAGAGGAGAGAGGGGGAAGTAGATTCCAAAGTGCTGGAATGTATGTTCACCTTCAGCTTGCTCACCCTCAGCAAGCTCACCTTCAGCAAGCTCACCTTCAGCAAGCTCACCTTCAGCAAGCTCACCTTCAGCAAGCTCACCTTCAGCAAGCTCACCTTCAGCAAGCTCACCTTCAGCAAGCTCACCTTCAGCAAGCTCACCTTCAGCAAGTTCACCTTCAGCATGCTCACCTTCAGCTTGCTCACCTTCAGCAAGCTCACCTTCAGCAAGCTCACCTTCAGCAAGCTCACCTTCAGCAAGCTCACCTTCAGCAAGCTCACCTTCAGCAAGCTCACCTTCAGCAAGCTCACCTTCAGCAAGCTCACCTTCAGCAAGCTCACCTTCAGCAAGCTCACCTTCAGCAAGCTCACCTTCAGCAAGCTCACCTTCAGCAAGTTCACCTTCAGCATGCTCACCTTCAGCAAGCTCACCTTCAGCAAGCTCACCTTCAGCAAGCTCACCTTCAGCAAGCTCACCTTCAGCAAGTTCACCTTCAGCAAGTTCACCTTCAGGAAGTTCACCTTCAGCAAGTTCACCTTCAGCAAGCTCACCTTCAGCTTGCTCACCTTCAGCAAGCTCACCTTCAGCAAGCTCACCTTCAGCTTGCTCACCTTCAGCAAGCTCACCTTCAGCATGCTCACCTTCAGCATGCTCACCTTCAGCATGCTCACCCTCAGCATGCTCACCCTCACCATGCTCACCTTCAGCATGAGCACCTTCAGCATGCTCACCTTCAGCATGCTCACCTTCAGCAAGCTCACCTTCAGCATGCTCACCTTCAGCATGCTCACCTTGAGCATGCTCACCTTCAGCAAGCTCACCTTCAGCAAGTTCACCTTCAGCAAGTTCACCTTCAGGAAGTTCACCTTCAGCAAGTTCACCTTCAGCAAGCTCACCTTCAGCTTGCTCACCTTCAGCAAGCTCACCTTCAGCAAGCTCACCTTCAGCTTGCTCACCTTCAGCAAGCTCACCTTCAGCTTGCCCACCTTCAGCAAGCTCACCTTCAGCATGCTCACCTTCAGCATGCTCACCTTCAGCAAGCTCACCTTCAGCATGCTCACCCTCAGCATGCTCACCCTCAGCATGCTCACCTTCAGCATGAGCACCTTCAGCGTGCTCACCTTCAGCATGCTCACCTTCAGCAAGCTCACCTTCAGCATGCTCACCTTCAGCATGCTCACCTTCAGCAAGCTCACCTTCAGCATGCTCACCTTCAGCAAGCTCACCTTCAGCAAGCTCACCTTCAGCATGCTCACCTTCAGCTCGCTCACCTTCAGCTTGCTCACCTTCAGCATGCTCACCTTCAGCAAGCTCACCTTCAGCAAGCTCACCTTCAGCTTGCTCACCTTCAGCAAGCTCACCTTCAGCAAGCTCACCTTCAGCATGCTCACCTTCAGCATGCTCACCTTCAGCATGCTCACCCTCAGCATGCTCACCCTCAGCATGCTCACCTTCAGCATGAGCACCTTCAGCAAGCTCACCTTCAGCATGCTCACCTTCAGCATGCTCACCTTCAGCAAGCTCACCTTCAGCATGCTCACCCTCAGCATGCTCACCCTCAGCATGCTCACCTTCAGCATGAGCACCTTCAGCGTGCTCACCTTCAGCATGCTCACCTTCAGCAAGCTCACCTTCAGCAAGCTCACCTTCAGCATGCTTACCCTCAGCATGCTCACCCTCAGCATGCTCACCTTCAGCATGAGCACCTTCAGCAAGCTCACCTTCAGCATGCTCACCTTCAGCATGCTCACCTTCAGCAAGCTCACATTCAGCATGCTCACCTTCAGCAAGCTCACCTTCAGCAAACTCACCTTCAGCATGCTCACCTTCAGCTCGCTCACCTTCAGCTTGCTCACCTTCAGCATGCTCACCTTCAGCAAGCTCACCTTCAGCAAGCTCACCTTCAGCTTGCTCACCTTCAGCAAGCTCACCTTCAGCAAGCTCACCTTCAGCATGCTCACCTTCAGCATGCTCACCTTCAGCATGCTCACCCTCAGCATGCTCACCCTCAGCATGCTCACCTTCAGCATGAGCACCTTCAGCGTGCTCACCTTCAGCATGCTCACCTTCAGCAAGCTCACCTTCAGCATGCTCACCTTCAGCATGCTCACCTTCAGCAAGCTCACCTTCAGCAAGCTCACCTTCAGCATGAGCACCTTCAGCATGCTCACCTTCAGCATGCTCACCTTCAGCATGCTCACCTTCAGCTTGCTCACCTTCAGCAAGCTCACCTTCAGCTTGCTCACCTTCAGCAAGCTCACCTTCAGCAAACTCACCTTCAGCATGCTCACCTTCAGCATGCTCACCTTCAGCAAGCTCACCTTCAGCATGCTCACCCTCAGCATGCTCACCCTCAGCATGCTCACCTTCAGCATGCTCACCTTCAGCATGCTCACCTTCAGCAAGCTCACCTTCAGCAAGCTCACCTTCAGCATGAGCACCTTCAGCATGCTCACCTTCAGCATGCTCACCTTCAGCATGCTCACCTTCAGCTTGCTCACCTTCAGCAAGCTCACCTTCAGCTTGCTCACCTTCAGCAAGCTCACCTTCAGCAAACTCACCTTCAGCATGCTCACCTTCAGCATGCTCACCTTCAGCAAGCTCACCTTCAGCATGCTCACCCTCAGCATGCTCACCCTCAGCATGCTCACCTTCAGCATGCTCACCTTCAGCATGCTCACCCTCAGCATGCTCACCCTCAGCATGCTCACCTTCAGCATGAGCACCTTCAGCGTGCTCACCTTCAGCATGCTCACCTTCAGCAAGCTCACCTTCAGCAAGCTCACCTTCAGCATGCTCACCCTCAGCATGCTCACCCTCAGCATGCTCACCTTCAGCATGAGCACCTTCAGCAAGCTCACCTTCAGCATGCTCACCTTCAGCATGCTCACCTTCAGCAAGCTCACCTTCAGCATGCTCACCTTCAGCATGCTCACCTTCAGCTCGCTCACCTTCAGCTTGCTCACCTTCAGCATGCTCACCTTCAGCAAGCTCACCTTCAGCAAGCTCACCTTCAGCTTGCTCACCTTCAGCAAGCTCACCTTCAGCAAGCTCACCTTCAGCATGCTCACCTTCAGCATGCTCACCTTCAGCATGCTCACCCTCAGCATGCTCACCCTCAGCATGCTCACCTTCAGCATGAGCACCTTCAGCAAGCTCACCTTCAGCATGCTCACCTTCAGCATGCTCACCTTCAGCAAGCTCACCTTCAGCAAGCTCACCCTCAGCATGCTCACCCTCAGCATGCTCACCTTCAGCATGAGCACCTTCAGCGTGCTCACCTTCAGCATGCTCACCTTCAGCAAGCTCACCTTCAGCAAGCTCACCTTCAGCATGCTTACCCTCAGCATGCTCACCCTCAGCATGCTCACCTTCAGCATGAGCACCTTCAGCAAGCTCACCTTCAGCATGCTCACCTTCAGCATGCTCACCTTCAGCAAGCTCACCTTCAGCATGCTCACCTTCAGCAAGCTCACCTTCAGCAAACTCACCTTCAGCATGCTCACCTTCAGCTCGCTCACCTTCAGCTTGCTCACCTTCAGCATGCTCACCTTCAGCAAGCTCACCTTCAGCAAGCTCACCTTCAGCTTGCTCACCTTCAGCAAGCTCACCTTCAGCAAGCTCACCTTCAGCATGCTCACCTTCAGCATGCTCACCTTCAGCATGCTCACCCTCAGCATGCTCACCCTCAGCATGCTCACCCTCAGCATGCTCACCTTCAGCATGCTCACCTTCAGCATGCTCACCTTCAGCAAGCTCACCTTCAGCATGCTCACCTTCAGCTTGCTCACCTTCAGCAAGCTCACCTTCAGCAAACTCACCTTCAGCATGCTCACCTTCAGCATGCTCACCTTCAGCAAGCTCACCTTCAGCATGCTCACCCTCAGCATGCTCACCCTCAGCATGCTCACCTTCAGCATGCTCACCTTCAGCATGCTCACCTTCAGCAAGCTCACCTTCAAAGTGTAAATGCGGCCCCATGGACCGCCCAGTGTTGCCCACCAGCGCCACCACCTGCCCTGCTCGCACCCTCTGCTGGGGTGAAGTGACGAGTGGAAATGAGAAGTGCACGGGGGAGGAGGATGGAGGCGGGTGGGTAGGGGGGGAAGAAAGGGTGTGTGATTCGATGCCACGGACTTGCAAGTGTTGCCCACCAGCGCCACCACCTGCCCTGTTCGCACCCTCTGGTGAAAATGAAGAGTACAGGGAGTGGGAGAGGGGCGTGGAGTGAAGGCAGGCGAGTGGGGAGGCAGGAATAGAGTCTGAATGAACGGGCATAAGATCAGATCAGAGCGGAACTGCGAGTGTTGCCCACCGGTGCAGCCATCTGCCTCTCCCATCCTCTGATAAATCGGGTAAAGTCAACGGGGAGGCGGAATTAGAGTTGAGGTGAGTGGCTTCGGTAGGTTCCCCTAGCCCAGCCTCACAGACACCTGACCAGGAACGCATGCACTTGGACTTGCAAGTGGAAAGCATGCCTTGTGGCACGAATTACGAGCATCTGACACAACGCTCCACCCAACAGATCACCCGATCATGTGTAGAGAGCGACCCACCTGCCCGGCTTGCACGACCATCTTGGAGCAGTGTGCGTAGTGCGTGGTGAATCCTGCCTCATGCGCTAGTGTGACCAGATTGCCATACCTGATGTGAAGTGGGGAAGGGGGGGGAAGGAGGGGAGAGGCAGTTGGAAGAGTGTTGAGACGTTCAGGAACTGTGAGTAGTGGGCGGTGAAGCCTGCCTCGTGCGTCAGAGGGACCAGATTGCCGTACCTGTTGTGAGGTGGAGGAGGGGGTGCGGGGGGGGGGGAGGAGAAGCAAACGAGAGCAGATTTTGGAGAGTTTTCCTTGAGGCGAACGTGAGTGACAAGAGCTTCAACGGTGAGTCAAGAGGGGTGAGACAAGAGCTGAGAGGGAAGGGAGTTATGTTGGTGTTGCCTTTGAGAATTCCCAAATGCAACTCTACCAGAGTTTGCCATTGAGGCGAACGTGAGTGACAAGAGCTTCAACGGTGAGTCAAGAGGGGTGAAGAGACGGAGGAGCGAGGCATAATGGTAACGGAGAGAGAGGGAAGGAAGGGTTTAGGTAACGGAGAGAGAGGGAAGGAAGGGTTTAGGTAACGGAGAGAGAGGGAAGGAAGGGTTTAGGTAACGGAGAGAGAGGGAAGGAAGGGTTTAGGTAACGGAGAGAGAGGGAAGGAAGGGTTTAGGTAACGGAGAGAGAGGGAAGGAAGGGTTTAGGTAACGGAGAGATAGGGAAGGAAGGGTTTAGGTAACGGAGAGAGAGGGAAGGAAGGGTTTAGGTAACGGAGAGAGAGGGAAGGAAGGGTTTAGGTAACGGAGAGAGAGGGAAGGAAGGGTTTAGGTAACGGAGAGAGAGGGAAGGAAGGGTTTCGGTAACGGAGAGAGAGGGAAGGAAGGGTTTAGGTAACGGAGAGAGAGGGAAGGAAGGGTTTAGGTAACGGAGAGAGAGGGAAGGAAGGGTTTAGGTAACGGAGAGAGAGGGAAGGAAGGGTTTAGGTAACGGAGAGAGAGGGAAGGAATGGTAACTGCCACTGCCACTGCCACTGCCACTGCCACTGCCGCTGCCGCTGCCGCTGCCGCTGCCGCTGCCGCTGCCGCTGCCGCTGCCGCTGCCGCTGCCGCTGCCACTGCCACTGCCACTGCCACTGCCACTGCCACTGCCGCTGCCACTGGGCAGCACAGATCACATACGTTTCCCAGCATTATGCACATCCATACGACCCCCCACCCATACACCCACACACCCATAGATGCCCATCCCCCCCCATGCGCCACTCACACATCCATCTCCCCCCCATGCGCCACCCACATGCCCATCCCTCCCCCTCAAGCCACTCACACATCCATCTCTCCCACATGAGCCACAACACCACTGCGAGCAGCTCTGATTGGCTCGCCCTCTTCTGCCGCCACGTCAACGCCCTAAGAAAGGAGGAGCGAGGGGAGGGAGAGGGGGGGTAGGGGCGAGAGGAGGGGGGAGAGAGAGGAAGGAGTAAGAAGTGGTTCGCCTGCTCTGCTGCGAGGATGGGGGGGAGAGGAGAGAGCGGTGGGAGAAGAGATGAGTCGTAATGCACCCGTGCCAGCATATGGGAAGAAGAGATTGCTGCCAGCATATGGGAAGAAGAGATTGCTGCCAGCATATGGGAAGAAGAGATTGCTGCCAGCATATGGGAAGAAGAGATTGCTGCCAGCATATGGGAAGAAGAGATTGCTGCCAGCATATGGGAAGAAGAGATTGCTGCCAGCATATGGGAAGAAGAGATTGCTGCCAGCATATGGGAAGAAGAGATTGCTGCCAGCATATGGGAAGAAGAGATTGCTGCCAGCATATGGGAAGAAGAGATTGCTGCCAGCATATGGGAAGAAGAGATTGCTGCCAGCATATGGGAAGAAGAGATTGCTGCCAGCATATGGGAAGAAGAGATTGCTGCCAGCATATGGGAAGAAGAGATTGCTGCCAGCATATGGGAAGAAGAGATTGCTGCCAGCATATGGGAAGAAGAGATTGCTGCCAGCATATGGGAAGAAGAGATTGCTGCCAGCATATGGGAAGAAGAGATTGCTGCCAGCATATGGGAAGAAGAGATTGCTGCCAGCATATGGGAAGAAGAGATTGCTGCCAGGTGCCGAGGGCATGGTTGAGTGAATGCCTGCTTGGGCGTTACTGAGTGAGCTTCGAGGTGCATTCTGAGTGCCTCGTTGGGTGCTGCTGAGTCGAGTCAGTGATGGCGAGGCGAGAGAGCAACAGGCGGGAACGGGAAGAAAGGTGGGAAGAAGACGAGCGGCAGGGAACGAGGCGCAGATCAGAGAATGCAGGTGCAGCTATCTGCCCGCCCTTATGTTGAGGGAATGAGGCGCAGCACTCACCCGATGAAAGGAACCCCATCTGGGCCCAAAGGGGCTGCTCACAAAGCTGTGCATGGAGACGAGTGGGGGACAGGGGGAATGGGAGGGGGGACATGGAGCGGGGGAGGGAATGAGCCACATCGCACAGCACCGCACGATACCACAAATCACCACTTGCTACTGCACAAAGAACCCTCGGCCTTCCATGCTAGATAGAAACGGCAATCGCTCACGCAGCAGGCGATGAAAGCCCTTGTGAACCTTGCGGCAGGTGCCACCTTGCATGCCCCTTTCAGGTGCCAGCACATCCCTCCACCAAAAACAGCACCCACTCAAACACTATCCCAGCCTCACCAGTCAGAGCAACCTTTCACCCCCCAGCCTCACCAGTCAGAGCAACCTTTCACCCCCCAGCCTCACCAGTCAGAGCAGCCATCCATGGGGGAGCGCAGAGGCAGCCACCCCTGCAGCAGCCGGTGGAACCCCTTCCTCCGCACCTCATCCCACCGCGCTGCACCCATTCACAGCACGGCGAGAGAAATACAGGAGGCAGGAGGGCGGAATGGAAGAAAGACAAGGTTGGGTGTGCTGGCGGACAGGACAGCAAGGCTAAAAGGTGAAATGTTAAGTTGAACCAGCTTTGAGGGGCCCTAATAGACCACAATAGGGCCCTTATAGAATGACAAGGCTGGGGTGGGGTTGCTGGCGGGCAGCAAGTAAGCGCTTCTGTGCACAGAAAGCACAAGTGCCTGTATTGGAGTCTCTTCTAACAGATCAAGTAGCCTCAGGGGAACCGTGGAAAGGCATTTCCTGATAGCACAGGAAAGGCAATTCAAAAGGTCTAAGCTTCACAAGAATGATGTCGTTACGTGGTCAAAAGAACCAGATGAAGTGCATTCTTTCTACCCCTTCCTGCCAGCCTTACACCCCATGCCTGGAAGGGCCGGGAAGACAGTACAGTAAGAATTTGGCATCCCCCAGGGATCATGGGCGTGGCTGAAGCCAGCAGCCACACAGATGGTTCCTGCTGATAACATGTGCATACCCCAGCATCCCAGAGGGAGGGAGGAACGAGGAGAAATCCAGAGGAGCTGCAACGGCAAATCAGCAGGCTAAAGGCACAGCTGAGGGAAACAGGGCCAAGAGGGGAAGCCGAGGCAGGAATGTATGCTAGAGACGAGGACGGAGAGATGGAGCAGGACGTGCAGTGTGCCCTCATGGCATGGAGAGGAAGAGAAGAGATGGGGCTGAGGAGCGGAGGGAAGGATTGCAGGCGAGAGCAAGGAAGGAAGGAACAGGAGAAGGGAGAAAAGCCGGTCGAGCCAGCCCTGGCGCGAGCACCAGCACGCCATCCGCAAGAAAGGCTGGCGTGCCAGACCTCGGTGCTGCTACTAGAAACCGGAGCAATGGAGGTGGAGGGAGAGAAGGTGAAGACTGCTATCATAGACACAGGAGCACAGAGTGTGATGCTGGGCAAGGGGATGGCTGAGAAGCTGGGGTTGCTGGCGCCAGAAAGGCACGTGGCAAAGGGAATGCTGGTGATGACGGCGGAAGGGGGGGAGCCAAAATGGATGCCGTATACCCGAACACCCATAGAAGTAACTCTGCTGCCGGGGGGGGGAACACGAGACCAAGATCCGCATGCAGTGTGGGATTTCAGAGTCGGAGGACTTTGATGTATTGGTGGGCACCGAGCTGGTGTTCGCGGTAGGGATGACCATATGTACCTGGACTGAGAAGGTCGAGTTTAGAACGCGGTACTGGAAGAAAGAGGGGCCTTTGGGAGATCTGCCGGTGCGATTTGTGAAGGTGGAACCCAAGAGAGCCTACCAAGCCACGGGGGAGCGGCTGCCGGGGGAGCAGCAGACAGAGGAGCAGGGAGGGACAGCGGTGTCAGAAGCAGGACCCAGGATGAAGTGGATGGACGAGCCCAGGCGACAGAGTGATTGGCAGCAACCCATCCACCTGGTAGAGCTGTTTGGAGGGATAGGGGCAGGGCTGTCAGCTGTGGTAAGTAGTGGAATAGCGGTGAGGAAGTGGACCTACGTAGAGAAGGAGCTGACGGTGAGGAGGATGGCGGAGCACCATGCATGGAAGCTGCAAGCAGAATTCCCAGAGCTACTGAGCAGGAAGGTGGTTCAAGAAGCCATGGGTGGAACCATCCATGACGTGCAGGAGATCGGAGAGGCAGAGATGGCGAGCTGGGGGCGGGTAGATCTACTAGTGGCGGGGTGGGAGTGCCAAGGGGTGTCTTGGGCAGGCAAAGGAAGGGGAGGAGGAGATCCCAGAACAAGGTTGATGAAGGACTTGTTCCGCATCATGGAATGGCTGCAGGAGAGGCAAGGCAGGGTTGCGTACTTGCTAGAGAACCTGGACCTGGAGGGGGACAGCAGAGAGCCGATCCGATTAGTAAGAGAAAGAATCAGGGGGCAGCTAGGGGGAGGGGTGAGCTGTGATGCGGCCAGAGCAGGGTCTTACGCACACCGGCTCAGGATGTACTGGCAGAATGTGGTCCCTGCCCCGAAGCTGCAAGAAGAGATGGATGGGGTGCAGCGAGCAGCGGAAAGAAAAGTGCAGGACATACTAGAGCCAGGTCGGACCCCAGCACCAATGTGTCGGAAGAGTTACAGCAGGCATTATCCCTGCAACCGAGTAATGCAGGAGAGAGAGCTCTGCCCACCCTGGTGGCGTATGCGGGGGCGGCTGGATACAAGTGGGAAGCAGGAAAACCCGGGCCGGGAATGGTGTATAATCACAGGAGGTGGAGGTGGGAGAAACCCACTGCCCTGGAAGCTGGCCATGGGGTATGGAGAAGACGCAACAGCAGCACCAGGGGCAAGTGAGGCGGACCGAAGGAGGGCTTTAGGGAATGCAATGGACGGCCACGTGCTGAGGTGGCTGATCTAGCGGATGTGGCAGGAGACGGTCGTGAGCTGGAGGCAAGAGGAAGAGAAGGGAGGGGTGCAGGCAGTCCCGCGTGAGGCATGGAGCTGCCAGAAGAAAGAGGAGGAAAAATGGGAGGTGGGAGAAGCAATGAATGAGGAGGGGAAGGAGGCCATGCAACAGCTGTTGGCCAGGCACAGGAAATGCTTCGCCTTCACCATGCAGGAACTAGGGAGATGCAAGGTGAAGGAGATGGAGCTGAAACTGAGCAGCACGGAGCCCGTGTTTCACCGCAGGAGGAAGATGCCGCAAGGGGATGAAGAAATATGCAAGGAGAAGATCAAGGAGCTGCTGGAAGCGGGACTGATCAGGAGGTCAGAGTCGGAGTACGCCACACCGATGGTGGTGGCAGCCAGGCGGGACCTGACAGGGGAGGTGCTGAGCAGAAGGATGTGCAGGGACTATAGGGCACTGAATAAAATCACCATAGTGGACAGGTACCCGATGCCAATGGCGGAAGAGATCTTTGACAAGCTAGCAGAGGGAACGTTCTTCCCGACGCTGGACCTAAGGCAAGGGTTCAACCAGATCAAGATTAGAGAAGAAGATTTCAAGAAGACGGCCTTTCACGGGCAGGACAGGCTGTATGAATGGTTGTACATGCCATTTGGGTTGAGGAATGCCTCAGCCGTGTTCCAGAGGGTCATGGACAGCGTGCTGCGGGAAGTGGAGTGTACGGCTTGCTACATTGATGACGTGGTGATCTTCAGCACGACAGAGCAGCAGCACCTGCAGGATGTGGAGAGGATACTGGCAGCGATAGAGGCGGCAAGGCTGACCTGCCACCCAAATAAATGCAGATGGGGGGAGCAGACAGTGCAATACCTGGGGTATGAGGTGAAAGGGGGGCAGATCGGGATCCAACAGGCCAAGGTGGAGGTCCTGGACAGGCTGAGGGAGCCTAAGGACAAGTCAGGACTGAGAGCGGTGCTGGGCTTCCTAAGCTACTACAGGCGGTTTGTGCCTAACTTCAGCAAGAGAGCGGCGGTACTGAATGGGTTACTGCGGGAGGACAAGGCGTGGGAGTGGGGAGAAGCACAGAAGGGGGCGCTGCAGATCTAATGACAGCGGTGAAGACAGCAACAGTGCTCAAGCTGCCCGCAGCAGATCACCCGTTCACGCTCTACACCAACTGGAGCAGCCAAGGGATGGGAGGGATTCTCTGCCAAGAGGTGGAAGGAGAGGAGAAAGTGGTGGCATATGTGAGTAGGAGTTGTAACTCGGCAGAGGCACAGTACAGCTCTTACATAGGGGAAGGGTTGGCAGCGGTGTGGGCTGTGGGGCACTTCAGGGTGTACCTACAGGGGAGAGAGTTCACCTTGGTGACGGATCACCAGCCACTGACTTGGCTGATGACAACACCGGGGTTGACGGGCAGGAATGCACGGTGGGCAATGAAGCTGCCAGGAAAGACATTGCAGCATGTGGACGGTCTCTCTCGGAACCCCCCACCGCCAGAGCCTACAGTAACCTTGACACTGCTGGCAAGACAGGTGGAGCTGAGTGGGGCCAAGGGACAGAAGGGGCCAGCAGATATTTGGGAGGATGGACCAGCCATGCGGTGGGTGAAAGGAGAGACAGGAGAGGACAAGGAGCTGACGGAACGGGTAAGAGCAAGGGGACACCACTACAAGTGGTACCAGCAGCAGCTGCAGGTACAGACAGAGGACGGGTGGAAGCTAGTGCCGGCGCCAAACGAAAGGGAAGCGGTGATCAAGGAGGTACACACGAAGTTGGGACACTTTGGGCACGAGATAACGGTGCAGCTGTTGAAGACGGGATGGTGGTGGGAAGGGATGCGGAGGCAAGTCAAGGGGTGGGTAGAGGGCTGTGAGGCATGCCAAAGGAGCAGGGCAAACCTCACCCAAGCCAAAGCCGAGTTGCAGTCCTGGCCTATCCGTGACCTAGGCTTCTGATGGTCCTTAGATCTGGCGGGGGAACTGCCGCTGAGCCGGGGGGGCAAGCAGTACATCGTGCTCATGGTAGAGCACGTGAGCAAGTGGCTGGAGGTGAGGGCTATCCCGAGCAAGAGATCAAGGCATGTGGCAGCAGCGTTCAAGGAGCAGGTGATATCCAGATTCGGGGCTTGTGCAGAGGTCCTCACGGACCAGGGAACCGAGTTCCAAGGGGAGTTCAAGAAGCTGTTAGAAGAGACAGGGATCACCCACAGGCGCACCTCCCGGTACCACCCACAGAGTGACGGGCTGACAGAGCGCCTGGTACAGACCTTGAAGCGGGGATTGCGAGCATGTGGGGAGAAGAGGAAGCGGGACTGGGACGAGGAGCTGCATTGGATTGCAGCAGGGTACAGGTTCGGAAAACGGTGGCCTTGAGAGATCATTCCCCATATAGTCTCCTATATGGGTGTGAGCCGCTGCTGCCGGTGGGAGCGACCCGGATCCTCACAGACACAGTGACGGCAGGTACCATTGACAATTGGGTGGCTCTGTCAGAAGCCAGGGCAAAATACTTGCGGGTTATGATGCCAGCTGCGTTGGAAAACCTCCACACCGCACAGTTGAGAGATGCCAGGCGCTATGAGCAGCGGCAGCAGCAAGGGGCGGGAGAGAGGGCAAGGAAGGGAGTGAGTCAGGGACAGGAGGTGTACCTGAGACGAGCAAAGCAAGACACCCTGGATGTCGGGGTGGGCACCGAGAGGTGGAGAGTGAGGGAAGTACGTCCCTCCGGGATACTGGTGTTGGAGAGCGAGAAGGGAGCAGTCCTGAAGGAGCATCAGACCAACACGGCCGTGGTGAAAGGAAGCAAGCCTCAGCAGGTTGGTCCTGTGACACGAGCTCAAGCGGCTCGAGCACGGGCACAGGAGGGGGCAGTGGGTGACTAAGGCTGCACAACATGGAGAAAGGAGGAGCAAGAGAGACAGCAGGAAGAGCAGGTGTGGGAGAAAGGGACAGCAGGAAGAAGAGCAGGTGCGGTGAGGAGCAAGGTTCTCCGACAGCTGTCACCACATATGCATCTAGTGCATATGCAATAACAGTGTGATGCTGGTCTAGGGAGTGCTCCAGGTAGTAACCGTAGGGACACTTAATAGTTATATGATAGAAGTAGGATAAAGGTGTAGGATGTAGCGAAGTAACTGTTAGGAATGGGTGTAGAAAGGGGGAACAGAATAAGAGCGGTTGGGATTATGGGGGGGGGAAGGCACCGAGGGGCGAAATGTGAAATCAAGCAATCCCAACCCCGAGGCGCACATTTGGAAATGTGCAGCCTGGGGTTGGGTAAGGTCACTCACGTCCAACCCCTCGATGCTTCTTGTTTGTTATTCTCTCTTAGTAGTGGAAGTTGTCATCTTAAGCTTCTAGCACCCTGTGGCACAAACCAGGGAGGAACCTTTAGGGTGGGTGACTAAGGCTGCACAATACGGAGAAAGGAGGAGCAAGAGAGACACCAGGAGAAGAGCAGATGTGGGAGAGAGGGACAGTCGGAAGAAGAGCAGGTGCGGTGAGGAGCAAGGTTCTCCGACAACCGCGTAACCGTTGCATGTTTTCGCACATAAGTATTCGCTCATACTTTGTACTCATTTGACACTCTAGTGCAATCCTCGCTACTTCGTTCCATTGCACCCGTAACAATAATATAACATCAATCGCACCCTAACTCTCTAAAGTATAGCCTCAATCTCCAAGATTCTCACCCATCTATGCTTTGCTTATATTAAAACTGCTTTCACTTGTACCGTCAGATCCTGATCACATTTATGAAATTCACTCATCCCGCTCCTACTTTCGCGAGTCCAGCAACACGCCGGGTTCAATTCTGGTAATCCAATGCAGTCCATGAATTTTCAAGTGCAGCAGGAAACTTGGTACGCCCATGCAACAAATCAGAAGGCCAGAAGGCTGTACTGAGTGTGACATGTGAGCCGCTCATATGTTGCACCAATCGAACGGATCAAAGGGCTCTCCATGCCTTCGCACTGCAAGCACGCGGTGAGGGCAAGGAGGATGCACAAAAAACCACTCAACATCCATGGCTGCCCACCTCACATAATCCTCTTTTAACAACATCCCTCCCTGCGCACTGCGACCACAAGGAGGTGCAGTGACTTTTGAGAATTCTCAAAAGTGATTCCCAAATAGGAAGCAGACCACAAGGAGGTGCAGTGAGCACAAGGAGGTGCAGTGAGCACAAGGAGGTGCAGTGAGCACAAGGAGGTGCAGTGAGCACAAGGAGGTGCAGTGAGCAAAAGGAGGTGCAGTGAGCACAAGGAGGTGCAGTGAGCACAAGGAGGTGCAGTGAGCACAAGGAGGTGCAGTGAGCACAAGGAGGTGCAGTGAGCACAAGGAGGTGCAGTGAGCACAAGGAGGTGCAGTGAGCACAAGCAGGTGCAGTGAGCACAAGGAGGTGCAGTGAGCACAAGGAGGTGCAGTGAGCACAAGGAGGTGCAGTGAGCACAAGGAGGTGCAGTGAGCACAAGGAGGTGCAGTGAGCACAAGGAGGTGCAGTGAGCACAAGGAGGTGCAGTGAGCACAAGGAGGTGCAGTGAGCACAAGGAGGTGCAGTGAGCACAAGGAGGTGCAGTGAGCACAAGGAGGTGCAGTGAGCACAAGGAGGTGCAGTGAGCACAAGGAGGTGCAGTGAGCACAAGGAGGTGCAGTGAGCACAAGGAGGTGCAGTGAGCACAAGGAGGTGCAGTGAGCACAAGGAGGTGCAGTGACCACAAGGAGGTGCAGTGAGCACAAGGAGGTGCAGTGAGCACAAGGAGGTGCAGTGAGCACAAGGAGGTGCAGTGAGCACAAGGAGGTGCAGTGAGCACAAGGAGGTGCAGTGAACACAAGGAGGTGCAGTGAGCACAAGGAGGTGCAGTGAGCACAAGGAGGTGCAGTGACCACAAGGAGGTGCACAGAAAGCATTGGACCAACAAACCATTCATAGCATGGGAAACTTGAAGGGGAGACGCATGGCACGGAACCATTTTAGAGCAATCTTCCCAAACTCGGAGCAACTAGAAGCACATTAATGTTGGCCGAGGGGAGGAGTGAAGAGGAGAGAGGGGGAAGTAGATTCCAAAGTGCTGGAATGTATGTTCACCTTCAGCTTGCTCACCCTCAGCAAGCTCACCTTCAGCAAGCTCACCTTCAGCAAGCTCACCTTCAGCAAGCTCACCTTCAGCAAGCTCACCTTCAGCAAGCTCACCTTCAGCAAGCTCACCTTCAGCAAGCTCACCTTCAGCAAGCTCACCTTCAGCAAGTTCACCTTCAGCATGCTCACCTTCAGCTTGCTCACCTTCAGCAAGCTCACCTTCAGCAAGCTCACCTTCAGCAAGCTCACCTTCAGCAAGCTCACCTTCAGCAAGCTCACCTTCAGCAAGCTCACCTTCAGCAAGCTCACCTTCAGCAAGCTCACCTTCAGCAAGCTCACCTTCAGCAAGCTCACCTTCAGCAAGCTCACCTTCAGCAAGCTCACCTTCAGCAAGTTCACCTTCAGCATGCTCACCTTCAGCAAGCTCACCTTCAGCAAGCTCACCTTCAGCAAGCTCACCTTCAGCAAGCTCACCTTCAGCAAGTTCACCTTCAGCAAGTTCACCTTCAGGAAGTTCACCTTCAGCAAGTTCACCTTCAGCAAGCTCACCTTCAGCTTGCTCACCTTCAGCAAGCTCACCTTCAGCAAGCTCACCTTCAGCTTGCTCACCTTCAGCAAGCTCACCTTCAGCATGCTCACCTTCAGCATGCTCACCTTCAGCATGCTCACCCTCAGCATGCTCACCCTCACCATGCTCACCTTCAGCATGAGCACCTTCAGCATGCTCACCTTCAGCATGCTCACCTTCAGCAAGCTCACCTTCAGCATGCTCACCTTCAGCAAGCTCACCTTCAGCATGCTCACCTTCAGCATGCTCACCTTGAGCATGCTCACCTTCAGCAAGCTCACCTTCAGCAAGTTCACATTCAGCAAGTTCACCTTCAGGAAGTTCACCTTCAGCAAGTTCACCTTCAGCAAGCTCACCTTCAGCTTGCTCACCTTCAGCAAGCTCACCTTCAGCAAGCTCACCTTCAGCTTGCCCACCTTCAGCAAGCTCACCTTCAGCTTGCCCACCTTCAGCAAGCTCACCTTCAGCATGCTCACCTTCAGCATGCTCACCTTCAGCAAGCTCACCTTCAGCATGCTCACCCTCAGCATGCTCACCCTCAGCATGCTCACCTTCAGCATGAGCACCTTCAGCGTGCTCACCTTCAGCATGCTCACCTTCAGCAAGCTCACCTTCAGCATGCTCACCTTCAGCATGCTCACCTTCAGCAAGCTCACCTTCAGCATGCTCACCTTCAGCAAGCTCACCTTCAGCAAGCTCACCTTCAGCATGCTCACCTTCAGCTCGCTCACCTTCAGCTTGCTCACCTTCAGCATGCTCACCTTCAGCAAGCTCACCTTCAGCAAGCTCACCTTCAGCTTGCTCACCTTCAGCAAGCTCACCTTCAGCAAGCTCACCTTCAGCATGCTCACCTTCAGCATGCTCACCTTCAGCATGCTCACCCTCAGCATGCTCACCCTCAGCATGCTCACCTTCAGCATGAGCACCTTCAGCAAGCTCACCTTCAGCATGCTCACCTTCAGCATGCTCACCTTCAGCAAGCTCACCTTCAGCATGCTCACCCTCAGCATGCTCACCTTCAGCATGAGCACCTTCAGCGTGCTCACCTTCAGCATGCTCACCTTCAGCAAGCTCACCTTCAGCAAGCTCACCTTCAGCATGCTTACCCTCAGCATGCTCACCCTCAGCATGCTCACCTTCAGCATGAGCACCTTCAGCAAGCTCACCTTCAGCATGCTCACCTTCAGCATGCTCACCTTCAGCAAGCTCACATTCAGCATGCTCACCTTCAGCAAGCTCACCTTCAGCAAACTCACCTTCAGCATGCTCACCTTCAGCTCGCTCACCTTCAGCTTGCTCACCTTCAGCATGCTCACCTTCAGCAAGCTCACCTTCAGCAAGCTCACCTTCAGCTTGCTCACCTTCAGCAAGCTCACCTTCAGCAAGCTCACCTTCAGCATGCTCACCTTCAGCATGCTCACCTTCAGCATGCTCACCCTCAGCATGCTCACCCTCAGCATGCTCACCTTCAGCATGAGCACCTTCAGCGTGCTCACCTTCAGCATGCTCACCTTCAGCAAGCTCACCTTCAGCATGCTCACCTTCAGCATGCTCACCTTCAGCAAGCTCACCTTCAGCAAGCTCACCTTCAGCATGAGCACCTTCAGCATGCTCACCTTCAGCATGCTCACCTTCAGCATGCTCACCTTCAGCTTGCTCACCTTCAGCAAGCTCACCTTCAGCTTGCTCACCTTCAGCAAGCTCACCTTCAGCAAACTCACCTTCAGCATGCTCACCTTCAGCATGCTCACCTTCAGCAAGCTCACCTTCAGCATGCTCACCCTCAGCATGCTCACCCTCAGCATGCTCACCTTCAGCATGCTCACCTTCAGCATGCTCACCTTCAGCAAGCTCACCTTCAGCATGCTCACCCTCAGCATGCTCACCCTCAGCATGCTCACCTTCAGCATGAGCACCTTCAGCGTGCTCACCTTCAGCATGCTCACCTTCAGCAAGCTCACCTTCAGCAAGCTCACCTTCAGCATGCTCACCCTCAGCATGCTCACCCTCAGCATGCTCACCTTCAGCATGAGCACCTTCAGCAAGCTCACCTTCAGCATGCTCACCTTCAGCATGCTCACCTTCAGCAAGCTCACCTTCAGCATGCTCACCTTCAGCATGCTCACCTTCAGCTCGCTCACCTTCAGCTTGCTCACCTTCAGCATGCTCACCTTCAGCAAGCTCACCTTCAGCAAGCTCACCTTCAGCTTGCTCACCTTCAGCAAGCTCACCTTCAGCAAGCTCACCTTCAGCATGCTCACCTTCAGCATGCTCACCTTCAGCATGCTCACCTTCAGCATGCTCACCCTCAGCATGCTCACCCTCAGCATGCTCACCTTCAGCATGAGCACCTTCAGCAAGCTCACCTTCAGCATGCTCACCTTCAGCATGCTCACCTTCAGCAAGCTCACCTTCAGCATGCTCACCCTCAGCATGCTCACCCTCAGCATGCTCACCTTCAGCATGAGCACCTTCAGCGTGCTCACCTTCAGCATGCTCACCTTCAGCAAGCTCACCTTCAGCAAGCTCACCTTCAGCATGCTTACCCTCAGCATGCTCACCCTCAGCATGCTCACCTTCAGCATGAGCACCTTCAGCAAGCTCACCTTCAGCATGCTCACCTTCAGCATGCTCACCTTCAGCAAGCTCACCTTCAGCATGCTCACCTTCAGCAAGCTCACCTTCAGCAAACTCACCTTCAGCATGCTCACCTTCAGCTCGCTCACCTTCAGCTTGCTCACCTTCAGCATGCTCATCTTCAGCAAGCTCACCTTCAGCAAGCTCACCTTCAGCTTGCTCACCTTCAGCAAGCTCACCTTCAGCAAGCTCACCTTCAGCATGCTCACCTTCAGCATGCTCACCCTCAGCATGCTCACCCTCAGCATGCTCACCTTCAGCATGAGCACCTTCAGCGTGCTCACCTTCAGCATGCTCACCTTCAGCAAGCTCACCTTCAGCATGCTCACCTTCAGCATGCTCACCTTCAGCAAGCTCACCTTCAGCAAGCTCACCTTCAGCATGAGCACCTTCAGCATGCTCACCTTCAGCATGCTCACCTTCAGCATGCTCACCTTCAGCTTGCTCACCTTCAGCAAGCTCATCTTCAGCTTGCTCACCTTCAGCAAGCTCACCTTCAGCAAACTCACCTTCAGCATGCTCACCTTCAGCATGCTCACCTTCAGCAAGCTCACCTTCAGCATGCTCACCCTCAGCATGCTCACCCTCAGCATGCTCACCTTCAGCATGCTCACCTTCAGCATGCTCACCTTCAGCAAGCTCACCTTCAGCATGCTCACCCTCAGCATGCTCACCCTCAGCATGCTCACCTTCAGCATGAGCACCTTCAGCGTGCTCACCTTCAGCATGCTCACCTTCAGCAAGCTCACCTTCAGCAAGCTCACCTTCAGCATGCTCACCCTCAGCATGCTCACCCTCAGCATGCTCACCTTCAGCATGAGCACCTTCAGCAAGCTCACCTTCAGCATGCTCACCTTCAGCATGCTCACCTTCAGCAAGCTCACCTTCAGCATGCTCACCTTCAGCATGCTCACCTTCAGCTCGCTCACCTTCAGCTTGCTCACCTTCAGCATGCTCACCTTCAGCAAGCTCACCTTCAGCAAGCTCACCTTCAGCTTGCTCACCTTCAGCAAGCTCACCTTCAGCAAGCTCACCTTCAGCATGCTCACCTTCAGCATGCTCACCTTCAGCATGCTCACCCTCAGCATGCTCACCCTCAGCATGCTCACCTTCAGCATGAGCACCTTCAGCAAGCTCACCTTCAGCATGCTCACCTTCAGCATGCTCACCTTCAGCAAGCTCACCTTCAGCATGCTCACCCTCAGCATGCTCACCCTCAGCATGCTCACCTTCAGCATGAGCACCTTCAGCGTGCTCACCTTCAGCATGCTCACCTTCAGCAAGCTCACCTTCAGCAAGCTCACCTTCAGCATGCTTACCCTCAGCATGCTCACCCTCAGCATGCTCACCTTCAGCATGAGCACCTTCAGCAAGCTCACCTTCAGCATGCTCACCTTCAGCATGCTCACCTTCAGCAAGCTCACCTTCAGCATGCTCACCTTCAGCAAGCTCACCTTCAGCAAACTCACCTTCAGCATGCTCACCTTCAGCTCGCTCACCTTCAGCTTGCTCACCTTCAGCGTGCTCACCTTCAGCAAGCTCACCTTCAGCAAGCTCACCTTCAGCTTGCTCACCTTCAGCAAGCTCACCTTCAGCAAGCTCACCTTCAGCATGCTCACCTTCAGCATGCTCACCTTCAGCATGCTCACCCTCAGCATGCTCACCCTCAGCATGCTCACCCTCAGCATGCTCACCTTCAGCATGCTCACCTTCAGCATGCTCACCTTCAGCAAGCTCACCTTCAGCATGCTCACCTTCAGCTTGCTCACCTTCAGCAAGCTCACCTTCAGCAAACTCACCTTCAGCATGCTCACCTTCAGCATGCTCACCTTCAGCAAGCTCACCTTCAGCATGCTCACCCTCAGCATGCTCACCCTCAGCATGCTCACCTTCAGCATGCTCACCTTCAGCATGCTCACCTTCAGCAAGCTCACCTTCAAAGTGTAAATGCGGCCCCATGGACCGCCCAGTGTTGCCCACCAGCGCCACCACCTGCCCTGCTCGCACCCTCTGCTGGGGTGAAGTGACGAGTGGAAATGAGAAGTGCACGGGGGAGGAGGATGGAGGCGGGTGGGTAGGGGGGGAAGAAAGGGTGTGTGATTCGATGCCACGGACTTGCAAGTGTTGCCCACCAGCGCCACCACCTGCCCTGTTCGCACCCTCTGGTGAAAATGAAGAGTACAGGGAGTGGGAGAGGGGCGTGGAGTGAAGGCAGGCGAGTGGGGAGGCAGGAATAGAGTCTGAATGAACGGGCATAAGATCAGATCAGAGCGGAACTGCGAGTGTTGCCCACCGGTGCAGCCATCTGCCTCTCCCATCCTCTGATAAATCGGGTAAAGTCAACGGGGAGGCGGAATTAGAGTTGAGGTGAGTGGCTTCGGTAGGTTCCCCTAGCCCAGCCTCACAGACACCTGACCAGGAACGCATGCACTTGGACTTGCAAGTGGAAAGCATGCCTTGTGGCACGAATTACGAGCATCTGACACAACGCTCCACCCAACAGATCACCCGATCATGTGTAGAGAGCGACCCACCTGCCCGGCTTGCACGACCATCTTGGAGCAGTGTGCGTAGTGCGTGGTGAATCCTGCCTCATGCGCTAGTGTGACCAGATTGCCATACCTGATGTGAAGTGGGGAAGGGGGGGGAAGGAGGGGAGAGGCAGTTGGAAGAGTGTTGAGACGTTCAGGAACTGTGAGTAGTGGGCGGTGAAGCCTGCCTCGTGCGTCAGAGGGACCAGATTGCCGTACCTGTTGTGAGGTGGAGGAGGGGGTGCGGGGGGGGGGGAGGAGAAGCAAACGAGAGCAGATTTTGGAGAGTTTTCCTTGAGGCGAACGTGAGTGACAAGAGCTTCAACGGTGAGTCAAGAGGGGTGAGACAAGAGCTGAGAGGGAAGGGAGTTATGTTGGTGTTGCCTTTGAGAATTCCCAAATGCAACTCTACCAGAGTTTGCCATTGAGGCGAACGTGAGTGACAAGAGCTTCAACGGTGAGTCAAGAGGGGTGAAGAGACGGAGGAGCGAGGCATAATGGTAACGGAGAGAGAGGGAAGGAAGGGTTTAGGTAACGGAGAGAGAGGGAAGGAAGGGTTTAGGTAACGGAGAGAGAGGGAAGGAAGGGTTTAGGTAACGGAGAGAGAGGGAAGGAAGGGTTTAGGTAACGGAGAGAGAGGGAAGGAAGGGTTTAGGTAACGGAGAGAGAGGGAAGGAAGGGTTTAGGTAACGGAGAGAGAGGGAAGGAAGGGTTTAGGTAACGGAGAGAGAGGGAAGGAAGGGTTTAGGTAACGGAGAGAGAGGGAAGGAAGGGTTTAGGTAACGGAGAGAGAGGGAAGGAAGGGTTTAGGTAACGGAGAGAGAGGGAAGGAAGGGTTTCGGTAACGGAGAGAGAGGGAAGGAAGGGTTTAGGTAACGGAGAGAGAGGGAAGGAAGGGTTTAGGTAACGGAGAGAGAGGGAAGGAAGGGTTTAGGTAACGGAGAGAGAGGGAAGGAAGGGTTTAGGTAACGGAGAGAGAGGGAAGGAATGGTAACTGCCACTGCCACTGCCACTGCCACTGCCACTGCCGCTGCCGCTGCCGCTGCCGCTGCCGCTGCCGCTGCCGCTGCCGCTGCCGCTGCCGCTGCCGCTGCCGCTGCCGCTGCCACTGCCACTGCCACTGCCACTGCCACTGCCACTGCCGCTGCCACTGGGCAGCACAGATCACATACGTTTCCCAGCATTATGCACATCCATACGACCCCCCACCCATACACCCACACACCCATAGATGCCCATCCCCCCCCATGCGCCACTCACACATCCATCTCCCCCCCATGCGCCACCCACATGCCCATCCCTCCCCCTCAAGCCACTCACACATCCATCTCTCCCACATGAGCCACAACACCACTGCGAGCAGCTCTGATTGGCTCGCCCTCTTCTGCCGCCACGTCAACGCCCTAAGAAAGGAGGAGCGAGGGGAGGGAGAGGGGGGGTAGGGGCGAGAGGAGGGGGGAGAGAGAGGAAGGAGTAAGAAGTGGTTCGCCTGCTCTGCTGCGAGGATGGGGGGGAGAGGAGAGAGCGGTGGGAGAAGAGATGAGTCGTAATGCACCCGTGCCAGCATATGGGAAGAAGAGATTGCTGCCAGCATATGGGAAGAAGAGATTGCTGCCAGCATATGGGAAGAAGAGATTGCTGCCAGCATATGGGAAGAAGAGATTGCTGCCAGCATATGGGAAGAAGAGATTGCTGCCAGCATATGGGAAGAAGAGATTGCTGCCAGCATATGGGAAGAAGAGATTGCTGCCAGCATATGGGAAGAAGAGATTGCTGCCAGCATATGGGAAGAAGAGATTGCTGCCAGCATATGGGAAGAAGAGATTGCTGCCAGCATATGGGAAGAAGAGATTGCTGCCAGCATATGGGAAGAAGAGATTGCTGCCAGCATATGGGAAGAAGAGATTGCTGCCAGCATATGGGAAGAAGAGATTGCTGCCAGCATATGGGAAGAAGAGATTGCTGCCAGCATATGGGAAGAAGAGATTGCTGCCAGCATATGGGAAGAAGAGATTGCTGCCAGCATATGGGAAGAAGAGATTGCTGCCAGCATATGGGAAGAAGAGATTGCTGCCAGCATATGGGAAGGCATTTCCTGATAGCACAGGAAAGGCAATTCAAAAGGTCTAAGCTTCACAAGAATGATGTCGTTACGTGGTCAAAAGAACCAGATGAAGTGCATTCTTTCTACCCCTTCCTGCCAGCCTTACACCCCATGCCTGGAAGGGCCGGGAAGACAGTACAGTAAGAATTTGGCATCCCCCAGGGATCATGGGCGTGGCTGAAGCCAGCAGCCACACAGATGGTTCCTGCTGATAACATGTGCATACCCCAGCATCCCAGCATCCCATCATCCCAGCATCCCATCATCACTGCAAGCTTAACGAAGTATTTTCATTCCCATCCACCTCTCCACCGTTCCCAACCATCCATACCCCCTCTGCCTGCCTTTTGCCTGGCTAAGCCGGTGCCGTGTGCCAGGGTGGAAGCGCCACGTGTCGCGCTGTGGTTGGCCGAGGGCTGGTGGGCGGACCCACGGGCGCGAGAAGAGCAGGCGGTTGGTGCGGCGGAGGCTCGGGCGCACGTCAGGGGAAGGGGGGGTGATGGCGCCTGGAGGGGGGAAGGGGGAAGAAGCAGAAGATTGGAAGAAGAAAGGGTAGAAGGGGTAAGGGGATAGGGAATGAGCGGGCTGGTAGGGGATGGGCGTGAGAAGAGCGAGTTGCTAGGGGAAATGGAATAGAAGAGCAGGCAGTTGGTGCGGCGGAGGCCAGGGTGCACACCTGGCGGAGGGGGGGTGATGCCACCTGGAGAGAAGGGGGGGGAGAGGGGGGGAAAGTGGAGGGTGGTGAAGTGGGGGAAAGTGAGGGGGAAAGGGAAGTGGATAGGGGATGGGAGATAGAAGCAGAGGCGGTTGGCGTGGCGGAGACCAGGGCACACGTCCGCGGGAAGGGGTGATGACGCCTGAGCGGGAGAAGTGGGGGGGAGGGGGAGGGGTGGGGCAAATGGAGTGGAGTGGATGGGGGATGACTGGGTTGGTAGAGGTTGGACAACAGAAGACGAGGCGGTTGGTGCGGTGGAAACCTGGAGGCACGTCATGGGAATGAGGGGTTGATGGCGCGAAGCAGCCGTGCCTTGCACAAAGAAAGGGGGTGGTGGTGAGAGGAAGGCTAGAGGGTGGGGCCAAGTGGTGGATGGATGGCATCATGGCAGATAGTTTTGAAGGCGTTTGGTGCGGTTGGTTGCGACCAGTGTGAGGTGACGGGAGGAAGGGGGGTGTGGAAATGGAAACGGGAGGGGGAGCGAAGAGGAGAGTTATGATGTTATACTGTAGCTGTGGGTTTCCGGTCAGCATCATATACATACAGCTGTACTGGTCTCCGGTCAGCATCATATACATACAGCTGTACTGGTCTCCGGTCAGCATCATATACATACAGCTGTACGGTACCTCTGGGTGCGAGAAGAATGGAGCCTTCATATAAGGCATCTGACTGCATCCCGTTTATTCTCTGCAGGTCGCGTATAGTCACACTACACACAGTCACAGAAGAGGAGGTTTCTTTAAAAAAGGGCACACAGGCAAATAGAATAGACAGTCCGACCGAGGTTCATTCTGAGCAAAGGTTGCACGGATAGGATACAGTATGTACTTCAGACACAGAACAAAAGCATTGCTCTTCAAGTGCAGCAGATGGTTCCATCCCCTTTAAAAGAATGCAGCAGAAGCCTTTACGAGAAACTCATCCCCATACGAGATGCTCAAGCAGACGCCTTTATCACATCACAAATGCCCAATTACTGAAATGTTACTGTGATTGGCGGCATGCGTCCCCGGTAAACGCAGCACCAGCAAACAGAAAAACGCCTCCAGTCCGTCCAACACCACTTGCATCCCATTGCACCCCATTGCACCCCATTGCATCCCATTGCACCCCATTGCACCCCATTGCATCCCATTGCACCCACTTGCACCACTTGCACCTCGCCAGAAATGCACAGAGAGGGCGACCATAGTGTCCCCATACCGCTCAACAGACAGCTTGCACCCATTCAGACCCACTTGCACCTCCCCTCCTTCACCTGAATCTCACAGCGAGGGCGGCCAGAGTGTCGCCGTACCGCACCACAAACGGCTTCAGAGGAACCTTCCGCGCATCTACTCGGCTGCCCCACAGGTTGTACGGATCCACGACCAATTGCATTGCGCCACGTGGCAACACTGGACGCTTTCCCGTCGATAGTGTCCCTGTCATGAGCCCTCTTCGCTCTGATTGGCTCGCCAGCTGCACCTTGGGAACTACTTTTTTTGAACTTTCTGTTCGGCTGCTCCGTTTTCTCCGTTGCTGCTCCGTTTGACCGCTTTGACCGCCACGTGTCACGTTCTGAGGACTACTCTGCGAGCCGCGTCGGCTGACGGCGCGGATGGACATGGACGCGGGAGGCGAAGCCGATCCGGCAGTAGGAGGCTCCCGAATCGCCTGACTTGCCACGTCAGCATCGTCGATCCTGACAGCCGCATTTTCAGCTGCTGTGATAAGGACGACCGCGACATCCTCTGCGCTTCCCCCGCCGCTCCCTCCGCTCCCCCCGCCGCTTCCCCCGCTCCCCCCGCTCCCCCCGCTCCCCCCTCTTTCCACGGCTGGCGCGGGCAATTTCTGGGTCATGCCGCGCCGCGCGTAGCAGAGGACAACCGCCGCTGTTTAAACGATTCGCGGAAACTCCTCGGTACCGGACCGATAACCTACTGCCGGCGCGGGTGCACGTCTGGTTGTGAGAAGAAAAAGGACAAAGAACAGGATGCGGTGAGATGATGCGGTTATCGTTTCACCGAGGTTTCTGAGGAGGCGACTCGGGAGGCGATCAGGAGGAATAAAGCAGACGACATTCTGGGGTAGCGGATTCGGAAGGCGTCATGAGGGGAACTGCGCGGTGAGGTAAGGAGAGGTAGGCTGGAATGGTGGCTGTGGAACAAGAGGAGCGCATGAGGAAACGAAAGACGTGATATGGTGTTCCTGGAAAAAAAATGCTTGGAAATTGGCAAAAACAAACGCTATAGGAGAAACGCATCGTCACACTTGTACGTCAGCCGGGAATCGAACCCAGATCTTTTGCTTGGAAGGCAAATATCCTAACCATTGGACTACTGACGTGTGATATTCAGATTTAAAAAAAGTTAAATTATATTTTATGACCAGAAAGAAATGGCCTACACTTGCGTGAAAAATGTCACAACTGGGATTCGACAACGCTGCAACGCTTGCGTGTGCAAACAGTTTACTCAGGTCAAGCACGGTGGCAGGCTGGTCAAGGTCGGTTTTTGTTTCTGAAGTCATACGCTTGACAGCGCCTGGTAGTAGGCTCACCCTCACTAGGACAGCGTGACACTAGCAGCGTCATAGAGAGTCATTCAACGTCTGTGTGTCACTCGTGCATTCCTGGGGGGAATACGAGGGGTGGAAACATCTTAGCTTCTTCCTCCACGCGACATTTTCTTGATTTCACGAGGTATCACCTTTCTTGTGCCCTCGACGAGGATAAATCTCCGAGTGCTTCGTGCGTGCGTATCCGTTTCCATTTCCAGAATTACCCCCATTCCTGCTCCTAATAGTACTAGTACTACCGCTGTGATGGCTTCTCGCAAACAACACCCGTTGCTCCTGAAGAGTTCTGGAAAACAGCATTCGTTGCATTCTGAGAAACAATACTTTCGATTAGTAGTATGGGCTGTCCGTGTCTTACTATTGCTCCTCCTCTCTCTACTTGTAACGCCTTCCCGCCCCACCAACGCCGGTGAGCAAACGGCCACGCACCACCGCCGCTCGTATCTGCATCATCCCTTGAAATAAATCCCTCGTATGCTTCCTCTTATGCTCTCTTCCTCATCCCCCCCTTGCCCTGTTCCCCTCATCCCCCGCAGCTTCCCCCCATGCCTCCGCGCTCTACATCGTCCGCCTGCGCTCTGCGCCGCCCGTCGCCTCGTACCGCGGGGGAATCCCCGGCTTCCCGGCAACGGCCGTGTGGGAGAGCGACCCCAATGGCAACGCGATAGATGCGACGGCGAACGATGCAGCCAACGGTGCTGATGCAGCCAACGGTGGCGATGCAGCCAACGGTGGCGATGCAGCCAACGGTGGCGATGCAGCCAACGGTGCCGACGTGGCGGGTCGCTCAAACTCCTCTGATGCAAGCAACGGTGGCGTTGGCACGGCTTCTGCTGCTCCTGTCACTCCTGCGGCTGCTGCCACTGCCAGCGGTTCAGGGCGTGTGTTGCGGCGGCCGCGGGTGAACGTGAGGGCGCCGGGCGTGAGGGCGTTCAAGCAGCTGCTGCAGCGCATGCAGCAGGCCGTGCTGAGAGACAGCGGGGTGGATGCTGGGAAGATGGTCTATAGGTGAGAGGAAGATGGTGTGCAGGTGAGCGTGAGGGGAATGAGAAGGACTCGTACAAGTTCATCCCGTGGCCCCCACTTCCTCCCCTCGACTTTTAAAATGCCGCACAAGGCGTATCCATCACTCGTACACCCTGCCCGCACCACCATCGAGTTACCGATTCGCACAACTTCACTCTTGGGCCCCCCTTCCTTGCCTCACCTCCCCCTGCACGCGCTCCCTTCCCCCTCAGTTACAAGCACACAGACAACGGCTTTTCAGCGGCCCTCACGGCAGCGCAGGTGCAGCGCATCAGGCGGCACCCCTCTGTGGCGTCCGTCACGGCCTCTCGCACCATCACACGCTGCGCCACCACCACCGCTGAGGTGTACAAGTCTCTGCCTCGCACCTGCGCTGCTCCCGCTGCTCTTCATCCCACTGCTGCCACTCCCGCTGCTCCCACTGCTGCCACACCCATTGCCCCCGCTGCAGCCACACCCGTTGCTGCTGCTGCCACTCCTGTTGCTGCCAATCCTGCTGCTGCCAATCCTGCTGCTGCCACTCCAGCTGGAGCGTCGAGCGACGGTGAAGGCACGGTGATTGGAATCCTGGACAGCGGCGTGTGGCCGGAGCACCCCTCTTTTGACGACACTGTACGATCACAGCCGCCCCTCACTGTTCACCTTATGGGCCCACCCTCACTGTTCCCCTTATGGGCCCACCCTCACGCTAGCTTTTCTACGCGAAGTTCTCAGGCCTCCGAACGCTTCTTCCTACTTAGCTACCCCCCTCCACCCCTCCTCGTCCCCACCAGGGCTACAGCAGCACGCTCCCTGCCGGGTGGACGGGCACGTGTCCCACTACAAGCGACTTCGCATGCAACAACAAGATCATCGGGGGGGGCATTTTTCACGCGGGATTTGAGAGCGAAGAACGTGTGAGCGTGAACCTCACCCTCGACTGGCTGTCCCCACGGGATTCCGATGGCCATGGCACGTGGTGTGCAGGGTGAGTGTAGGGGCATGCGGTGAGTGCAGGGACAGGCAGCAGCTGCAGGCATGCAGCAGAAGGGGAAGTGCCTGTGGCGATGCCATGCCATGCCATGCCATGCCATGGTCTTGCACGGCGTTGTCTGGCATGGCATGGCGTGGTGTGGCGCGGGGTGGCGTGGCGTGGCATGGCGTTGCTCAAAGTAGTTTGGCAGACACAAGGAAGATGAGCCTATGTGTGCCATGGAAATCCCCCTCATACCTGCTCCTCCCCTGTCCCATGCGCCCCCACCCCACTCTCAGAGCGGCAGCGGGCAACAGTGGCGTGGAGGTGCCTGGCGGGGGCACAGTCAGTGGCGTGGCTCCCAAGGCACGGCTGGCCATCTACAAGGTGTTTTGGCACATAGATGACGGTTACACAGGCACTGGAGATGCAGACGTCTTTGCAGCCGTTGATCAGGCTGTGGCGGACGGTGTGGATGTGCTCACCTTGTCCCTGAACGACATGAGCAGAAGCATTGGCTCCAACGGCAATCAGACCTTCTTTGACGATTTGCCTTTCCTCGGCGCCCTTGCGGTGGGTGTGAGGGGCATGCAGTGGGTGTGGCTTCGCCGGTTGGCCCAAGTGTGTTTCTGAATTCATACGCATGCAAATGGGGGCATAGGCATAAATCTGAAATCAATTTCACCGCTTTGTATCCCTGCCAATGCAGTGGGTGGTGAACTCGAGTAAAGACTGGTACTGAATGTACTTGCACGCATGTTTGTTATTGTAAGCCCCTGGTCAGCCATTCCTCGCTTTCTTCTCTCGTTTTCTCTATGCTCCTTCTTTCTCTCATCCCTTTCTCCTCTAACCTTCCCTGCCCTTCTTGCTCTCTCTCCTCGTTCTCTCTCCCCTGCCTCCCTCTCAACCCATTGCGCTGAGACCCGCCCATCACCCTTCCCTCACTCCTCATTCTCGCCCTTTTCTTCCCCTCCCTTTCTCCCCCCAGGCAGGAGTGACTGTGTCTTTCGCAGTGGGCGATGAGGGGAGATCGTTTTACCGTTATCTGTACGGTCCCTTCCCTGCCATTGACAACTTTGCACCCTACTATATCAGCGTGGGGGCAAGGTGAGAATGGGGAGCAGTGGCAGAGTTGACAGGCTCACGCAGAGGTTGCAGGTCGAGGTTTTCAGGGACGGGCAATCGTGACATGCCATGCGGTGCAACATTGCCCGGCAACCTATTACGTAAGTGACATGGCATGAGTGTGCGCGCACTCGTTGTCCTGTGCAGGCAAGGGTCAGGAGCCTGTTTCTTTTCCACGCTGCAGCTTTATGTTTCACTGTGATTCTTCGCCTTCTTCCTTGATTCATGCGTTTTTTTCTCACGCTTCTACCTTTGCTTCCATGTCCTCGCTCGTCTTCCCCCTCCTTCTCATGCTTACCAATGCCGTCCATGCCCCACCATGCAGCACGGTGCCCCGGGCCTCCCTCACTTCATTTTCAACAACAACACCAACACCAGCAGCAGAAGCAGCAGGAGCACCAGGAGCAGCAGGAGCAGCAGCAGCAGCAGCTGAATTGCTCGCAAAGGCCACCGGCTCATCAGCATCAACACTGGTGGGAACCCGACTCCCTGCCACCGTCTCCCCTGCAGCCACCGCCCTCCCCATGGTTCCCACCTGGTCCTCCACGGGCCCTCTTGCCGCTTCCGGCTGTACGTTTTGCTACCCGTGGAAACCCCGCTCGTCCAACGTCGTTCTCAAGCCCGACATCATTGCCCCGGGGGTCAACACCATTGCAGCTGCGCCTGGGAAAGCCGTCGGAGAGACGGGGTCGTTTTCGGTGTATGAGGAAACAGCCGTCGCCGCAACGCATGTTGCCGGTGTGGCTGCTCTGATCATCCAGCAGCATCCTGATTGGACGCCCGCGCAGGTCATGTCTGCCATGATGACCACAGCGGGCAGCACTGACAACAGGAACAGAATGATTCGGAATATTTACGGGCTGCCGGCAACGCCGTGGGAGATGGGAGCAGGGCATGTGTTTCCCGCTAGGGCGCTTGACCCTGGGTTGACCTACGATGCCGGGGAGCAAGATTTCCGCAACTTTCTTGCTGGGCTGAGCATGAAGCTAGCTCGAAAGACCCTCGGGCAGGTGCCACTGAAGCCCATTCCAGCCAGGAACCTGAATCGGCCGTCTATCTCGTTGGTAAACATAGTGAATAAACTCGTTGCTAGGCGGACTGTGACGAGCGTCTCAGACACCAGGTCGACCTACAGGGTGAGGATCAAGGCCCCCAAGGAAGTGAGAGTGAGAGTGGTGCCATCGCAGTTTACCATAGCGCCGGGGCAACGGGTCAGTTTCAAGGTGAAGGTTGTGGTGAGGACGAGGTTCAGAAAATTCAAGTTCGCCAGCATCACGTGGAAGGATGGCAACGGGCATTCTGTGCGCTCGGTCCTTGTTCTCCATTGCAAACCAACTTGCGTGTACTTCTGCTAGACTATGGTAGCTGATTAATAAGCCATGTGTTGTGCAACTTACCTGTTTGCTGGTAATGTTGTTAGGTGCACGTGTTTTCCCTGTAGATGAGTCATGATAGTACTTGTAAATAGAGTGTGCCATGTACCTATTTGAATCACAAACCAGTTTTCAACTACCTGAAGGATTCTTTCTTCTAGTCAATGCTTCATCGACCAGCAGCATCAGCAGTGGGCACCCATAGGAGAATGTCAAACGTTGTAGCATGTAGTGAGGCATGTCATATGGGGTACAGTTGTTAGGGTTAGGTACCGTCAGCCCCCGGATAGAAGCGCCCCCGGGGGTATAAAAACCCACTGTTTTTTTAGGGGGTGCGCTTAAAATCGAGGGATTTTATAAGCTCCGGAGTTTATAAAATGGAAAAAAGAATTTCTATCTGTTTTACACCAAACTGTAGATCTCGTTCGGCCGATTGTAATCGAGTCGAAAACATAAAGGGTCGCGAATCTGATTCTCGCGCAACTTGGCAGGGAGTGATTCCCTGCCAACTCAAACTGACAGGACAGCACATCAGGCCCCCAGAAGTCAGAGTTTTTTGTCTGATTTGCTTGTTTTAGTCTGAGATTTCAGAGTTTTTTTAGGGTGTACTCTGTAAAATTCAGATTTTTTTTTTGCCTCAACTCTGTGAAAATCAGATTTTTTTATAGGCTGACTCTGACGTTTCAGAGTTTTTCGGGAGTGTACTCTGATGAATTCAGAGTACAAACGAGTTCTTGACTGGTGATTCGGACTTCACGGGTCACAGCAGATTCGCACAGTCAACGCAAAATTGCCTTGACACAGCAAATCCGCGCCTTACAGCACGAAAATTTCGCCCAATCATAGCAAAGTCGCCGTCAGAGCCACAACAATTTGGCCCAATCACAAAAAATTCGCGTCTGACATTGCAGATTCGCCTCCCCACAGAAAATGGGGAGCAGCCGCATGGATCATGGAGGTACGAGCGACCTCCATGACTAAGCCAATGCGACGCTCATCAATCCCATTTTGCTGCGGGGAGGCCGGAAGCGTGAACGACGAGGATGCCCTCCCCACGACAAAAGTCCCGCAAGAGGTCGGAGGAGAACTCACCACCTCTGTCAGAGTGCAGACGCAAGACAGGAAGGTCCTCGCGGAACCGCTCGCGGAGCTGGAGACGGACTGCGCGGATCCAAGGGATGAAGACATCAGGGACCTCACCCTTGCTGCGCAAGTGGAAGACCGTGGTGTAACGCGTGTAGTCGTCAACAACCAGCAGAAAGTAGCGCTCGCGGCCCTGTCCACTGACGCGGGCTGGGCCCCACACGTGCATGTGGAGAGTCTGCAGGGGAGCAGTCGTCGAGGGAAATGAGGAGGAGTGAGGAGCGGCGCGCTGCTGCCCCTCGATGCAAGGAAGGCAGGGCGGGGCAGGCGAGGGCGGGAGGGGAGGCAGAGACTTGGGAAGACCAGAAACAAGGAGGCGGGAGTGCATGCCACGAAGGCGTGGCAGGGAGGGGTGACCAAGGTGGTGGTGCCAAAAGAGAGTCTGGTGCGACAGGAGGTGACATGAGCAGGGGGGTTCTACCAGACCTGACGTAGACAGCTGGGCAGACGCAGCTACCTGAGGAGGCTCGGTAGCCAGTGTGTACAGACTCGACCCAGGCCAACGGGTGAACGTGGCCAGGTGACTGCCCGTCCGTGTACACGTGCAGATTGACACACACTGACCCCCAGGAGTGGTGGTAGTGACCATCGCATCCTTGGGGGCAGCGGTACTCACCAAGTTCGTAGAGAACGAGGGGAGGTGAAGACCTGAGAGTGAGCCGGACGGAACCGCCGGACACGAGAGAACAGTGGACGAACGGGCAAGAACTGGGCCCCTGCGGGGTCAGCCAGTCGGACCCGTACAGGTGCAGAGAGAGGAGTGAGGGTGGTACTATCGCGAAAGAAACAGCAGGAAGCACGTGAGTCAAGCGTAAAGGTGTGCAAGGCCGCAGCAGGCGCAGTACCAGGGAGAGCAGACTCACTAGCACCTAGAGCAGCATCCTCTATACCTGGGTCGGGCTGCACACACCGGTAACAGTCACCCTCAGCACTAACAGACAAGGCATACATGGCAGCAAGGATAGCATCATAGTGAAGAGCAAAGATAGCAACTCCAGACCTAAGCAGCTCTGTCCAGCGGGGGCGCTCGGCCTCGTCACCAAAATCTGCGTGCCAAGCGTCGTCTAGGCGAGAGAAGCAGCGGTGCTGAGAGTGAGGCTTCCCACATGTCTGACCAGCACGGTCACCCGTGCGAATGACATACGGGCAGCTAACACTACCCCCAGACGCCCCACGCTGAGCCAACGACTTACGAAGCTGCGGGGGCGAAGGGGTCTCGCTCCGATGCTGCTGGTGCTGCCTCTGGCCACCGCCAGAACCTCCCCTTTGAACAGCTCCACCCCGACTGCCACCACTCCCACTGCTGCCTCTACCGCCACCCCCACCGCCGCCACCACTACCGCCACCAAAGCCCCCACTCCCGCCACCACGCCCACCGCTGCCACCACCTCCGCTACCTCCACCACCTCCACTGCCGCCACCACCACCACCCCCGCTGCCACCGCCACCACTCCTGCCACCCTTGCCCTTGCTGCTGCGGCACTTCCTGTCACAGGATCGAATTTCCACTCGAGAATGTTGCACTAAAGGTGAGTACAAGGCGTATTTATACTCAGAAATACATAGAAACAACAGATAATCCGAACCTTCGGGAACGCGCTCTTCTATAATAGATAATCACAAGTGCGCATAAGCACGCAAGCCCATTGGCACTTTGGATTATGGCGAGATTACGCCTTGTACACCACTGTCGGTGCTGTCGGTGCCGTATAATGTAAATGTCGGTGCCGAAAATACCAAATAAGTGAAATAATAGGAAAGCTCTAGAAAATAGAATAGTAGTCCGATTGAGGTGAAATAAAGTGCAAATGAAAGAGGAAAATAAGGAGAATACGGTAAGACGGAGTAAAAATATGGAAATGAGAAATATGTCGAACGTCGGCGTACTCTCACACTTCCCCCCCTCAAAGCTGGGTGGTAGATGTAACACCCTGCTTGACAAGATAGTTGCGGAGAGAACGTCGGGCGTTACTCATGTCTTCTTCAGAGAACCAGCTGTCCTCAGAAGGATCATAGCCTTTCCAGCGTACGAGAAACTCCAGGGCGCCATGCCGACGACGACGATGTGCAAGCACAGATTCAACCTCGTACTCAAGTTCATCATTCACGAGGACTGGAGGCGGCGGCGGAGGTTGGCGTCCCGTGTACAGCTTATTTGGATCTTGATAGGGTTTAAGAAGCTGCACGTGGAAGGCGTTATGAATCTTCCAAGAAGCTGGTAGGCGCAAGCGGAATGTGACTGGAGTGACCTGCTCTTCTACGAGGAAAGGTCCGCAGAAGCGAGGTCGTAACTTGGATGGAAGGTGACCGAGGTTGAGGTTGCATATGTCGAGAAGCACATGGTCACCAACCGCAATGGTATGATCACGTCGATGGCGATCGGCCAAGCGTTTCTGTGAAGACTGTATGTCCTGTAGACGCTTGTGTGTCCGATCCCAAAGCTGCTGCATTGTGGTAACGAAGTCGTGCGCGGGTTGGACAGTTGCAGGTACTGTCGGCTATCGTGGAGTTAGTGGATGTCGTCCGTAACAGAGGAAAAATGGGGTCTCTCCTGTTGCGGCATGCTTCGCATTATTGTAGGCGAACTCCAACACCGGCAAGTGCAAGTCCCACTTGTTAATGTCGTCCTTGCACGCTGCGCGCAAGAGTTGTTCCACAATTTGGTTCAAGCGCTCTGTCTGCCCATCGGTCTGGGGATGATATGCAGATGACTTTGCTAGGCGTGTCCCCATGAGCGACATGAGCTCTTTCCAGAACTTGCTAGTAAACTTGGGGTCCCTGTCGGATATGAGGGTTGTTGGGATCCCGTGCTGTGAGATGATGTGTTTGAGGAATAGCTGTGCCGTTTCCTCTGTGCGTGCGGTTGTATGTGTCGGAATGAAGTGTCCCATCTTTGAGAATTTGTCGATGACGACCAGGATGGCGTCATGCCCCGCGTTGGTAGGTGGTAAACCGGTGATGAAATCCAAGCTGACCACTTGCCAAGGCTGTTCCGGGACGGGTAAAGGCTGAAGAAGTCCTGCTTTCTTCTGCTTACTGCTTTTCATCCGCTAGCACGTGTCGCACGAAGTGACAAACTTTTGCACGTCGTTTGCCATGTGAGGCCAGTAGTAGACTTTCGCAATCCCGGCAAGAGTCTTGTTACTCCCGAAGTGTCCAGCGTAGAGCACGTCATGGAATTCTTCGAGAAGCAACTGCCGAAGAGGCGGGTAGTTGGGTACCCATATCTTTGTTGATCCTTTGCGTAGTGCGACGTCGTGGTCCCACTGCAACAATTTATTTTTCTCTGCTAAGGGAATCTCGGGGTCGATGGTATACTCGTGCGTGAAGAGTCCCTTGAGTAGCGGATTCATCCCCTCAATCTGTATGGCGGCAACGTGTCCAGGCCGGCTCAGTGCGTCTGCCTTATTCTTGTGTCCCGGCTTGTACACGATGTCGTAGTCGAAGTGCGTCTCGAGGAAGTCAATCCACCTGACTTGTCGTCTGGAGAGGGTCGGCTGCGTTTTCAGGTATTTTAGGCTGCAATGGTCAGTGTAGACCGTGGTCTTTCTCCCTTCGAGGTAGCATCGCCATGTCTTGAATGCCGTGATGATCGCTAATGCCTCTTTGTCGTGAATCGGGTAGTTGAGTTCTGCCCCGTGCAATTTCTTGCTGAGGTAAGCGATTGGTTGTAGTCCTTTCCCTTGGTCTTGCATCAAGACTGCTCCAACTGCTTGGTCGCTAGCGTCAGCTTCGATGACATAGTCTTTTTCTGGATCTGGCAGGATCAGGACGGGTGCGGACGTGAGTGCGGTCTTCAACTGCTCCATGGCTTGCTGGTGCACATCCTCCCACTTGAACGGTGTATTCTTCTTCAGTAGATTGGTGAGAGGTGTTGCAATCTTCGCATAATGTGGCACGAACCGATTATAGTAGTTCGCAAAGCCAAGGAATTGCTGAAGTTCCTTCACGTTCTCCGGTGTCTTCCACGTACGTACGGCTTCGATCTTCTTTGGGTCGACATGGACTCCTTGAGCGCTCACCATGTGTCCAAGGAACTGAACTTTCTTCAAGGCAAACTCGCTCTTGGATAGCTTAACGTAGAACTTCTCCCGTCGAAGTATCTCGAAGACGCGTCGTAGGTGTTCGATGTGCTGCTTCATGTCCCTCGAGTAGATCAGGATGTCGTCCAGGTACACCACCACGCATTCGTCGAGTAGAGGCCTAAGAATATGGTTCATTTCGGCCTGGAATGTAGCGGGTGCGTTGGTGAGTCCGAACGGCATGACGAGGTACTCGTAGGATCCGTATCGTGTCCGAAACGCTGTCTTATGGATGGAGTTATCCGCCATCCGGATCTGCCAATATCCCGATCTCAAATCGAGTTTTGAGAATACTGTGGCTCCACGAAGCTGGTCAAGTAGATCGTCGATCCGTGGAATCGGATACTTGTTCTTGATCGTCTGCTTGTTGAGGGCTCGGTAGTCGATGCACATGCGTAAGCTTCCGTCAGGTTTTGGTGTGAAAAGCACTGGTGCACCGTATGGTGATGTTGATGGTCGAATAAGTCCTTTGTCCAGAAGGTACTCGATCTGCTTCTTCATGTCGGCCAACTCGGTAGGGCTGAGTCGATATGGTGCTCGGAAGGTCGGTTTTGAACCAGGTTCTTCGATGATCTCGTGCTGGTGGGTTCGGTATGGCGGCAACTGGTCTGGAAGGTCGTCAGGGAGAACGTCTTCGAACTCTTCTAGAAGTTTCTGGATTGCTGGTGGAAGCTCGAGCGTTTTTCTCTCTCCTTCGTCCTCGTTGGTAACCAGTGCAACAAACCCTGCCATGGTTCGCTTCACGTCCTTCTCGAAGCGTGCGAGAGTCTCCTCCAGAATATCTCCCGTGTTGCTCCAATTCGGAAGAGGAACTCTTCTGTCTTGATTGTAAATACTCGCCGTGCGGGTGACCCAGTTGATCTCGGGGTTGAACTTCTTCAGAAAATCTCTCCCAAGAATCAAGTCTAGCCCTTTGATGTTGGTGACGGGTAGGGTCGGTTTCCAGCGAAGAGGACCCATCTGCAGGTGTAACGCTGCTTCGCCGTAGACTTGTAATTTGCTTCCGTCAACCATCGTAGCTGTGAAGTTTGAAGGCGTGTACTTCTCATTGATGCGTTCGAGGGTTGTTTTGTCGCATACTGAATGGGATGCTCCGCTGTCCACGAGTGCTTGGAGGCGTCGTCCATTGCAGATCACCTCGAGCAAAAGTGGTTGGCGTTGCTCGTTGTACCCGTTGATCGTCTCGTTGATTGGATCATAGGGCATTTCCCATAGCTCTGTGTTTTCTCCTAGGGTGGCAGATGGCCGGTCCTGCCGTTCCCTATTGCCATGATTTTTTGTTGTCGTCGACGACGTGGTTCTCGAGCTCGTAGTAGAATTCATAGATGAGGTAGATATCGTAGATGTTTCAGATGTTGCAGATGCATCTGTAGAGGAGGTTTGAGGTCGTCGCAGCTTCATGTTGACCTCCAGCTCCCTCTTGAGCTGCTTTAGCGCCACCGACTTCTTCCGTGGGGACCGGTTGGTCGACATGGGCTGGTTTTTCAGAAGGAGGACGATGTCGTCGTTGGAAGGTCGATCTTCCATGCTCCGTTGTTGGTTCCCCATGCGCAGCTGCTGTAGTTGTCGTACCGGTACATTCTTTTTCTTCTGGAGCCTCTCTCGTGATTTCACAAAGGCCGTAGACCCAAGGGAATTTTTTCCAAGTAAAGCATCCTTGTATGATATTTTGAAGGGGTGCTTACTTTTTACAGGGCCTTTTTGGAGTTGTCCGGGTCCAGCAGGGTCTTGTGTCGCGGAGATTTTATTTCCCTCGGCGATTTTCCCTGGTAGAGTCCGTTCGTGGTTTGAAAAAATCACTCCACGATCCTCCAATATTCGCATTAAATCTGCTCCACTGCTGCGGTCCCTAAGCGCTGAACGTGCAGTTTTCATTTCGTCACAATCGATGAGTCGATGTCCGGGCTTGCTGTTAGAATAGAAACGAGAATGAATTGACTAAGGGAAAGTTGGGTACAAATGTGAACCCTAGAAAAACTGTACCCCATATGTGCTACCCCACTATAGCCTACAGTAGCTATGTCATATAAATCTGACACACCCCCATAGGCAAAGTGGGGGAGAACAAGGGGTCACAAGACCAGTCAAGCACAGCAAAGCAAGCTCAGGGTGGATCACAAAGTCACCACACATTCCGAGCACAAGTTCAAGGCCACAAGGCCAGTTCACACGCAGGATTACATATATATATAAGGCTAGACAAGCAAGAGCAGGTGTATATATATATGCAACAGTACAAACAAGGTCAAGGGGTGAGCAAGTGAGTCAAGGTAGGCACAAGACCCAGCTGAGTACAGAAGCGCTGATGATCACAAGGCGCAAGTGCCTTGGTGAAGATATCAGCAGTGTTGGCCTCAGAGGCCACGTACGCAAGCCGCAGCTGACCACGCTGCTGTAGCTCACGAGCAAGGAAGTAGCGGAGAGCAATGTGCTTCGTTCTGTGCTCCAGTCTCTGCTCTCGACACAAGGCCAGCATGGCCTTGTTGTCTACGTACAGCACTGGAGGAGAACGAGGCGGCTCTCCGAGGTCAGTCAGCAGGTAGGTGAGCCAGCAAAGCTCCTGTGCAGCCATGGCCCCGGCGTAGATCTCAGCCTCACAACTGGAGCCGAGAACAGAAGACGAGCGGGTAGCCCGCCACGAAACAGAGCCGGAACCAAGGCTGAAGGTGTAACCCTGTGACGACCGCTGCGTAGCCTGGTCGTCAGCCCAAGAAGCGTCTGCGTGCCCAGTGAGGACCACTGGACTCCGCCCTCCAAGCACAAGCCCCATGCCCGACGTACTGCACAAGTAACGCAACACCCTCTTCGCTGCAGCCATGTGCTCCGGTCTGTGTCTCCCAGGAGCAACATAGCGTGCGAGAATGCTAAGAGGGTATGCGAGGTCAGGTCGTGTGCAGGTCATCAGGTACATGAGGCAGCCAACAAGCTCTGGGTACGGGCCACTCGACTCTACGGACTCATCCGAAGGCAGAGCTGAGAGCGAGTGGCGAGTAGGCAGAGGAGTGGCCTGAGGCGAGGAGTACGTGAAGCCGAAGCGCTGAAGGACCTGCTGCACCATGTGTGACTGAGTCAGGGTAATGGTGCGGCGTGCTCTGTCCCGGGTGATCTGCAAGCCAAGGTAGCTGCGCAGTTCACCCAGGTCTGTGCACGTGTGTCTCTTCTGCAGCTCGGACTTCACGTGGGCGAGTCCAGCAGTGTCAGCTGTGGCAAAGACCAAGTCGTCGACGTACACGAGGATGTAGAACGGCGGCAAAGAAGTGTCGGTGCGCAGAAACAGCGACGGGTCGGCAGTAGAGGGAGCAAACCCAAGAGCCGCAAGTGTAGTCCTCAGTGTGTCGTGCCACTCACGCGGTGCCTGGCGGAGACCGTAGACTGGCCGCCGGAGGCTCCACTGGGTGCCAGGAGGAAAAGACCCAGTGAAGCCAGGTGGGCGACGCAGCCAGATCTCCTCGTGCAGGCTGCCCTGCAAGAAAGCAGTGCTGAAGTCAAGAGAGTGCAGCTCGTAGTCGCGGTGAGCAGCTATGTGCAGCAGTACCCGAAGAGTGGTCATCTTCGGGGTGGGAGAGAAGGTCTGAAAGTAGTCAACTCCCTGCCGCTGACTGAAGCCACGAGCCACGTAACGTGCCTTGAAGACAGGCGGAGAACCCGGCGGTCGCTTCACCCTGAAAATCCACATGCCACTGACGATGTTCGCCCCAGGCGGGGGAACCTCGTCAACGTAGGTGCCTGTGGACTTCCAGGAAGCCATCTCTGTGTCCATAGCTGCCTGCCACTGAGAGGAGTAGGGACCCTCTATCGCCTCCGCGTAAGAGCGCGGAGTCGGGATGTCAAGTGCATCCGGGTCTCCCTCAGGGGTAAGCAGTACGGACACGAGATGAGGTGAAGCAGCAGCCAAACACTGAAACTCCTCCTGCCTGTCCTCAAGGACGTCCGTGCCAAGGGCACACTCACCCCCGACGGACGGAGGACAGACAGACTCAGACGCAACGACAAGACTAGCAGCGTAGTCTAGACGACAGCGAGCAGCAAAGTCGACGAGCTCAGCAACTAGGGCAGACGCAGCAGTGGACTCAAAGGAAGGGTCAGTGACGACAGTAGCAAGGAGACGCGTGATAGTAGGACTGGCAGCACGAAGAGAGTCCGACTCCCGGTCGGGAAGAGCAGGAAGAGAGGACTCAGGAGGAGAAGGCAAAGGGGCACGCAGAGGAGCAGTGGACGGACGCAGAGACATCCGGTGCGTGCCTGGGACAAGAGGAGGACGCTGACGCGAACCACGGCCACTAGTGCGAGCAAGACGGACAGGCGACGCAGGGCGAGACGCAGGCTCACGACGCTCAGCCAGACCTCCAGTAGGACCAGTGTAGGGAGAAGGAGCGGGCAGTGTGAAGGCCGGCTGTAATTGTAACTGGGACGGGACAGGCTGTGGACACTCTAAGGGAGGAGGAGGACCAGTAGAAGGCGGGAGACCAAGAACCTGCTGAAGGAGCGGAACGAAGTACGGCCGAGGTCGCGCGGCGACTCCAGACACAGCAGGGACAGCACCAGTACCCCCAGCGGCAGCACCAGCGCCAGCAGCACCTCCAGCTCCAGTACCTCCAGCAGCACCAGTAGCACGCCCAGTAGGACCGCCTCCAGGACCGACAGCAGTAGCCTCAGCGCCAACACCCTCAGCAGCTCCAGCTCCAGGCGTACCCGCAGGCCCAGCAGCTCCAGTACTCCCAGTACGAGCACCTCCGGGACCTGCAGCACCAGCACCCGCAGCAGTCGAAGAACCTCCAGCTCCAGCAGCACGCCGCCAGCGTCGGGCAAACCACTCTCGCAGCTCCTGTGGAGAGAGTGGCTCCCGCCGAGACGAAGCACCCGGAGAACCTCCAGGCTCAGCACCTCCAGACGCCACACGAGCAGGCCCAGCTCCCTCAGGCTCCGCACCCCCAGGCTCAGCACCTCCAGGCGTAGCACCCCCAGGCTCAGCACCCCCAGGCGTAGCACCCCCAGGCTCAGCACCCCCAGGCTCAGCACCCCCAGGCTCAGCACCCCCAGGCTCAGCACCCCCAGTAGTAGCACCCCCAGGCTCAGCACCCCCAGGCTCAGCACCCCCAGTAGTAGCACCCTCAGGCTCAGCACCCCCAAGCGTAGCACCCACACGCTCAGCACCCCCAGAGTCAGCACCCCCAGGCTCAGCACCCTCAGCAGCACCAGAGTCACCAGTAACCTCGACAGGCTCGACTGCGTCTACCTGGGACACACCTGAAGGGGCAGGACCCTGAGGGGGGAGGGGGTCTACCGGGGGGGGACCTGGCACAAGGAAGAGCGGTGGCGGGGGGAGGGACGGAGTGCGGTAGGGGAAGAGGCGGTAGTAGGGGACCGACTCGTCAAACGTGACGTCCTGGGAGGACAGAAAACGGCGAGAGGTGGGGTGGTAGAACTGCCACCCTGGCGCGTCAGGGGGGAAGCCAAGGAAGACGCAAGGAGCAGCACGAGGGGACAGCTTGTCCGCAGACAAGTCGCGGACAAACGCCCGAGATCCCCAGACACGGAACGCAGACGCATCGCCAACCTTCCCCGTCCACAGCAAAGCTGGGGAGGTCTCCGGCATGGAGACCCTGGGGTGAAGGTTGATCTGATGCGCCGCGTACCGAACCGCAAACGGCCACAGAAAATGGGGGGCAGCCGCATGCATCATGGACGTACGGGCGACGTCCATGACCATGCCAATGCGGCGCTCAGCAATCCCATTTTGCTGTGGAGAGTCCGGAAGCGTGAAGGTCTGGCGGATGCCTCGTGCACGACAGTAGGCTCGCAGAAGGCCAGAGGAGAACTCTCCACCTCTGTCAGAGTGCAGACGCAGAACAGGAAAGTCCGAGCCGAAGCTCTGCCTGAGCTGGAGACGAGCTGCGCGGATCCAGTCGATCAACACCTCAGTGACATCACCCTTGCTGCGCAAGGGGAAGACCGTGGTGTAACGCGAGTAGTCGTCAACCACCAGCAGGAAGTAGCGCTCGTGACCCTGTCCACGGACGCGGGCCGGGCCCCACACGTCCATGTGAAGCGTCTGCAGCGGGGCCTCTGTCGGAGGAAACTGGGAGGAGTGAGGGGCAGCCCGCTGCCGCCCCTCGACACAAGGGACGCAGGTAGGGCCGGGCCCCGGAGGAAGGGGAGGGAGGGACCGGGGAAGACCAGAGACAAGGACACGGGAGGCCATGCCTCGGAGACGAAGCAGGGAGGGGTGACCAAGGCGGTGGTGCCAGAGGAGAGTCTCGTGCGACAGGAGGCGACACGAACAGGGGGCAGACTCAGGACCAGACCTGGACGCTGCAGCAAACACCTGACCCGACGCAGCTACCTGACCAGACGCAGTGACTGGAGGAGACGCAGTGGTCAGTGTGTACAGGCTCGACCCTGGCCGACGTGTAAACGTGGTCAGGTGTCGGCATGTCCGAGCGTCCGTGCAGTGGGTCACCCGCTGACTCGCAGGAGTGAACTGGTGAACCCCCGCATCCTGTAGGTCAGCACCACTCACCAAGTTCGTAGAGAACGAGGGGAGGTAAAGACCAGACAGGGTGCCAGAGGGGGCCGCCGGACACGGGAGGACAGTGGAGAAGTGAGCAAGGACAGGACCCCCAGAGGGGTCTGCCAGAGAGACTGCAACTGGCCGGCCAAGCGGCGTGAGTGTGGTGCGGTCTCGAAAGAAGGAGCGAGAAGCCCCCGAGTCAAGGGTGAAGGTGTGGGAGGCCGAAGCTGACGCAGTACCTGAGAGAGCAGACTCACCAGCACCTGAGTGAGCAGACGCACGAGCACCTAGAGCAGCAGCCTCGCTAGCACCTAGAGCAGCAGCCTCACCAGTACCTAGAGCAGCAGTCTCAATGCCCGGGTCGGGCGGAAAACACCGGTAACAGTCACCCTCATCACTAATAGTCACAGCATACATGGCAGCAAGAATAGCATCAAAGTCAAGGTCAAAGACAGCTACACCCGCCCTAGACAGTTCGGCCCAGCGGGGGATCTCAGTGGCCTCAGGGAACTGGTGACACCAAGCGTCCGTCAGGCGGCCAAAGCAGCGCTGGGTGGAGTGCGCACCCCCACACTGCTCACCCGCGCGGTCGCCGGTGCGTAGGACGTAGGTGCACGGACCAGTACCCCCACCCCGCTGGCGTGCAGCGTACCACTCACGGAGCTGCTGAGGGGGGGGGATGTCACGAGTGCGCTGCTGCCGCTGCTGCTGCTGCTGCTGGCGCTGACCACCACCGGAGCCGACCCTCTGCCCAGCGCCACCCCGACCAGCTCCACCTCCTCCGCCGCCGCCTCCTCCACCGCCGCCACCTCCGCCACCTCCGCTCCCACCGCCACCGCCGCCGCCGCCTCCGCCTCCACTGCCGCCACCGACACCTCCACTCCCGCCACCACTCCCACCACCACCCCCACCCCCTCCACTCCCGCCACCGCTACCTCCGCCACCCCCGCCAGCCCCTCCAGCACCCTTGCCCCCCTTGCCCTTGCCGGTGCGGCGTCTCCCGCTCGGGGCAGACGCAGCGCCGACCGACTCGAGACCAACGAGGTCGGCCGCAGCAGCAGAGGCAACAGAGGGCAAAAGAGGGGAGGGGGAACACCCCTCAAAGATGGGGGTGCGAGGGTCACCACGAGAGGCTCCTACAGCTACTATGCTCTTTTCTGCTGCTAGGAGGGCCTTCTCGAGGAGGTCAACGGTGAGAGTGGTGGGGCAAACTGAGAGGAAGTGGTCCCTGACTACGCGAAGGGAGTCAGGGAGACGGGTGACTATGTAGTAGAGGGTGATGTACATGGGGGGGGGGTTCTTGGCGCAGAACTCAGCAGGAAGCGCAGCGCGGTAGCGAGTGTCACTAGTGCGGAGGTGCGTAATGAGGTCAGCGACTGTCGGAAAGGCAGCAAGGTCAGGGAAGAGGTACGGTAGCATGAGGCGGCTCAGTGCAGCAGTGGCAGGGGAGGAGTAGCGCGCAACTACAGCGTCGTACAAGGTGTGAGCACTCTTGTACTAGCTAAAGTGCGCACGCTCAGAGGTAGGCAGGTGGCGACGCACAGCAAGACGTGCAGCAGCATCGCGCGTGGCCCACTGTGAGCGAACAGTGGCGTCAGCATCAGCAGTGGGGGCAGGAGAGGCACCAGAAGTGAGGTCAAAGAGGGAGAGGCCGTCTGCCCTATCGCACTGTAAGAAAAGCTGCAGGTCATCTATCCAGATGTCAAAGTCAATGGCCCGACCCTCAGCGTCAAAAGATAGGACACTAGGGGTAGCCATGACAGCAGTAGACTAGCAGCGCAAACAGTAGGGTGAAGGCAGTGCTGTGAAAGTGGCGCTGCTCTTACCGGACAGGGCGGCTCGGGCGGCTCGGCTGCAGGGCGGCTCGGCGGCTCGGTTGCTGGGCGGCTCGGCGGCTCGGCTGCTTGGCGGCTCGGCGAGTCGGCTGCTGGGCGGCTCGGCGGCTCGGCTGCTGGGCGGCTCGGCTGCTGGGCGGCTCGGCTGCTGGGCGGCTCGGCTGCTGGGCAGCTCGGCGGCTGGGCGGCTCGGCTGCTGGGCGGCTCGGCTGCTGGGCGGCTCGGCGGGGCCGCTGAGAGGGCGGCGTCCGGGGCCGCTGGGAGGAGGCGGCGGGGCCGCTGAGAGGAGGCGGCGGAGCCGCAAAGGTAGGTGGCGGGGCCAGCAGGTAGGTGGCGGGGCCAGCAGGTAGGTGGCGGGGCCGCACAGGTAGGTGGCGGGGCCGCGGATAAGTGGCGGGGCCGCTGGTAGGTGGCGGGGCCGCAGGTAGGTGGCGGGGCCGCAGGTAGGTGGCGAGGCCGCACAGGTAGGTGGCGGGGCCACAAGTAGGTGGCGGGGCCAGCAGGTAGGCGCCGGGGCCGCACAGGTAGGCGTCGGGGCCGCAGGTAGGCGCCGGGGCCGGAAAGGGCGGCGTCAGGGCCGCAGGGCGGCGCGAGGGCCGCTGGGTAGGCGACGAGGCCGCAGGGCGGTGGATCGGGGCCGGGTAAGGGCGGCGCGATGGCCGCGGGGTAGGCGACGAGGCCGCCGGGCGGCGGGTCGGGGCCAGGAAGGGCGGCGCGAGGGCCGCAAGGCAGGCGACAGGGCCGCTAGGGCGGCGCGACGGGGCGAGAAAAAAAAGAGAGGGGGGAGCGCGACTCGGGCTAGGACTGAGCGCGCTCCGGGCAGAAAAAAAATGTCGAATTGGTGGGCCCTAGGAACAGTTCCCACGAGGGAACCTGCTCGATACCATGTTAGAATAGAAACGAGAATGAATTGACTAAGGGAAAGTTGGGTACAAATGTGAACCCTAGAAAAACTGTACCCCATATGTGCTACCCCACTATAGCCTACAGTAGCTATGTCATATAAATCTGACACTTGCCGCAGAAAGAACAGTTAGATTTGTTCTTCTTTGGTCTTGCCTTCGCGTCGATTCGATCATGTTCCATCGGGTCGGCGTACGTGGGGTTAGCCAAGCGTCCTCCATGTCGTCTAGCTTGTCCATGAAGTCGTCGTGTTCCGATCGTGGTTACGTCGAAACGTTCCGCTGCCGAAACGACGTCGTTGTAGCTGCTCGAATTTGCGGCCGCAACATGTTGTCGTGTTTCTTTTTTCAGCCCCGTGATAAATGCTCTATTTTTTTCGCCTTCCGTGACGTCGGGGATGCGGTTGAACAACTCCTCCATTTGTTGCGTGTAGTTCGCGACGCTCCCGATTTGTCGATGACGATGCATTTTGTCGCGGGCGATTAACGCTGCATTAATCGGCTCAAAACGTTGTAGTAATCGTTCTCGGAACTGCTGCCACGTCGCTTCACCTTGGTTTAATAAACCGCTTCCGCTTATCCATTCAATTGCTGGTCCGCGCAGTAGTGTTGCTGCAAATTTAAGTCTGTTTCTGTCGAGTGCTGGTGCTGTCCATCCAATGGCGGCGTAATAATTTTCGATCGCCAAAATCCAGCGCCTAGCGTCGATTTCCCCATCCAAGGTGTTGGGGGCTCGAAGTTCTTGGGCCTTGGGAAAATTTCGCGTCTGCTGCGAAGTCACGATCGATTCTGCTTCTGTCGCAATTTTCGCCATGACGTGCGCTTTCACCCCAAGTCGTTCGATCCGTCGCGCGTCGGTCTCGCTACTTCTGCACCGCTCGATATAGGTCCCGATAATTCGCAATTGTCGTCCCTGTATCGCAAACGTGTTCGCCAACAATTGAACTCACGATCCTGTTCAAAAAACGCGCGAGGGGGTTATTCAAAAAACGCGGAATCTGGTGCTTACCAGCATCGGCGCCGAATTCATCGCCCCCGGCAGTTTTTCGAAGCAGGAATTTTTTCCTGAGCGCGCTGTTTAGCTGAAACTCCGCGAGTGAAAACGGCTCTGGTTACCAAGTGTCACAGGATCGAATTTCCACTCGAGAATGTTGCACTAAAGGTGAGTGCAAGGCGTATTTATACTCAGAAATACATAGAAACAACAGCTAATCCGAACCTTCGGGAATGCGCTCTTCTAGAATAGATCTCACAAGTGCGCATAAGCACGCAAGCCCATTGGCACTTCGGATTATGGCGAGATTACGCCTTGTACACCACTGTCGGTGCTGTCGGTGCCGTATAATGTAAATGTCGGTGCCGAAAATACCAAATAAATGAAATAATCGGAAAGCTCTAGAAAATGGAATAGTAGTCCGATTGAGGTAAAATAAAGTGCAAATGAAAGAGGAAAATAAGGAGAATAAGATGGAGTAAAAATATGGAAATGAGAAATATGTCGAACGTCGGCGTACTCTCACAAGGGGCATGCAGTGGGTGTGAGGGGCATGCAGTGGGTGTGAGGGGCACGCAGTGGGTGTGAGGGGCACGCAGTGGGTGTGAGGGGCATGCAGTGGGTGTGAGGGGCACGCAATGGGTGTGAGGGGCATGCAGTAGGTGTGAGGGGCATGCAGTGGGTATGAGGGGCATGTAGTGGGTGTGAGGGGCATGTTGTGGGTATGAGGGGCATGCAGTGGGTATGAGGGGCATGCAGTGGGTGTGAGGGGCATGCAGTGGGTGTGAGGGGCATGTTGTGGGTTTGGCTTTGCCGGGGGGCATTCCTCGCTTTCTTCTCTCGTTTTCTCTGTGCTCCTCTCTCTCATCCCTTTCTCCTCCTCTAACCTTCCGTGCCCTTCTTGCTCTCTCTCGTCGTTCTCTCTCCCCTGCCTCCCTTTCAGCCCATTGCACTGAGACCCACCCGTCCCCTTTCCCTCACTCCTCATTCTCGCCTTTTTCTCCCCCAGGCAGGAGTGACTGTGTCTTTTGCAGTAGGTGACGAGGGCAGGTCGTTTTACCATTACCTCTACGGTCCTTTCCCTGCCATAGACAACGTTGCACCCTACTATATTTGGGGGCCAGGTGAGAACGGGGAGCAGTGGCAGAGTTTACAAGCTCATGCAGCAGAGGTTGCAGGTGGAGGCTTTCAGGACGGGCAATCGTGACATGCCATGCGGTGCAACATTGCACAGCAACCTATTACGTAAGTGACATGGTGTGCGCACTCGTTGTCCTTTGCAGGCAAGGGTCAGGAGCCTGTTTCTTTTCCACGCTGCAGCTTTGTGTTTCACTCTGATTCTTCGCCTTCTTCCTTGGTTCATGCGTTTTTTGCTCACACTTCTACTTTTGCTTCCATGTCCTCGCTCGTCTTCCCCCTCCTCCCGCCGGTCTCATGCTTACCAATACCGTCCATGCCCCACCTTGCAGTACGGTGCCCCAGGCCTCCCTCACTTCATTTTCAACAACAGCAACAACAACAACAACAACAACAACAACAACAACAACAACAACAACAACAACAACAACAACAACAACAACAACAACAACAACAACACCAGCAGCAGAAGCATCAACAGTGTTGGGAACCCGACTCCTTGCCACTGTCTCCCCTCCAGCCACCGACTCCCCTGCAGCCACCATCTCCCCTGCAGCCACCGTCTCCCCTGTAGCCACCGTCTCCCCTGCAGCCACCGTCTCCCCTGCAGCCACCGTCTCCCCTGCAGCCACCTCCCTCCCCATGGTTCCCACCTGGTCCTCCACGGGCCCTCTTGCCGCGTCCGGCTGTACGTTCTGCTACCCGTGGAAACCCCGCTCGTCCAACGTCGTTCTCAGGCCCGACATCATTGCCCCGGGAGTCAACACCATTGCGGCTGCTCCCGGGACAACTATCGGCGAGACAGGGTCGTTTTCGGTGTTTGAGGAAACGGCCGCCGCGGCGACGCATGTTGCCGGTGTGGCTGCTCTGATGGTCCAGCAGCATCCCGATTGGACGCCCGCGCAGGTCATGTCTGCCATGATGACGACAGCTGGCAGCACTGACAACAGCAACAGAGCGATTTGGAATGTGAACGGCAAGCCGGCGACTCCGTGGGAGATGGGAGCGAGGCATGTGTTTCCCGCTAGGGCGCTTGACCCCAGGCTGACCTATGATGCCGGGGAGCAAGATTTCTGCAACTTTCTTGCAGGGCTAAGCATGAAGCTGGCTCGAAAGGCATTCGGGCAGGTGCGACTGAGCCCTGTTCCAGCCAGGAACCTAAACCGGCCTTATATTATGCTTTCAACATAGTGAATAAATTCAGTGCGAGGCGGACTATGACGAGCGTCTCAGACACCACATCGACCTACAGGGTGAGGATTGAAGCCCCCAAGGCAGTGAGAGTGAGAGTGGTGCCATCGCAGTTTACCATAGCGCCGGGGCAACGGGTCAGTTTCAAGGTGAAGGCTGTGGTGAGGAGGAAGTTTAAGAAATTCAAGTATGGCAATGGCAGCCTCACGTGGAAGGATGACAAGGGGCATTCTGTGCGCTCGGTTCTTGTTTTCCATTGCAAACCTTTTTGCGTGTACTATTGCTAGATTAGCTGTGAATGAGTAACGTGTTGTGTAATGTACCGTAGGTTTATTGTCAACGGTACTTGCTATTGCGCTAGGTTTTCTGTCAGTGAGTCGATCGTTGCTATGAATTGTACTAAACAGAGTGCGCGGAAGACTTCTATAAAGAGAACGTGATTACAGAATTCTGAAACAATGAAGAAAGCGAGCATTTATAGTGCAAAAAACTAGCTAGGCGAGAACCTCGTGAACTGCGAGGCTCGGAAATGTCGCGATTGGTGATGGAGCGACTCGGTAGTGGTTCGGGCCGAAATGTAGGCCGAACCTGAAATTGACACGCACTGTTCGGGGCTGTCGCTAAGGGCAGCTTCAGCAGTAATGAATTGTATATTTATTACACTCTCCCACCTTCTAGATAAGGCCCCCTTATCTGTAGACGAGTCTCGCAGTAGCTTGAAACTGCAGATCTCGGTCGAGACTGATCTGACGGTGCAGAAGCACGTTGACTTTCAAGTTGACGCGTGGCTGAGCGCGTTGACCAGGCGAAATTCAAAGGGTTGGAATGTCAGCCGTCGAAATTTACAGATGTCGATCTGGCGGTTGCGATCGAAATGTCGAAGTGAAAATCCGCGGGTGTATGAATGTCGTTGATGTAGCGGATATGAGTCGGACGGTGAAGATGAACGCGATGTTGGCGGAAGTTCTAACACATGTCAGAGGTTGACGAACCGAAACCGTCGATGTCGATGAATTTAATCGCGAGCGTTCATCTTGATGCTCGAGTTTGACAGAAATGTCAGAGACTGCCGAGACTGTCAGAAAACTGTTGAGCAGAACAGTGCGATGGAACTTTCTCCCCCCCTCCAAGACAATACTACCCACCAGAATGTGCACAGCTGCGCGGGAATGAAAACTCCAACTACCCTGTATGCCGAGGGCAGAGAAGAATACCAAGTGTTATGACCCCCCTGCTAGGATTTTAGCAGCTGCACAGGCGAAATTGTAGTCGGTGGCGGAACTTCAAAATCTTGACACGTAAATCTCCCTACGGTAACGACGTGTTGCGACCCACATGGGTTGGGTCGACCGCCCCCCGACCCCTCATTTCTAGGAAGGCTACGTCGCGGGTCTAGCCGACCAGGTCGACCCAACCGGGTCGGATCGGGTCTGCCAGACCCGGGTCGACCTGGTCGGGTCGACCAGGTCGACCAGACCCAACCCAACCGAATTGAAGTAGGTTACCTGAGCCTACGAAATTTACAACTCTCGCGTAGCATTCGCCCTGATTTCGCCGCCGAGAAGATACCAGTTAAACTCGCGCAAATCTTGCCATAGCTCGCCGCAGGTCGCTCAGACCACCATCCCCTCGCGCAGCAACTGCTTCGCATCACCCTCGAAGATGTTAGGAAAAAGCTGAGAAATTTTCGAATTTCCCGAATCGCGTTTCTGATGATTTGGTCGGGTTGGGTCTGGTCGACCAGGTCGACCCAACCAGACCCAATCCGTGTGGGTCGCAACACGTCGTAAATTGCGTCGAAGTCCCTTTGCCGCGACTGCTGCTGCAGACCTCCAGTTGTCATCCGAGAATCATATATTTGTCCTTATGCAGTGGCAAAATGATACCGTGACTGCGGCCATTGTCTTGTTGCTGTGGAAGAATCAGGATCCACGATTGCTGCAGCATCTCTAGCTGTCAGCAGCTGCCATCCCATAATCATTTTGTTGCTGGCACGAACCTGTTGGCCGCGTTGTCGCTAGTAGCAAATCCCGAAACCAGTCCAAATTTCCTTCAGTCGTGACTCCGAATCGTTGGAGTCCGTCGTCGAAGCTCTCGCGAAAATTGCGAAGTCGTTGCAGCGAATCAGCGACGCTCGGCGGGGTGGGCGGATCACGTAACTGACCGAATGTCAGACTTGAGAACTCCATCATGAACCCGAACTCAGGTTCGTATGACGTCAGTTCCCCCGGCTGCTTTGTCGTAACTCGCTGAGGTGTTTGTCGTGATTCTCCAAAAACTCCCGGGCAGGGGCGAAAAACAACTGTCGTCTCCTCCCTCCACCTGGTGCAAATCTTCACTTGTGTTGTCGCTGGTACCCCCGAGCAGCTTCCGATTTGTACGGCTACTTCATTTAACGACGAGTGCCCTCGCGCGCTTAATCAAGCAACGCTGCAACTCCGCCAATGGCACAGATACTGTCAGCGACCCCGCTGACTCCGTTAAGTCTCTTCTCGGAACTGCTCGTTGCACCCGTAAATGTCAGAAATTAACACACCACGTAAATCTTGGTCGCCTGCAGGTTGTCCTCCGAAAGAACCAGTGTTTCTTGCACGCCCACCTGTGAGAATGAGAACGAGAATGAATGAACTATGAAATGAAGTGAGTACAAATATGAAACCCTAATTGGTTGTACCCCCTATGGGATACCCCACTATAGCCTACACAACAGCATAAGCTATAATGTTCTGACACACCCCCATAGGCAAAGTGGGGGAGAACAAGGGGTCACAAGACCAGTCAAGCAAAGCAAAGCAAAGCAAGCTCAGGGTGGATCACAAAGTCACCACACAGTCCGAGCACAGGGTCAAGGCCACACGGCCAGTTCACATGCAAGAGTACACACATATATATAAAGCTAGACAAGCAAGGGCAGGTATATATATATGTGAGAGTACAAGCAAGGTCAAGAGGAGAGCAAGTGAGGCAAGACGGGCACAAGACCCAGCTGAGTGCAGAAGCGCTGATGATCACAAGGCGGAAGTGCCTTGGTGAAGACATCAGCAGTATTGGCCTCAGAGGCCACGTACGCAAGCCGCAACTGTCCACGTTGCTGTAGCTCACGAGCAAGGAAGTAGCGGAGAGCAATGTGCTTTGTTCTGTGCTCCAGTCGCTGCTCTCGACACAAGGCCAGCATGGCCTTGTTGTCTACGTACAGGACTGGAGGAGAACGAGGCGGCTCTCCAAGGTCGGTCAGCAGGTAGGTGAGCCAGCGAAGCTCCTGTGCAGCCATGGCCCCGGCGTAGATCTCAGCCTCACAACTCGAGCCAAGAACAGAAGACGAGCGAGTAGCCCGCCACGAAACAGAGCCGGAACCAAGGCTGAAGGTGTAACCCTGTGACGACCGCTGCGTAGCCTGGTCGTCAGCCCAAGAAGCGTCCGCGTGCCCAGTGAGGACCACTGGACTCCGCCCTCCAAGCACTAGCCCCATGCCCGACGTACTGCACAAGTAGCGCAACACCCTCTTCGCTGCAGCCATGTGCTCTGGTCTGTGTCTCCCAGGAGCAACATAGCGTGCAAGAATGCTAAGAGGGTATGCAAGGTCAGGTCGTGTGCAGGTCATCAGGTACATGAGGCAGCCAACAAGCTCTGGGTACGGGCCACTCGACTCTACGGACTCATCCGAAGGCAGAGCTGAGAGCGAGTGGCGAGTAGACAGAGGAGTGGCCTGAGGCGAGGAGTACGTGAAGCCGAAGCGCTGAAGGACCTGCTGCACCATGTGTGACTGAGTCAGGGTAATGGTGCGGCGTGCTCTGTCCCGGGTGATCTGCAAGCCAAGGTAGCTGCGCAGTTCACCCAGGTCTGTGCACGTGTGTCTCTTCTGCAGCTCGGACTTCACGTAGGCGAGTCCAGCAGTGTCAGCTGTGGCAAAGACCAAGTCGTCGACGTACACGAGGATGTAGAACGGCGGCAGAGAGGTGTCGGTGCGTAGAAACAGCGACGGGTCGGCAGTAGAAGGAGCAAACCCAAGAGCCGCAAGCGTAGTCCTCAGTGTGTCGTGCCACTCACGTGGCGCCTGGCGGAGACCGTAGACTGGACGCCGGAGACTCCACTGGGTACCAGGAGGGAAAGACCCAGTGAAGCCAGGTGGGCGACGCAGCCAGATCTCCTCGTGCAGGCTGCCCTGCAAGAAAGCTGTGCTGAAGTCAAGAGAGTGCAGCTCGTAGTCACGGTGAGCAGCAACGTGCAGCAGTACCCGAAGAGTGGTCATCTTCGGGGTGGGGGAGAAGGTCTGAAAGTAGTCAACTCCCTGCCGCTGACTGAAGCCACGAGCCACGTAACGCGCCTTGAAGACAGGCGGAGAACCCGGCGGCCGCTTCACCCTGAAGATCCACATGCCACTGACGATGTTCGCCCCAGGAGGGGGGACAGCGTCAACGTAGGTGCCTGTGGACTTCCAGGAAGCCATCTCTGCATCCATAGCTGCCTGCCACTGAGAGGAGTAGGGACCCTCTATCGCCTCCGCGTAAGAGCGCGGAGTCGGGATGTCAAGTGCATCCGGGTCTCCCTCAGGGGTAAGCAGTACGGACACGAGATGAGGTGAAGCAGCGGCCAAGCACTGGAACTCCTCCTGCCTGTCCTCAAGGACGTCCGTGCCAAGGGCACACTCACCCCCGACGGACGGAGGACAGACAGACTCAGACTCAGCGACAAGACTAGCAGCGTAGTCTAAGCGACAGCGAGCAGCAAAGTCGACGAGCTCAGTAACGAGAGCAGACGCAGCAGTAGACTCGAAAGAAGGGTCAGTGACAACAGTAGCAAGGAGACGCGTGACAGTAGGAACGGCAGCACGAAGAGAGTCCGACTCCGGGTCGGCAAGAGCAGGAAGAGAGGACTCAGGAGGAGAAGGCAAAGGGGCACGCAGAGGAGCAGTGGACGGACGCAGAGACATCCGGTGCGTGCCAGGGACAGGAGGAGGACGCTGACGCGAACCGCGACCACTAGTGCGAGCAGCACGGACAGGCGACGCAGGGCGAGACGCAGGCTCACGACGCTCAGCCAGACCTCCAGTAGGACCAGTGTAGGGAGAAGGAGCAGGCAAAGGGGAGGTAGGCTGCAACTGTAGCTGGGACGAGACAGGATGTGGACACTCTAAGGAAGGAGGAGGACCAGTAGAAGGTGGAAGACCAAGAACCTGCTGCAGGAGTGGAACGAAGTACGGTCGAGGCCGCGCGGCGACGCTAGAAGCAGCAGGGACAGCACCAGAACCCTCAGCAGGAGCACCCGCTCCAGCAGCACCACCAGTAGCTCCAGAACCTCCAGCAGCACCAGGAGCACCCCCAGTAGGACTGCCAGCGGTAGTCTCAGCGCCAACACCCTCAGCAGCACCAGCTCCAGTGCACCCAGGACGAGCACCTCCGGGACCCGCGACCGCAGCACCCTCAGCAGCCGAAGGACCTCCAGCACCAGCAGCACGCCTCCAGCGCCGGGCAAACCACTCACGCAGCTCCTGTGGAGAAAGTGGCTCCCGGCGAGACGAAGCACTCGGAGAACCTCCAGGCGGAGCACCTCCAGGCTCAGCACCCCCAGGCGTAGCACCCCTAGGCTCAGCACCCCCAGACGTAGCACCCCTAGGCTCAGCACCCCCAAGCTCAGCACCCCTAGACTCAGCACCCCTAGGCTCAGCACCCCTAGGCTCAGCACCCCTAGGCTCAGCACCCCCAGACGTAACACCCCCAGGCCCAGCACCCCTAGGCTCCGCACCCCCAGGTACAGCACCCCCAGCCTCAGCACCCTCAGCAGCACCAGAGTCACCAGTGACCTCGACAGGCTCGACTGCGTCTACCTGGGACACACCTGAAGGGGCAGGACCCTGAGGGGGGAGGGGGTCTACCTGGGGGGGACCTGGTACCAGGAAGAGTGGGGGTGGGGGGAGGGACGGAGTGCGGTAGGGGAAGAGGCGGTAGTAGGGGACCGACTCGTCAAACGTGACGTCCTGGGAGGACAGAACACGGCGAGAGGTGGGGTGGTAAAACTGCCACCCAGGCGCGTCAGGGGGGAACCCCAGGAAGACGCAAGGAGCAGCACGAGGGGATAGTTTGTCCGCAGACAGGTCGCGGACAAACGCCCGAGATCCCCAGACCCGGAACGCCGACGCATCGCCAACCTTCCCCGTCCACAGCAAGGCTGGGGAGGTCTCCGGCCTGGAGACCCTGGGGTGGAGGTTGATCTGATGCGCCGCGTACCTCACCGCAAACGGCCACAGAAAATGGGGGGCAGCCGCATGCATCATAGACGTACGAGCGACGTCCATGACCATGCCAATGCGGCGCTCAGCAATCCCATTTTGCTGCGGTGAGTCCGGAAGCGTGAAGGTCTGACGGATGCCCCGTGCACGACAGTAGGCACGCAGAAGGCCAGAGGAGAACTCTCCGCCTTTGTCCGAGTGCAGACGCAGAACAGGAAAGTCCGAGCCGAAGCTCTGCCTGAGCTGGAGACGAGCTGCGCGGATCCAGTCGATCAGCACCTCAGTGACATCACCCTTGCTGCGCAAGGGGAAGACTGTGGTGTAACGCGAGTAGTCGTCAACAACGAGCAGGAAGTAGCGCTCGTGACCCTGTCCACGGACGCGGGCTGGGCCCCACACGTCCATGTGAAGTGTCTGCAACGGGGCCTCTGTCGAAGGAAACTGGGAGGAGTGAGGGGCAGCACGCTGGCGCCCCTCGACACAGGGGACACAGGCAGGGCCAGGGCCCTGAGGAAGGGGAGGGAGGGACCGGGGGAGACCGGACACAAGAAGACGGGAGGCCATACCTCTGAGCCGAAGCAGAGAGGGGTGGCCAAGGCGGTGGTGCCAGAGGAGAGTCTCGTGAGACAGGAGACGACACGAACAGGGGGCAGACTCAGGACCAGACCTGGACGCCGCAGCAAACACCTGACCCGACGTAACTACCCTACCAGACTCAGCAACTGGAGGAGACGCAGTGGTCAGAGTGTACAGGCTCGACCCCGGCTGACGGGTGAACGTAGCCAGGTGTCGGCCTGTGCCAGCCTCTGTACAGTGGGTCACTCGCTGACGTGCAGGAGTGAACTGGTGGACACCCGCATCCTGTAGGTCAGCACCACTCACCAGGTTCGTCGAGAACGAGGGGAGGTAGAGACCAGACAGGGTGCCAGAGGGAGCCGCCGGACACGGGAGGACTGTGGAGAAACGAGACAGGACCGGACCCCCAGAGGGGTCAGCCAGAGACACCGCAACCGGCCGACTAAGCGGCATGAGTGTGGTGCGGTCCCGAAAGAAGGAGCGAGACGCCCCAGAGTCAAGAGTGAAGGTGAGGGAGGCCGAAGCCGACGCGGTACCTGAGAGAGCAGACTCACCAGTACCTGAGGACGCAGACACACCAGCACCTAGAGCAGCAGCGTCGTAAGCACATAGGGCAGCAGCCTCACCAGTACCTAGAGCAGCAGTCTCAATGCCCGGATCGGGCTGGAAACACCGGTAACAGTCACCCTCATCACTAATAGACACAGCATACATGGCAGAAAGAATAGCATCAAAGTCCAGATCAAAGATGGCAACCCCCGCCCTAGACAGCTCGTCCCAGCGAGGGATCTCGGAGGCCTCCGGGAACTGGTGACGCCATGCGTCCGTCAGGCGGCCAAAGCAGCGCGGAGTGGGGTGCGCACCCCCACACTGCTCACCCGCACGGTCGCCGGTGCGCAGGACGTAGGTACACGGACCAAAACCCCCACCCCGCTGGCGTGCAGTGTACCACTCACGGAGCTGCTGAGGGGACAGGGTCGCACGACCACGCTGCTGCTGCTGGCGCGAGCCACCACCGGAGCCACTCCTCTGCAAAGACCCGCGACCAGCTCCACCGCCACCCCCACCGCCTCCACCGCCTCCGCTGCCTCCACTGCCGCCGCCGCCTCCACCGCCTCCTCCACCGCCGCCTCCTCCGCCACCTCCGCTACCACCGCCACCGCCGCCGCGGCCTCCGCCTCCACTGCCGCCACCGAACCCCCCACCCCCACCTCCACCTCCACCGCTACCCCCACTCCCCCCACTGCCTCCACCTCCACCTCCACCGCCCGCTCCTCCAGCTCCCTTGCCCCCCTTGCCCTTGCCAGGGCGGCGTCTCCCGCTAGGGGCAGACGCCGCACCGACCGACTCAAGACCAAGGAGGTCGGCCGAAGCAGCAGAGGCAACAGAGGGCAGCAGGGGGGAGGGAGAACACCCCTCAAAGATGGGGGTGCGCGGGTCACCTCGAGAGGCTCCTACAGCGACTATGCTCTTTTCTATCGCGAGGAGGGCCTTCTCGAGGAGGTCTACAGTGAGTGTGGTGGGACAGACTGAGAGAAAGTGGTCCCTGACTACTCGAAGGGAGTCAGGGAGGCGAGTGACTAGGAAGTACAGAGTGATGTACATGGGGGGGGGGTTCGCAGTGCAGAAGTCAGCAGGAAGTGCAGCGCGGTAGCGAGTGTCACTAGTGCGGAGGTGCGTAATGAGGTCAGCAACGGTGGGAAAAGAAGCAAGGTCAGGGAAGAGGTACGGCAGCATGAGACGGCTCAGTGCAGCAGTGGAAGGGGAGGAGTAGCGCGCGACTACAGCGGCGTACAAGGTCTGAGCACTCTTGTACTGACTAAAGTGCGCACGCTCGGAGGTAGGGAGGTGGCGACGCACAGCAAGACGTGCAGCAGCATCGCGCGTGGCTCACTGGGAGCGAACAGTGGCGTCAGCATCAGCAGCAGGGGCAGGGGAAGCGCCAGAGGTGAGGTCAAAGAGAGAGAGGCCGTCCGCCCTATCGCACTGTAAGAACAGCTGTAGGTCATCTACCCAGACCTCAAAGTCAATGGCCCGACCCTCAGCGTCAAAAGTGAGGACACTAGGGGTAGCCATGACAGCAGTAGACCAGCAGTGCAAGGAGTAGGGGAAGAGCACGCAGTGACAGAGGGTCTGTGCTCACCGGACAGGGCTGCTCGGGCGGCTCGGCTGCAGGGCGGCTCGGCCGCTGGGCGGCTGGTCGGCTGGGCGGCCCGGCGGCTGGGCGGCTGGGCAGCTGGGCGGCTCGGCGGGTGGGCGGTCGGCTGCACGGCGGCTCGGCTGGTGGGCGGCCGGGCGGCTCGGCTGCAGCGCGGCTCGGCGGCGGGGCGGCTCGGCTGCTCTGCTGCTGGGCGGCTCGGCTGCGCTGCTGTTGGGCGGCTCGGCTGGGCCGCTGACGTAGGGCGGCGGGGCCGCTGTAGAGGAGTGGCGGGGCCGCTGCAGAAAGACGGCGGGGCCGCTGGGTAGTGAGGCGGCGGGGCCGCGAAGACGGGCGGCGGGGCCGCTGCAGAGAAGCGGGGGCCGCAGTGAAGGGCGGCGGGGCCGCAACGAGAGAGGCGGCGGGGCCGCAGCGAGAGAAGCGGCGGGGCCGCGAAGTCGGGCGGCGGGGCCGCTGAGTAGGGCGGCGGGGCCGCAGTGAGAGGCGGCGGGGCCGCAGCGAGAGAGGCGGCGGGGCCGCGAAGACGGGCGGCGGGGCCGCTGAGACGGGTGGCGGGGCCGCAGTGAGTGGCGGCGGGGCCGCAGCGAGAGATGGTGGCGGGGCCGCGAAGACGGGCGGCGGGGCCGCAACGAGAGAGGCGGCGGGGCCGCAGAAAAGGGCGGCGACGGGCCGTGGGCGGCGCGAAGTCGCAGGTAAGGGCGGCGACGGGCCGGGGCGGCTCGAAGCCGTAGGTAGAGGCGGCGCGAAGCCGCGGGAAGGGCGGCGACGGGCCTGGGCAGCGCGAAGCCGCAGGTAGGGGCGGCGCGAAGCCGCCGGTGAGGGCGGCGCAAAGCCGCGGGTAAGGGCGGCGACGGGCCGGGAAAAGGGCGGCGCGCCGCAGCCGCTAGGGCGGCTCGACGCGACCGTAAGGGCGGCGCGACGGGCCGCTAGGTGCGACTCGACGGGCCGCTAAAAAAAAGGCAGGCGCGACTCGAGGCGCGCTTCGGTGGGCCCAAGGAACAGTCCCTAGGAGGGGACCTGCTCTGATTCCATGTGAGAATGAGAACGAGAATGAATGAACTATGAAATGAAGTGAGTACAAATATGAAACCCTAATTGGTTGTACCCCCTATGGGATACCCCACTATAGCCTACACAACAGCATAAGCTATAATGTTCTGACACCACCCGGTCACCATTTTTTTTGGTGCGGTTAACCACCCAAGCAACCCACCAACAGGAGGTGCTTTTTTGGCATGGAACCTAGTACTTATGGGTCTTCCGAGACCGATTTTCACGGACCCTAGCGCGCATCAACGCCGCAGATCTCGCCGTTGAACTCCCCCAGGTAAACTCCTGAAGTACACCGTGAAGCTTAAACAACTGGCGAGCAGACGTTCACCCGTCTCCCACCGTCGAAATTGCGCCCGAAAATCATGGTTGCGGCAACAAGCCCTGAAGTATTTTCTGCCTTGTAGCCCCAATGTTTCCACCGTTGACCCTGGTACTCCGACGTTCACTCATCTTCGTACCCGTCAAAACTACTTAGCAAATCCCAGGTATCATTGGCAATACACCCCTCGCCGTGCCTCCATGTGTGAGATTTCCGACCCTTCCGGCGCCCACTGAGTAGACTCCAAAATTCTATGTGGAGTGGTGTACGGGCTCAACCTATCACTCAAGAAGCTTGGAGAGGCACCCACAACTTTCCCTCTGATTTTTTTTTCTTCACCCCCTGACAATTTCACTTTCCGCCGTTCACCCAGCGTCCGCTTTTGTCGGATGAGGTATTCTCCGTGTTGCTCGTGATTTTTCTGGCGTTCGATGAAGGCGCGAATGCCATCGTAGTCGAAGCGAGTTTATCATATCAAACTCTCAACCGGCCGCTTCGCTGCCCACCGTGCCTATCGCTTTTAAAACTCCGCAGCTTCGGGAACTCCGTCTTTGCTGCTACACCATCCTCGGGTAGACCGTTGAATCAGGAGAAACTCCGCAAACTGCCACAACTTCGTCAGCTCCGACTTTTTCGGCGGAGTACTGTTGCCGATGGTCCTGTTTTGTTGGGGCCGAAACATTGTCACATCCTTGAAAATTTTCTTGAACGCCCTGCTGTCGAACCAGCGCCACCCACGCCTTTCTAACTAGCACAGGGCTAAAACACAGGGCCCCACCTCTTTATCCAGTGGCCAACAGGACTTACGAAATGCCTTCAAGGCCTTCTGGTGTGAGGTACGTGAAAAGTCGGTAGACTTTGTCAGATATATATGCCTTAGCATATGTAGGCTGTAGTGGGGTAGACTCTAAGGGGTACAGGTTTCTTATTTGTACCCAACTCATTCATAGTTCATTCATTCCTGTTTAATTCTTCACATGGTACAGAGCGGGTTCCTACATGGGACCGTTCCTTCCTAAGGGCCCACCATAAGAAAGTTTTCTTTTTAGCTGCCCGAAGCGCGCTGCGCCCTGCCCTAATTTTTTTTTTTTTTCGCGGCCCCCTAGCGGCCCCTACGCGGCCCCTACGCGGCCCCTACGCGACCCCTACGCGGCCCCTACGTGGCCCCTACCCGGCCCCTACGTCGCCCCTGACGCGGCCCCCCCTACGTCGCCCCTGACGCGGCCCCTACGCCGCCCCTGACGCGGCCCCTGCGCCGCCCCTGACGCGACCCCTAGGCCGCCCCCCCTGGCGCGGCCCCCCCTAAGCCGCCCCTGACGCGGCCCCTGCGCCGCCCCTGACGCGGCCCCTACGCCGCCCCTGACGCGACCCCTAAGCCGCCCCTGACGCGGCCCCTACACAGCCCCTGACGCGGCCCCCTGCGTCGCCCCTGACGCGGCCCCTACGCCGCCCCTGACGCGGCCCCTAAGCCACCCCTACCGCGGCCCCTGCGCCGCCCCTGACGCGGCCCCTACGCCGCCCCTGACGCGGCCCCTACGCCGCCCCTGACGTGGCCCCTACGCCGCCCCTGACGCGGCCCCTACGCCGCCCCTGACGCGGCCCTAAGCCGCCCCTGACGCGGCCCCTACGCCGCCCCTGTCGCGGCCCCTATGCCGCCCCTGCGCGGCCCGGCCCGGCCCTGTCCCTGACGCGGCCCCTACGCGGCCACTCGGCCTCGGCCCCGTCCCGAACCTGCCCCGGCCCCGACCCTGTCCCGGCCCCGTTGCTGCTCAGTCCCGGACCCTGCTCGGCCCCGACCCTGTCCCGGACCTACCCCGGCCCCGACCCTGTCTCGGCCCTGTTGCTGCCCCGTCCCGGACCCTGCTCGGCCCCGACCCTGTCCCGGACTTGCCCCGGCCCCGACCCTGTCTCGGCCCCGTTGCTGCCCCGTCCCGGACCCTGCTCGGCCCCGACCCTGTCCCGGCCCTGTTCCGGCCCCGACCCAGTCCCTTGCCTCTCGGCTCCGCCCCTGGTAAGAGTCTAGCCGGGCCGAGCCGCGCGGCCGAGCCGCACTCCGCTGCCGAGTCGCCCTGCCGAGTCGCACTGTCCTGCCTAGCTCAGTTGCACTGCTGCCGCTACTAGTCTACTGCTGCTCCTATCATGGCTAGTCCTACCCTTCTCACCTTTGATGCTGAGGGTCGAGCGGTTGCCTTTGATGTCTGGCTAGATGATCTGCAGCTTTTCCTTCAGTGCGATAGCAAGGATGGCCTCTCCCTGTTTGATCTTACGTCGGGCGCCTCTACTGCCCCTGCTGCTGATGCTGACAGTACTGTTCGCTCGCAGTGGCTCACGCGCGATGCTGCTGCCCGCCTTGCTGTGCGTAGTCACCTACCGGCTACTGAGCGCGCGCACTTTAGTCAGTACAAGGGTGCTAAGACTCTGTACGACGCTGTAGTTGCATGCTACTCTTCCCCTGCCACTGCTGCGCTTAGCCGCCTCATGCTACCGTATCTTTTCCCTGACCTCGCTGCCTTTGCCACAGTCACTGACCTCATTACGCACCTCCGCACTAGTGACACTCGCTACCGCGCTGCGCTCCCTGCTGAGTTCTGCGCCCAGAACCCCCCCCCCATGTACATCACCCTCTACTACCTAGTCACTCGACTCCCTGACACTCTCCGCTCGGTCAGGGACCACTTCCTCTCTCTTTGCCCTACCACCCTCACTGTCGACCTCCTCGAGGAGCGCCTCCTTGCGGCCGAGACTAGTATTACCGCTGTAGGCGCCTCTCGTGGTGACCCCCGTACCCCTTTCTTTGAGGGGTGCTCCCCTGTTCCTCTTTTGCCCTCTGTTGCCTCTGCTGCTGCTGTCGACCTTGTTGGCACCGAGTCGGTCAGCGCTGCGTCTGCTCCTAGTGAGAGGCGCCGCATCAGCAAGGGCAAGCGGGGCAAGGGAGCTGGAGGAGGTAGTGGGGGCGGCGGTAGTGGCGGTGGAGGAGGAGGAGGGGGTGGGGGTGGGGGTGGTGGCAGAGGTGGGGGCTTCGGTGGCGGCGGTGGCGGTGGAGGCAGCGGTGGCGGTGGCGGGAGGGGTGGAGGAGGCGGAGGCGGCGGCGGCGGAGGTGGAGCCGGCAGAGGCGGAGCTGTGCAGCGGGGACCCCAGCAGCAGCAGCGCTCTCGTGAGACCCCTTCGCCCCAGCAGCTTCGTGAGTGGTACGCGGGGCGCCAGGGGCCTGGAGGTGCTGGTCCCTGTACTTACGTCCTGCGCACCGGCGACCGCACTGGAGAGCAGTGTGGCGGCCTGCACGCCACCCAGCGCTGCTTCGGTCGCCTGACGGACGCCTGGTGTGCCCAGTTCCCGGACGCCACTGAGATCCCTCGTTGGAGTGATCTGTACAGGTCGGGGGTAGCTATCTTTGATCTTGACTTTGATGCTATTCTTGCTGCCATGTATGCTGTGTCTTTTAGTGCTGAGGGTGACTGTTACGTGTGTGTTCCGCCTGACCCTGGTATTGAGGCTGCTGCTCTAGGTGCTAGTGAGTCTGCTGCTCCAGGTACTGGTGAGTCTGCTCTCTCAGGTACCGCGTCGGCTCAGGTCTTTCACACCTTCACCCTTGACTCGGGTGCTTCCCGCTCCTTCTTTCGAGACCGCACCACCCTTACGCCGCTCAGTCGGCCGGTTGCGGTCTCCCTGGCAGACCCCTCTGGGGGTCCTGTCCTTGCTCGCTACTCCACTGTCCTCCCGTGTCCGGCGGCCCCGTCTGGCTCCCTGTCTGGTCTCTACCTCCCCTCGTTCTCCACGAACTTGGTGAGTGGTGCTGACCTTCAGGATGCCGGGGTTGACCAGTTCACTCCTGCAGGTCAGCGAGTGACCCACTGCACGTGTGCTCAGACGGGCCGCCACTTGGCCTCGTTTACCCGTCGACCAGGGTCGAGCCTGTACACACTGACCACAGAGTCTCATCCGGTTGCTGCGTCTGGTCAGGTAGCTGCGTCGAGTCAGGTGTTTGCTGCAGCGTCTCGGTCAGGTCCTGAGTCTGCCCCCTGCTCGCGTCGCCTCCTGTCCCACCAGACCCTCCTCTGGCACCACCGCCTTGGTCACCCCTCCTTGCCTCGTCTCCGAGGCATGGCCTCCCGTGTCCTTGTCTCTGGTCTCCCCCGGTCCCTCCCTCCCCTTCCCCCGGGACCTGCCCCTACCTGCGTTCCCTGCGTCGAGGGGCGGCAGCGCGCCGCTCCTCACTCCTCCGAGTTTCCCCCGACAGAGGCTCCGCTGCAGACTCTTCACATGGACGTGTGGGGCCCAGCCCGCGTCCGTGGACAGGGTCACGAGCGCTACTTCCTGCTGGTGGTTGACGACTACTCGCGTTACACCACTGTCTTCCCCTTGCGCAGCAAGGGTGAGGTCACTGAGGTGTTGATCGACTGGATCCGCGTTGCTCGTCTCCAGCTCAGGGAGCGTTTCGGCTCGAACTTTCCTGTTCTGCGTCTGCACTCCGACAGAGGCGGAGAGTTTTCCTCCGACCTTCTGCGAGCCTTCTGTCGTGCGGAGGGCATCCGCCAGACGTTCACGCTTCCGGCCTCTCCACAACAAAATGGGATTGCTGAGCGCCGCATTGGCATGGTCATGGATGTCGCTCGTACGTCCATGATCCATGCGGCTGCTCCCCATTTTCTGTGGCCGTTCGCGGTTCAGTACGCGGCGCATCAGATCAACCTTCAGCCCCGGGTCTCCCTGCCGGAGACCTCCCCTACTCTGCGGTGGACGGGGAAGGTTGGTGATGCGTCTGTGTTCCGTGTCTGGGGATCTCGAGCTTTCGTTCGAGACTTGTCTGCGGACAAGAGATCCTCCCGTGCTGTTCCCTGCGTCTTCCTTGGCTTTCCCCCTGACGCGCCTGGTTGGCAGTTTTACCACCCCACCTCGCGTCGTGTTCTGTCCTCCCAGGACGTCACGTTTGACGAGTCGGTTCCGTACTACCGTCTCTTCCCCTACCGCACTGCCCCCCTTCCCCCCCCGCCGCTCTTCCTCGCGCCCGGTCCCCCCCCGGTAGACCCCCTCCCCCCTCAGGGTCCTGCCCCCTCAGGTGTGTCCCAGGTAGATGCAGTCGAGCCTGTCGAGGTAGCTGCTGACTCTGGTGCGTCTGGGGGTGCTGAGCCTGAGCGTGCTGAGCCTGGGGGTGCTGAGTCTGGGGGTGCTGAGCCTGAGCGTGCGGAGTCTGGGGGTGCTGAGCCTGGGGGTGCGGAGCTTGGGGGTGCTGGGTCTGGGGGTGCTGAGCCTGAGCGTGTGGAGCCTTGGGGTGCTGCTTCTGGGGGTGCTGAGCCTGGGGCTGCTGGGAGTGGGGGTGTGGAGCCTGCCGGTGCTGGACCTGGCGGTCCTTCGGGTTCGTTGTCTCGGTGGGAGCTTCCCTCTCCACAGGAGCTGCGCGAGTGGTTTGCTCGCCGCTGGAGCCGTGCTGCTGGAGCTGGAGGTGCTGCCGGTGCTAGAGGTTCTGGAGCTGGAGGTGCTGCTGGAGCCGGTGCTGGAGGTTCTGCTTCTGCTAGAGGTCCTGGAGCTGCTGGGCCTGGTGGTGCTCCTGGTGCTGGAGCTACTGGTGGAGCTGGAGCTGGTGGTGCTGCTGGAGTGGGTGCTACTGGAGGTACTGGAGCCGGAGCGGCTGTGTCTGCTGGTGGTCCTGCTGGAGCTGGAGCTGCTGGAGGTACTGGAGCTGGTGGTGCTGCTGGAGTTGGAGCTGACGCTGGGGGTACTGGTGTTGTCCCTGCTGGTTCTGGAGGTGCTGCGCGGCCGCGACCGTACTTCGTTCCGCTCCTTCCTTAGCGTGTCCTCCGCCTGTCCAGTCTGAGTCACAGTTACAGCTGGTCTCCCCTCTGCCTGCTCCTTCTCCCTACGCTGGTCCTACTGGAGGTCTTGCTGAGCGTCGTGCGCCTGAGTCGCGTCCTGCGTCGCCTGTTCGCACTGTTCCACGTCCGCGTCCTCCTCCTGTCCCGGGCACGCATCAGATGGCACTGCGTCCTTCCACTGCGCCACAGCGTGTCCCTTTGCCGTCTCCTCCAGAGTCCTCTCTTCCTGCTCTTGCTGACCCGGCATCTGACTCCCTTCGTGCTGCCAGTCCTACTGTCACGCGTCTCCTCGCCACTGTTGTCACTGACCCTTCCTTTGAGTCCACTGCTGCGTCTGCCTTAGTTACCGAGCTTGTCGACTTTGCTGCTCACTGTCGTCTCGACTACGCCGCTAGCCTTGTTGCTGAGTCTGCGTCTGTCTGTCCTCCGTCTGTCGGGGGTGAGTGTGCTCTTAGCACGGACGTCCTTGAGGACCGACAGGAGGAGTTCCAGTGTTTTGCTGCTGCTTTACCTCATCTCGTGTCCACGCTGCTTGCCCCTGAGGGAGACCCGGATGCACCAGACATCCCGACCCCGCGCTCTTACGCAGAGGCGATAGAGGGTCCTTACTCCTCTCAGTGGCAGACAGCCATGGACGCAGAGATGGCTTCCTGGAAGTCCACAGGCATCTACGTCGACGAGGTTCCCCCACCTGGGGCGAACATCGTCAGTGGCATGTGGATTTTCAGGGTGAAGCGGCCGCCGGGTTCTCCGCCTGTCTTCAAGGCGCGTTACGTGGCTCGAGGCTTCAGTCAGCGGCAGGGAGTTGACTACTTTCAGACCTTCTCCCCGACCCCGAAGATGACCACTCTTCGGGTTCTGCTGCACGTTGCTGCCCAGCGTGACTACGAGCTTCACTCCCTTGACTTCAGCACTGCTTTCCTACAGGGCAGTCTGCACGAGGAGATCTGGCTGCGCCGCCCACCTGGCTTCACTGGGTCGTTTCCCCCTGGTACCCAGTGGAGCCTCCGGCGGCCAGTCTACGGTCTCCGCCAGGCGCCACGTGAGTGGCACGACACACTGAGGACTACGCTTGCGGCTCTTGGGTTTGCTCCCTCCACTGCTGACCCGTCGCTGTTTCTTCGCACCGACACTTTGCTGCCGCCGTTCTACATCCTCGTGTACGTCGACGACTTGGTCTTTGCTACGGCTGACACTGCTGGACTCGCCCACGTGAAGTCCGAGCTGCAGAAGAGATACACGTGCACAGACCTGGGTGAACTGCGCAGCTATCTTGGCTTGCAGATCACCCGGGACAGAGCACGGCGCACCATTACCTTGACTCAGTCACACATGGTGCAGCAGGTCCTTCAGCGCTTCGACTTCACGTACTCCTCGCCTCAGGCCACTCCTCTGTCTACTCGCCACTCGCTCTCAGCTCTGCCTTCGGATGAGTCCGTAGAGCCGAGTGGCCCGTACCCAGAGCTTGTTGGCTGCCTCATGTACCTGATGACCTGCACTCGACCTGACCTAGCATACCCTCTGAGCATCTTGGCACGCTATGTTGCTCCTGGTAGACACCGACCAGAGCACATGGCTGCAGCGAAGAGGGTGTTGCGCTACTTGTGCAGTACTTCAGGCTTGGGGCTAGTGCTTGGAGGGCGGAGTCCAGTGGTCCTCACTGGTCACGCAGACGCGTCTTGGGTTGACGACCTGGCTACGCAGCGGTCGTCACAGGGGTACACGTTCAGCCTTGGTTCCGGCTCTGTTTCGTGGCGGTCTACTCGCTCGTCTTCTGTTCTTAGCTCCAGCTGTGAGGCTGAGATCTACGCAGGGGCCATGGCTGCACAGGAGTTACGCTGGCTCACCTACTTGCTGACTGACCTGGGAGAGCCGCCTCGTTCTCCTCTAGTTCTGTACGTAGACAACAAGGCCATGCTGGCCTTGTGTCGGGAGCACAGACTGGAGCACAGAACGAAGCACATTGCTCTTCGCTACTTTCTTGCTCGTGAGCTGCAGCAGCGTGGTCAGCTGCGCCTTGCTTACGTGGCCTCTCAGGCCAACACTGCTGATATCTTTACCAAGGCACTTCAGCCTTGTGATCATCAGCGCTTCTGTACTATGCTAGGTCTTGTGCCTACTTGGCCTCACTTGCTTACCTCTTGACTTTGCTTGTACTGTGATCTCTATATACCTGCACTTGCTTGTTTACCTTTATATATGAACTTGCATGTGAACTGGCCTTGTGGCCTTTGAACTTGTGCTCAGACTGTGTGGTGACGTTGTGATCCACCCTGAGCTTGCTTTGCTTGACTGGTCTTGTGACCCCCAGTTCTCCCCCACTTTGCCTATGGGGGTGTGTCAGATATATATGCCTTAGCATATGTAGGCTGTAGTGGGGTAGACTCTAAGGGGTTCAGGTTTCTTATTTGTACCCAACTCATTCATAGTTCATTCATTCCTGTTTAATTCTTCACAGACTTTGGCCGGTAGGGAGCTCCTTCTGCTACCGCCGCTTAGCCGCGAAACTTGGCCTATGCAAAAAGTCGTCGCAGTAGGTCGTTTACTCCCCTCCTGAAGCTCGGAATCCGTTTCTCTCGCCAGACCCGTATTTGTCGCAACTCCGTTTATTGTAGCCGGTAGACCAGGCGAAATTCACGGGTCTAGATGCTGCGCCAAACCGTTGTCCCGTCGGTGTACTGCCCTGTGTGCGGCGCAACTTCCCTTGATCAGGGGGAAACTGTGTCGCCTGAAGTACAGTGTTGGCTACTGCTGTTGCTCCGATTTTTTCGCCGATCTCGATGCAGACACAGAAGTGATCCTAACGCGAACAGTCTAGTCGTAGGCGGCCTTTTACGATCTTTTCGGCAGTTTAAAAATAACTTACCTCCCACATTGTGCCGCTCCTGCCGAAAAACGCCCACGACGCACCCTCCTGCAGCAACGCCAGCTGCACCCGGGCGGGACGACGGTAGACCCCCGCTTTCTTCGGGCAGTCTTCACGCCGCCTCTCCTCGCCGTCGGTTTTTTCTGACGCAAATCACACATTGCGCCTGGTTGCTCGAACAACACTCGTTTTCCACATGCTGCTACCCGAAATCTTCGTGCACAGGTACGATGATAATCACTTGCCGAAGACCTCTGAAATTCTCGTGTGCAACGTGACAAAATCGCCCGACGCCACTTGCCGCACGCATTAACCCCGATTTCTTCGTGCGCAGTTGACGACCACGTGAAAAATTCAACTCGCACGACAGCTGCTCCGAGAATCTCGCGCATGCAGTGACGACAACATTTCTGACGCCAACTGCCGCATAAAAACAGCGCCGAGATTAACGGAAACGACGAAATTAACTCACGCAATTAAATGCGACGACAGCAAAAGCTGTCCGCCACCCGGGGGGAGGGACGCCACGGTCCATCCCGACCATCGAGGGCAAGGATCCGTCGGTGCTGCAGGAGCGCCTTGAATTTCATGGCCGCTAGGAGCAACTACCCATTCTCCTGGCCGGCTCTTGCGCTGCTCCTGTCACCACGGCATCCTTCCCTGTCCCCCCCCCAAGGGGTAATACACCCTAAAAAACGGAGAAGCTAGGAAAGTAGCTCTAATACCAAGTGTTATGAATTGTACTAAACAGAGTGTGCGGAAGACTTCTATAAAGAGAACGCGATTACAGAGTTCTGAAACAATGAAGAAAGCGAGCATTTATAGGGCAGAAAACTAGCTAGGCGAGAACCTCGTGATGTGCGTGGCTCTGAAATGTCGCGATTGGTGATGGAGCGACTCGGTAGTGGTTCGGGCCGAAATGTAGGCCGAACCTGAAATTGACGCGCAGTGTTCGGGGCTGTCCTCGCTAAGGGCAGCTTCAGCTGTAATGAATTGTATATTCATTACAATCGTTGTGAATTGTATCTCCATTACCGGTACCACATCCCAACGGATAGAGAGTTTGTCAAACCTCTTGGAGTAATTTCCCCACAGGTAAACACTCTTGTGATACTTCAACATATGGAAGTTGTAATGACGAGGAGGCCATAAATCTGCCGACACTTAGCGCTATAACCTTTTTCTTTTCTCTCATCATCCAATATTTCACCACACCCTAGGATCAGGCCCCTTGACTGGTTATAGGGTTGGCTGATCCATCAGCCCTCCTCCTGTGAGTTAGGCTGGACTAGGAGTTCAGCGTTCACTGCCCAAAAAACTCTAAAATTACAGTGTTTAATGTATTTTTTATGCTGATATGTCAGCCTAGGCTCTAGGTACACAATAGGGATTTGCAAATTACATGTTTGAATTGCAATGTAGACATCTCCATCATAGGTTGCAGCAGGCATGTCATCCCCTACTCTATCGTCCACTACCTCCATTCCTTTGCCCTCTACCACTTGGCCAGTTTCATCCCCCTCTTGTCCGTGAAGTGCTTAATGGCTTTCTCTTACGGTAGCTGCCCCAAATCTCTACCACGTCAGGCGAGATGGGCTCATACTCTAGCATCAATATGCACAACAGGTCACTCAGCCTAGCGTCCTTCGAACTACCACACTGTCAACTCTTAATAAGATTATGGCGTGACACCCCCCGCTCACATTCTCTCAGAGTTAGCGAAATGTTGGACTAGTAAGTAGGAATGTCAAGAAAATGGTTGTACCCTTTATTATGCAACTGACTACAACCTAACATATATAGCATAAATTTAAATATAATTTGACACGCCCCAAAATGCTAAGTGAGGGGCATCAAAATGAGCAAGAGAGACATGGTCATAAGACCAGTCAAGAAAGGCAACAAAGCAAGAAGAGCAACTCATGGTGGTACGACTAGCTAGCCTCTAAGACAAACGGCCACAGGGCCAGTTCAAGAGTTTATAGATGTTACGGGTGCAATGAATCGAAGTAGTGAGAATTGCACTGTGGCGTCAAACGAGTACAAAGTATGAGCGAAGGCATGAGCGAATACTTATACACGAAACATGCAAACGGTAACGTGGTGCGTGCGAGCTAGCTAGTGCGATGCTGGCAATAAGGTTCGGGCTAGTCCCGAGGCATAGGCCGACACAGCCGGGCCAGCGGTGCATGGGGTGAATAGTGCACGCAAATGTTGACGAAGCCCCGTTAGCAGTAACGAGCGAACAACGGCTGCTGTTGTACGCGGTGTTGAAGTACGCGATAAGGAATGATGGGATGATATACTAGTCTGTCGGCAACAATAGATGGGCGGTAATTGGGGTGATCATGTGGCTGATTTGGAATGGGCCACAATAGCGCGGTCGAAGTTTCGGTACGACGGGCCATCTTAAGTTCTGTGTGTCGAGCAGTACGTAGTCCCCTGATACGTTACCAGGCGGCGATGGCGGTCAACGTTCCATTTTGCGATGATGTTGGCCTTTTTAATTGCGTCTGCTACGCAGGTCCGGGCAGCTTGCAGAGTCTCGGCAAACTGTTGTGTGCGTGGCGTGGGGTTGTCCGGGCTCGGCGTCATGGGCACTGTTATATTTTACCCGTAGTTTAGGTAAAACGAGGACTACTGCGTTGTCGCTGATGTGGCGTTGTTGTAGGCGAACTCGATCAGCGGCAGCTACTGCTCCCATGTTGTCGGGTCGCACATGGCACGAATCAGCTGCTCCATAGACTGGTTCGTCCGCTCCGTTTGGCCGTCGGTTTCGGGTGGTATGACGAACTGAACTGTAGTCGGGTCCCGAACTGCTCCCAAAGGTTCTTCTAGAAGTTGCTGGTAGACTTCGTGTCGCGATCGCTGATTATCGCAGCTGGTATTCCATGCAGTCGAATGATGGTTGCGATGAACAGGCGAACGGTTTCTTCGGCTGAGATCGATTTTTTGCACCCAGTGAAATTGACCATTTTTGTCAGTCTGTCAACGACGACCATAACCGCGTCGTTACCCCCAGGGCTCGAAGGCAACCCCGTGACGAAATCCATGGTAACCTGCTGCCAGGCGCGCTCGAGCGGTGGGATCGGCTGCAATTGCCCCGCCTTTCTTTTGCGCGAGCACTTCATTACCTGACACGTGGGGCACGATCCCACGTGGTGCTGACGTCGGTCAACAGCTCCGGCCAGTAGTAATATCGCTTCAGTTGCTGTCTTGTTTTTTCTACCCCAAAATGACCTGAGGTGATCCTGTCGTGCGCCTCTTGCAGTAGTAGTTCCCTCAGTAGTGAATATGCTGGTACTCAGATGTAGTTTGTGCCTGTTTTCTACGTAAAATACTCATTTTGCCTCTGTTAGCAACTTCGAATTTCCTGTCGTGAAAAATGGGTCGGAGCAGTATCCGTGGGTGAATAGGCCTATTAATAGCGGGTTGGTTTGGAAGAGTAGGATGGCGTGAAGTTGGGAAGTGGGGCAAATGAGGGCGTCCGCAATGTTCGATGCTTCCTTTTGTACTTCTTCAGTAATGCTGCCAGGTCATCCGACACGTCGGCGAGCAGTTTCTGCAAATCGCTCGGCTTGTCTGCTGCCTCGTCTTCCCAAATGTCAACCGCATACACGTCAGCTCCTGCCGCTATGGCGCGTTTCATCGTGATCGTGTTGACATGCACCGACGAAGACTCAGGCGGGCACCAGCGAGGTAAGGCAATGATGTTACCATTCACTCGAACAGTGCAGTCACTTGTCGTCCAGTCGATTCGCGGGTTGTGTCGTCGCAACCAATCACGGCCGAGTAAAATATCGGCTCCGTCGAGGGTCGTCGCCAGCATTTCCTGGGTGAATGTGAAGTTACCCCCGCATCAGATTCAAACTCGGTCCACGCGTTCCCGTATTGCCAGTGGCGTGCCGTCGACCAGTTGTGCATCGATCTCAGATAAGCATCTGTCCAGTGTCACTTTCAGTATTTGTGCAGTGGCAGTGTTGATGAGGCTATGGCTAGCCCCACCCGGCTACGAAGATTTTAACTAAGTCAGTGTGAATTTTCCCACAAAGCAGTTTAGGGCTGTGCACCGTTGTGCCCTCCTTCTCATCGTTTTCCGGACATTCGCTCTTACGGTGCCCTAGCCTATTGCACGCAAAGTAGCGCCCTTTGAACGGTGCGTCAACGGCATTCGCGGCGACGGCACGTATCGTGGCGTGCTCGTTCATCCCACGATTCCAATGCACTGAGCTGCTGTTGTTGCCGTAGGACCCCGGTCTTGGTCGGCAAATAAAATCTAAAAATTATGCTATAGCGAGGATCTCATTGAATCCAGTGACGTTGCGAAGCCGAATTTCCTAGGCGATTTCGTGCTTCAGGCCGCCGAAATAGTGGTCGATGCGTTCCGCCTCGTGCATATATCCCATCTGCTCGCACAACGCTAGAAACTTGTTGGTGGAGTCCGGGACGGAATGAGCTGGCACTAGGTGCGGAGTTTCTGTCGCGCCGCGAACGAAGCCGCGATTGGCTAAAAAATCGCGTGCTATCCTACACACCACGCGCCCCACATGCGATACTGGGCTACTTCCACGAAATATGACGGCGCCCATGGTCCGGTTTGTCCTTCCCGTAACGGTAGAGTCTCTTAGCCCGTCGGTTCAGTGACGATGACGCACCACCAGTCCATGGCGGGCCTTCGTAGCAGTGACACGGCGTATCAGATTTTCGCCGTGTCCGACGAGACTTAGTTGGCGTCGAAAAAAACATTCGTCGTGAACAGCCATGCCTGAACAGTCGGACCACCCCGTTGGCTCAGATCAAAGCAAGGCGGACAAAAGCGGCTTGAGGCATCGGCGACGGCAGTGCCGACTCGTCGTTCGGCACCGAAATCGTGACGCGTGGCTCACTCCTGGCCACATTCGTCGCTTTGGGGTGTGTCGTGTCGTGGTCGTCGTCTCCGGCATTGCTAGACGCCATCACTAGACGCGCTCGAGGGTTGCCCCACAGTCCCATCTTGTGATGCCTGATGTGCTCCTTGTGCTTGTGTGCCTTGTGTTTGTGACTTTTCTTGTTGCGCCCGTGCGACGTCATTTCGCAGCGACGTACGTTCTGCCGTCAGCGCTGCAATTTCTTTGGTGCTTTCATGCAGATGCTGTAGCAATTCGTTGAGGCGCTCCTGCGTAAGGTTCATAACGTCGATACGTTCAGCCGTGTCGAAGGGTGGCGGTTCGTCTTAGCACTAGGCGCAGTCATGGCTGCACGCGTTTACGCGAGAACGCGTGACATCGACTCTTAGGTGCTAAGGGGCGTGAGTCCATTCGACTGAAAAAAACAAAAGTTGAGTTCTCTCTGGTTGCGAAAATGCGCGGTCCGAAAGGAAAGTTGCTCTCATAGCCAAGTGTTACTGGTGCAATGAATCGAAGTAACAAGAATTGCACTTAAAGCCCGCGGCTCAAGTAACCAAGTGCTTTACATTCGATGAAAAAAGGGCCTGCCTGATTGGTTTGAAATTTTGGGGCCAAAGTTTTGTCGAATCAAGACTCGCCAAACAACCCACTTTTCGCGCAAGTGCTTTGCAGTTGCACGGCCAACCCGTACATGAGACCCTGGCTTTAAGGTGTCAAACGACTACAAAGTATGAGCGAAGGCATGAGTACAAGGTTGTACGGGAAACATGCACACGGTAACGCGGTGCGTGCGAGCTAGCAAGTGCGATGCGGGCCAAAGTTTTGTTCGGGCTAGTCCCGAGGCGTAGGCCGACACAGCCGGGCCAGCGGTGCATGGTTCGGTGAATAGTGCGCGCGAATATTGGCGAAGCCCCGTTAGCAATAACTGGCGAACAACGGGTGCTGCTGTATGCAATGTTGAAGTGCGCGGTAAGGAATGTCGAAAAAAACCTTACAATAGATATATGTAAACAACGAAACAAGCAGAGCACGGATAAACTAGCAGAATAACGATTCGAACCCGATTTGTTTTGCTTGGAAGGCAAGTCTCCTAACAATTGGACCACTGACGTGTACAAAGGCATTCTGATGCTATTTATTTTTTTAGAAATGTATTTTCCTTGTACTCGAGGTGTCTTGAGTACTTCCAGCTCTTACCCAAAATCAGTGGATTTCACTGGAAAAATATATAACGGTTCAGCCAAGTAGGGTATAACGACGTGGTGCAGATCGAGACCATCGATCACCTCAGATCGTCAATGGGGTCGGGTCAGATCAGATTGGGTGGGATTGCCCCAATCTGAGGACGTGGTGCAGATCAGGGCGATCGATCGCCTCAGATCGTCGAGTGGGTCGGGTTGGATAAGATCGGGTGGGATTGCCTCAATCAGAGGCAATCTTTCGATCGCATCCCGCGCCGCGAATTAGACAGAAGAATTTCGTGGAAGTCAGTTCGAATCAGCAGCACGGGTTCTAGGCTAATAACACGTTCTTTCCATACAAAGTTGGCGACACCCAACGAAGTTTTGTATCGCGCAATTACAATGTAGCCCCATGTGTGGGTTCTCGATTCTTCCATGCCCTTCGACCATGTTCTGATTTTGCGATATCCAACGCTGTTGCGAGCAGACGCGGAATTCGGCAGGGTGAGTTACCGATCGCGAGTTTTGTCAGGCAATGCGACCTAAGGCAATATATCGATCGCAATCGATTGCGTCAGATCAAGGCAATCGATCGGGTTTTCGATCGCAATCGAGAGATTGCCCCGGATTGCTTCTAAATATCCCCGGGGCTTCTCGGAAATAATGGATTGCCCAAATCTCTCAGATCACCCCGATCTGGATTCAATCCAGATTCCGACAAAGACTACCGTGAGTCTCTGTAGTTTTTTCCCAAATCGTTTAGGGTCGTAGTCATAAGTGACATCTCAAACACAAGACAGCCTCGAGCTCGCCGCCATGGCTGCCTACCGTTTGCCTGGAACTCACATTGCGTGAAGCTCGATCATCAGCTGGCTTTAATTTTACCGGCAATGGCTTCGTTAGACCTTTACGAAGAAGTCTATATCTTTGAAGTGTTCAACAAGTGAACATTGCTTGGTCCTCTCAAGGGTGTCCATTGCTGGACCAAGTATCAAGGCCCAAGGCTAACGCGTGGTTCTCTAGGTCACGATCTATTATCAAGGAACAACCTAAGCTGACTATCATTGGCTACGCGGATGCTGTGGAACGGGATGATCCCAAAGTAGTATCTTCAACATCACAACATTGAGAAGATTTGAACAAGAATGAATGAACTATGAATGAAGTGAGTACATATAGGAAACCCTAATTGTGTTGTACCCCCTATGGGATACCCCACTATAGCCTACACAACAGCATAAGCTATATATATGTTCTGACACACCCCCATAGGCAAAGTGGGGGAGAACAAGGGGTCACAAGACCAGTCATGCAAAGCACAGCAAGCTCAGGGTGGATCACAAAGTCACCACACAGTCCGAGCACAACGACAAGGCCACAAGGCCAGTTCACATGCAGGAGTGCACATATATATATAGAGCTAGACAAGCAAGAGCAGGTATATATATGTGACAGTACAAGCAAGGTCAAGAGGAGAGCAAGTGAGGCAAGACAGGTACAAGACCCAGCTGAGTGCAGAAGCGCTGATGGTCACAAGGCGCAAGTGCCTTGGTGAACACATCAGCAGTGTTGGCCTCAGAGGCCACGTACGCAAGTCGCAACTGACCACGCTGCTGCAGCTCACGAGCAAGAAAGTAACGGAGAGCAATGTGCTTCGTTCTGTGCTCCAAGCGCTGCTCTCAACACAAGGCCAGCATGGCCTTGTTATCTACGTACAGCACTGGAGGAGAACGAGGCGGCTCTCCAAGGTCAGTCAGCAGGTAGGTGAGCCAGCGAAGCTCCTGTGCAGCCATGGCCCCGGCGTAGATCTCAGCCTCACAACTGGAGCCGAGAACAGAGGACGAGCGAGTAGCCCGCCACGAGACAGAGCCGGAACCAAGACTGAAGGTGTAACCCTGCGACGACCGCTGCGTAGCCTGGTCGTCAGCCCAAGAAGCGTCCGCGTGCCCAGTGAGGACCACTGGACTCCGCCCTCCAAGCACTAGCCCCATGCCCGACGTACTGCACAAGTAGCGCAACACCCTCTTCGCTGCAGCCATGTGCTCTGGTCGGTGTCTCCCAGGAGCAACATAGCGTGCAAGAATGCTAAGAGGGTATGCAAGGTCAGGTCGTGTGCAGGTCATCAGGTACATGAGGCAGCCAACAAGCTCTGGGTACGGGCCACTCGACTCTACGGACTCATCCGAAGGCAGAGCTGAGAGCGAGTGGCGAGTAGACAGAGGAGTGGCCTAAGGCGAGGAGTACGTGAAGCCGAAGCGCTGAAGGACCTGCTGCACCATGTGTGACTGAGTCAAGGTAATGGTGCGGCGTGCTCTGTCCCGAGTGATCTGCAAGCCAAGGTAGCTGCGCAGTTCACCCAGGTCTGTGCACGTGTGTCTCTTCTGCAGCTCGGACTTCACGTAGGCTAGTCCAGCAGTGTCAGCTGTGGCAAAGACCAAGTCGTCGACGTACACGAGGATGTAGAACGGCGGCAAAGAAGTGTCGGTGCGCAGAAACAACGACGGGTCAGCCGTAGAGGGAGCAAACCCAAGAGCCGCAAGTGTAGTCCTCAGTGTGTCGTGCCACTCACGCGGTGCCTGGCGGAGACCGTAGACTGGCCGTCGGAGGCTCCACTGGGTGCCAGTAGGGAAAGTCCCAGTGAAGCCAGGTGGACGGCGCAGCCAGATCTCCTCGTGCAGGCTACCCTGCAAGAAAGCAGTGCTGAAGTCAAGAGAGTGGAGCTCGTAGTCACGCTGAGCGGCTATGTGCAGCAGCACCCGAAGAGTGGTCATCTTCGGGGTGGGAGAGAAGGTCTGAAAGTAGTCAACTCCCTGCCGCTGACTGAAGCCACGAGCGACGTACCGCGCCTTGAAGACAGGTGGAGAGCCCGGCGGCCGCTTCACCCTGAAGATCCACATGCCACTGACGATGTTCGCCCCAGGAGGGGGAACCGCGTCAACGTAGGTGCCTGTGGACTTCCAGGACGCCATCTCTGCATCCATAGCTGCCTGCCACTGAGAGGAGTAGGGACCCTCTACGGCCTCCGCGTAAGAGCGCGGAGTCGGGATGTCTAGTGCATCCGGGTCTCCCTCAGGGGCAAGTAGTACGGACGTGAGATGAGGTGAAGCAGCAGCCAGACACTGGAACTCCTCCTGCCTGTCCTCAAGGACGTCCGTGCCAAGAGCACACTCACCCCCGACGGACGGAGGACAGACAGACGCAGACTCAGCAACAAGACCGGCAGCGTAGTCTAGACGACAGCTAGCAGCAAAGTCGACGAGCTCAGCAACAAGAGCAGACGCAGCAGTGGACTCAAAAGAGGGGTCAGTGACGACAGTAGCAAGGAGACGTGTGACAGTAGGACTAGCAGCACGAAGAGAGTCGGACTCTGGGTCGGTAAGTGCAGGAAGGGAGGACTCAGGAGGAGAAGGCAAAGGGGCACGCAGAGGAGCAGTGGACGGACGCAAAGACATCCGGTGCGTGCCAGGGACAGGAGGAGGACGCTGACGCGAACCGCGACCACTAGCGCGAGCAGCACGAACAGGCGACGCAGGACGAGACGCAGGCTCACGACGCTCAGCAAGACCTCCAGTGGGACCAGTGTAAGGAGAGGGAGCAGGAAGTGGGGAGGCGGGCTCTAACTGGGACTGTGACTGAACAGGCTGTGGACACGCTGCAGGAGGAGAAAGACCAAGAACCTGCTGTAGGAGTGGAACGAAGTACGGCCGAGGCCGCGCGGCGACTCCAGACACAGCAGGGACAGCACCCTCAGCAGCAGCACCAGCGCCAACAGCACCTCCAGCTCCAGTACCTCCAGCAGCACCAGCAGCACCCGCAGCAGGACCACCGCCAGGAAGGACAGCAGCAGTCTCAGCACCAACACCCGCGGCAGCTCCAGCTCCAGGCGGACCCGAGGGCCCAGCAGCTCCGGGACCAGCGGCACAAGTACCCTCAGCAGCCGAAGGAGCTCCAGCTCCAGCAGTACGTCTCCAGCGGCGAGCAAACCACTCGCGCAGCTCCTGTGGAGAGAGGGGCTCCCGCCGAGGCGAAGCACCCGGAGAACCGCCAGGTCCCGCACCGCCAGACGCCACAAGGGGAGGTCCAGTGGCCGCCGGCTCCGCAGCTCCAGGCTCAGTAGCTCCAGACGCAGCACCCCCTGGCTCAGCACCCCCAGTCACAGCACCCCCAGGCTCAGCACCCCCAGACTCCGCACCCCCAGGCTCAGCACCCCCAGTCGCAGTACCCCCAGGCTCAGCACCCCCAGACTCAGCACCCCCAGGCTCAGCACCCCCAGGCTCAGCACCCACGCGCGTAGCACCCCCAGAGTCAGCACCCCCAGGCTCAGCACCCGCAGCAGGACCAGAGTCACCAGCAACCTCGACCGGCTCGACTGCGTCTACCTGGGACACACCTGAAGGGGCAGGACCCTGAGGGGGAAGGGGGTCTACCGGGGGGGGACCTGGCACAAGGAAGTGCGGTGGCGGGGGGAGGGAAGGAGTGCGGTAGGGGAAGAGGCGGTAGAAGGGGACTGACTCGTCGAACGTGACGTCCTGGGAGGACAGAACACGACGAGAGGAGGGGTGGTAGAACTGCCACCCTGGGGCGTCAGGGGGGAAGCCGAGGAAGACACAGGGAGCAGCACGAGGGGACAGCTTGTCCGCAGACAAGTCGCGGACAAACGCCCGAGATCCCCAGACACGGAACGCAGACGCATCGCCGACCTTCCCCGTCCACAGCAGAGCTGGGGAGGTCTCCGGCCGGGAGACCCTGGGGTGAAGGTTGATCTGATGCGCCGCGTACCGAACCGCAAACGGCCACAGAAAATGGGGGGCAGCCGCATGCATCATGGACGTACGAGCGACGTCCATGACCATGCCAATGCGGCGCTCAGCAATCCCATTTTGCTGTGGAGAGTCCGGAAGCGTAAAGGTCTGGCGGATGCCTCGTGCACGACAGTAGGCTCGCAGAAGGCCAGAGGAGAACTCTCCACCTCGGTCAGAGTGCAGACGCAGAACAGGAAAGTCCGAGCCGAAGCTCCTCCTGAGCTGGAGACGAGCTGCGCGGATCCAGTCGATCAACACCTCAGTGACATCACCCTTGCTGCGCAAGGGGAAGACTGTGGTGTAACGCGAGTAGTCGTCAACCACCAGCAGGAAGTAGCGCTCGTGACCCTGCCCACGGACGCGGGCCGGGCCCCACACGTCCATGTGAAGCGTCTGCAGAGGAGCCTCTGTCGGGGGAAACTGGGAGGAGTGAGGGGCAGCCCGGAGCCGCCCCTCGACACAGGGGACACAGGAAGGTCCGGGTCCCGAAGGAAGGGGAGGGAGAGACCGGGGAAGACCAGAGACAAGGACACGGGAAGCCATGCCCCGAAGACGAGGCAAGGAGGGGTGGCCAAGACGGTGGTGCCACAGGAGAGTCTCCTGAGACAGGCGGCGACACGAGCAGGGGGCAGACTCAGGACCAGACCTGGACGCAGCAGCAAACACCTGACCCGACGCAGCTACCTGGCCAGACGCAGGGACAGGAGGAGACTCAGTGGTCAGGGTGTAGAGACTCGACCCCGGCCGACGCGAAAACGTGGCCAGGTGTCAGCCTGTGCGGGCGTCCGAGCAGTGGGTCACCCGCTGACTCGCAGGAGTAAACTGGTGAACCCCCGCATCCTGCAGGTCAGCACCACTCACCAAGTTCGTCGAGAACGAGGGGAGGTACAGACCAGACAAGGTGCCCGAGGGGGCAGCCGGACACGGGAGGACAGTGGAGAAGTGAGAGAGGACAGGACCCCCAGAGGGGTCAGCCAGGGAGACTGCAACCGGCCGGCCAAGCGGCGTGAGTGTGGTGCGGTCTCGAAAGAAGGAGCGAGAAGCTCCTGAGTCAAGCGTGAAGGTGAGGGAGGCTGAAGCCGACGCAGTACCTGAGAGCGCAGCCTCACCAGTACCTGAGAGTGCAGACGCACTGGCACCTAGAGCAGCAGCCGCAGAAGTACCTGGTGCAGCAGTACCAATGCCCGGGTCGGGCGGGAAACACCGGTAACAGTCACCCTCCTCACTAATAGTCACAGCATACATGGCAGCAAGGATAGCATCAAAGTCAAGATCAAAGATAGCTACGCCAGCCCTAGACAGCTCTCCCCAACGGGGAATCTCACTAGCCTCGGGGAACTGCTGACGCCAAGCGTCCGTCAGGCGGCCAAAGCAGCGCTGGGTGGGGTGGGCACCCCCACACTGCTCACCCGCGCGGTCGCCGGAACGAAGGACGTAGGTGCACGGACCAAAACCCCCACCCCGCTGACGCTGCGTGTACCACTCACGGAGCTGCTGGGGCGGGGGGATGTCCCGCGAACGCTGCTGCTGCTGCTGCTGCTGCTGACGCTGGCCACCACCAGAGCCGCTACGCTGCGGGGCACCACCCCGACCAGCTCCACCCCCTCCGCCACCGCCGCCTCCACCTCCACCACCACCGCTGCCTCCGCTCCCACCGCTGCCTCCACCACCGCCTCCTCCTCCGCTGCTGCCACCGCCACCACCGCCCCCGCCACCACTCCCACCGCCACCCCCACTCCCTCCGCCGCCTCCACCGCCACCTCCACCGCCCCCGCCAGGTCCACCCGCGCCCTTGCCCCCCTTGCCCCTGCCAGGGCGGCGTCTCCCGCTAGGGGCAGACGCCGCGCAGACCGACTCAAGACCAAGCAGGTCGGCAGCAGCAGCAGAGGCAACAGAGGGCAGCAGGGGGGAAGGAGAACACCCCTCAAAGATGGGGGTGCGAGGGTCACCACGAGAGGCTCCTACAGCGACGATGCTCTTCTCCGCCGCCAGGAGGGACTTCTCGAGGAGGTCGACAGTGAGAGTGGTGGGACAGACTGAGAGGAAGTGGTCCCTGACTACGCGAAGGGAGTCAGGGAGGCGTGTGACTATGTAATAGAGAGTGATGTACATGGGGGGGGGGGTTCTTGGCGCAGAACTCAGCAGGAAGGGCGGCGCGGTAGCGAGTGTCACTAGTGCGGAGGTGCGTAATGAGGTCAGCGACAGTGGGAAAGGCAGCAAGGTCAGGAAAGAGGTACGGTAGCATGAGGCGGGTCAGGGCAGCAGTGGCAGGGGAAGAGTAGCGCGCAACTACAGCGTCGTACAAGGTCTGAGCACTCTTGTACTGACTAAAGTGCGCGCGCTCAGTGGTAGGCAGGTGGCGACGCACAGCAAGGCGTGCAGCAGCATCGCGGGTGGCCCACTGAGAGCGAACAGTGGGGTCAGCATCAGCAGCAGGGGCAGGAGAGGCGCCAGAGGTAAGGTCAAAGAGGGAAAGACCGTCCGTCCTATCGCACTGTAAGAACAGCTGCAGGTCGTCGACCCAGACCTCAAAGTCAATGGCTCGACCCTCAGCGTCAAAAGCGAGGACACTAGGGGTAGCCATGACGACGACAGTGTAGCAGTGCAAGCAGTAGGGGAAGGGCACGCAGTAACAGTGGTGCTGTGCTCACCAGGCAGGGCAGGTCGGGCGGCTCGGTAGTAGGGCGGCCCGGCAGCTGGGCGGCTCGGCGGCTCGGCTGCTGGGCGGCTCGGCTCCCGGGCGGCTCGGCGGCAGGGCGGCTCGGCGGCAGGGCGGCTCGGCGGCTCGGCTCCCGGGCGGCTCGGCTGCAGGGCGGCTCGACGGCTGGGCGGCTCGGCGGCTGGGCGGTCGGCTGCACGGCGGCTCGGCTGGTGGGCGGCCGGGCGGCTCGGCTGCAGCGCGGCTCGGCGGCGGGGCGGCTCGGCTGCTCTGCTGCTGGGCGGCTCGGCTGCGCTGCTGCTGGGCGGCTCGGCCGCTGTAGAGGAGCGGCGGGGCCGCTGCAGAAGGGCGGCGGGGCCGCTGGGTAGGGCGGCGGGGCCGCGAGATAGGGCAGCGGGGCCGCGTGGTAGAGTGGCGGGGCCGCGCGATGGGGCGGCGGGGCCGAGAGGAAGGGCGGCGGGGCCGCGCGATGGGGCGGCGGGGCCGCGAGGAAGGGCGGCGGGGCCGCTAGGTAGGGCGGCGGGGCCGCGCGATGGGGCGGCGGGACCGCGAGGAAGGGCGGCGGGGCCGCTAGGTAGGGCGGCGGGGCCTCACGATGGGGCGGCGAGGCCGCGAGGTAGGGCGGCGGGGCCGCGCAATGGGGCGGCGAGGCCGCGAGTAAGGGCGGCGGGGCCGCTAGGTAGGGCGGCGGGGCCGCGCAATAGGGCGGCGAGGCCGCGAGGTAGGGCGGCGGGGCCGCTAGGTAGGGCGGCGGGGCCGCTAGGAGAGAGGCGGCGGGGCCGCGAAGTGAAGGGCCCGGAGCGCGACTCGGGCTGAGCGCGCTTCGGGCAGGAAAAAAAAAACGATGTGGTGGGCCCTAAGCACAGTTCCCAAGGGGGAACCTGCTCGATACCATGAGAAGATTTGAACAAGAATGAATGAACTATGAATGAAGTGAGTACATATAGGAAACCCTAATTGTGTTGTACCCCCTATGGGATACCCCACTATAGCCTACACAACAGCATAAGCTATATATATGTTCTGACAAACATCTTTGCCAGGAGCAATGGACCACCACAGGAGCTCACTACGTATTTAATATTGTTGTGCTCAGACAACCGGCTCATCAGCTTTCTCAGCTTCCTCAGCTCATTTTACCAGAGCTCCTGCCGGGACACTGTCATCATTGCACGATGCCTCCGAAAAACTCGCGCGCTAAGCCTGTGGTCGATGCTCCTGCTGGCGGTGGCAATCCTGCAGGCAAAACGACACCAAGCAAGGGAAAGGAAGTCACTGACAACCTGCCGTCGGAAGCAGAAGTGACGGCTGGTGGTTCTGGTCTCACCATTGAAGAGAAGTTGAAAGCGCTTGCAACGGTTGTTTCGGATGAATCGTTCATTGAAGACGACTCGGATGAGGAGCTCGAGATTGATGCGGCTAAGAGCTCTCACCCGCATTTGCGTTTCACGGCGATCTTGCTCTTCCCGGTCATTCCTTCTCGCGAATTTGCTTCGGTGATTTTGTCCGTGAAAATGCTGATGAAGCGTGTCTGGTCTAACCTGCTTCGGTGAAGTTCCAGGAGCTGCTCCCCGCTTTTATCGCGAAGACTCGCTACAGCCGGCTCCAGGTTTTGTTCCTGCACGAATCTGACGCGGTGAACATGTGAATCAAGAAAAACAGGAATGAGAATGACTAAGTGAAAGTTGGGTACAAGAAGCAAACCCTAGAAAACTGTACCCCATATGTGCTACCCCACTCTAGCCTACAGTAGCTATGTCATATAAATCTGACAGAACATCAAGCAGACTGCGGTGGAACACAAGCGTCAGAACAGCACGACACTCCACTGTTTTTGGCTGCATCAGGAGGACGCGACTTACCTTCGTAAGAAGGCTTCGAGTCCACAGCTGCTGGAAGTCTATTTCAAGAACGTACCTGCTGACATTCCGCCGGAGCTGGTTAAGGAAGTCATGGTGACCCACCCGCTCAGGATCCGGAAGCAGTCTGCCTTTGCTGAAGGCCATTGCTTCCATCGCGTTCTTCACCCGGTCACCGGCACTGACACGGACAAGATCAAGGGGTTGTTGGTTCAGCACGCCGGCGACAAGCATCGCTGGCGTCACGAGTTCTAACACCAGCTGCTGGGAGGGATGACCCTATTGGCTCACTACCCGTTGCTATCCTGCTCGCTCTATGGTGGACACTATATGACAAGTTTCATAATGCATTCACCACGGAGCGTCAGAGTAACATAGGGAAGTGGAGTTTAACTGTGGGACAGGTTCATAGGATCAATGGTAACTGCTGCTTACATTTTTTGGGTTGTCATTTTACCTTTCACATCTTGACAGTCATTGACGCGCCGCTTGTCCCTCGCAGCTGCTTCTCTCTGCGCTTCTCCACTTATCACTCTGCTACTACTTGATGCGGCTTTTGTGTTGATCTCCACCGGGAGCAACCAGGAGGAATGGCTGTGTACCCTCGAAAGCTGCGGGAAGACTCACGGCAAGTCTTTCATGGCCGCAGCGGATCATATTACGTCGGCGAGTCACGTGCTGGGCCTGGAGAAGTTAGGTGCAGCCACCCGCAGCTCCCTAGAGAAGCTCGGCCTGCATGTCATCCGCAAGGAGTTCCAGATCTGAGATCCTCACCTGCATGTCGGAAGTAGAGCTGTGTAGTGATGGCGGTTTCTCTCGTTTGTGTAGTTGTAACTGGTAGCACCTGCCCGTGGATGCGATGGGGCTTATCAGCAGTGGTTAAATGAGTACGAAAAGTCTTCTTTCATTTGCAGGCCTGAATGCCAACGGCCTGGGGGATAGGAACAAGCAACAGCGTATAAGGAACTGGTTAAAACAAGCAGCAGATGTTGTAGTGCTTTCAGACGCCAGACTCACCAATGATCACCCATACTGGGACTCTTTGAGACATCCGCAGATCCTGGTGGCCTCACCTACCGCCAAGGTTGGCAGGGTTGCCCTGGTCTGTCGGAGGCACATGCTGTCACTGCATAACACACTTATTCACCCATCGGGACGGTTGATAGCTGCCGACATCTGCTGTGACACCTTCCTTATCACCTTAGTCGCCGTATACTTCCCAGCGGATGTTGCAGAACGGAAGAGTTTTAATTGTAGAGTGCTGGGCCCGGTGGTTGACTCGTTTCAGTCCGGAGGCCACCTGCTCATGTTGGGTGATTTCAACCTGTGGGAGGACCCTTTGCTTGACAGAACATCGAAAAAGGGTTCGACAAAGGAAAACGAGGAGCTTTACCAGCGGTGTGGGGCTTTCCATCTGTCGTACGCGTTTCGGACTCTGCACCCCTACAAGAGAGAGTTTATCTTCTACTCCTGTGCCAACCAGTCAAGCTCCCGCATTGACTGGGAACTCATCTCACAGTCGCTGCTGCCGCATGTAGAGTTCGCCTCGCACATCATGCTGGCAGACCCCATCTCCGATCACAGTTTCGCGGTAAAGGCGGCGTTCAGGATGATCACGCGGGTTCAGTTGGGCTCAGGCCTCTGGCGGCTTCCTGCATATATGGTGGAGAGGCCGGGGGTTAGGAGAGTCATTGAAGCGGTGGAACGGCAGGCGGCTGCCTGCGAAGATGATTTCGAGCTGTTGATATCGCGACTCAACGCTGGTCTCAGAGCGGAAAAGGGTTGGGGCTACCATGGCTCACCTTCAGCGTGAGGTCACAGCTCTGAAGCAGGCGTGGATGGGTGACCCGGGCTATGCTCGTTTGAAAGAGCTGCTGGACGAAAGGGAGTCATAGCTCAAAGGGTATCAGCTGGTGCGGCAGGAGCGTCTACATGTGATGGCGGGAATGAAAGAAGAAGTGGCGGGTGAGGTCGCATCCCCTTTCCTGTCTGCAAAGATCAAGGCACGGAAGGAGCGCACGCATATCTCAGAGTTAGATGTCGGAGGAAAGCTGGTTGCTGATAACAAAGAAATTTTGGGCGCGGCGGTGCAGTTCTACATGGATCTCTTCGGGATGGACAGGCGGCGAACTGAGACTGCTTGGTTTCCAGCCGAGGGTAGGAAGTGTCAAAAGCATCAGCGGGTGCCGTGTCCGCTGACTGGACGAGAAGGAGGTGAAGCGCGCCTTCCGTTCGATGGCAAAGGACTGTTAGAATGAGAACGAATGAATGACTGAACTAGAAAGCAGGTGGGTACATATAGGAAACCTAGAAGTGTTGTACCCTGTAAGAACTACCCCACTATAGCCTAAACAGACTATAGCATATAAGTTTGACACACCCCCATAGGCAAAGTGGGGGAGAACAAGAGGTCACAAGACCACTCAAGAAAGGCAAAGCAAGCTCAGGGTGGATCACAAAGTCACCACGCAGTCTGAGCACAAGCAAGGGGCCACAAGGCCAGTTCACATGCAGAGTTATATAAAAGAAAACAAACAATACAGTGAACACAACCTAGCAAGTGGAAGCATGCAGGTATAAGTATATAGAGTACAGTACAAGCAAAGTCAAGAAGTCAGCAAGTGAGGCACAGTAGGTACAAGGCCTAACACAGTACAGAAACGCTGATGATCACAAGGCTGAAGTGCCTTGGTGAAAACATCAGCAGTGTTGGCCTGAGAGGCCACGTAAGCAAGACGAAGCTGGCCACGCTGCTGCAACTCTCGAGCAAGGAAGTAGCGCAGAGCAATGTGCTTTGTTCTGTGCTCCAGTCTGTGCTCCTGACACAAGGCCAGCATGGCCTTGTTGTCGACGTACAGAACTGGAGGAGAATGAGGCGCCTCTCCCAAGTCGGTCAGCACGTAGGTGAGCCAGCGTAGTTCCTGTGCAGCCATGGCCCCAGCGTAGATCTCAGCCTCACAACTAGAGCTGAGAACAGAAGAAGAGCGGGTAGACCGCCAAGAGACAGAACCGGAGCCAAGACTGAAGGTGTAACCCTGTGACGACCGCTGCGTAGTCAAGTCGTCAACCCAGGAGGCGTCAGCGTGACCAGTGAGGACAACTCAAGCCCGCCCTCCAAGCACGAGCCCCATGCCCGACGTACTGCACAAGTATCGCAACACCCTCTTCGCAGCATCCCAGTGCACCTTTCGATGCTTGCCGGGAGCCACGTAGCGAGCCAGAAGGCTGAGAGGGTATGCGAGGTCAGGTCGTGTGCAAGTCATCAGGTACATGAGGCAGCCCACAAGCTCTGGATACGAGCCACTCGTCTCTACGGACTCGTCCGAAGGTGGAGCTGAGAGCGAGTGACCGGTAGGCAGAGGAGTGGACTGTGGCGAGGAGTACGTGAAGCCGAAGCGCTGAAGGACCTGCTGCACCATGTGTGACTGAGTCAAGGTAATGGTGCGCTGTGCTTTGTCCCGGGTGATCCGCAAGCCAAGATAGCTTGTCAGCTCACCCAGGTCTGTGCACGTGTGTCTCTTCTGCAGCTCGGACTTCACGTGGGCGAGTGCCTCAGTGTCAGCAGTAGCAAAGACGAGGTCGTCTACGTACACGAGAACGTAGAATGGCGGCAGAGTAGTGTCAGTGCGTAGAAACAGAGAAGGGTCAGCAGTGGAAGGAGCAAAACCAAGAGAAGCAAGAGTCGTCCTGAGTGTGTCGTGCCACTCACGGGGTGCCTGGCGGAGACCGTACACTGGCCGCCGGAGGCTCCACTGGGTACCAGCAGGAAACGACCCAGTGAAGCCAGGTGGGCGGCGCAGCCAGATCTCCTCGTGCAGGCTGCCCTGTAGGAAGGCTGTGCTGAAGTCAAGCGAGTGGAGCTCGTAGTCACGCTGAGCAGCTACGTGCAGCAGTACCCGAAGAGTGGTCATCTTCGGGGTAGGGGAGAAGGTCTGGAAGAAGTCAACTCCCTGTCGCTGACTGAAGCCACGTGCTACGTAACGCGCCTTGAAGACAGGCGGAGAACCCGGCGGTCGCTTCACCCTGAAAATCCACATGCCACTGACGATGTTCGCCCCAGGTGGGGGAACCTCGTCGACGTAGGTGCCTGTGGACTTCCAGGAAGCCATCTCGGCGTCCATGGCTGCCTGCCACTGAGAGGAGTAGGGACCCTCTATCGCCTCTGCGTAAGAGCGCGGGGTCGGGATGTCTGGTGCATCAGGGTATCCCTCAAGGGCAATCAGCATGGACACGAGATGAGGTACAGAAGCGGCAAAGCACTCAAACTCCTCCTGTCTGTCCTCAAGAACGTCCGTGCTAAGAGCACACTCACCCCCGACGGACGGAGGACAGACAGACGCAGACGCAGACTCAGCAACAAGACTAGTGGCGTAGTCTAGGCGACAGGCTGCAGCAAAGTCAACAAGCTCGGTAACAAGAGCAGACGCAGCAGTGGATTCAAACAAAGGGTCAGTGACAGCAGTGGCCAGAAAACGCGCGACAGCTGGACTAGCAGCACGTAGGGAGTCAGACGCAGGGTCCTGACCGGCAGGAAGAGAGGACGCAGGAGGAGACGGCAGAGGAACACGCTGTGGAGCAGTGGAAGGACGCAGAGTTATAGAGTGAGTGCCAGGGACAGGAGGAGGACGCGGACGTGAAACACGACCAGCGCGAACAGGACGGACTGGCGACGCAGAACGGGACTCAGGCGACACAGGACGAGACTCAGGCTCACGACGCTCCGTAAGACCTCTAGTCGGTCCAGAGTAAGGAGAAGGACCAGGCAAAGGAGAGGCTGGCTGGAACCGCGACTGGGACTGGACAGGCGGTGGACTCAGTAAAGGAGGAGGAGGAGGACCAAGAGAAGGCGGGGAGCCAAGAACCTGCTGAAGAAGCGGAACGTAGTACGGCCGCGGCCGCACAGTGCCTCCAGAGACAGCAGAGACAGAACCGGTACCCCCAGCCCCAGGGTCTCCAGTCCCAGAAGCACCGCCAGCAGCTCCAGCACCAGCAGCACCTCCAGCACCTCCAGCAGCTCCAGCACCAGCAGCACCTCCAGCAGCTCCACCACCAGCAGCACCAGCAACAGCAGCACCTCCAGAAGTCCCAGCAGCACCTCCAGCAGAACCAGCACCAGCAGCACCTCCAGAAGCTCCAGCAGTACCTCCAGTAGCTCCAGCACCAGCAGCACCTCCAGCACCTCCAGCAGCTCCAGCACCAGCAGCACCTCCAGCAGCTCCAGCACCAGCAGCACCAGCAGCACCAGCAGCACCTCCAGCAGCACCAGCACCAGCAGCACCTCCAGTAGCTCCAGCAGTACCCCGACAGCGCCGAGAGTACCACTCACGAAGCTGCTGTGGAGAGAGAGGCTCCCGCCGCGGCGGGACGCCTAGAGCACCTCCAGACGCAGCACGCGCAGGCTCAACACCTCCAGACACAGTACCCTCAGGCTCCACACGTCCAGACTCAGCACCCCCAGACTCAGCACCCCCAGTCCCCGCACCCGCAGGCTCAGCACCCCCAGACTCAGCACCTGAGTCGACAGCTACCTCGACCGGCTCGGCAGGGTCTACCTGGGACACACCTGAGGGGGCAGGACCCTGGGGGGGGAGGGGGACTACCGGGGGAGCACCTGGTACCAGGAAGAGCGGCGGAGGGGGGGGGGAGAGGCAGTGCGGTAGGGAAAGAGACGGTAGTACGACACCGACTCGTCAAACGTGACGTCCTGAGAGGACAGAACACGACGCGAGGTGGGGTGGTAGAACTGCCACCCGGGGGCGTCAGGAGGGAAGCCAAGGAAGACACAGGGAACGGCACGGGAGGACAGCTTGTCCGCTGTAGTATCGTGGACAAAAGCTCGAGATCCCCAGACACGGAACGCGGACGCATCGCCAACCTTCCCCGTCCACCGCAGAGTAGGTGTGGTCTCCGGCAAGGAGACACGAGGCTGAAGGTTGATCTGATGCGCAGCGTACTGAACCGCGAACGGCCACAGAAAATGGGGAGCAGCCGCATGGATCATGGACGTACGAGCGACGTCCATGACCATGCCAATGCGGCGCTCAACAATCCCATTTTGCTGCGGGGAGGCCGGAAGCGTGAACGTCTGGCGGATGCCCTCCGAATGACAGAAGGCTCTCAGGAGGTCGGAGGAAAACTCCCCGCCTCTGTCTGAGTGCAGACGCAGAACAGGAAGGTCTGAGCCGAAACTCTCACTGAGCTGGCGACGAGCACCGCGGATCCAGTCGATCAGCACCTCAAGGACCTCACCCTTGCTGCACAAGGGGAAGACTGTGGTGTAACGCGAGTAGTCGTCAACGACCAGCAGGAAAGTAGCGCTCGTGACCCTGTCCACGGACGCGGGCTGGGCCCCACACGTCCATGTGAAGAGTCTGCAGAGGGGCCTTAGTCGGAGGGAACGAGGAGGAGTGAGGAGCGGCGCGCTGCCGGCCCTCGACACAAGGAACACAGGTGGGGGCAGGCCCTGGAGGAAGGGAAGGGAGGGACCTGGGGAGCCCAGAGACAAGAGCACGGGAGGCCATACCTCGAAGACGAGGCAGAGAGGGGTGACCAAGGCGGTGGTGCCAAAGGAGAGTCTCGTGCGCCAGAGGACGACACGAGCAGGGGGCAGACGCAAGACTAGACCTGGACGCGGCAGCAAATACCTGACTAGACGCTGCTACCTGACCAGACGCAAGGACTGGAGGAGGCGCAGTAGTCAATGTGTACAGACTCGACCCTGGCCGACGGGTGAACGTGGCCAGGTGGCGGCCCGTCCGAGAGCGAGTGCAGTGGGTCACACGCTGACCTCCAGGGGTGAACTGGTCAACCCACGCGTCCTGGAGGTCAGCTCCACTCACCAAGTTCGTAGAGAACGAGGGGAGGTGGAGTCCCGACAGCAAGCCCGACGGGGCCGCAGGACACGGTAGAACCGTGGAGGAGTGTGCAAGGACTGGGCTCCCTGAGGGGTCAGCAAGGGAGACCGCAACAGGCCGACTGAGCGGCGTGAGCGTGGTGCTGTCTCTAAAGAAAGAGCGCGAAGCACCAGAGTCAAGTGTGAAAGTGTGCAAGGACTCAGTAGGTGCAGTACCAGAGAGAGGGGACGCACCAGCACCTGGAGCAGCAGACGCACCAGTACCTGGAGCAGCAGACGCACTAGCACCTAGAGCAGCAGCCGCACTAGCACCTAGAGCAGCAGCCACAATGCCCGGGTCGGGCGGGACACTCAGGTAACAGTCACCCTCAGCACTATCAGCAATGGCATACATGGCAGCAAGGATAGCATTGAAATCAAGATCAAAGATAGGCACATTCTGCAGAAGCAGATCATGCCAGTGAGGGAGCTCAACGACGTCAGGAAACTGGGCACGCCAAGCGTCAGTCAAGCGACCGAAGCAGCGCTGCGTAGTGTGTGGGAGTCCACACACCTCCCCACTACGAGTGCCGGAGCGAAGAACGTAAGTGCAGGGACCAGCACCCCCAGACCTCCCACGCCCAGCGTACCACTCACGAAGCTGCTGGACCGACGGAGTCTCACGGGAGCGCGGCTGCTGCTGGCGCTGGCTACCACCAAAGCCTCCACGCTGCGCGGCTGCACCTCAACCAGCACCACCACCGCCGCCACCTCCACCACCGCTGCTGCTGCCTCCTCCACTTCCGCCGCTGCCTCCACCACCTCCTCCGCCGCCACTGAAGCCCCCACTCCCGGTACCACCCCCACCTCCAGCGCCACCCCCTCCGCCTCCACCACCTCCACCACCCCCCCCGCCGCCCCCTCCACCACCCTTGCTCCTCTTGCCCCTGCTGTTGCGGCGTCTCCCACTAGGGGCAGACGCAGCTCCAACCTCCTCAGTGCCAACGAGGTCGACAGCAGCAGCAGAAGCAACAGAGGGGAGAAGGGGGACAGGGGAGCACCCCTCAAAGAAAGGGGTGCGACGGTCGCCGCGAGAAGCACCTACAGCTAAGATACTCTTCTCAGGTGCAGTAAGGCGCTCCTCTAGCAGGTCGACAGTCAGCTCAGTGGGGCAAAGGGAGAGAAAGTGGTCCCTGACTGAAGAAAGTGAGTCAGGGAGGCGGGTGACTAGGTAGTAAAGGGTGATGTACATGGGGGGGGGGTTCTTGGCACAGAACTCAGTGGGAAGGGCAGCGCGGTAGCGGGCGTCACTAGTGCGAAGGTGAGCAACTAGGTCAGCGACCGTGGCAAAGGCAGCAAGGTCAGGGAAAAGGTACGGCAGCATGAGGCGGCTGAGGGCAGCAGTGGCAAGGGAGGAGTAGCGCGCAACTACAGCGTCGTACAAAGACAGAGCAGTCTTGTATTGGCCAAAATGCGCGCGCTCAGCGGGCGGCAGGTGACTACGAATAGCAAGAGTGGTCCACTGCGAGCGAACCGTACTGTCAGCAGTGGCAGTAGGAGCAGTAGAAACACCGGACGTGTGATAAAAAAGGGACACCCCATCCCTAGAATCACACTGAAGAAAGAGCTGGAGGTCGTCAACCCACACGTCAAAGTCAACTGCACGTCCCTCAGCGTCAAAGGTAAGAACGGTAGGACTAGCCATAGCAGCAGTAGAAGCAGTAGCAAGAGTAGCAGCAGTAGCAGCAAAAGCAGCAGTAGCAGCAGTAGGAGCATAGGCAGTAGGGCAGTGCACAGCAGTGTGGCTCGGTAGGGCAGGGCGACACGGTGGGGCGGCGCGGCTCGGCTGGGCGGCGCGGCTCGGCTGGGCGGCGCGGCTCGGCTGGGCGGCGCGGCTCGGCTCCTGGCGGCGCGGGTGCTTACCAGGGGAGGGTGCAGACAGGCCCGCAACTGGGGCGGCAACGGGGGGCAAGGCCGCTACTGGTGGTGCAGGCAAGGCCGCGACAGGCCAGTGACGGGCCAGCAACGGGCGGCAACGGGCTGGCGACGGGCGGCAGCGGGCCAGCGACAGCCGGGGACGGGCGGCAGCGCGCCGGCGACGGGCCGGCGACGGGCGGCAGCGGGCCGGCGACGGGCGGCTGCGGGCCGGCGACGGGCGGCAGCGGGCCGGCAACGGGCGGCAGTGGGCCGGCTACGGGCGGCAGCGGGCCGGCGACGGGCGGCTGTGGGCCGGCTACGGGCGGCAGCGGGCCGGCGACGGGCGGCAGCGGGCCGGCTACGGGCGGCAGCGGGCTGGCGACGGCCGGCGACAGGTGGCAACGGGCCGGCGACTGGCCGGCGACGGGCGGCAACGGGCCAGCGACGGGCCGGCAACGGGCGGCAATGGGCCTCTAGGGCGGGGCCGCGACGGGCCTCTAGGAACGGGCCGCGACGGGCCTCTAGGGCGGGGCCGGGGCGGGCCTCTAGGGAGGGGCTGGGACGGGCCTCTAAGGCAGGGCCACGACGGGCCGCTAAGGCAGGGCCACTACGGGCGGCACAAGGGCAGAGCGCGCGACGGCGCAGGTGAAACAGGCGCGAGGCGCGCTTCGGGTAGGAAAAAAAAAATTCGTGGTCGGCCCAAAGAAAGACGTTCCCACTAGGGAACCTGCTCATAATACCATGTTAGAATGAGAACGAATGAATGACTGAACTAGAAAGCAGGTGGGTACATATAGGAAACCTAGAAGTGTTGTACCCTGTAAGAACTACCCCACTATAGCCTAAACAGACTATAGCATATAAGTTTGACAAGGACAAGGCCCCGGGGAAGGATGGGCTGCCGAAAGAGCTTTTCGAGGTGCACTGGGATGTTCTGGGTAAACATTTCATGAAGCTGGTGGAGGGCTTCGCCACATCGGCATCGCTCCCGACCAGCACGAAGGATGCTGTCACCATCCTGCTACACAAGAAGGGGGGGCGTGACCTGTTAGAAAACTATCGACCGATCACGCTGCTGAGTTTTACCTACAAGGTTCTGGCGCGGGTGGTTGCGGACAGGATGAAGAGAGTGCTGCATGAAGTAAATTTTCTGGAGCAGTACGGCTTCTTACCGGGTCGGAGGCTGTCGGACGCAGTGGGTCTGGTCGCGGATGTCATCGAGGCGGCTAAAAACAAAGACAATGATTGGTATCTTCTGCTGGTGGACTTCAGGAAGGCCTTCGACTCGGTCTCAAGGGGTTTCCTTTTCACGGTGCTGGAGAGGATGGGTTTCCCCAGCAGATTCATAAGCTTGGTGCGCGGCCTGCACGAGGACGCATGAACGAGTCTGTTAATAAATGGATGGATGGGCGAGGCGGTGGAAGTGGTATCGGGTGTGCGCCAGGGCTGCCCGTTGGCACCGTACCTCTTCCTCTCTGCGGTCGAGCCGCTGGTGCAAGAAGCTGAGAACCGGAAGTTGGGTCTCATGGGGGTGATCAGCAGCTTGCATATATGGGCTACGCCGACGACACAACCCTGTTCCTGCAAGGGGAGGATCAGATCGCGGAAGCGGAGAAGCTGTTAGAGGATTCCGAAGCGGACTCAGGCCTGGCTACGAACAAAGGGAAGGCATCAATCTTACCGCTGGGGAAGAACCTGGACAGGTAGCCTTGCAGAACCGACGGATTCAAATGGGTGATGCTGGGCGAAGCTGAGCGACTGCTGGGGGTGTGGGTGACGCCGGACGGGTGTTGCGCTCCCACCTGGGAAAAAGCTTTCGCGCGGTTAAAGGAAAAGCTGAGGTAGTGGGAGGCACAACATCTCACAACAGGGGCAAGGGCAGCGGTGATCAACTGCTACATCTCCCCGATAATTTTCTTTTAGGCGCAAGTGTATCCGCCGCCAACGGACATATGGGGGAGGGTTCTGAAGCTGGCGCATAAGTTCATGTCTGGCAATCGGGCCACAACAGACAAGGGGTTTATTCCGTGGAGTCGTAAGCTGCTGTACATGGCGAGAGAGGACGAGGGCGTGGGGGTGAGAGATCCGGGAATTGCGCTCACCTGTCTCACGGCAAGGCGTATCGGTCTGCTTCTCACCGAGACCAACGAGCTGAAGAGGGAAATAATGTTTTAAGCGGCGGACCTGCCGCTGGGGACGGACACTTTTGTGGCCCATGTGAAACTCCTGAAGTGTTGGCGCGGGAAAAGCGAGAGGTGGAAGCTGGCCTGCGGAGATTTCATGCAATCACTGCTGGCGGAAACGACACCGGAACGGACGAGGGAAGAAGCTGAGCTGGAGCGGCTAGTCTTTAACCGCCATATCCTGTTGAACGGCAGGACCCCGGTGGGCGGACAAAAGGCTGCGGCAAAGCTGTGGGAAGTTCGTCTGAAGGACCTGCTGGCCCCGCACGGCGCGGGGGGCGCAGGGTCGAATACGTAAAAACCTTAACAAGGGAGCTAGGTGGCTCGAAGCAGGCGAAATTGGCACTCCGTGCCTGGGAGGCAGTGCCGCAGACCTGGAAAGAGCTGCTTCTGTCTGCCGAGCTCCTGTAGCTACTTCGGCCACCACCACGTCCCCTCCCTTAGAGAACCCCGCTGTTCAGCAACGGGCAGTTGGCGTCGCTGAGGGAGCTGAAGGGGAGCTGGGATCGTGACGAACATCAATCCACCAAGAGGGATCTCTGGGCAGATAGATGGGCAGGGGAAATCGACAGGAAGAGGGTGATTAAAATATGTGATTCTCTGGTGACGCCCAACAGGCCACGGGACGTGCTGCTGAGAATCCACAGTCTCAACCTGCAGGTGGGGGAAAGACTCTCCTTTCTAAGCGGCAAGCCGGTCTGTCCGCACTGCGGGGAGCTTGAAACCCTGGAACATTGCCTTTTCACCTGCCCGCGCATTCAGCTAGTGGTGGTGGCAGTCAGGCGTGCCATGCGCATGCTGAATCCTTCCAGGCAAGTGGCGGACTTGGGAGACCTTCTGTTTGAGAAGGCATCATCCACCTCAGCCTTTCCGGAGGCATCTCTCTCCACCATTGCGGTGCACCAGATTTGGGCGGAGAGGTGTGAGTGTGTGTTCCGGGGGAGAAGGTTCAGGGCTCGGCGCGTTCTCAGGCGAATTGAGGCAGCTTTCCGGCTACATGTGAAAGTGTACACTCGGACAATGGGGAAGAAGATGGACAAGAGTGGCGGTTCAATCGACAAAAGAAGGCGTATGCGCTGGCAGGGCAGGAGGAGGCGATCCTTGGCCGCATTCGGTGCCTGGCGGTGAAATGATGGAAATGGACCCGGAATTTCGGCGCGCTCTGGAGTCTGGCGAGGGGGGCTCTTCATCCGCCTTAGCAGCTGACCATGAGGCCGCAGTGGTTAGCAGTCCCTCATGCTCAGTTACGACTGACATATGTTTATATATACGCTTGTATCACTGGTATATAATGGACATATTCACATGAAAAAAAAAAAAAAAAAGATCGACCCGATCTGCACCACGTCCTGAGGCAATCTTTTGATCGCGTCCCGAGCGATCAGATAGAAGAATTTCGCGGAAGTCAGCTTGAATTAGCAGCGCATGTTCTAGGCTATTGACATGTTCCTTACAAAGTTGGCGACACACAGTAAAGTTTTTATCTCGCAATTACAAAGTAGCCCCATTTTTGGTTCCCGATTCTTCCATGCCCTTCACCCACGCTGATTTCGCGATTTCCGATGCGGCTGCGAGCAGACGCGAATCTCGGCAGTGTGAGTCGCGAGTCTCGCCAGGCGCTGCGATCTGAGGCAATCTATCGAACGCAAATGATTGCGTCAGATCGAGGCAATAGATTGCGACCCATCGGGTTTTCGATCGCAATTGAGAGATTGCCCCCGATTGCCTAAATATATCTGACGCAATCAGCCACAGATCGCCCCGATCTGCACCACGTCCTAATCATGTCGAATTTCCACGGTGCCTCACTGACACAGTTCCAAGCCAAACCTCACTCTCATGAAGCAGTTGAGCCTGTAGAGAATTGAGATAAAGACAAAAGAGTATGATTGCATACTAGAATAAGACAAGAGTGAACAGTGGAACTGTAGCATATGTAGATGAGCTTGATGGAAGAGAAGATGATGCTTAGAACTTGTGACTATAAAGAGAAACTTGTGTAAGATGAAATGCTTGATGCGATAAGAACTTAGAGGAGAAGAAGAGTGTTAGCTCGTTGAAAGAATAAGAGTGGTGATAAACACTTACTTGAGTGAATCTTACTAGGGATAGTTGTAGAAGTAACTTGAAAGAAGAACTTGAACTTGTATGGTTTACTTGGGAGTGACTTCAAGCCTTGGGTTGGATGATGATCCTCCCTTGAGCTTGTAGCTTGTAGCTTTCTTATACTCTTAAGGAGTATGAGGTAGACTACTCTTCACTTGATACTATTTTGTAGACTATGTGAGAGAGAGCCTTATGAGCATAAACTTATATTAAAGAGAGTATAGTACAAGCCTTATAGATCCATGAAGGATACATAGGCATGCATAGAGAGAGTAACCATCAATGGTAGCCTTGGAAGAGAGTAGCATGAGAGTATCAACTTTGGAGACATAGAAACTTGGTTGCTAGTGAGGAGCCTTTGTAGTTGAAGAGGAGCTTGAAGGAGAAGCTTGGAAAGGAGCTTGATGAAGAAGCTTGGAATGCATTGTTGTCATTGAAGAACCTTCTTGAGAAGTTGTAAAGATGCTTGATGTAGATGAATAGTGTTGGAGCATGTGGTGGTGGTTGATCACTTGGTGAGTTGGAGTTGTAGGCCTTGTTGAGTTGGAAGAGAGCTCAGTGAGTTGGATAAGGATGAGTGGAGGAGATGATGAGCTTTGTTGCCTTGGAATAGGAGGTGATGGGATAATTATGAAGTCATTGAGGGATGAGTTGGCAACTTTGGTGACTTGGGAAAGGAAGGAAGGAAGGAATAAATAAGAGGCATGTGAAGGTTGATGACTAGGAATTGGAAGCATGTGCTTGAATGCACATGGAGGGAGGAATATTGGAGGAGGTAGATGACTTGGATAATATTTGGTGAATAAGGAAAGAAAGCACATGGAAAATCATGAGGAGTCATGTGCCTTGTGGTGGGACTTGGAGGTGAATAGAAAAAGTTGTTGAAGTCTTAGTTGAGTTGGATTAGGAATGGCTATGGTGGTTGGGAGAAATTAAAGAGGTGGTTGATAGGCTTGAGTTGGAGTGAATGAGTTGGAAAAGGAAGTTTGTAACTTGGGTGGTTGGAATGGGCTTTGGAGGAGTTGAGTGGTTTGGATGGGTTCTTAGGAAAATGTGTCGAGGGTGTTTTGAGGGGAAGGGGTTGGAGTGGCACAATAGCGTGGCACGTGAAGAGCGTGCCATTCACAACACTCCCCCTCACTGCAAGCCCGTACCCTCAAATTCAGCAGCTGGGACTAACCCGGCTTGAACACGGTTGTTGATGAAGATGTCGCGTGCAACGACCTTTGTGAGGAAATCCGCCGCTTGCTCACTCGTGCGGCAAAACCGGGGCTCAATGATTTTCTGCTCCACAAGCTCTCGAACGTAGTGATACTGCGTCGCGATGTGCTTGGTCCTTCCATGGAAGACGGGGTTCTTGGAGAGAGCGATCGTCGACGTGTTGTCGATGAAAATGGGAGTAGGGCTCTCTTGTGGGAGGTCAAGCTCCTTCAAAAGACCTCTTATCCACACTGCTTCTCGGGCTCCTTGGGTCGCAGCCATGTACTCTGCCTCCGTGGATGATAGAGCCACACAGCTCTGCTTCTTTGACTGCCAAGAGATGGCCGCCCCTCCAAGCATGAAGATGTATCCTCCAGTGGACCTGCGGGTGGTGATATCCCCAGCCCAATTTGCATCCGTGAAGCCATACAGCATGCTTGCACCGTCAAACCCTTGAAAGAGGAGACCAAAGGAAGAGGTTGATTTGAGATAGCGCAGAGCACGAAGTGTTCCACGCTGATGCATGCGAGTGGGTGATGTCATGCATTGAGAGAGCATGGCAATGGTATGGGCGAGATCGGGACGGGTGCAAATGGAGGCGTACATAAGGCTGCCCACTTGGCTCTTGTAAAGTGAGAGCTCAATGTTAGAGGGCCCTACGACAGCAAGGGCCCTCGACGACCGTTTGACTTGGCAGGTCGACTATGAAAGACCAAGACGAGCAGTCCAGCACCGACCCTATGATATGGCGATGGTTGCGTAGTGACGCGATGTGACAACGGCAGCACTAAACAGTCATTGCTGGGGTGGTGTTAGTCTAGGGAAATCGTGGGCATGCTTCTTGGGTGGTCTTGGTGGTTGTGGGTGATTCTCTGTGAGTCTTGCCATTTCTAGTTGTGCTGGGAGAATTGGCGAGCTCGGCATTGACTTCCCTGCTGAGTTGGGTTGGGAAGTTGACGAGGCGCGTTCGCTCACCCACACACCACTTTCGTGGGGTTGGGTTACTGCGCAGTGCCACGCCAACTTTGTGAAACCTTCCCGTAGCCTATATCTAGTTGTGTGTTTGTTTTTGTATTCATAGTTTGATATTGCAATTCTACTTGGCCCAAAAGCTACTTCAATCCTCACTAAGTCCTTAGAGGCAAACTCTACCGAAACTCTACCAAGTTGTTGGCGCAACATCATTCTCATAGCAGAAACTCTCTCGTTATCGCTACGCTCTCTAATATATTCCTTCATGGTGCGGTGAGCGTGGAACGAACACGCATAGATTTTCGTCGTCGTTGATATCCGCGTTCGTATACTCGCCTTGACGTGCGGCGTTAGTGAAGGGCGCTTATTAATTTAAGTTGAACCTCTCTTGATTTCCCTCCAGTTACGTTCTCGGACCCAAGGATAGGGCGCTTGGTAATTTATTACCATTCGTCTGAGGACCCTTGTGAGGTGACCCCGAGACGAGGGATTCAAGGAAGGGACAATTTATTTTAATTTGTGGTACCTTATAGAGATGTCGTAGAGGATGAGTACGGAGGAGGCGAACGTGGAGGCCGGTAATTTGCGCGCCCTAGAGGAGGATCTCGTGGCTCGACATTTTCGTGGTGAGATTAGTGATATCGAATACGAGTTAATATTGGAGGGATTGCGCTCGCGTCGGCGTCGTGAGCACCCTTCGCCACGTGTAGAGAATGTTGAGCAAGCTGCGGGAGGTACTAGTGCGTGGGATATGGCCGTCGATGGCGGAAATAGCGATGACGAGGAGCTTGATGGGTTGATGTCGCGTGGGGTCCTGCGAGGACCAACTCGGTTTAGTACGTCTAGCGTCGGCGGTGTACAGGAGCGTGTTCATCGTGCAGCAGCGTCACGAGAGCATGCGAATGTAGGACGGCGGAGCGTTGCTGGAGGAGGAAATGCGGAAGAGTACGATAGTGAGGCTATGCCGGGCGTTACCCCGATTGGATCGATGTCGAGGGACGAGGGAATAGCCCCCAACTATGGCTACTTCAGATTCACTCCAGACAAGATCGTTGTCCCTAGGCCGTTAGAAGGACGTCACGACCTGTTGACGTGGACAGAATCAATCGAGCCGCAGCTTGAGATCGCTCAGCTAAAACGATTCATAGATGGCACCACCCCCATTCCACCTGCGCGTGCACTTGCGCATCTCTCCCAGTTCCGCGCGATGCAGTTGCTGACGTTCACCACCATTTCCCAATGCTGCTCCCCAACCGTACAGATCGCCCTTAAGGCGTGTCGCATGAAGGTAGATGCCGGCTATCAGGCATGGCAGTTTATTATGCGCACGTACATGGCGAAGGACGATCTGTACATCGGTCAGTTAGAGCAGGCGCTCACTAACCTCGAGATGGGAGAGCACGAGTCCGCTACGTCATATTGCAACCGTGCGCAGCAGATCCTAGTGAACATGAGGATGGCCGGCGTAGATTACTCGCAGGCGTCGTACATCACTCACGTTGTGAAGGGGTTGCCGCAGCAGTACAACCTCTTGCGCTGGATGCTGAAGTTGCCGCAGGTGCGCAAGGAGTTGGACGAAGACACCCTCGCTAGCTACATCATCGAGGAGGAGTGTACGCTGGCGGCAGAGGGACGAAATGACCAATTCCTTCCCCAGGCTAACCAGGTCTTTACCAAGAAGGGTAAGCCCCAATTCCAGCAGACTTCATTCCCTTCCCCTCCCACTACGGCACAGCAGCAGCAGCCTAAGAATGGGGGTGGGGCTGGTGGGGGAGGGGAGAAGTGGAAAGGGGGTAAGGATGGCCAGCCGAAGGGGGGGAAAGGGGGCTTCAAGGGAAAGTGCTATGTGTGTGGACAGACAGGGCATGTTGCTAAGTACTGTCAGCAGTGGGCGGATAAGGAGGCAGACGCTGGTGAAGAGGGTTCTGGAGGTAGCAGCGGAAAGGGGGGTGATGGCTCTAAGGGGAGCGGGCAGTCATCATGTGCGATGGTGAAGCCCGTTGTGGAGCAGACTCCTCTCGTTGTGCTGGAGCCTGAGGCCGGAGAAGGCTTACAGGCTGTTGCAGCTGCTGTAAAGGCGAACCCGAGTGTCGTGCTACTTGATAGCGGATGCTCCCACCATCTCATGGGAGATCGTTCTGCCTTTGTGGAGATGAGCAGCGGCGGCAGTATTAAACAGGTTACCGGCTTCAACGGCGCCCTTCAGGAGGTGCAGGGGCGAGGCACAATCGCTCTTCTTGGAGAGGGGGGCAGGCGTGTCTTGGTGCCGGACGTGCTGTACGTACCAGGAGTGCAGGCGAGTCTTCTCTCTGCTGGGCAGCTGCGTGATAGTGGTGTGCAGCTGCTGGATGCCGGGGATGTGACTTTGCTGCGGGCACCAGATGGATCGCTCCTTGGTCGTGCGGAGTTCAAGGGGCGTGTTCTCTGCACGAACTTCCAGCCGTGTTCGACGCAGCAGCAGGAAGGCGAAACGGTGGCACTTCGTACCTTGGCGACGGGCGTGCGGTCTAAGGGGGACCTGTGGCATGCGCGTATGGCACACATTGGTATTGATGCCATCGAGCGCACAGCGGCTCACGGGTCAGTGAAGGGCTTGGATTTGGAGAAGGGGGGCAAGTCAGGCATACCTTGTGTCTCCTGTGTTGGGGGAAAGATCACTCGTCATACCTTTCCTTCTGTGGGAGAGGAGGAGGATGAGTTGCTCGGGGTGGTGCATGCTGACCTGTGTGGCCCTTTCCGTGAAGCAGCTAAGGACGGCAGCCGCTACTTCTTGGTGCTGAAGGATCGCAAGACGCGATATGTCTGGGCCTACCCTTTGGCCCAGAAGAGTGATGCGCTGGCGGCGTTCCAGAAGTGGCTCCCGATGGCAGAGCGACAGTGCAAGACCACGGTGCAGGCGCTGCGCACTGATCGGGGTGGCGAGTTCCTGGGGCACGACTTCACGCTCTTCCTCGACGGCAAAGGCATCATCCATGACCTCACATGCCCGTACACGCCGGAGCAGAATGGGATGGCCGAGAGGGAGATGCGCAGCATTGTGGAGGCGGTGCGGACGATGTTGCTGCACATGGGTGTGCAGCATCACTGGTGGCACCTGGCGTTGGCGCAGGCCGTATGGGTGCGCAACCGCGTGGAGCACGCCTCACTACCCTCTGGTGTGACGCCGTACGAGCTCGCCTTCCGACGCAAACCTGATGTCAGTATGGTGCGTGTTTGGGGGTGCATGCTGCAGTACATGGTACCACAGTCGCAGCGTGGGGGGAAGCTGGCGCCTAAGGCTCGCTGGGGGTTGCACTTGGGTGTGTCAGCTGCGAGCAAGGGCTGGACCGTGCTGGACTTGGAGTCCAACCGCCTCATCACCACTGTGGAAGCTGTGTTTTATGAGACCATGTCCCTGGCAGGATGGAAGGCTTGGCATCAGCAGGAGCATGGGGGGCGTTCGATGCCCTATGCGCCCCTTCCCTCACTCTTCCCGATCACTCTCGAGGAGGCGGAGGAGGAGGAGGAGGTGGTCGCACCTCCTGCTATGCCCTATGTCCCTACCTCAGTCCCCACCCCACCTCCGCCTTCAGTCTACCCTCGTGTGATCCCCCCTGCCCCGCCTTCCTCCTCCTCACCCCCCTTGGCTTCCCCCCCTCCTCCTCCTGTTATTCCATCTCCCCTTCCACCCTCCATCCCTCCTGCACCTGCTCCGCCCTCCTCGTCGTCTTCCACGGCGCCGCCCGTTGGTGAGGGGGGGATAGAGGTGCCACCGTCTGTGGAGATCACCGACGGGCAGCGCCTTGAGTCTGAGCAGCTGCAGGACGAACGCAGTATGGATGGAGTACAGCAGAGTGGGGGGCAGGAGATAGGGGAGCAGCAGTCAGGGGAGCAGCAGATAGGGGAGGAGCGGATTGAGGAGCAGCAGATGGTGGACCAGCAGCTAGGGGAGCAGCAGACAGGGGAGCCGCAGACAGGGGAACAGGAGATGTGGGGAATTAGAGATGGTGGTCGTGTGTTGGCCTCTGGGATGATCACTGCGCCACTGCGTCGCTCCACTCGCATCACTCGTGGTATCCCGCCTCTTAAGTATGCTTGGGCTTTAGTGGTTGAGCCAGCGGGATTGGATGACGAGGAGGAGGACGAGGAGTGGACAGACCTGGACCCTGACGTGGTGGCTGACCCTGAGAGGCAGTGGGATATAGCGAAGATGACAGTGAAGGAGGCCTTAGGCTGCTGGAAGGGCGACAAGGTGAAGGAGGCGATGGATGAGGAGATGCGGAGCTTGATTGAGCAGGGGACGTGGAAGTTGGTTCCGCGTCCGCCAGGGGTGAATGTGATGAAGAACCGCTGGATTTTGAACACCAAGTTCCGACCGGATGGGATAGTGGAGCGTGAGAAGGCGAGGCTGGTGGTGAAGGGGTTCACGCAGGTGGCAGGGGTGGACTATGAGGAGACGTACGCCCCTGTGGGAAGCTATGTGACGGCACGTGTGCTTCTGGCAATTGCAGCTGCACTTGATTTGGACCTGATGCAGCTGGATGTGAAGAACGCGTTCCTCCATGGCATGCTGGACCGAGACCTTTACATGGAGCAGCCGAGCTACTACGAGGATGGGACTCCTCGTGTCTGTAAGTTGGTGAAGAGTCTGTATGGGCTCAAGCAGAGCCCGATGCTATGGTATGAGGCCTTGGATGGGGTGCTGCTTGGGGCTGGATGGAAGAAGAGCAAGGTGGATGAGGCTCTGTACTTCAAGAGTGATGCTGAGGGGGAGATGTGCTGGCTGCTGGTGTATGTGGATGACTTGCTTGCTGCCAGCCGCAGTCAGAGCTTGCTAGGGGAGCTGCGTGACCTGCTGCAGAGTGCCTTTCAGCTGCGGGAGATTAGCCCCGTGGAGAAATATCTGGGGTTGCAGCTGATTCGGGACAAGCCTACGAGGAGGCTATGGCTGCACCAGGGGGCCTATGTGGACAAGGTCCATAGGCGCTTCTTTGACGGGGAGCAGCCGCTGCGAGTGCCTCGCACCCCTCTTTCCTCTGACCCTTTCAGTGTGCAGACCTTCGAGGATGTGGGATGGCAGTCTCGCCAGGAGGAGGAGTACAGGCAGAAGGTGGGATCCTTGCAGTTCGCGGCCTGTACCACCCGTCCCGACATCTCGTTCGCCTGCAGCAAGCTGGGGTCGGGCCAGACTGTGCGGAGTGATCAGCACTGGAAGGAGTTGAACCGGTGCTTGGCGTACTTGGTGGGGAGCAGGGATGTGGCGCTGGAGTTTGGTGGGGGGCCGGAGTCCTTGGAGCTAGTGGGCTACGCCGATGCTGATGATGCGGGAGACAAGCAGAACAGGACCAGTACTGGTGGCTACATCTTCGTGCTCGGGGGTGCTGCTGTCTCTTGGGCGAGCCAGAGGATTCGTTGCGCCACCCTCTCCTCCACTGAGTCTGAGTATGTTGCTGCTGTGGAGGCTGGGAAGGAGGCGCGCAGGCTGCGCTTCCTGCTGGCAGAGTTTCAACTGCTGAGGAGTGAGGAGCCCACTACTCTCTTTGTGGACAACTCCTCTGCCATTTCAGTGGCAGGTGGCATGGGGCTCAAGGGGAGCCTCAAGCACATGGAGCGTCGTCACATGTGGCTGCAGCACATGGTCAAGCGCAGGAAGCTGCAGCTGCAGTACATCCCTACGAGCGAGCAGCCTGCTGACTACCTCACGAAGGCATTGCATTTCCCCGCCTTCAGTCGTTGCTTCGAGGCTGTGGGGCAGGTGAGGCTCTCGAGCGAGGGGAGTGAGACCTAGACACTCCATGATGTGGATGGTGCCATGGCCTATCCATGGCTGGTGCGGTGCGTGTTTGCACTTTGAGAGTGCTTCGTTTGTGTGTGTTTCCCTTTGTTTTGGCGTGTATGCGTGTATGCATGCCCTGTGATTATAAAGGGCCTTGCTGTAGTATGGCAGGGGAGTGTTAGAGGGCCCTACGACAGCAAGGGCCCTCGACGACCGTTTGACTTGGCAGGTCGACTATGAAAGACCAAGACGAGCAGTCCAGCACCGACCCTATGATATGGCGATGGTTGCGTAGTGACGCGATGTGACAACGGCAGCACTAAACAGTCATTGCTGGGGTGGTGTTAGTCTAGGGAAATCGTGGGCATGCTTCTTGGGTGGTCTTGGTGGTTGTGGGTGATTCTCTGTGAGTCTTGCCATTTCTAGTTGTGCTGGGAGAATTGGCGAGCTCGGCATTGACTTCCCTGCTGAGTTGGGTTGGGAAGTTGACGAGGCGCGTTCGCTCACCCACACACCACTTTCGTGGGGTTGGGTTACTGCGCAGTGCCACGCCAACTTTGTGAAACCTTCCCGTAGCCTATATCTAGTTGTGTGTTTGTTTTTGTCTTCATAGTTTGATATTGCAATTCTACTTGGCCCAAAAGCTACTTCAATCCTCACTAAGTCCTTAGAGGCAAACTCTACCGAAACTCTACCAAGTTGTTGGCGCAACATCATTCTCATAGCAGAAACTCTCTCGTTATCGCTACGCTCTCAAGAGGTGTGATATGGGATGTGGAGTGTGGTGCGTAGGTGTCATGACCAATGTCCTCAGGAGGCTCAAGGCTCTCGACCTCACCCTCAAACTCAGTGACCTCTGACTCGACTGTGGAGGGGTCAATGCTTTGCTCGTGCGAGCTCAGCGTGAAGTCTGAGGGGAGTGGGGTCTCAACTGGGTTGCAGTCAAGGAGACCAAACCTTGAAAGGAGACCAAGCCAATGAGTTGGAAAAGGAAGTTTGTAACTTGGGTGGTTGGAATGGGCTTTGGAGGAGTTGAGTGGTTTGGATGGGTTCTTAGGAAAATGTGTCGAGGGTGTTTTGAGGGGAAGGGGTTGGAGTGGCACAGTAGCGTGGCACGTGAAGAGCGTGCCATTCACAACAGAGCCTACACTGCTCGAATTTACAGCTATGTGAAAGACTCGCAACTCGGGTTTGACAAGGCTGTGACGCTTACGCGTGCAAACAGTTCACTCAGGTCAAGCCATGGTGGCAGGTTCGCCAAGATCGGCTTTTGTTTTTGAAGTCACTCTGGGAAACCAGCAAAGGGTAAAATGTCCTGACTTTCTGGGACCTGCTGGAAACCCAGCGAATACGCTTGACAGTGCTAGTAGGTTTGGCACACCCTCAGCACAGCGTGACACTAGCAGCGCCATCAAGATTCATCGCGCAAGAACCAAGTAGTCGAGCAGAGAAGAGCAAACGGATTAAATACGAGGCAAGGAGGGTGGAAACAGCTTAGCTTATTCGTCCACGCGACACATTCTTGATTTCTTGAGGTATCACCCTTATTGGGCTCCCAACGAACATAAATCTCCGAGTGCTTCATGCATATGTATTCGTTTTTCTTTTTCCAAATTCACAGCCGTCCCTGCTCCTACGATAGTGCGGCCGCTGCGATGGCTTCGCACAAGCAACACCCGTTGCTCCCTAAGCGTTCTGATAAACGGCATTCGTTTCATTTTGAGAAGCAACACTTTCGAATCGTATGGACTGTCCCTCTCCTATTATTGCTCCTCCTCGCTCTACCTGTCAAGCTGTCCCGCCCCACGAATGCCGGTGAGAAAACGGCCACGCACCGCCGCCCTTAGTACTCGCATCCATCGATTTCGATCCCTCTTATGCTTCCCCTTATGAACTCTCACTTATCCCCCCCTCGCCCTGTTACCCCCCCCCCCCCCCCACAGCTTCTCCCCCCCATGCCTCCGCGCTCTACATCATCCGCCTGCGCTCTGCGCCACCCGTCGCCTCCTACACAGGCGGAATCCCCGGCTTCCCGGCAACGGCCGTGTGGGAGAGCGACCCGAATGGCAACGCGATAGATGCCACGGCGGACGATGCAGCCAATGGTGCCGATGCAGCCAACGCTGCCGCCGATGCATCCAACGGTGCCGATGCATCCAACGGTGCCGATGCATCCAACGGTGCCGATGCATCCAACGGTGCCGATGCATCCAACGGTGCCGATGCATCCGACGGTGCCGATGCAGCCAACGGTGCCGACGCAGCCAACGATGCCAATGCAACCAACGGTGCCGACGCAGCCAACGGTGCCGACGCAGCCAACGGTGCCGACGCAGCCAACGGTGCCGACGCAGCCAACGGTGCCGACGCAGCCAACGGTGCCGATGCATCCAACGGTGCCGATGCAGCCAACGGTGCCGATGCATCCAACGGTGCCGATGCATCCAACGGTGCCAAAGCATCCAACGGTGCCGACGCATCCAACGGTGCCGATGCATCCAACGGTGCTGATGCATCCAACGGCTCCAGTGCTGCAGCTCCCTCAACGGCTGGCAGCAGCCCTAACTGCAACACACGAGGCGCTGCGTTAGATGACGCCGCCATCCATCCCGCTGTACCTCCCGAGTCGTCCTCCTCCTCTGTGACAAGCAATGGTCGCGTTGGCGCTGCTTCTGTTGCAAGCAACGGTGGCGTTGGCACTGCGTCTGGTGCTTCTGTCACCGCTGCGGCTGCGGCCACTACTAGCGGTTCAGGAGGGACCAGCCGTGTGCGGCGGCGGCCGCGGGTGAACGTGAGGGCGCCGGGCGTGAGGGCGTTCAAGCAGCTGCTGCAGCGCATGCAGCAGGCCGTGCTGAGAGACAGCGGGGTTGACGCGGGGAAGATGGTCTATAGGTGAGGGGAATGAGTACAGGTGAGGGGAATGAGGAATGCGGTGGATTTGATTTCTGTGATTTTTTTACCGCATGGCCCTTCATCGCTCGTCCACCCACCACCACCACCACCACCACCACCACCACCACCACCACCACCACCACCACCACCACCACCACCACCACCACCACCACCACCACCACCACCACCACCACCACCACCACCACCACCACCACCACCACCACCACCAACTCATAAGGACTTCACTCCTGCCCCCTCTCCCTTCCCTCTTCTTCCCCTTGTGCGCCCTTGCTCCCTTCCCCCCCTTCAGCTACATGCACGCATCGAACGGCTTTGCAGCGATGCTCACGGCAGCTCAGGTGCAGCGCATGAGGAGACACCCCTCTGTGGCGTCCGTCACGCCCTCTCGCACCATCACTCGCTGCGCCACTACCACCACCGATGCGTACAAGTCCTTCAAGCTGCCCCACGCCCTCGCTGCTGCTGCTGCTGCTCCTCCCGTTGCTGCCACTCCCGCTGCTCCTGCTGCCACCACTCCTGCTGCCACCACTCCTGCTGCCACCACTACTGCTGCTGCCACTCCTGCTGCCACCACTCCTGCTGCCGCCACTCCTGCTGCTACCACTCCTGCTGCCACCACTACTGCTGCTGCCACTCCGGCTGGAGCATCGAGCGATGGTGATGGCACGGTGATTGGGATTGTGGATACCGGTGTGTGGCCGGAGCACCCCTCCTTTGACGACACTGTAAGCTCAGAGCCCACCCTCACTGTTCACCTTATCACCCTACCCTCACTGTTCACCTTATCACCCTACCCTCACTGTTCTAGCTACCCTACGCTAGCTGTTCTATACAAGGTTCTCAGGGCTCCAAGCGCTTTTTCCAACTTAGTTACCCACCTCCTCTCCAACCCCCCACCCTAACTTATCTCTCCCAAGGCTACAGCAGCATGCTCCCTTTCGGATGGTTTGCCATGTTACCCAGCATCCCACTTACCATGTGCATGGTCTTCCCCTCCAGCCGTCCAACCTTCCTGTTCCACTCGGCTCATGTGCTCCTGCTAACCTCCCACCGCCCCACCACCTCACTGCCCATCCACCCCTCCTCGTCCACACCAGGGCTACAGCAGCACACTCCCTCCAGGGTGGGCGGGCACGTGTCCCACTACAAGCGACTTCGCATGCAACAACAAGATCATCGGAGGGGGGGTGTTCCACGCGGGATATGGGGATGTCGACCTCCCCTACGACTGGCTGTCCCCGCGGGACTCAGCTCTCCATGGCACGTGGTGTGCTGGGTGAGTGCAGGGATGTGCAGTGGTGAGTGCAGGGATGTGCAGTGGTGAGTGCAGGGATGTGCAGTGGTGAGTGCAGGGATGTGCAGTGGTGAGTGCAGGGATGTGCAGTGGTGAGTGCAGGGATGTGCAGTGGTGAGTGCAGGGATGTGCAGTGGTGAGTGCAGGGATGTGCAGTGGTGAGTGCAGGGATGTGCAGTGGTGAGTGCAGGGATGTGCAGTGGTGAGTGCAGGGATGTGCAGTGGTGAGTGCAGGGATGTGCAGTGGTGAGTGCAGGGATGTGCAGTGGTGAGTGCAGGGATGTGCAGTGGTGAGTGCAGGGATGTGCAGTGGTGAGTGCAGGGATGTGCAGTGGTGAGTGCAGGGATGTGCAGTGGTGAGTGCAGGGATGTGCAGTGGTGAGTGCAGGGATGTGCAGTGGTGAGTACAGGGACAAGCGGTGCGTGCATGGTGCATGGCGCATGACGTATGGTGTACTGTATGGTGTATGGTGCATGGCGGATGGTGGATGGTGGATGGTGGATGGTGTATGGTGGATGGTGTATGGTGGATGGTGGATGGTGTATGGTGTATGGTGGATGGTGTATGGTGTATGGTGGATGGTGTATGGTGGATGGTGGATGGTGGATGGTGGATGGTGGATGGTGGATGGATGGTGTATGGTGGATGGTGTATGGTGGATGGTGTATGGTGGATGGTGGATGGTGTATGGTGGATGGTGGATGGTGGATGGTGGATGGTGGATGGTGGATGGTGGATGGTGGATGGTGGATGGTGTATGGTGGATGATGGATGGTGTATGGTGGATGATGGATGGTGTATGGTGGATGGTGGATGGTGGATGGTGTAGGGTGTATGGTGTATGGTGGATGGTGGTGTATGGTGGATGGTGTATGGTGTATGGTGCATGGTGGATGGTGTATGGTGGATGGTGTATGGTGTATGGTGTATGGTGGATGGCGGATGGTGGATGGTGGATGGTGGATGGTGTATGGTGGCTGGTGTATGGTGGATGGTGTATGGTGGATGGTGGATGGTGGATGGTGTATGGTGGATGGTGTATGATGGATGGTGGATGGTGGATGGCGGATGGTGGATGGTGTATGGTGGATGGTGTATGGTGGATGGTGTATGGTGGATGGTGTATGGTGGATGGTGGATGGTGTATGGTGGATGGTGGATGGTGGATGGTGGATGGTGGATGGTGGATGGTGTATGGTGGATGGTGTATGGTGTATGGTGTATGGTGTATGGTGTATGGTGGATGGTGTATGGTGTATGGTGTATGGTGTATGGTGCATGGTGTATGGTGTATGGTGCACGAAGTTCTTACCTTGCAACTCCGACCACCCTCACTCTCTATCAAGTCCCCCTTGCTCTCAAACGTATGGCATGGCGCTGTTCAACGCTGTTCATTATGGTTTGACAGACATGGGGAAAGGAATGCACGTAACAAGGCCATTCCCCCCATAGCCGCTCATAGCCCCTCATAGCACTTTCATAGCCCTTCATAGCAATGGTATGGCATTTTACTCCTACCCTCTCCTTTCCTGTCCCATCCCATGCATCCCCACTCTCAGAGCGGCAGCAGGCAACAGCGGCGTCAACGTGCCTGGCAGGGGCACAGTCAGTGGCGTGGCTCCCAAGGCACGTCTGGCCATCTACAAGGTGTACTGGCATCATAACCTGTACATGGTCGCTACATACGGAGACGTCTTTGCAGCCGTTGATCAGGCCGTGGCGGACGGTGTGGATGTGCTGGCCGTGCATCTGATTGGCGTAGAAGAGGCGTACGGTCACAAACGGAACTACTTTGAAGATCTGCCTTTCATCGGCGCTCTTGCGGTGGGTGTGAGGGGGGGGCATGTGGTGGGTTCGCTGGTTGGCCCAAGCTGTTTTTGTAAGCGAATTTATACTTCCCTACTAACGCAGTGGGTGCAACACGTGAGTACAGATCGGTACTGTACATGCACTCATGTTTGCATACTATTATAATCCCCTTGTCAGCCATCCCTCACATTGCTGTCTCAATCTCTCTGCGATCCTACTCTCTCTGGCCCCAGCACCCTCTGGTAACTTTCCGTGCCCTATTTTCCTCACTCCTTGTCCTCCCTCCCTCCCTCCCTCCTTCCCTCCCTCCCTCCCTCCCTCCCTCCCTCCCTCCCTCCCTCCCTCCCTCCCTCCCTCCCTCCCTCCCTCCCTCCCTCCCTCCCTCCCTCCCTCCCTCCCTCCCTCCCCCCCTCCCTCCCTCCCCCCCTCTCTCCGTCCCCCCCTCCTCCCTCCCCTCCCTCCCCCTCCCTCCCTCCCTCCCTCCCTCCCTCCCTCCCTCCCTCCCTCCCTCCCTCCCTCCCTCCCTCCCTCCCTCCCCCCTCCCTCCCTCCCTCCCCCCTCCCTCCCTCCCTCCCCCCTCCCTCCCTCCCTCCCTCCCTCCCTCCCTCCCTCCTTCCCTCCCTCATCCCTTCAGGCTGGAGTGACTGTGGTTGTGGCAGCGGGCGACGAAGGGACGTCCAAGTACTATGAATATTGGACCGGCCGATTAGATGCCATCGACACCATTTCACCCTTCTACATCACCGTGGGGGCGAGGTGAGAATGGGGTGCACGCGCTAGAGAGTGACAGAGGTTGCAGCCCCAGGCTATGAGGACGGGCTATCACATGCTCTGTTCTGCAGCAACATTGCATCGCACCCCTTTTGAGAACTCTCAAGAGTGACTTTCCACCCATTTCACATGCTGTGCTGCAACATTGCACCCCACCCCATGACATACCTCGTTGAGTGCGCTATCACATGTGTGCTTGTAGGACATGAATGAGTGTGCGCTTGTTGACTTTGAGTCGACTCGAAAGTCAACTTATACCTCGTTGAGTGCGCTATCACATGTGTGCTTGTAGGACATGAATGAGTGTGCGCTTGTTGAATTTGAGTCGACTCGAAAGTCAACTTATACCTCGTTGAGTGCGCTATCACATGTTTGCTTGTAGGACATGATTGAGTGTGCACTCGTTCTCCTCTGCACGCAAAGGCAGGAGCCTGCTTGTTTTCCGTGCTGCCAATTATGATTCTTCCTCTTCTTCCGTCCTTGGTTCATGCACTTTTCCACACTCTCCTCCCTCGTCTCGCATCTCCTCCCTCATCCTGCGTCTCCTCTTGCCCTTCTCATGCTTGTCAACACCTTCCCTCTCTCACCTTGCAGTACCGTGCCCCAAGCCTCTTTCATTTCAATGTCAATAGCAACAGCAGCAGCTTCACAACCAGCATCAGAATCTCCTGCAAACACCACAGGCCCAACAGCATCATGGCCATCAGCAACAGCATCCCTCCCCATGTCAACACTGGTGGGATCCAGACTTCCTGCCACCACCACCCCTTCAGCATTTACCCACCCAAGGGTTCCCTATTGGTCCTCTTCTGGTCCAGTTATGGTGGCCCAGTGTACCATTTGCAAGCCATGGAAAAATTACCCCTCCAATGCCATTGTCAAGCCAGACATCATTGCCCCGGGAGTCAACATCCTTGCCGCTGTTTCCGGGGCAACCGTCGGCGAGACGGGGTCGTTCATGGCTGATAACAGCACGGCCGTGGCGGCGGCACATGTTGCCGGTGTGGCTGCTCTCATCATCCAGCAGCATCCTGATTGGACGCCCGCGCAGGTCATGTCTGCCATGATGACGACAGCGCGCCGCACAGACAACAGAAAGAGACTTATTAGAAATCTACATGTGAAGCCGGCATCACCGTGGCAAATGGGAGCAGGGCATGTCTTTCCCGCTAGCGCGCTTGACCCTGGGTTAACCTATGATGCCGGGGAGCAAGATTTCCGCAACTTTCTTGCTGGGGTGAGGATGGAGAGGGCTCAAAAGGTGTTCGGAGACGTGCCACTGACACCTCTTCCTGCCAGGAACCTAAATCGGCCTGCTATCTCACTGGTCAACATAGTGAATAAAGTTACCGCCATACGGACAGTGACGAGCGTCTCAGACACCACGTCGACCTACAGGGTGAAGATCAAGGCCCCCAAGTTTGTGAGTGTGAGGGTGTCGCCATCAAAGTTTACCATAGCTCCTGGGGAGCGAGTAAGATTCAAGGTAAAGGTTGTGGTGTGGATGAGGTTCAGATTATTCCAGTACGGCAGCATCACGTGGAAGGATGACAAAGGGCATTCTGTGCGCTCGGTTCTGATTCTCCATTGCAAACCTACTTGCGTGTACTTGTGCTAGATTGGTTGTCAATAAGGCGTGTTTGTGCAATGTACTTCTCTCACTCATCTTCCGAGGTTACCCGGATATGTATAAGTGCTGAAATTAAGGCATGGAGTCACGTAAAAAAAAGTCCCCTTCGGAGCACGATACATTTCTTGATTTAACCTTGCGGATGGCTACTTGTCCATACAAATTCGAGAAGTGAGCATACCCTTAATTACGTCAGCCGGGAATCGAACCCGGATCTTTTGCTTGGAAGGCAAATATCCTAACCATTGGACTACTGACGTGGTGACGAAATGTATGTAAAAGGTAATAAATTTCTTTAAAAAATATTTACAAAATCTATTTCGGCCATTTTCTGATCGTCAGTCGATGGCAAGTCGCATGGTTGGGTATGGAAGAGGAGGGGGAGGAAGCACTGACGAGTCTCGCGTTAGCGACGATGGCGGCGCTGGCCGCGGTAGGGGTAGAGACAGCGGGGACATCGCCGGTGGAGGGCGTGGCTCCAGACGGGAAAATCGACACCCTCAGGTGCAGCAGCAGCCTAGGTATCAATCTCAACGGTCGCCGGGCCAGCAGGCTTACCAGCAATCAACGGTCGATATTAACTCCGCGGATTCGGCGCGCGGAAGCCGAAGCGGAAATGGCGGGTTTTCGAGGCCCGGCGGCGGGGGATATCAGGTTTCCGCCGCGGAAGGCGGCGCAGGGAGGGTAAGCGGCGGAGGACGTTTTCCGCGGATTGCGGAGCAAAGCGAAGGGTCGGCGCGCAGCGACGCCGGATCTACTGCCACGTCATATCCAGGGTGAGAGGAGAAATGTTTTTTTTCCCTGCCGTCAGTTCGTTCCATCATCTTGCGTTGGGGTTTCACTCTCGCCCTCGCTCTCTAGCCCTCGTATCACGCCTCTTATTCGAATCGTCACGCTCTCTGCATTCGTCTCACTCACATAGCCTCGTGTCTCCCCTTTTTTCCCCGTATACCTACCTTAAACCCGTGTGTGTCTCCCCATCGCATCTGCAGCACCACCAACACCAGCCGTACCAGTAGCGGCAGCGCCAGCGGCAGTGCCGGCAGTGGCAGCGCGAGCGGCGAGCGCAAGGGGATGCTGGTGGTGGGATTTTTTGGCCCGAATGACTCAGAGCTAACAGCACTGCTTAACCACCTGCTGCAGTACCCTGCCTTCTCCTCTCCCTCTACCGAGTCTGCTTCTGATGCTCCTGGAGAGGCTTATAGCGGGTATGTGGCTGGTGGTGGTGGTGATTGTGGTGGTGGTGAGGGCAAGGAGAATGTTTTCGGTGCTGCCACGTGGCGACGCCTGGGGCTGCTACGTGGCATGCTGGAGCAGTTTTATGACCGGCAGCAGAACCTGGTGCTGGTGAAGCTGTGCACGAGTGTGAGTGGACGAGCGGCTAGGAGTGCTGATAAAAGTGTGACTAAAAGCGCAGCTAAGCGTGCTGGTGAAAGTGTGACTAAAAGCGCAGCTAAGCGTGCTGGTAAAAAAGCGACTAAAAGCGCAGCTAGGAGTGCTGCTAAAAGTGGGACTACATCGAGGGGGATTGGAAGGTATGGTAAGGGGGAAGGGAAGAAGAGTGTGAGTGGAGAGGAGGTTGGGGACTTGGTGGTCAGGAAGGCGGATGAGGGCGCAGATTGTGGGGCGCGCGCTGGGGAAGAGGCGGGGGAAGAGGTGGGGGAGGAGGAGGTGGGGGAAGATGTGGGGAAGGAGGTGGGGGCATATGTGGGGGAGGAGGTGGGGCAAGAGCTAGGGGAGACGGAAACTGAGAAAAAAGGGGAAGGGGAGGGGCGAGTTGAAATGGAAGACAGAGAGGGTGGTGAGGAGGAGGAGGAGGAGGAGGAGGAGGAGGAGGAGGAGGAGGAGGAGGAGGAGGAGGAGGAGGAGGAGGAGGAGGAGGAGGAGGAAGAGGAGGAAACGAAGGAGGCAGAAGAAGAAGAGGAGCAAGAGAGGGAGGAGGAAGAAGAAAAGGTGGAGGAAGAAAATGAAGAGGAAGAGGAGGGGGAGGAGGAGGAAGAGGAAGAGGAAGAAGAGGAGGAAGATGAAGAGGAGGAAGAGGAGGAGGAAGATGAAGAGGAGGAAGAGGAGGAGGAGGAGGGTGACATGGAGGCAGCGGTGCAGAGGGCGTGGTTGCTCTTATTCACCGCGTGCCACGTGGTGGTATGTATCAGCCCCTCGCCCCTCTTCCACCCGCACCTGCTGCGCTCCTTCCGCTCCCTGCAGCGCGCCAAGCTCGCCCTGCTGCCGCGCCTGCTGCTGCCCCACCGACCGAGGGAGACACTGCCAAAGCAGCCGACGACGCCAGAGCACTGCGAGGAGAATCAGCTGCTGCAAGAGCTGCCCCAGCCTGTGCTGGATGCAACGCTGCTGCTGCCAGCCCTTCCCCCAGACATGCTCCTGCGCCAACCTTCCCCTCATGCTGCTCCCACCACAAGCAGCAGCGCCACTACCACCACTGGCAGCAGTAGCAACAGCAACAGCAGCAGCAGCGTTAACGGTGAGCATCACCCCCAGGGGCAGGAGGAGGCGTGCAGGTTGCAGCTGCTGCCCGGGTTCTCCACGCCCTGCCTACTCTTCGCCTTCCCCGTCCCCTTCGCCTCCGCTCAGGCTGCTCTCGCCGTGACTCACACCGCAGGAGGAGGGGGGAAGGGCGAGGGAGGAGGCAAGGATGGTGGGGCTGGGGGCAGGGAGGCGGCTGCAGCAGCAGCAGGAGGAGGATCAGCCACTGGTGCTGCTGCTTTGGCCGGGCCTGCTGGTGCTTCCGGTGCTGTTGGTTCTGCTGGTGCTTCTACTGTTGATACCAGTGCGGCCAGTGACGCGAGCCCACCTGTCATGTCGCCATTGGTCATCCGTCGCCGCATGCAATCCGCCCTGGAGTCGCAGATCAGATCTCTGCTCAAGCGCTGCCGCCCGGTGGCCTCTGCTGTGGACGTACACGTGGCAGGCCCCCGTTGGCTGAGGCAATGGACGGCCATGATGAAGAGTGGAGCACTGAGCCAGATGAAAGATGCGGAAGGCGCAACGGGGGATGCAGCAGCAGCAGCAGCCACCACAGCAGCAGCCATAGCAGCAGCACCAACACCATTGGCAGCTGCAGATGCAACACTGGCAGCAGCGGTGGCAGCAGCAGCGTCCCCTCTGTTCGTGCTGGACCCCTCTCGCTGTGCTCTCGTCATTCACCACTCTGCTCTCTCCAACCAACGCGGCCTCTCCACTGCTACTGACGCCCTCATGGCTGCACAACTGGGCGACAATCCGGGCGGCGGTTTGGGCGGCAGTCTGGGCGGCAGTCTGGGCGGCATGGGACAAGAACTGGGCGGCAAGGGATTGAACGCGAGCATGGCATTGCAGCAGCAGGGCCTTCCTCTCTCCTTCTCCCTCCTCTCCCCGTCCTTCTCATCCCTCGCGCCCTTCTCCCCCGTGCTTCTCAACCCGCCGGCACCGCTCTCCACCGCACCGCAATCCCACGCACCCTCCACCCTCACATCAGCCCTCTCAGCAGCACCCCTCTCCTCCTCATCAGAGCTAGCAGAGTCAGCAGCGGGGTCGATCTGGGACTTTATTGTGGGGCAGAGGGAGGTGATGGAGGCTCGATGGAAGGCTGCTCAGCCCCTCCCAGGGCGAGGCGTTGGTTCTGCCAGTGTTGGGGGCAGAGGGGGAAGTGGCGGCAGGGACGGCAGCGGTACCGCCTTATTGTCCCTAGCTCCAGCCGCAGCTGTGCCAGCTGGTTCGGGTGCAGCAGCAGGAGGAGGAGGAGGAGAAGGAGAAGGAGCCGGAGAAGGAGGAAATGAAGGGGCGGATGTGGAAGCAGGGCCAGTGGCAGGGGCAGCAGCAGCTGTAGGGGCAGGGGCAGGGGGGGGGAGAGGGGGCATGAGGGGGAGGGGAGGGTGGGCGGGGGCGCTGGGGCTGACAAGAGGAGGCGGGGGAGCAAGAGGGCGCATGGGGGGAGGCGTGGGGGGATCTGCAGGCGGAGTGGGGGGAGGGGGGCTACCGTGGGAGCTACCAGATTTTGACACGTGGCAGGCTGGGTGTGAGAGGGTGGCTCGTGTGGTGTGTGAGTGGAAAGGGAAAAGGGATCAGGGTTCTGGTCAGAGGGTGGACGGAGGGTTTCAAGGGGATGCAAAGGAGTTTGGTGCGGTGCTGACCGCGTTTAGTTATGCTGGCAGAGGTGCTGGTAGCAGTAGGAAGAGGGACGTGCGAGGAAGAGGAAGAGGGGGAGGAAGAGGAGGAGGAAGAGGAGGAGGAAGAGGAGGAGGGAGAGGAGGAAGAGGAGGAGGAAGAGGAGGAGGAGGACAAGGAAGGGTGGGTGTATCGGCAACACCATCACTACAATCATCAACAGCAGCAGCAGTGCTCACGCCATCCCAACCTCCCCTCACGCACACGCACATGCACAGCGACCAATCAGATTCGTCCAGCTCCCCTGCAGCCCTCTTCTCCTCCTTGCTCTGCCGCACTGCCCTCACCCGCGCCCTCCACACGTACCGCAGGGGCCTCGGGCAGCTCTACACTGCCCGTGTGCACCAAACACACTTCCGGGCAGCCGTGAAAGTTTTCGCGGAGGCCGCCCGAGGACCTGCCCGGGGGGAGTTCTTCGAGCTGCTGAAGCGGCAGTGTTATGAGCACTGGGTGGGGAAGGGAGTGGGAGGAGTGGGAGGAGTGGGAGGAGTGGGAGGAGGGAGGCAGCAGTGTGAGGCGGTATCTGCCTTGGGATTACCATGTTGGTTACCGCTAGGGCATGAGAGGTGGGGGGTGGCAGCGAGGGAGGAGGTGCACGGGATGGCAAGGAGGGCAGGGGAAGCAGGGCAACGGGAACACACTGTTGCAGCTTTCTTCGAGGGCAGAGCGAGCAGGTGTGGGAGTGGGGCGAGCAGGCATGAGAGTGGGGCAGTGCTGCTGTGTGCGTGTGTCTGTGGCAGCACCCAAGCCCTTCTCTGTGACCCCTTCCTCCCTACGCCCCTCTCCCTGCTCTCGCTCTCCTCCCTCCTCCGCCCATCGCTTTCCTGCTGCGACCTGCTCTGGTCCATTCCTCTTGACCAGACGAGCTGGGGAGAAGCAAAGGCGAACAGGCAAAGCTCTAAAGCTGGCGAGACGGAATCTCAATGGAGAGAGGACGTGCAGAGGAGAGAGCGGAAGGGGAGTGAGGGGTTGGAATTTGAGTGGGGTGTTACTGTTCTGGGCAGTAGGAATTGGTACGACCCAATGAAGGGGGTCCAGCAGGAGGGATTTCTGCCCGGGCGAAACTTTCTTCTGCCCTGGGCAGTCCAGCTGCCGGCGATCTATGTGGCTGAGGAGGGAGGCCGGGGTGCGGGCAGCAGCAGAGGGGCAGGAAAGGAAAGCGGGTTGGTGGGTGTGGAGGGAGGGACGAGGGGAGGTGGAGGAGTGGGAGATGGAGGAGAGGGAGGTGGAGGGAAAGAGGGGGAGGTGAGGGGGGGGGGTTGGGAGGGAGAGAGTGACAGGTGAGATCTGGGCTGTGAGGAAACGAGGAGGAGGAGAGGAGATGGAGGGAGTGAAGGAGTTGGGCAGGGTGCAGAGAGTTGAATCAGAGAACAGCAGAGGAGAAGGAGGGGAGGGAGGAGAGGGAGGAGAGGCAGGAGAAAGAGGGGGTGAAGGGGAGGGATGTAAAGTGCCAGGGGTTGTGGAAGCTGCTGCGTCGAAGGGGTTGGGAGGTGGGCGTGGGGCGGTGGCCGAGACTCGCTATTGCATGGCTCGATACAGTGTAGGGGATGCTGGCGTTATTGCTGCACTAGAAGAGGGGGCTAAGGTGGTGGTTGCAGAAAGGGAGTGGCAGCAGGGGCAGGGAGGGCAGGGCGTGCAGCAGGAAACAGAGGGGGAGGTGGATGCACGGGCAGAGGATGGGGGGAAGAAGGAGGTGGGGGCAGGGGCAGGGGCAGGTGCAGGAGCAGGGGCAGGAGCAGGGGCAAAAGCAGCAGCTGCGGTAGGGACAGGGGCAACGGCAACGTTACGTGCTCGTGAGGTGCAGCCTCCCACCTCTTTTGCCCGTGTTGCCGCCATTGCAGGGGGAGCAGGTAGGCAAGCAGCAGCAGTGAACACTGCCGAGATGGCATTCCCTCCCCTCTCTGCCTCTGTGCATGGCGCAGCAGCACCGCATGGGGTGACAGCAGGGCATGGCGCAGCCACTGCAGCGCATGGGGCTGACAAGGGTGGGTATGAGAAGGGCATTTTAGGGCCTGGGGCACCTGGTGGAAGAGGGGCAGGAGTTGGAGCAGGGCTAGTGGCGCCTGCTTTGCAGCAGCAGCAGCAGCAACAACTGAAGCAGCAGCAGGTGAAGAACCCGAAGCAGCAGCCGCCACTCCTGCCCACGCCCCCTCAAGCCAGCATCCAGGCACGGGGAGGGGACGCGGAAAAGAAGCTTCTCACTCGCCGCTCCCTGCTGCCCCACCCTCCTCCCAGCACCGGTGGCGGCAGCAGTGGCAGCAGCAGCAGCAGTGGCAGCAGCAGGGCCACAAGCAGCAGCAGCACTGCCAGCAGCACTAGCACCAGTGGCACCAGCGGTAGCAATGGCAGTAGCAGCAGCAGCAGTGGTGTGAGGGTGGTGTCAGTGTGTGTCTTTCTAGGCCTCGAATACGCTTGCTCTGCCGGCCACCGCTTCTTTGCTGCCCCGCCCCTATCCGCCCGAACCAGCGGGGCAGAGGGATTGATTGGAGGTGAGAAGGACTGGGTTGGGGAGTGGGTTGGGAGGGACCAGTCTCTGGTGGTGGGGTGCCCTGAGTGTGAGGCGGTGAGAGGGCGTGGTGTGCGAAGTGTTACTGTGAAGGGGGAGGAGGTGATGTTGGGGAGGGATGAGAGAGTGGAGGGGGAAGGGGAGGGGAGTGGGGAGGAGGAGGAGGAGGAGGAGGAGGAGGAGGAGGAGGAGGAGGAGGAGGAGGAGGAGGAGGAGGAGGAGGAGGAGGAGGAGGAGGAGGAGGAGGGGGGAGGGGAGGAGGAGGGAGGGGAGGAGGAGGAGGGAGAGGAGGGGGGAAAGGAATCGAATACGAAACGGGTGGGAAGAGCGATTGTTAAAGGGGAGGAGAGAGAAGAGGATGTAGAATTGGGAGAAGCAAAGGCCTTGACTGCTTGGGAGGCGAGCAGCAGTGGTGGGAAGGGAGAGGGGAGTGAGAAGGAAAATGGGAAGACAATTGGGGATGTGGGAGGGAAAGGAGCAGCGAGGGGAGAGGGCAGCAAGGAGAGAGGGTCAATAGGGGGCAAGTGGGGCCACAGGAAGCAGTCCTGTGACATACAGGAGGCAGGTGGGGGCAAGTGGGGCCACAGGAAGCGGTTCTTCCCAGCAACTGCTGCTACTCTGCAGCGCATCCATGTGGTCAGTTTGATTCGATTCGATCTTGTTTGATTCAGCTCTCTATTTCTGTCGGTGCATCTATGCCTTGTGATGCCAAGTGCTCCGCCCATGTCACTCTTGAGTCACCTCTCCTCGTGAGTCAACTCTTGAGTTGACTGGAAAGTCGCTTTCTGTCCCCTCATCACGCACGCATGTGACTCACAACAATGTTCTCCTCATTGCTTCCAGGCCCCTTCTGTTTTGAGACATCTCAGTAACGAGTTTATTGTCACCAGGCCCCTTTGTGCCGTCTCAAAACTCGTTATCGTCTCCACCAGACTCGTTACAAATACGCGACTCAGGATTCCATGACTCCATGTCGACCCCGCCTTTTCGCTCATCACACATGCAGGTGACTCTTAACCATGCGCCTCAAAAGTCGAACTCCATGTCAGAGTCAACCCCTTCCCTTCTTCTCCCTCCTTCCCGCTCACTCATCACACATGCAGGTGACTCCCAACCATGCGCTTTTTGAGGCGCCTCAATTTTTGAGGCGATTTTTGAGGCGATTTTTGAGGCGCCTCAAAATCCTTCTTCTCCCTCCTTCCCGCTCACTCATCACACATGCAGGTGACTCCCAACCATGCGCTCCTCTTCGCATCCTGCCCCACTCTCATCCTCCCTCCCTCCACTCCTACTACCACCACCAGCACTACCACCACCAGCAACAGCAGCAGCAGCAGTAGCAACAGTTCTACCCAGAACCAGCAATCCTCCCAGCATCACTCCACCCAAGCCCGCACGCTTGCCCCGCCAGTGCCCATACTACTCCCCCCAAACTCGTCTCTCTCTCTCCGCCTGCCCTCCCACCTCCTCCTTCCGTCTCTCCTCCGCCCCTCCTCTTCTCTCGCGTCTGGCTCATCTGATTCCGTACCAGTGGTACCAACGCCAACATCAGCAGCAGCAGCAGGAGCAGCAGGAACAGGAGCAGCAACAACATCTGGAACAGCTGCAGCAGCAGAAGCAGCAGCAGCAGCAGCAGCAGGAGCAAGGCTGCTGGGAGGGTCAGCTCTGTTCCTCCCATCACCTCCCTGTGCCGCGCTTGGTGCTTGGGGTGACAACCAGGAGGACGAGGGGAAGAGGGGCAGTGGCAAAACTGGCCGATTGAGCAGTTGGGGAGGCGGAGGCGGGAAAGGGAGTGAGGGGAGAGGGAGAGGGGAAGAGGAAGCTTTAAGGAGGGTAAGAGGTGAACGAAATGTGGGAGCAGTGGGTGTGGGAGCAGCATTGTCAGCAGGAGAAACACAAGTTTCGGGGTTGGAATCTGCATCGGCTGTTTCAGCGGCGGCCGCAGCAGCAGCAGCGGCGGCAGCTGCGGCAATATCATTGGCAGGGGGAGCAGGAGGAGGAAGGGGGGGTGGGAGCAACATGGGTGTGGGGAGAGCGGCAGGGGGGCGCAGTGGGTGGCGAGGGGGGGGTAGGGGCGGAGGGGAAAGAGGGGGAGGAGGGGGAGGAGGGAGGAAGGGGGGCCGAGGGGGGGGTAGGACGACTTATCACGGATCTCGAGCCTCTGGCTCCTATGGGTGAAGGCATGGCCCTCCCAGTGGCTTTTTGAGAATTTTCAGAGCCGCGAGGGTGGGTCGAATGATCGAATCTTCATGCTGAGTTATGGCAAAGGAGGAGGACGGGCGGGTATTCATGGCTGTTCAACTCCTGGCGGACAGGAAGTGGCACGATCATGCGCGTTGCGTGAGGCTAGAGCCACACCGCACCGCATTGGACCGCACTGTACGGCACTGCATGCCTCCCTCCACATGCTGCCAGCAGCTGGTGTGTGCCTCGGCATGGCACGTGCTCAGGAGATTCGCGGGAATGCGCGAGACTGGATGACCACCCTTCAGGGAATGTCGGAGTGCAGTGAAAAGGGGAACGGCAGTCAAAAAGGGAACGCAGGAGAGACAAGACACTTGGCCTCCCAGGCGATTTTGGAGTCCAGTTGAAACGGGAATGTGAGAGATCAGACCTCTCTTCCTCCCACACCCTTGCCCATGCCTTTCAAAGGTACGGCAATCCATCAGCCTTTCTGCCCGCCCATGCACGGATGCACGCCCCCCACCAAAGGCAGCCGCAGCCACACTGGGAGGCATGGTGCTGCCTCACTGCATGGAGGCATGGTGCTGCCTCACTGCATGGAGGCATGCACTGCACGCCCCCTCAGTGCCACTGCGGTGCCTGCATCAGCTGCGTGCGTCAGTTGCCTTAACACGGCCGCTCACAAGCTGGCGTCTTTCCCCTGGCAGAGCTGTTCCTTTCTTTCAGGCGTGTTTACTTGGTTCGACCCAACCCGTTTTGACTCTTCTACTTGACTCACTCCACGCGGCTCGGCGTAACTCAATCTCGACTCGACCGGGCGGGGTTGTTTGGCTGTAGCGTGGCCGGGCCTCCTTTGAAGCATGGCGAAGTTGGCGCTGATTGGCTAAATAGCTGGGACCGAGGAGAGGATTGTTAGTCCCTGTGTTTGCTGTCAGCTTGAGGGCTTCAGAGCTTTCGGGCGTGCCTGGAGTTGTGCCGACAGTCTTTCAGCCCCTTGGAAAGGCTCGGGGAGGCTCGTGGAGCCACGGGTAGCTTCGGGGGACCTTAGGAATGCTCGGGGAGCCTTGGAGAGCCTCGGGTGAGGCTTGGTATAGGGTTGGGGGAACGTTGGGGGAGTTTTTTTAGGTGTTCTGTTGGTACTGGTGTGGGGGTACAGCAGCATGCTAGTGATAAGAAGGTTGAGAGGAGGGAGGGTTGAGAGGAGGCGGCAAGGGGGCATGGAGCCGTGGGTGGGATGTGAAGAGTAGCAAGGCAGCAGCAGCATGGGGCCGGATGGTGTTAGCAGACTGCAAGTTTATGCTGCTATGGGCACAGCCGCACATCATTCTTGCTGATGCTTGATGCCGTTCTTGCTGACTGTCTTGGGATACACTGCATTCTCATGAGATCAAGGCTACAAGCAGCAACATGGCATTGCATGGGATGGCTTGACATTGCATGGCAGAGCATGGTATGACATGGCACAGCATGGTATGACATGGCACAGCATAGTATGACACCTGCACAGCATGGTATGACATGGCACAGCATGGTATGACATGGCACAGCATAGTACGACATGGCACAGCGTGGCATGGCACGGCACGGCATGGTGCGGCACGGCATAGCACGGCACGGCATGGCACGGCATGGTGCGGCACGGCATAGCACGGCATGGCATGGTATGGCATGGCATGGTATGGCATGACAATGCACAGCAATGCATGGCATGGCGTGGCAAAGCGTCACATCGCATGGCAATGCATGAAATGTCATGGCATGGCACAACGTGGCCTGGCATGCTGTTTCGGATAGTTAAGCCAATCAGTCGACTGTTGTTCTCTGCCCAACTTTTGTGCACTCGGGCTTGGGCTTGGCTTGGGATGTGGCTTGGCTTGGGATGTGGCTTGGCTTGGGATATGGCTTGGCGTGGGACGTGGCTTGGCTTGGGACGTGGCTAGGCTTGGGACGTGGCTTGGCTTGGGATGTGGCTTGGCTTGGGATATGACTTGGCTTGGGATGTGGCTTGGCTTGGGATATGGCTTGGCTTGGGATGTGGCTTGTCTTGGGACGTGGCTTGGCTTGGGACGTGGCTTGGCTTGGGACGTGGCTTGGCTTGGGACGTGGCTTGGCTTGGGGCGTGGCTTGGCTTGGGGCGTGGCTTGGCTTGGGGCGTGGCTTGGCTCGGGGCGTGGCCCAGTCAGGCCTGGGATTGGAGAAGTGATCCAGTCAGGCTGAAGTCTGAACTTCCAGGTGTTTCAGAGCATCAGAGAGCATCAGTGAAAATGGATTCTTGCTTCACGTACTGGTACCGTACTATGCTTCACTGAGGCCCTGGAGACAAGTGCCAAGGAGACGGGTCTACAACGCTTGGCACACTAACGGGATTTCCGAACCGATGGTGGGTCGTTCGTATGGAGTCACTGCGTGTCATGGCAACACCCATCGCCCTTTTCGTAACATATCATACCGTACTGTTTTGTTTCATGGATTTATTGAGCAGTAGTACCTACCTATGTTGATTCGTGTACTGTGGCTTGGTGGCACTGGTGGCTGTGTTGTGGCTTGGTGTAAGGAGCTTTTGATGTAATCTTGTTGAGCTGATTTGTGGTTCTTACCGGTATTACCAGGTTCTTGTGTAGGTAGTTCCTTCATGTGTATAATCTTCCTGTCGTTACAAAATATCATCTTTTTAATGATGTCCGTTATAGGTGGAGTTATAGTTATGCTGTCCTTGCCGCCAACCCTTGGTGCAGTGTACTAGAATCACCTGAAATGGGATACCTTTCATTCTTTACGGTACTTTGTTCCTGAATGCCAGACGGACGGTGGAGATGCAGCCGGGGTAGCTTTCCGTCTCCAGAACGCAACTGTAATGCGTCTCTCCAACTAGCCTCTTACCTGGCACGAGTGAGTGAGCGGCTGCCAGGCGATCTGCTGCATTACCTGCGATTAGGGGTGTAGCTAGTTTGGAAGGTCTATCCAGGCCTGATTCCAAACTCCTGCCAGCTGCCCGTCGGCCCAGCGGCTGCCCGAACTTTCTTGACTGGCCCGGGCCGAAAAGAGCCTGCTTCTGTGTTGATCTGACGTGTCACCTGGTCAGGAAGATTCCTGTAATCCCGAAGCGTAGCGCTGACGTGTCATACGCTTGAAACACGAGGCTTCCTCCAAATGATGCCTTCACTTGCAACGAAGAGCTCGTTCCCAGGGGTGTTGCCCGAGCCGGAAACACAAGTCACATCACATGTCACAGCAATGGACTTGTGAAGTTCGTAGGGCAAGTGTTTCCCACACCTGCCGGGCTGGGTACGGGCTGAAAGAATCCTGAGAATTGCCACCTGGCGAGTCGTGACGATGGGGAAATCGGGCGCAACTACGCCGCCTTGCGCCTCGTCATCGCGCCTCAGCCTCAAGAGCGACTCGAGGTGCTTTCGAGCTCTGAGACGGCTGCTCGTCTTATCCCCACCAGATGGTCCTAATTGGTTCCTCGAAGAGCACTACTACTACTTAAATACCCACAGGTTACAAGCGTATAGCATTCAGAGTCGAATCTCGGCGCACATATCAGCAACCGTGCCTCATACCAATCGTTTGAGCTCGACTCTTTTCTTTCCGTGGTTCCCTAACGCTCTCGACGGACCATCTCGCAGCTATGGGCTCACGGGTTCTCCTTCTGCTCGGTGCGTTTCGGGAAATTCAATGTAGAAAAGCCTCGTGTGCAATACCCCCCACTACTATCGTTGCTCTGGTTATATTCATTCTGTCTGTACCTTTTGTGCGACGGTCTGACGCTGGATTGTTCGAATCGCTCTTTGTCGCATGATCGCAGTGTGCGCGGCGGCTCTTGCGGCAACCGCCCTGGCACACGACACAGCAATCTGTGAGACCCTCTTGCCATCCTTCGCTTCTACTCTGTAACGTTTTTTCTACCCTTTCTGCTGCTCCTGCTCGCCATGCTGCTGGGGTCCTCTGCTCCTGCCACGCTTCCGTTTTCCCTGTTACCGTCTAAAGAAACACCCATTTCATGTTCATTACCAAGGTTCGTGTGAGCTAATAAAGTGTTTGTCCTTCCGCAGGCACTCTCGCCTCGGTTCTTGTGGGGGCTAACGAGATTCCCAAGAACGACACCCAGGCTGCGAAGAACGCCGTCGGAGACATGCGCGGCGTGGGTTACATGCGTCTCGCGATTTACAAGTATGTTCGCTCTTGTTATTTTTCTCGCCGTCTGACAGACTTCACGCATCAGTTGTTGGAGGTTGCGTGGGGCTAGGTTTTGCCCCCAACCACCGAACGGTGCTGCTTTTGCTTCTCACCTTCGAGTGAGCTGCAGGTTGGCGTGGGGCTGAAGATTGACTTCGGAAGACTCAACCAATTCGGTGCCACATGGCAGCACCAGAAAGTTCGAGACTTGAAGGAACATTCGGATGAGTGAAATTCGAGTGTCGAATTTCACCACTTCGAAATGTTACGAGAACATTCGCGAAGTGTAGCGATGCGATGTTACGAACGCGGTTCGATGTTGATTGCATGATATAAAACTAGTTGCTTTGTATGCATGTTTCATACTGAAAATCAGAGTTTTCTATACACGGTTCAACTCGACACAAAATCCAGAGACTTTCTATCCTTCAATCTTAGAGCACTACCTAGCACGTTGAAAGCTGTATCTCAGCCTATACTTGGGCGAATTACGTGTTCTACGGCTCCTTGGAAAGCCAAGAGTGTGCTCTAGTGATTAGTACAAATCCCAGTTCCTGCAAAGTAGAGGAGAGTCCTTTACATCATCAGTAACAGCAATCCTTGCACTGGAACGTCACATTTTGTCAATGAATTGGCTGCTCAATCACGCAACACCGAAATCTCCTTTCCTTTTACTTACGCAGGGATCACGAGTACGAGCCTAAGTGGATGAAGTTCCAGGTGACTGTGCGTCGCCTCAAGGGAGAGATGCCGCCCACCAAGACGCATGTGCACGTGGGAAAGAAGGGGAAGAACGGCGAAGTCCTGCTGGACCTGCCGTGCGAGTACGCGAACAAGGGCAAGGAACTCTGGAAGTGCGAGGGAAACTTGGGCAAGAATAAGAGCGACCGCACGGAGGCCCTCGAGGCGGCTCTGACCAAGATTGAGAAGAGCCCTGCTGACTACTACGGAAACATTCACACCAAGCGCTACCCTGACGGTGCTGTTCGTGGCCAGTGTTAAAGTTTAAAAAGAAGAAAGGAGGGTTGCACTAGCAAGAATGAGGATACAAATAGCAAACCCTAGAAGGGTTGTACTCGCTATAGAGCACCCCACTACAGGCTAGAGCATAATATTCTGACACACCCCCATAGCCAAAGTGGGGTGTAATCAGCAGAGCAAGCAAAGCAGTACAAGCTCAGGGTGGATCACAATGTCACCACACATTCTGAGCACAAGTTCAAGAAGCAATAGTTTAAAGTTCACAATTATGAGCAAAGCTAGAGGCTATCGCAGAGGGCAAGTGAGGAGGAGGAGAGACTGTGGGGGAGAGAAGATGGGAGGCGACTGCTGACGCTGCAGACACACAGACGAGCTGCTGGCTCAGTGGCTACCGGAACAACGCTCCGGACTACTGGGGTAACTGGCCCCGCGGCTAAAAGTAGCGGCAGACGAGCAACGGACCCACGGGCGACTGGCGACTACCGGAGATTGTAGCCTCCGGACTGCTGCTGCTGCTGACGACAAGACTGCTGCCTCCACTCGACCTCCCCCAAACAGTACCACCCCTCCTGACACACACCCGCTGCTACACCGCTAGCTCCACTCCCCCTTCACCCCCCCTTAGCACCACTCCAACGGCTCCAACAAGTCCACCCCCCCTCAGCGGCAGCTGCAGCACAGGGAGACGGAGGAGGAGGAGGAGCAGGGAACGGCACACAGTAGTTTCACCCCCATACCCCTCACCCCCAAACCCTAATTCAGGAGAACGGGCTGTAGGAGGGGTGGGGCGCCAGCAGAAGCACGGGGGACAGCGGGGAGGGCAGGGGCAGCGAGGAAAGGGCCGCCCACGGGCCTGGCACAGCCTCCCGAACCGCGCGCAGGCGGCCCGAGCCGCGCGCGGGCCTGGCGCAGCCCGTACGGGCCGCGCGCGGGTCTGGCGCAGCCCGTACGGGCCGCGCGCGGGTCTGGCGCAGCCCGTACGGGCCGCGCGCAGGCCTGGCGCAGCCCGTACAGGCCGCGCGCCGGCTGTACGGGCCGCGCGCAGGCCACGACGGGCGACGGGGGGCGACGCGCGGGTCCCCGTCGCCCGTCGCAGCGCCTCCCGAGGGCGACGCGGCGAGTGACGGGGTAGAAGCCCGCCGCGCGCCTCGGGGCGCACAGCGGGCAGAGAACCGCCGCGCGCCACGGGCCGCACGGCGGGCAGAAAACCGCCGCGCGCCTCGGGGCGCACGGCGGGAAGAAAAACTGCCGCACGCCACGGGGCGTGCGGCACAGAAGGTAGTAGTGGAAGTTGCAGCGGAAGCAACGAGGTGGTGAGCCCACCCACAGGATCGATCCAAGGGGATCGACCTGCTCTAATAGCATGAGAAATAGTAGGAAGAAGAGAGGAGGGTTGCACTAGCAAGAATGAGGATACAAATAGCAAACCCTAGAAGGGTTGTACTCGCTATAGAGCACCCCACTACAGGCTAGAGCATAATATTCTGACAGCCAGCTGCGCAAGGCGTCGTAGGGACACTCAGTAAACCGTTGCATGTTCAATTGTGGTGGTGGGTGGGGTGAGGGTTGAACCGAGAATAAGGATCACGCACTCCAAAGCTAATGGATGCTGGATTGGATGTATGGTTTCCTGTGCCTAGTAGTTGAGTGAATGATGAGCGAATGATTTACGAGATGAGCTTATTCTAACCAGAAACTAGGGCCAGTCCTGGATGTGAAGGCGCTAGTTGGCGAAGTATTTAGACCATGCTGGTTTCGAGGGTGTGGATATACATTAGTAGACGGATGTTGCACCTTCGGCGAGTAGAATCAAGTGTTACGCCCAGGGGACTGCAGATTTGCAGTTGTGGCACATCAGTCTCACTTTCGGGCCTGGCAGCTTAAGGGTGGGTCCCATGAGTTCGTTTACAGTTCATGTTAAGACCTGTAACCATATTTTCTTTGTGTAGCCCTTAGAATTCAACCTCTGTAGACAGGCGTCTTCAATTATGTGCGGCAGTGACGCGCCAAACACGTCAACAGGTTCATATCGAACCGCTTCCATGGTACGCACCCCAACTCGAACAGGTCTGCGTAAACCGCCACCTAAATCTCGGAATTCGCCTAGCCCCCACTTGCGCGAAAACAATAACATCGTTAAGGGTCCCAGGTTCTGGCCTTGTCGATTCGCAATTGGGGCGGGTTACCGCTCGCGACCCATGTCAAATGTGAGTCGGGAGACGAGTTTTGTGTGGGCAGGGCTGTGAGTCCGCGTGGTGCAATTTCGTTTGGCACAGTGCTGACGCGCTGCGTGTTTTTTTCGTCAGAGTGTACACTTTCTTACTGACTCGAAGTTACGTAAAAATATTTGTTTCCTCCCAAAATGAACTCATGGGACACTGTCAGAACATATATATATAGCTTATGCTGTTGTGTAGGCTATAGTGGGGTATCCCATAGGGGGTACAACACAATTAGGGTTTCCTATATGTACTCACTTCATTCATAGTTCATTCATTCTCGTTCTCATTCTCACATGGAATCAGAGCAGGTCCCCTCCTAGGGACTGTTCCTTGGGCCCACCGAAACGCGCCTCGAGTCGCGCCTGCCTTTTTTTTTAGCGGCCCGTCGAGTCGCACCTAGCGGCCCGTAGTGCCGCCCTTACGGTCGCGTCGAGCCGCCATAGCGGCTGCGGCGCGCCGCCCCTTTTCCCGGCCCGTCGCCGCCCTTACCCGCGGCTTTACGCCGCCCTCACCGGCGGCTTCGCGCCGCCCCTTACCTGCGGCCCCGCCGCCTCTCTCGTTGCGGCCCCGCCGCCCGTCTTCGCGGCCCCGCCGCCATTTCTCGCTGCGGCCCCGCCGCCACTCACTGCGGCCCCGCCGCCCGTCTTCGCGGCCCCGCCGCCTCTCTCGCTGCGGCCCCGCCGCCTCTCACTGCGGCCCCGCCGCCCTACTCAGCGGCCTCGCCGCCCGACTTCGCGGCCCCGCCGCTTCTCTCGCTGCGGCCCCGCCGCCTCTCTTGCTGCGGCCCCGCCGCCTCTCTCGTTGCGGCCCCGCCACCCTTCCCTGCGGCCCCGCCGCTTCTCTGCAGCGGCCCCGCCGCCCGTCTTCGCGGCCCCGCCGCCTCGCTACGTCAGCGGCCCAGCCGAGCCGCCCAACAGCAGCGCAGCCGAGCCGCCCAGCAGCAGAGCAGCCGAGCCGCCCCGCCGCCGAGCCGCGCTGCAGCCGAACCGCCCGGCCGCCGAGCCGCCCTGCCGCCGAGCCGCCCTGCTGCCGAGCCGCCCGTGAGCCGAGCAACCGAGCCGCCCTGCTGCCGAGCCGCCCTGCCGCCGAGCCGCCCGGGAGCCGAGCCGCCGAGCCGCCCTGCCGCCGAGCCGCCCTGCCGCCGAGCCGCCCGGGAGCCGAGCCGCCCAGCAGCCGAGTCGCCGGGCCGCCCTACTGCCGAGCCGCCCGACCTGCCCTGCCTGGTGAGCACAGCACCACTGTTACTGCGTGCCCTTCCCCTACTGCTTGCACTACTACACTGTCGTCGTCATGGCTACCCCTAGTGTCCTCGCTTTTGACGCTGAGGGTCGAGCCATTGACTTTGAGGTCTGGGTCGACGACCTGCAGCTGTTCTTACAGTGCGATAGGGCGGACGGTCTTTCCCTCTTTGACCTCACCTCTGGCGCCTCTCCTGCCCCTGCTGCTGATGCTGACCCCACTGTTCGCTCTCAGTGGGCCACCCGCGATGCTGCTGCACGTTTTGCTGTGCGTCGCCACCTGCCTACCACTGAGCGCGCGCACTTTAGTCAGTACAAGAGTGCTCAGACCTTGTACGACGCTGTAGTTGCGCGCTACTCTTCCCCTGCCACTGCTGCCCTTAGCCGCCTCATGCTACCGTACCTCTTTCCTGACCTTGCTGCCTTTCCCACTGTCGCTGACCTCATTACGCACCTCCGCACTAGTGACACTCGCTACCGTGCCGCCCTTCCTGCTGAGTTCTGCGCCAAGAACCCCCCCCCCATGTACATCACTCTCTACTACATAGTCACACGCCTCCCTGACTCCCTTCACGTAGTCAGGGACCACTTCCTCTCAGTCTGTCCCACCACTCTCACTGTCGACCTCCTCGAGAAGTCCCTCCTGGCGGCGGAGAAGAGCATCGTCGCTGTAGGAGCCTCTCGTGGTGACCCTCGCACCCCCATCTTTGAGGGGTGTTCTCCTTCCCCCCTGCTGCCCTCTGTTGCCTCTGCTGCTGCTGCCGACCTGCTTGGTCTTGAGTCGGTCTGCGCGGCGTCTGCCCCTAGCGGGAGACGCCGCCCTGGCAGGGGCAAGGGGGGCAAGGGCGCGGGTGGACCTGGCGGGGGCGGTGGAGGTGGCGGTGGAGGCGGCGGAGGGAGTGGGAGTGGCGGTGGGAGTGGTGGCGGGGGCGGTGGTGGCGGTGTCAGCAGCGGAGGAGGAGGCGGTGGCGGCGGCAGCGGTGGGAGCGGAGGCAGCGGTGGTGGTGGAGGTGGAGGCGGCGGTGGCGGAGGGGGTGGAGCTGGTCGGGGTGGTGCCCCGCAGCGTAGCGGCTCTGGTGGTGGCCAGCGTCAGCAGCAGCAGCAGCAGCAGCAGCGTTCGCGGGACATCCCCCCGCCCCAGCAGCTCCGTGAGTGGTACACGCAGCGTCAGCGGGGTGGGGGTTTTGGTCCGTGCACCTACGTCCTTCGTTCCGGCGACCGCGCGGGTGAGCAGTGTGGAGGTGCCCACCCCACCCAGCGCTGCTTTGGCCGCCTGACGGACGCTTGGCGTCAGCAGTTCCCCGAGGCTAGTGAGATTCCCCGTTGGGGAGAGCTGTCTAGGGCTGGCGTAGCTATCTTTGATCTTGACTTTGATGCTATCCTTGCTGCCATGTATGCTGTGACTATTAGTGAGGAGGGTGACTGTTACCGGTGTTTCCCGCCCGACCCGGGCATTGGTACTGCTGCGCCAGGTACTTCTGCGGCTGCTGCTCTAGGTGCCAGTGCGTCTGCACTCTCAGGTACTGGTGAGGCTGCGCTCTCAGGTACTGCGTCGGCTTCGGCCTCCCTCACCTTCACACTTCACTCAGGGGCTTCTCGCTCCTTGTTTCGAGACCGCACCACACTCACGCCACTTGGCCGGCCGGTTGCAGTCTCCCTGGCTGACCCCTCTGGGGGTCCTGTCCTCTCTCACTTCTCCACTGTCCTCCCGTGTCCGGCTGCCCCCTCGGGCACCTTGTCTGGTCTGTACCTCCCCTCGTTCTCGACGAACTTGGTGAGTGGTGCTGACCTGCAGGATGCGGGGGTTCACCAGTTTACTCCTGCGAGTCAGCGGGTGACCCACTGCTCGGACGCCCGCACAGGCCGACACCTGGCCACGTTTTCGCGTCGGCCGGGGTCGAGTCTCTACACCCTGACCACTGAGTCTCCTCCTGTCCCTGCGTCTGGCCAGGTAGCTGCGTCGGGTCAGGTGTTTGCTGCTGCGTCCAGGTCTGGTCCTGAGTCTGCCCCCTGCTCGTGTCGCCGCCTGTCTCAGGAGACTCTCCTGTGGCACCACCGTCTTGGCCACCCCTCCTTGCCTCGTCTTCGGGGCATGGCTTCCCGTGTCCTTGTCTCTGGTCTTCCCCGGTCTCTCCCTCCCCTTCCCTCGGGACCCGGACCTTCCTGTGTCCCCTGTGTCGAGGGGCGGCTCCGGGCTGCCCCTCACTCCTCCCAGTTTCCCCCGACAGAGGCTCCTCTGCAGACGCTTCACATGGACGTGTGGGGCCCGGCCCGCGTCCGTGGGCAGGGTCACGAGCGCTACTTCCTGCTGGTGGTTGACGACTACTCGCGTTACACCACAGTCTTCCCCTTGCGCAGCAAGGGTGATGTTACTGAGGTGTTGATCGACTGGATCCGCGCAGCTCGTCTCCAGCTCAGGAGGAGCTTCGGCTCGGACTTTCCTGTTCTGCGTCTGCACTCTGACCGAGGTGGAGAGTTCTCCTCTGGCCTTCTGCGAGCCTACTGTCGTGCACGAGGCATCCGCCAGACCTTTACGCTTCCGGACTCTCCACAGCAAAATGGGATTGCTGAGCGCCGCATTGGCATGGTCATGGACGTCGCTCGTACGTCCATGATGCATGCGGCTGCCCCCCATTTTCTGTGGCCGTTTGCGGTTCGGTACGCGGCGCATCAGATCAACCTTCACCCCAGGGTCTCCCGGCCGGAGACCTCCCCAGCTCTGCTGTGGACGGGGAAGGTCGGCGATGCGTCTGCGTTCCTTGTCTGGGGATCTCGGGCGTTTGTCCGCGACTTGTCTGCGGACAAGCTGTCCCCTCGTGCTGCTCCCTGTGTCTTCCTCGGCTTCCCCCCTGACGCCCCAGGGTGGCAGTTCTACCACCCCTCCTCTCGTCGTGTTCTGTCCTCCCAGGACGTCACGTTCGACGAGTCAGTCCCCTTCTACCGCCTCTTCCCCTACCGCACTCCTTCCCTCCCCCCGCCACCGCACTTCCTTGTGCCAGGTCCCCCCCCGGTAGACCCCCTTCCCCCTCAGGGTCCTGCCCCTTCAGGTGTGTCCCAGGTAGACGCAGTCGAGCCGGTCGAGGTTGCTGGTGACTCTGGTCCTGCTGCGGGTGCTGAGCCTGGGGGTGCTGACTCTGGGGGTGCTACGCGCGTGGGTGCTGAGCCTGGGGGTGCTGAGCCTGGGGGTGCTGAGTCTGGGGGTGCTGAGCCTGGGGGTACTGCGACTGGGGGTGCTGAGCCTGGGGGTGCGGAGTCTGGGGGTGCTGAGCCTGGGGGTGCTGCGACTGGGGGTGCTGAGCCTGGGGGTGCGGAGTCTGGGGGTGCTGAGCCTGGGGGTACTGCGACTGGGGGCGCTGAGCCAGGGGGTGCTGCGTCTGGAGCTGCTGAGCCTGGAGCTGCGGAGCCTGCGGCCACTGGACCTCCCCTTGTGGCGTCTGGCGGTGCGGGACCTGGCGGTTCTCCGGGTGCTTCGCCTCGGCGGGAGCCCCTCTCTCCACAGGAGCTGCGCGAGTGGTTTGCTCGCCGCTGGAGACGTACTGCTGGAGCCGGAGCTCCTTCGACTGCTGAGGGTACTTGTGCCGCTGGTCCCGGAGCTGCTGGGCCTTCGGGTCCGCCTGGAGCTGGAGCTGCTGCGGGTGTTGGTGCTGCTGGTGCTGCTGGAGGTCCTGCCCCTGGAGGTGCTGCTGGCGCTGGTGCTGCTGCTGAGGGTGCTGTCCCTGCTGTGTCTGGAGTCGCCGCGCGGCCTCGGCCGTACTTCGTTCCACTCCTACAGCAGGTTCTTGGTCTTTCTCCTCCTGCAGCGTGTCCACTGCCTGTTCAGTCACAGTCCCAGTTCGAGCCCGCCTCCCCACTTCCGGCTCCCTCTCCTTACACTGGTCCCACTGGAGGTCTTGCTGAGCGTCGTGAGCCTGCGTCTCGTCCTGCGTCGCCTGTTCGTGCTGCTCGCGCTAGTGGTCGCGGTTCGCGTCAGCGTCCTCCTCCTGTCCCTGGCACACACCGGATGTCTTTGCGTCCGTCCACTGCTCCTCTGCGTGCCCCTTTGCCTTCTCCTCCTGAGTCCTCTCTTCCTGCACTTACCGACCCAGAGTCCGACTCTCTTCGTGCTACCAGTCCTACTGTCACACGTCTCCTTGCTACTGTCGTCACTGACCCCTCTTTTGAGTCCACTGCTGCGTCTGCTCTTGTTGCTGAGCTCGTCGACTTTGCTGCTCGCTGTCGTCTAGACTACGCTGCCGGTCTTGTTGCTGAGTCTGCGTCTGTCTGTCCTCCGTCCGTCGGGGGTGAGTGTGCTCTTGGCACGGACGTCCTTGAGGACAGGCAGGAGGAGTTCCAGTGTCTGGCTGCTGCTTCACCTCATCTCGCGTCCGTACTACTTGCCCCTGAGGGAGACCCGGATGCACTAGACATCCCGACTCCGCGCTCTTACGCGGAGGCGATAGAGGGTCCCTACTCCTCTCAGTGGCAGGCAGCTATGGATGCAGAGATGGCGTCCTGGAAGTCCACAGGCACCTACGTTGACGCGGTTCCCCCTCCTGGGGCGAACATCGTCAGTGGCATGTGGATCTTCAGAGTGAAGCGACCGCCGGGCTCTCCACCTGTCTTCAAGGCGCGGTACGTCGCTCGTGGCTTCAGTCAGCGGCAGGGAGTTGACTACTTTCAGACCTTCTCTCCCACCCCGAAGATGACCACTCTTCGGGTACTGCTGCACGTAGCTGCTCACCGTGACTACGAGCTCCACTCTCTTGACTTCAGCACTGCTTTCTTGCAGGGTAGCCTGCACGAGGAGATCTGGCTGCGCCGTCCACCTGGCTTCACTGGGACTTTCCCTCCTGGCACCCAGTGGAGCCTCCGACGGCCAGTCTACGGTCTCCGCCAGGCACCGCGTGAGTGGCACGACACACTGAGGACTACGCTTGCGGCTCTTGGGTTTGCTCCCTCTACTGCTGACCCGTCGTTGTTTCTGCGCACCGACACTTCTTTGCCGCCGTTCTACATCCTCGTGTACGTCGACGACTTGGTCTTTGCCACAGCTGACACTGCTGGACTAGCCTACGTGAAGTCCGAGCTGCAGAAGAGACACACGTGCACAGACCTGGGTGAACTGCGCAGCTACCTTGGCTTGCAGATCACTCGGGACAGAGCACGCCGCACCATTACCTTGACTCAGTCACACATGGTGCAGCAGGTCCTTCAGCGCTTCGGCTTCACGTACTCCTCGCCTCAGGCCACTCCTCTGTCTACTCGCCACTCGCTCTCAGCTCTGCCTTCGGATGAGTCCGTAGAGTCGAGTGGCCCGTACCCAGAGCTTGTTGGTTGCCTCATGTACCTGATGACCTGCACACGACCTGACCTTGCATACCCTCTTAGCATTCTTGCACGCTATGTTGCTCCTGGGAGACACCGACCAGAGCACATGGCTGCAGCGAAGAGGGTGTTGCGCTACTTGTGCAGTACGTCGGGCATGGGGCTAGTGCTTGGAGGGCGGAGTCCAGTGGTGCTCACTGGGCACGCGGACGCTTCTTGGGCTGACGACCAGGCTATGCAGCGGTCGTCGCAGGGTTACACCTTCAGTCTTGGTTCCGGCTCTGTCTCGTGGCGGGCTACTCGCTCGTCCTCTGTTCTCGGCTCCAGTTGTGAGGCTGAGATCTACGCCGGGGCCATGGCTGCACAGGAGCTTCGCTGGCTCACCTACCTGTTGACTGACCTTGGAGAGCCGCCTCGTTCTCCTCCAGTGCTGTACGTAGACAACAAGGCCATGCTGGCCTTGTGTCGAGAGCAGCGCTTGGAGCACAGAACGAAGCACATTGCTCTCCGTTACTTTCTTGCTCGTGAGCTGCAGCAGCGTGGTCAGTTGCGACTTGCTTACGTGGCCTCTGAGGCCAACACTGCTGATGTGTTCACCAAGGCACTTCCGCCTTGTGACCATCAGCGCTTCTGCACTCAGCTGGGTCTTGTACCTGTCTTGCCTCACTTGCTCTCCTCTTGACCTTGCTTGTACTGTCACATATATATACCTGCTCTTGCTTGTCTAGCTCTATATATATATGTGCACTCCTGCATGTGAACTGGCCTTGTGGCCTTGTCGTTGTGCTCGGACTGTGTGGTGACTTTGTGATCCACCCTGAGCTTGCTGTTCTTTGCGTGACTGGTCTTGTGACCCCTTGTTCTCCCCCACTTTGCCTATGGGGGTGTGTCAGAACATATATATATAGCTTATGCTGTTGTGTAGGCTATAGTGGGGTATCCCATAGGGGGTACAACACAATTAGGGTTTCCTATATGTACTCACTTCATTCATAGTTCATTCATTCTCGTTCTCATTCTCACAGACACGCCCTCAGTGATGAACCTCCCCGAACCTGCCAATATTCAGGGACGGACGCGTTCTCAAAACCATGTGAAAATGTTCAGCCTTTCTAAGTTGTTTCTTCAACCACTTTTCACCGTAACAACCTAACTAAACTCACAATATCTATGGAGTTTCTGCCGCCCCTGTTGTAAAGGACTCTCCTCTACTTTTCAGGAACTGTGATTTTTACTAAACAATAGAACACTCTGTTAGCTTTCCAACGAGCCATCAATTGCGTCGATCGCCTAAGTATCGAGCGAGTTATGGCCTCTAACGTGAAAGCTATGTTCTAGGTTGAAGGATAGGATGCTCTCTGGAATTTGTGTCGAGTGCACTTGTACAAAGTGATTCACAATGTTCAGTATGAAACATGAATACACAACGAGTCAATTTATAGCAACATAATAACATCGAACCGCGCATGTAACACGAACCACTACACTCGCGTCGCAAATGCGCAGCGTGTAACAATTTCGGTTGGGTAAAATTCGGCCACCGAATTTCACCGAACACACCGAATGTGTCTTCAACTCCAAGGTTGGAATATGGTGCCGCCACATGGCACCAAAGTGTGAGTCTCCCAAAGTCAACCGGTGCCACCCCACCTATCCCTAGTCAAAAGGGATCGAAGGCACCGAAGTGCCCTCGGTGGGTTGGGGGCATACAACCGCCCCACCACCGAACTCCCTCCAACTGCCCCAGCCCTTAGCACACAAGGAGCAGCAAGGGGGAATGTCAGCGACGGAGTCGAGGCTTCGTGAAATATTTAGAAACTTCCGCAACCGATCAGATTTCAGCCGAAGTCCCTTTACAGTTCGGAATCGCTTTTAGCCGAAGTGTTATCGCTTTCTACATGTTTCTACAATCCAGAATCAGCTATATCAGAGAATTCCAGAGCCTTCTTATTCATGCACCTCATGTGGCTCTCAAAGTCACTCAAGGTCCATGGAAGCATAATTGTGCCCAAGATCCCAAGGGAGTTGCTTTGTCCAGTAGCCTAGTTTTGAGCTACCTATCTGCCTTTGTTTTGTGATGCTTAAAGAATTGTGCTTTAGTGGGCTTGCATAATCTTGACCATAATGAAGTTTTTTTCCCTCATCCAGCCAAATTCCAGCAGCTCTGTTGAGCCTTTCCAGCCAAGTTTCTAGCCCTCTAACAGTCACTATCACCTTGTTTTCAAGTTGGTATCAGAGCTAGTCATTTCGATCAACCGAGCCCGCCACCTTCCTATCCTAGCATAATCCGACCATGGCGGGAGATAATCCGTCTGACCCTGCACTCCAGTCAGCCGGAGGAGCTACAGAATCAACATCAGCAACTACTGGTTTAATGGAAGCAGTTGCACCAGGCAGTTCTTCAACAACATACTCATCACTCACTCCCTTCATGCCCAAACTTCACCTTCCTAAATTCAACGGCAAGGATTTTCCTACATGGGCAACTCAGTTTGAACTTACTGCATCCCTTCTGGACTTGTGGCCATACTATACTGGAGAAGCAGCTAAACCAACAGCAGATGCTTCAGAAGCCGAGAAACAACTTTATGAGCGGCGCAACAAAGAAGCTTTCTCTACCTACTAAATAGCATTCATGAGCAGCAGTTGAAGTCTCTCCTACCCTGCTCTACCAAGGCAAACAGTGCAGAGGAAGCATGGAGCCGACTGAAGACCATGCACCAGTCAAAATCAGAGAGCAGCCAAGCCGAAATGTGGAGCCGCTTCATGAATCTGAAGATGGATGAAGATGAGTCCGCGCAAGCCTACCTTCAACGAGCTGAAACGATGTTGGAGGAAGCAACAGCAATTGACTTGGAGATCCCAGAGTCACTATTTAAGACCGTCATTCTCACCGGCCTTACACCGGAGTGGGAAACTTTCCGTGCAACCCTCTAAACGCTCTCGTAATCAATGAAGACTCGTGCGTTCATCTTCGAGGCCCTTATCAACGAGCAGCAAAATCGAGACCTTGCACGGAACAAGCGGGGAGACGAAGGTGCGTGGAGTGCTGCAGCAGCTACAAGATATGGCAACCAATCCCAGAGGCAAGGAAACTTCAACCCAAACCACCCTCAACCTTACTACGGTACGAAATATTCCCCCATACAAACCCTCTCGTTTTCCTCAGTCAAGTCCTCCCTATAAGTCAAGTCCCTATGTCCAGCCAAGGCCTTCAATTCCCAATCAATATCAGCCTAGGAATGCAAGAGTGAATCTACCAAGAGTCAATAATTTCAGCCAAGCCTCGAATGCTAAAAGGTTTAATTTTGAGTGTTTTTGTTGTCATGAGTGGGGTCACCCATGGTATGCTTATCCTAAGAAGCCTCCTAATTGGGTCCCCCCACCTCAGCTACTATCTGAAAAGGGTAAGGCAGTTATAGCAAATATAGCATGTCATTCTACAAGTCAAGATGAGTCCAAAGATTCTGATGGTCCTGTTCTTTTCAATGCCGCTACTTGCATGCACGTTTTTACTACTAGTAGCGAGGAGTTTATTCTTGATAGTGGTTGTTCTGAAACCATGACTCCCTATCAGTCCATTCTCAAGGATTTTCAGCCCTCGTATAATTCAAAAGTGGTGACTCTTGCTGACCTTGGCAAATTCCCTATCAAAGGAGTCGGCAAGCTTGAGTTTGAGAAGGATGGTAACTCATTTTGTGTCAATAAAGCTTTGTTTGTTCCTGATTTGGGAGCAAACTTGCTCTCAGCTGGACAACTCGAAGAAAAAGGTGCCTCTTTACTCTTGCAAGGGGGGAAAGCCAAAGTGTGGGACAGTGCAGGGAATTTGGTGGCTGAAGGCGAGCGTACCGGGCGGCTCTACAAGATGAAATTGGAGATTAAGTGCGGTTCTAGCAACACGAAGAACGACGTTGTCTCGTTTCCCGCTGTTTCAACCGATCAGGTCAACAACAAAGGGAGTATCTCCCAAACTGAGGCATGGCATGCACGCTTGGGGCACTTGGGAATGCAAGCATTGAAAGAGTTGGAAAATCACAAGAGCACGGAAGGATTGAGTTTGAGTGAAAGTGCAGTCAAGTCCCTTTCTTCCGTTCCGTGTCCATCTTGTGTCGAAGGTAAGCTAGCCAGGAAGCCATTTTTCCCTTCTAAGTATCAGTCAAGGGACCTCCTAGAGTTGGCCCACACTGATGTATTCAGCCCCATGCGAAACCCTACTCGAAACGGTAAGAGATATTTGATGTCTTTCATTGATGATAAGAGTCGTTTCTCGTGGTCCTTTTTCATCAACACCAAGGATAAAGTTCACACGTGTTTCAAGCAATGGCTAGCACTTGTTGAGAGAGAGTCAGGGAAGAAGTTACTCACCTTGAGGTCGGACCGAGGAGGTGAGTACATGGGGAAAGCATTTCAGGGGGAGTTGTTGGCATTGGGCATCAATCAATAGTTCACTTGTCCCTATAGTCCTCAGCAAAACAGAGTGGCAGAGAGGTTTCATCGCACTATTCAAGCTATAGCTACCACTTTTCTTCAGTTTAAAGGCCTTGACAAGCTCTGGTGGGGTGAGGGAATCACTATGGCAACTTATGTTCGCAACAGGAGACCCACAAGGCCCCTACTGGATGGTGTAACGCCATATGAGGCTTGGTTTGGAGTTAAACCAGATCTGACTATGCTCCGTGTTTTCGGTTCCATGTTCCAATACCGTGTTCCAGATGCAAAGAGACTCAAGCTGGACAGCAAAGCTCATTGGGGCCTCTTCATCGGCATGAGCAACGAGAGCAAGGGATGGGACCTTTGGGATCCCGTCACCAAGCGAGAAGTGGTTTCAAGGGATGTTGTCTTCTATGAAGACATGTCCCTTGCATATTGGCACAAGTTTTCCTCTTCCTCATCTCTACCACCACCTATCCAACAGGAACCAGCAAGAGCACCTAAGGAAACAACACAAGAGGAGGAAGATGTCAAAGTTACGAACGAGAAATGAATGAACTATGAAAGAGTTGGGTACAAGTACTAACCCTAATTGGGTTTTACCCCTTATGGGCTACCCCACTACTGCCTACACAAATGTATAAGCTATAATCTTCTGACACACCCCCATAGGCAAAGTGGGGGAGAACAAGTGGTCACAAGACCAGTCAAGAAAAGCAAAGCAAGCTCAGGGTGGATCACAAAGTCACCACACAGTCCGAGCACAAGCAAAGGGCCACAAGGCCAGTTCACATGCAGAGTTATATAAAGAGAACAAACAATACAGTGATCATACCCTAGCAAGTGCAAGCATGTAGGTATATATATATAGATAACAGTACAAGCAGAGTCAAGCAGTAAGCAAGTGAGGCAAAGTAGGCACAAGGACTAACACAGTAACAAAGCGCTGATGATCACCAGGCGGAAGTGCCTTGGTGAAGACATAAGCAGTGTTGGCCCGAGTGGCCACGTACGCAAGACGAAGCTGGCCACGCTGCTGCAAATCTCGAGCAAGGAAGTATCGCAGAGTGATGTGCTTCGTTCTGTGCTCCACTCTGTGCTCCTGACACAAGGCAATCATGGCCTTGTTTCTACGTACAGAACTGGAGGCGAACGAGGCTGCTCTCCCAAGTCGGTCAGCAGGTAGGTGAGCCAGCGTAGCTCCTTAGCAGCCATGGCCCCGGCGTAGATCTCAGCCTCACAACTGGAGCTGAGGACCGAAGACGAGCGGGTAGACCGCCAAGAAACAGAGCCGGAACCAAGGCTGAAGGTGTAACCCTGTGACGACCGCTGCGTAACTGAGTCGTCAATCCAGGAGGCGTCTGCGTGACCAGTGAGAACAACTGGACCCCGTCCTCCAAGCACAAGCCCCATGCCCGATGTGCTGCACAGGTAACGCAGTACCCTCTTCGCGGCATCCCAGTGCACCTTTCGGTGCCTACCGGGAGCCACGTAGCGAGCCAGAAGGCTGAGAGGGTATGCGAGGTCAGGTCGTGTGCATGTCATGAGGTACATGAGGCAACCCACAAGCTCTGGGTATGGACCACTCGGCTCTACGGACTCGTCCGAAGGTGGAGCTGAGAGCGAGTGGCTGGTAGACAGAGGAGTGGGCTGTGGCGAGGAGAAATGGAAGCCAAAGCGCTGAAGGACCTGGTGCACCATGTGTGACTGAGTCAGGGTGATGGTGCGCCGTGCTCTGTCCCGGCTGATCTGCAGGCCTAGATAGCTGCGCAGTTCACCCAAGTCAGTGCAGGTGTGTCTCTTCTGCAGCTCGGACTTCACAAGGGTCAGTGACTCAGTGTTAGCAGTGACAAAGACGAGGTCGTCTACATACACGAGGACGTAGAACGGCGGCAGCGACGTGTCGGAGCGTAGAATCAGCGACGGGTCCGCAGTAGAAGAAGCAAACCCAAGAGCCGCAAGTGTAGTCCTCAGTGTGTCGTGTCACTCGCAAGGCGCCTGGCGAAGACCGTAGACTGGCCGGTGGAGGCTCCACTTGGTACCTGCAGGAAACATCCCAGTGAAACGAGGTGGTCGGCGCAGCCAGATCTCCTCGTGCAGGCTGCCCTGCAGGAATGCTGTGCTGAAGTCCAGAGAGTGTAACTCATACTCACGCTGAGCAGCGACGTGCAGCAACACCCGAAGAGTAGTCATCTTTGCGGTGGGGGAGAAGGTCTGGAAGTAGTCAACTCCCTGTCGCTGACTGAAGCCTTGAGCAACGTAACGCGCCTTGAAGGCAGGCGGAGAACCCGACGGCCGCTTCACCCTGAAAATCCACATGCCATCGACTATGTTCGCCCGAGACGGGGGAACTTCATCGACGTAGGTGCCTGTGGACTTCCAGGATGCCATCTCGGCATCCATAGCTGCCTGCCACTGAGAGGAGTAAGGACCCGTTATCGCCTCTGCGTAAGAGCGCGGGGTCAGGATGTTTGGTGCATCCGGGTCTCCCTCAGGGGCAAGCAGCATGGAAGCGAAACGAGGTACAGCAGCTGCAAGACACTCAAAGTCCTCCTGCCTGTCCTCAATGACGTCCGTGCCAAGAGCACACTCACCCCCGACGGACGGAGGACTGGCAGACACAGACTCAGCAACTAGAGCAGTGGCGTAGTCGAGACGGCAGGCAACAGCAAAGTCAAGCAGCTCAGCAACGAGAGCAGACGCAGCAGCAGACTCAAAGGAAGGGTCAGTGACAGCAGTGGCGAGGAGACGAGAGACAGTGGGTCTGGCAGCACGAGCGCGGTCAGACGCAGGGTTAGGGACCTCAGGAATAGAGGACTCAGGAGGAGCAGGCAGAGGAACACGCAGTGGAACAGAGGAAGGACGGAGTGCCATAGCGTGCTTGCCGGGGACAGGAGGAGGACGCGAACGAGGAGTAAGACGAGCAGTGCGAACAGGCAAGACAGGACGAGACGCAGGCTCACGACGCTCTGTAAGGCCGCCTGACTGCTCAGTGTAAGGAGAGGGAGCAGGCAATGGGGAGGCTGGCTGTAACGGCGGCTGCGACTTGTCAGGCGGTGGAAACAGGAAGGGAGAAGGAAGACCAGTAGAAGACGGGACACCAAGAACCTGCTGAAGCAGGGGAACGAAGTACGGTCGCGGCCGCACAGTGCCTCCAGCACCTCCAGCTCCAGGGTCAACAGCTCCAGCTCCTGCAGCTCCAGCACCCCCGGCGCCAGTGCCTCCAACTCCAGCTCCAGTAGCTCCATTGCTTCCTGTGCCAGGGCCTCCAACTCCAGCACCTCCAGCTCCAGCGCCTCCAGGCTCCGTAGGGTCTCCACCTCCAGCGCACCCAACACCACTAGTCCCTGCAGCTCTAGCACCACTTGAACGAGCACCTCCCGGGTTCAGTAGTCGCAGTACCTCCAGTACCGCCAGCTCCAGCAGTAACAGCAGCACCTCCAGTGCTAGTGTCTCCAGCGCCTCCTGCTCCGGGAGCTCCACTCCGACGGTGAGCTCGCCAAAAAAGCCACTCACGCAGCTGCTGTGAAGATAGTCGCGGCAACGCACTAGCAGGACCTCCAGACGGAGCAGCAACCCGAGGAGCAGCACCCCCAGACTCCGCACCCTCCGACTCAGCACCCCCAGGCTCAACACCCTCAGGCTCAGCACCCCCAGACCCAGCACCCTCAGACCCCGCATCCCCCGGCTCCGCACCCCCAGACGCAGCACCCCCAGACGCAGCACCTGGAGCAGCACCTGAGCCAACAGCTACCTGAACAGGCGCAGTACCAGGGAGAGGGTCTACCTGAGACACACCTGAGGGAGCAGGACCCTGAGGCGGGAGGGGGTCTACCGGAGGAGGACCCGGAGCAAGGAAGAGCGGCGGGGGCGGGGGAGGGGCAGAGCGGTAGGGGAAGAGACGGTAGAAGGGAACCGACTCGTCAAACATGACGTGCTGAGACGGGAGGACACGGCGCGAGGTGGGGTGGTAAAACTGCCAGCCAGGCGCGTCAGGGACAAAGCCAAGGAAGACGCAGGGAATGGCGCGGGCGGAGAGCTTGTCCGCGGACGTATCGCGAACAAAGGCACGAGAACCCCAGACCCGGAACACCGACGCATCGCCAACCTTCCCCGTCTAACGCAGTGTGGGCGAGGTCTCCAACAAGGAGACACGGGGCCAGAGGTTGAGCTGATGCGCAGCATACCGGACCGCAAACGGCCACAGAAAATGGGGAGCGGCCGCATGGATCATGGAGGTACGAGCGACCTCCATGACTAAGCCAATGCGGCGCTCAGCAATCTCATTTTGCTGAGGAGAGTCCGGAAGCATGAACGACTGGAGAATGCCCTCCCCACGACAAAACTCCCGCAAGAGGTTGGAGGAGAACTCACCACTTTTGTCAGAGTGCAGACGGAGGACCGGAAGGTCCGTACCGAAGCGCTCGCGGAGCTGGAGACGGACTGTGCGGATCCAAGGGATCAAGACATCAACGACCTCACCCTTGCTGCGCAAGGGAAAGACCGTGGTGTACCGCGTGTAGTCGTCAACGACCAGCAGAAAGTAGCGCTCGCGGCCCTGTCCACTGACGCGGGCTGGGCCCCACACATCCATGTGGAGAGTCTGCAGGGAGCAGTCGTCGGGGAAACGAGGAGGAGTGAGGAGCAGCGCGCTGCCGCCCCTCGATGCAAGGAAGGCGAGGGCGGGAGGGGAGGTAGAGACCTGGGTAGACCAGAGACGAGAAACCGTGAGTGCATGCCACAAAGGAGTGGCAGGGAGGGGTGACCCAGGCGGTGGTGCCACAGAAGAGTCTGGTGCGACAGGAGGCGACACGAGCAAGAGGCGGCTACCTAACCTGACGCAGACACCTGAGCAGACGCAGCGACCTGAGGAGGCTCGGTAGCTAGCGTGTACAGACTCGACCCTGGCCGTTGAGTGAACGTAGCCAGGTGACGCCCCGTTCGTGTGCACGTGCAGATCGACACACGCTGACCCCCAGGAGTGGTGGTAGTGACCATCGCATCCTGAAGGGCAGCGGTACTCACCAAGTTCGTAGAGAACGAGGGGAGGTAAAGACCTGACAGTGAGCCGGACGGAACCGCCGGACAGGGGAGGACAGTGGAGGAACGGGCAACGACCGGGCCCCCAGAGGGGTCAGCCAGTTTGACCGGAACAGGTGCAGGGAGAGGAGTGAGAGTGATGCTGTCACGAAAGAAACAGCGCGAGGCGTCGGAGTCCAACATGAAGGTGTGCAAGGCCTCAGCAGGCGCAGTACCAGGGGGAGTACCAGACGCACTAGCACCTAGAGCAGCAGCCGCTATACCTGGGTCAGGTGGCACACACAGGTAACAGTCACCCTCAGCACTAAAAGACAAAGCATACATGGCAGAGATAATAGCATCATAGTCTAGGTCAAAGATAGCAACGCCCGACCTAAGCAACTCCGCCCAGCGAGGGTGCTCGACCTCGTCACCAAACTCAGCACGCCAGGCGTCATCAAGGCGGGAGAAGCAGCGGTGCTCTGTGTAAAACTTCCCGCATGTCTGGCCCGCACGGACACCCATGCGAAGGACATACGAGCAGGTCTCACTTCCCCCACCCGTCCCACGCTGAACCAACCACTCACGGAGCTGCTGGGGCGACAGGGTCTCGCTCTGACGCTGCTGCTGTTGTCGCTGACCACCACCAAGGCCTCCACGCCGAGGTTCAGACCTGCCACCACCAGACCCACCGCCTCCACCGCCGCCACTCCGTCCGCTGCCTCCACCGCCGCCACCAGAGCCCCCACTGCCGCCACCAGTCCCACCGCCGCCACCACCTCCACTGCCTCCACCACCTCCACCGCTGCCCCCACCACCGCTCCCACTGCCACCTTCACCACCACCGCTGCCACCTCCACCACCCCGGCCACCCTTGCTCTTGCTGATGCGGCGCTTCGCATAGTCGAAGCAGCACCGACGTCCTCAGGAACAGAGACGTCTGCAGCAGCAGCAGAGGCGAAGGAGGGGGAAAGGGGGGAGGGGGAGCACCCCTCAAAGAAGGGCGAGCGCGGAGTGCCACGAGCAGCACCTACAGCAACTGCACTAGTCTCAGCTGCAAGGAGATGCTGCTTGAGGAGGTCAACAATGAAGGAGGTGGGGTCAAGGGAGAGAAAGTGGTCCCTGACAGAGCGAAGAGAGTCAGGGAGGCGAGAGACTATGAAGTAGAGGGTGATGAAGATGGGGGGCTGGTTCGTGGCAAAGAACTCAGCAGGGACGGTAGCGCGGTAGCGAGCGTCGCTAGTGCGCAGGTGGGTAACCAGGTCCACTGCGGTGGCAAAAGCCGACAGCTCAGGGAACAGGTAGGGCAGTAGCAGTCTGCCTAGAGCAGCAGTGGCAGGGGAGGAGTAGGGAGTAACGACAGCGTCGTACAGGGCCTGTGTTGTCCTGTGCTGTCCAAAGTGAGTACATCCGGCCACCGGCAGGTGGTTGCGAATGGCTAAGTGGGCAGTAGCGTCACGAGAAAGCCACTGGGAACGAGTCGAACTGTCAGCTGTGGCGGGAGGGGCAGGAGCGATACCGGACACGTGGTCAAACAGTGAGACACTGTCCTTAATATCGCTCAGTAGGTACAGTTGCAGATCAACGTGCCATGTGTCAAATGCAACCGGTCTGCCCTCGTGATCGAACGCTAGGACTCGAAGCGAAGCCATAGTGGCGCAGTACTCAGGAGCAGTAGTAGCAGCAGTAGCAGTAGCAGTGGCCAAGGGGCCAAGGGGCGGGGCCCAGGGGCCGAGGGGCCAAACACGAGGGTGGCGGGGCCGAGGGGCCAAGGGGCCTAGGGGCCGAGGAGCCGAGGGTCCTAGGGGCCGAGGGGCTTAGGGGCCTAGGGGCTGAGGGGCCGAGGGGCTGGGCCGAGGGGCCAAACACGAGGCCAAGGGGCCAAATACGAGGATGAGGGCCGAGGGGCCGAACAGGATGGGCCACAGGGCCGAGGTGCCGAGGTGCCTGGGGGCCAAGGGGCCAAGGGGCCAAGGGGCCGAGGGGTCGAGGCTAGGGGCCGAGAGGCCTAGGGGCTGAGGGGCCAAACACGAGGATGGCGGGGCCGAGGGGCCGAGGGGATGGGGCCGAGGGGCCAAACACGAGGCCGAGGGGCCGAGTCTAGGGGCCGAGGGGCGGGGCCGAGGGGCCAAACACGAGGCCGAGGGGCCAAACACGAGGCCGAGGTTAGGGGGGGGGGGGGCCGAGGGGCCAAACACGAGAGTGCGGCCTAGGGGCCTAGAGGCGAGGGGCCGAGGGGCCTGGAGGCGAGGGGCCGGGAGGCGACGGGGCCGCGGGGCCGGGAGGCGACGGGGCCGCGGGGCCGGGAGGCGACGGGGCCGCGGGGCCGGGAGGCGACGGGGCCGCGGGGCCGGGAGGCGACGGGGCCGCGGGGCCGGGAGGCGACGGGGCCGCGGGGCCGGGAGGCGACGGGGCCGCGGGGCCGGGAGGCGACGGGGCCGCGGGGCCGGGAGGCGACGGGGCCGCGGGGCCGGGAGGCGACGGGGCCGCGGGGCCGGGAGGCGACGGGGCCGCGGGGCCGGGAGGCGACGGGGCCGCGGGGCCGGGAGGCGACGGGGCCGCGGGGCCGGGAGGCGACGGGGCCGCGGGGCCGGGAGGCGACGGGGCCGCGGGGCCGGGAGGCGACGGGGCCGCGGGGCCGGGAGGCGACGGGGCCGCGGGGCCGGGAGGCGACGGGGCCGCGGGGCCGGGAGGCGACGGGGCCGCGGGGCCGGGAGGCGACGGGGCCGCGGGGCCGGGAGGCGACGGGGCCGCGGGGCCGGGAGGCGACGGGGCCGCGGGGCCGGGAGGCGACGGGGCCGCGGGGCCGGGAGGCGACGGGGCCGCGGGGCCGGGAGGCGACGGGGCCGCGGGGCCGGGAGGCGACGGGGCCCGCGGGGCCGGGAGGCGACGGGGCCGCGGGGCCGGGAGGCGACGGGGCCGCGGGGCCGGGAGGCGACGGGGCCGCGGGGCCGGGAGGCGACGGGGCCGCGGGGCCGGGAGGCGACGGGGCCGCGGGGCCGGGAGGCGACGGGGCCGCGGGGCCGGGAGGCGACGGGGCCGCGGGGCCTGGAACTACGGGCCGCGGGGCAAGGTACGAAAAGGGGCCGTGGGGCCGTGAGCGACAGGGCCGCGGGGCCGAGAGCGACGGGGCCTAGGGGCCTGGAACGACGGGGCCACGGGGCCGTGAGCTACGGGCCTAGGGGCCTGGAACGACGGGCCACGGGGCCGTGAGCGATGGGGCCTAAGGGGGGGCGCAACGGGCCTAGGGGCGCGACGGGCCTAAGGGGGCACAACGGGCCTAGGAGCGCGACGGGCCAAGAAAACGCGACGGGCCAAGGGGCCAAGTACTAGCAGCGTAGCAGGTGGTGGGCCCAAGGAACCTGCTCTGATTCCATGTCAAAGTTACGAACGAGAAATGAATGAACTATGAAAGAGTTGGGTACAAGTACTAACCCTAATTGGGTTGTACCCCTTATGGGCTACCCCACTACAGCCTACACAAATTTATAAGCTATAATGTTCTGACAGAAGAAGATGACACTGATTCTGACCATAGCGAACACATCATCGATCTCCCGCAAGCCGTCGTCAACGAGACCAGCCGTGCCACACCAGTGCCACCAGCTGCTACTCAACCAAGTGGAGATGAAGTTCAGCCATCAAATGAAGACCATCCAACTCAGGAAGTCACCGTTCCATCACCGCCAAAGGAGCAGCAGCCAGCTGTCACAAACCAGCCAGCTACTTCAACACCAACCTCACAAGTTCAACGTCAACCGGATCAGCCCACCACTACGCCATCAAACCCATCACCAGCCGTCACCCCAGAGGCAACTACAGAAGCTCACCATCATCCAATGCAGCAGCAACCGACAGCTACAAGACCTCAAGTACCTACATCAACACCATCTACGATTCTTCCTAGCAACAAGCCAACCGTCACCGCAACACCTCATTCTCATACCACACGTTCATCACTTCAGGTTCCAACGTCAAGCCAGCTCATAGCACGAGGATCACTTCAGCGAGTCACCACCAACACCAGCTCCAGCAGCCCACTTCTTCACCCAAGACCTTTCTCAAATTCACCCCCACGTCCCGGAATCGGCCGTCATCAGTTACCGCCATCTTCTACACCGAGAAACAACACCAATCAGCCACATTCATCACCACCTCTCGACAACGAAGCGTCATCATCAATTCCTAAGCTTCTAGTCTCAAGATCCCCACCAAGAGCATCTTCACAACCAACTATGCCGACGAACATTTCAGCTTCACCGCCACGAGTCACCACACCTATTCCTCAAGTCGACACCGATAATCGAGAAAGTTCCACACCGGGAGAAGATCATGCAGCCATGCCGCCGTCGCAACCGATGTCGCAGCCGTTGTCTCAGCCGCAAATGACCGTATCAACACATCCAAACACTGTGAGACCGAACCCTACCACTGATGTGTCTCAGCCAAGTGAGGAATATGGTCAAGGTAAACAAGTCCGCAAGGTAAAAAAGCCATTCACATTCACGGTTGACGTGTCATCAATGTGCACATGTGAGGAGAGCGAGAATTGCATTCACAAGAAGGTAGAAGCAATATGCATGGCAGCGTCACACCTTCCACGAGAGCCATTGAGTCGTCATGAGGCAGTGGCAAGTCCCGAGAGAGAGCATTGGTTGAAGGCCGAGGAAGAAGAGATTGAGAGTCTCATGAAAAGAGGTACATGGCGTCTTGTTGAGCCACCTCTAGGGAAGAAGGTAATCAGTGTCAAATAGGTATAGAAGATTTAGGTAAAAGGTGATGGTAGCCTTGATAGGTACAAGGCAAGGTTAGTGGCAAAAGGTTATTCCCAAATTCCAGGTCTTGACTTCACCGAAACCTTTGCCGCCGTAGCAAAGTACACCACGGTACTCAACAATAGTCAACGGATGCACAACGGTGCAAGTCGGGCCAATCGTCTGCGCGCATCTGTGAGCGTGCGCACTGCTGTCTTCTACGGAGCAACGCTGGACAGTCGCTCTGCTGTAGCGTTGGCACACCGTCGACTTGCTGTGTTGGCAGGTCGCCTTTCTGGAGAGCTGGCGCGGCTCCTCTACGCAACGCTGGCAGGCGGTCGACCATGATGTGCTGTCTGTCGACCAGAATAGCTGCAGAGTTGCTAGGTGCCTGATGTAGTCATTCTTGTCATTGCTTGTTCAACAATTCTGTAACTCCAACTTTTGCTAGTGAAACTCTTGCCAATTTCTCCCGTGATTGTGCAAGCACCAAGGAACTAGGCAAAGCTACGATCACCTCTAGTAGTTCGTGCCAACCCCACCGTCTAGCTCACTGCCGTTGTAGAGTAATCTCCTCATGGTGCGGTGAGGGTGGACCGAACACGCGACCTTCAGATAGGAGCCGACTTTTGCACCTACTAAGTCGTTCGTAGGCCGGCAGTAGCGATAGTCACCATGGTCGACCCCGTAGTTAATGCGGGAGGAGCAGACACCTTGGAGGCACGCTGGCTGATGCGAGGAAACGCCACGCGGATGGCGAGTACGGGACGATCCCCGTGTTGATCGTCGAGTTGGGCATCCGGTCGCAGTGGGCGACGGAACACCCTTCCCGTCCTGATTCTCCTCGACCGGTGCGAAACGAAGGCGGCGTCGACGACGAGGTCGACGGCGGTGCACGAGTCAGCGGCAACTATGGCACGAAGCAGAGAGGAGTGATCAAGGTCGACGGTGGCATCGACAGGAGTCAGGCGCAAGTGCAGCAGTCGACGGCAGCTGCAGGCAGCTCGCATACCGACATGGATGGTCGACGTCGCTCTCCTCTACGAAGCGGTGGAGGGCTCTCGGCGACGACGCATGTGACGTCGGGCGGGATTGCACCGACGTATGGCTACTTCAAGTTCTCGCCGGACCCGATTACCGTCGCACCTCTGCAAGACCTCATCACCTGGAGGGAGTCGATAGAACCTCAACTGGAGGTCGCCGGGCTGAAGGGCTTCGCCGATGGAACAGTGCCCATTCCGCCCATGGACAATATCGGGCTACGCGGGGAGTTTCGTGCGGCTCACTTGCTCACCTTCATGGTCATCTCGAGGTGCTGCTCGCCAGTGGTGCAACAGGCACTCAGGAGCTGTCGAGAGCGACTGGATGCTGGTCACCAGGCATGGCACTTCATCCTGTCGACGTACCAGGTCAGGGACGACCTGTACATCGCACAGTTGGAGGAGAAGATGACTCATATTCGAATGGGCGAGCAGGAGTCGGCGACGGACTATTGCAACCGTGCTCGACGGATCCTGGCTGAAATGCGGATGGCGGGCGCCGAATACTCGACGGCGTCCTACATCTCCCACATTGTCAAGGGCCTGCCACGCGGCTACAACCTCATGAAGAGGATGATGATGGTACCCGGGACGCGTGAGTCCCTCGACGAGGATTCCATCACCAGCTATATTCTTCAAGATGAGGCGATGCAGGAGGCCGAACAGCCCACGGAGCTCCTTCCTCAAGCAAACTACGCTGCACCAACGAAGCTGAATCAGCAGCCAGGGCAGCGCAGGATGCATGGCGGCGGTGGTAGCGGAGGTGGGCGGTCGACGAAGGACATCGACGAGAAAAGGTTGAAGCGGGGCAAGGGCCGTGGAGGTGATGGTCGACGACGAGAGTGCTGGATCTGCCATGATCCCGACCATCTTTCCTACGAATGTCCTGACCGCGACGACAGCGACGAGGACGACACCAAGGGAGGCCGTGGCCGGTCGACCAGCAGTCGCCCCCGTCGAAATGAGATGCCGCGCAGGGAGAAGCAGACGTCGAAGAAGACGTCGTCGACGAAGGACGTCAACCACTCCAGCGGCAAGAGCCGAGGCGACGGGGAGGCGTCGTGCTCGATGGTCGGCTTGGTGGAGCCGACGGTCTCGCTGGCGCCGGAAGCTGGCGAGGACTTCCAGGCGGTGGCGGCAGCTGTGCAGGCCAACCCGATGGCGGTGCTGCTCGATAGCGGCTGCTCCCATCACCTGATGGGGACGAAGGCGGTCTTCGTCGAAATGGAGCCGAGTGACGGCGTGAAGCACGTGCGCGGATTCAACGGGGCACTACAGCCTGTTGAAGGCCACGGAACCGTCGCTTTGCAAGGGGAGGCCGGGAAGCGGGTCCTCATCCCCGACGTACTGTACGTTCCGGGCATACAGGCGAACCTGCTATCTGCTGGCCAACTGAAAGAGAGCGGAGTGCAGCTGAAGGGCGACGGTGACGAGTGGTTGCTTGTCGCCGCAACCGGGGGGGTGCTCGGTCGAGCACGCTACACCGGACGAGTCCTCTGCACCGACCTTCGCCCCTGTTCGAACCGGCCGCAGTCGACCGAGGCAGTGGCTCTGCGAACGATCGTCTCGGCGACGAAGTCGACCCCTGACCGGTTGCATGCGAGACTCGCGCACGTCAGCGTCGACACGATAAAGAGTTCGGCAAAACACAACGTTGCTACCGGACTCGACATCACCCCGTCGACTGGACCAGACCCGCCATGTATCTCGTGCATAACCCTACAGCTGGCGCGACACACCTTCCCCGCCACAGGCTCGGACGCCGCGGAGGCGTTGGCTGTCGTACACATTGATTTGTGTGGGCCATTTCGAGTCGCTGCCAAGGATGGCAGTCTGTACTTCCTGCTGCTGAAGGATCGCCACACTCGATTTGTGTGGGTGATGCCGGTCGCTAAGAAGAGCGACGTTCTGCGGGAGTTTCAGAAGTGGCTGGTGCTGGTGGAACGACAGACGAAGACGTCGGTGCTGATGCTCCGCTCAGACCGGGGAGGGGAGTTCCTCGAGAAGGAGTTCACCGACTTCGTCGACGGCAAGGGCATCGTCCACGACCTGACGTGCCCTTACACTCCGCAGCAGAACGGCATGGCTGAGCGGGAAATGCGCACGGTCGTCGAGACCGTGAGGACGATGCTGTTGCACATTGGTGTGCAGCACCACTGGTGGCACCTCGCTCTACGACAAGCTGTCTGGGTGCGCAACTGCTTGGAGCGGTCGACGACACCGCCAGGGACGACTCCGTACCAGCTGGTGACCGGGAAGAAGCCCGACCTCACGATGGCGCGGGTGTGGGGCTGCATGGTGCAGTTCATGGTTCCTGAGCAGCAGCGCGGTGGGAAGCTGGCGCCGAAAGCTCGCTGGGGGCTTCACCTGGGCGTGTCACCGGCTAGTAAAGGCTGGGAGGTGCTCGACCTAACTGACAACAAGGTGGTCACGTCAGTCGATGTGATCTTCTACGAGACGATGTCGCTGGAGGTGTGGCAGGCGAAGCTTCGACCGGCGTCGGGGCGGACGCAGGCACACCCACCGACGGACACCTCGACGGCGACGGTTCCTTTGCTCGCCGAAGTCGATGAGCGTGCTAATGAGGATGTTGTGGAGGTTTTTCCACCTTCCCCGGTTCTTGCTCCTCCCTTCCCCGTCGCAGATCGGTCTGCGTCGACACCCGTGTCGGCCACCGGCGATGAGGGGAGCCTTGAAGCGTCGCCTGTGGCGCCGGCCTGTGGCATCGCCGGCGGTCGACAAGGCGCCAAGCTCGTCGACCAGGATGGGAAGCCGTCGACGACAGGGGAGCAGCAGACAGGGGAGCCGGTCGAACAAGAGGTGCAGTCGACAGGGGAGTTACCGAAGTCAGCAGGAGGTGAGCAGCAGCTCGTCGAAGGTTCGAAGCAGCTGGTTGACGACTTGACAGTCGACGAAGAAGGGGAGCGGTCGGCAGGAGAAGAGTCCACCGACAGCGACGTGGTGGAGGTACCGATCTCGAAGCCTGAGCTGCGACGCACAGATCGAGTTCGACGGCCGCCGGAACGACTGAGCTTCCACACCTGCCTACAGCCAGCTGCCTTCACCGCTGTGTACGACGAGGCCGGCGATAACCTGTTGTACGACAACGCCGAGGAGGATGACGAACTGCCGGAGCTCGACCCCGACATGCACGCAGACCCCGAACACCGCTGGGACATCGCCACGATGACGGTAAAGGAGGCGCTGGCGAGCTGGAAGGGGCAGGCGGTGAAGGCCGCCATGGAAGAAGAGATCCGCAGTCTCATCGGCATGGGCACTTGGGAGCTGGTCGAACGCCCACGCGGGGTGAACATCATGAAGAACCGGTGGGTGCTGACGACCAAGTACAGCCTCGACGACACCGTCGAGCGCGAGAAGGCGAGGCTGGTCGTGAAGGGCTTCACGCAGGTGTGCGGTGCCGACTACGACGAAACGTACTTGCCGGTGAGCAGTTACGTCACGCTAAGGATCTTCCTCAGCATCGTCGTCGTCTTCGACCTCAACCTGATGCAGCTCGACATGAAGAACGCTTTCCTGCAGAGCAAGCTCGACAGGGTGCTTTACATGTACCAGCCGGACTACTTCGACGATGGGACTGGCCGGGTGTGTAAGTTGCTGAAGAGTCTCTACGGGCTGAAGCAGTCGCCGCTGCTGTGGTATAGGGCACTCGACGGAGTGCTGCTGGGCGCTGGCTGGAAGAAGAGCCAGGTCGACGAGGCGCTCTATTTCAAGGCCGGCGACAACGGAGTGACCTGCTGGGTGCTGGTCTACGTCGACGACCTGCTCGCTGCCAGCAGCAGCCCCGCGATGCTGAAGGAGCTAAAGGAACTGTTGGAAGCTGCCTTCAAGCTACGTGAGATTTCGCCAGTCATCAAGTACCTCGGGCTGGAGATCGTGCGCGACAGGCCAGCAGGGAAGCTGTAGCTTCACCAGCAGGGCTACGCCGATAAGCTGCGCAGGCGCTTCATCGACGAGGAGCAGGGCGGTCGTGTCCCAAAGACGCCGGTCTCGGTCGATGCCTACGCTGAGCTGACATTCGACGACGAGGAGGCGCAGGAGCGTGAGGAGGAGGAGTACCGGCAGAAGGTTGGCTCGCTGCAGTTCGCGGCGACGACGACGAGGCCGGACATCGCGTTCGCCTGCAGCAAGTTGGGGAGCGGCCTCACGGTGAGGAGCGACCAGCATTGGCGCGAGGTCGACCGTTGCCTCGCCTATCTCGCTGACACCCGCGACACCGCCCTGGAGTTCGGCGGTGGACAAGAGTCGCTGGAGCTGATCGGCTACGTGGACACCGATGATGCAGGCGACAAGCAGAATCGGACGAGCACGAGCGGCTACGTGTTCGTTTACGGAGGGGCCGCCGTTTCCTGGTCGAGCTCACGCATCAAGTGCGCGACATTATCATCGACAGAGTCGGAGTACGTTGCGGCCACGAATGCCAGCAAGGAGGGACGCCGACTTCGTTTCCTTCTTGCGGAATTCAAGCTGCTCAACGCTGGGAAGCCGACCATCCTGCGCGTCGACAACAAGTCGGCAATTACGGACGCTGAAGGGTTGGGGCTGACGGGCAACCTCAAGCATATGGAGCGACGCTATGCCTGGCTGCAGCACATGGTGAGGCGCGGGAAGTTTGTACTGAAGTACATCCCGACCACCGAGCAGCCGGCAGACTTCCTGACGAAGGCTCTGCACTTTCCGGCTTTCAACCGGTGCTCTGTCGCCATCGGCCAAGTTCGTCTGGTCGACGTCGGCGACGGCGACGATGATCTGCAGCAGTAGGTGCCGTGCCCTCTTTTGCACGGCTGGTGCGGTGATGGCGTGCTGTGCGAGGGGTGCACACCTAGGATGGGTTTTCTCCGTAGTGTACTGCCGTGTGGGCTGGGGGCCCAAGCGTGAGCGCGGCAGGGGAGTGTTAACGGGAGTGAAGTGTTGGCCCCGCCCTCGCTTGGGCAACGCCGACAACCTGGTCGGATGCACGGGAATAGCAGCCGACCATCAGTAGTGGGAGAGCTGCTCGACACGCTTCGTCGAGCTGCAGGGGACCGCTGTGTTGTTACTGTCGACCAGGGAAGTCGACAGCCGCAACTGACTGGTATGGGCGATGGGTGTGCCGTCGACCAGGAGGAGCAGTTCGACCAGGAGGTCGACGGAGCAGTCCGTCGACCTGACAGGGGAGAAGCGGTCGACGAGGGGAGCTCGGCGACAACAGCTGACAGTTCTGATCGACGGAAGGGGTCCGTCGACTAGGGGATAGCTCGACGGGAGCCGTGATCGACCAGAGGGACCCGGTGGTCGACCAGAGGCACTTGGGGGTCGTCCTGGTCAACCGGGTAACCTGCTCGGCGAGTTCTGCGGAGGCACGCAAACGTCGTCGAGGTCGCGATGGCAAAGGCGACTTCGGGTTGGTATCCCGAAGTCGATGTGGCTCATCATGCGCAGACAATAGCCGACGGATGCACAACGGTGCAAGTCGGGCCAATCGTCTGCGCGCATCTGTGAGCGTGCGCACTGCTGTCTTCTACGGAGCAACGCTGGACCATCGCTCTGCTGTAGCGTTGGCACACCGTCGACTTGCTGTGTTGGCAGGTCGCCTTTCTGCAGTGCTGGCGCGGCTCCTCTACGCAACGCTGGCAGGCGGTCGACCATGCTGTGCTGTCTGTCGACCAGAATAGCTGCAGAGTTGCTAGGTGCCTGATGTAGTCATTCTTGTCATTGCTTGTTCAACAATTCTGTAACTCCAACTTTTGCTAGTGAAACTCTTGCCAATTTCTCCCGTGATTGTGCAAGCACCAAGGAACTAGGCAAAGCTACGATCACCTCTAGTAGTTCGTGCCAACCCCATAGTCTAGCTCACTGCCGTTGTAGAGTAATCTCCTCAAAAGGTACTTCTAATCTTGGTATTCTCTTCCAAGCTAGCCCACATGCAAGCTCCCTCCAAGGCTTTACTGATGCAGATTGGGCGGGAGAATTGCGCACACGGAAATCCACCGGCGGCTACATCTTCCTCATGTGCGGTGCCGCTGTTTCTTGGCAATTACGCAAGCAAAGTTGTGTGGCGCTTTCTACAACCGAAGCTGAGTATATGGCAATGACCGAAGGAGCAAAGGAGGCAATCTGGTTACGTGGACTCTTGGAGGATTTGAGGCAGCCGCAAACTCAATCAACTCCGCTCTATGTGGACAACACTTCAGCCATCGCTCTTTCCAAGAACCCGGTTCATCATGGCCGTACAAAACACATCGAGGTGCAGTACCATTTTATCCGTGAGCAGCTTGAAAAGGGAGTTCTTGCCGTCAACTTTTGTCGTTCGTTCGATCAAGCGGCAGATTTCATGACCAGGGTTCTTCCACATGATGCATTCAACATGTGCAAGGCAAGAGCAGGCCTCATGACACTTCATGAAGCAGTGCATCAGTTTGAGGAGAATGAGGAGTATGAGGAGAAGAGACATGGGCAGCAGCATGGAGTGTATGATAAGGAGATGTGAGAGCATAAGCATGGGTATAAGTGTGCTTCGGGTCTAGTGCGAGGTGGAGTGTTGGAGAAGCGAGTTTCTGCCGCCCCATCCCTTTGCACACAAGGAGCAGCAAGGGGGAATGTCAGCGACGGAGTCAAGGCTTCGCGAAATATTTAGAAACTTCCGCAACCAATCATATTTCAGCCAAAGTCCCTTAATAGTTCGGAATCACTTTCAGCCAAAGTGTTAACGCTTTCTACAGGTTTCTACAATCCAGAATCAGCAATATCAGAGAATTCCAGAGCCTTCTTATTCATGCACCTCATGTGGCTCTCAAAGTCACTCAAGGTCCATGGAAGCAGAATTGTGCCCAAGATCCAAGGGAGTTGCTTTGTCTAGTAGCCTAGTATTGAGCTACCTAACTGAGTTTGTTTTCTGATGAAGAGTTGTGCTTTAGTGGGCTTGACCATTCTTGTATTGTAACTCCGCCCCCCACCCCCTCCCCCACCACCCCCCCTCCCCACACACGCCAGCATAAGCTCGAAGCACTCCCTCCCGCCCCTGCAGTGTCTTCAATAGGTGCCACGTGGCTGGCATCGATGATGTCGAGGCGGTCCTCTCCTCTCCCCCTCCTTTTTTCCCGCCCTTACCCTCCCCTTCCTCCTCCCACCCGTGATGCACAGACGGTGCCGACATCGCAGCCATTATACCCTCGCCTGATGTTCCCGCTTCAGCACGCATTTCCAAGGCCATCGCGGCTCCTCGAATCAGACTCTGCGATGCGCTCCTTTTCGATTCAGTAGTGAGCTGCACCCTGCGCTTTGCTTGCTCGCCGCCGGAACCGCCGCTTCTGCGCTTTCGCCTGGCGGACAAACTCGTGTACATACAGTGAAAGATGCAACGAAGCAAGTTGCTTGGACGGTAGAACCTGGTCTGATAAACTCAAGTGGTTCTCCCAGGTTCACAAGTTATGGGACCATATCTGGCGATTAATCAGAAGATTGAGCCTGGATATCTGGCGAATCGAAATCTGACGAATGCGAGGGATGGCGCGATCCAATGCAGCCGCGCCGACAAGCCGCGACTCGGGACTCCCAGCCCCGAGAAACGTCCTGATTCCTGACCTTCTTGCAAACAACTTCTACAGGAGATTCCGCCTGAGATTCCTGAGTTTCCGCCTGCGCCGTTTGTGACTGTGCGACGCGAGCGTCGCGTGTGCGAGGTTCGCGCCAGTGGCGCGGAATTTCGTCAGCGCCTTGGGTCTTCGCGGCTGAGAGCCCGTGCCCCCACAGATGCGGCGCCTCGGATCCCGCCTGTCTAGTTTAAAACCGTAGATAGTATCGCCCATGACTCTCACAACCAACACAGCCACGATTTCGTTCCAGCTCCACTCCACTGCCACTCGCTGCTTCTACAGCTGCGTTTTTCGTGCACTGTGTTCTCACGTCAGCGGCTGCCTAATATTTCTGCCCCACGACTCCCAATTCTTTGAGCGTGAGGAGCCTGAGGGTTTGTTCCAGAGTAGCGAGACGCCGTGAGCAGAATGGCAATCTTTGATTCTCGCGTCCTGCTTCTGATCGGTACGTAGTCGCTAGTGTGTTTCTGCTTCAAATCATGGTTGTGTTGCTCTTCTTGGTTTGTTCTTCTGCGAACCGCACTCTGATCAAGACTTTTAATGACTGACCTTGGATCCTGATTGGTTGGTCGGATTGTCTGAAATTGCTGCAGGCTGTGCTGCGGCGCTGCTGGCAACTGCCCTGGGAGATGACAACGCCTCCTGTGAGTCTCTTCTGCTACCCCTGAGGTCATCTCTCCTGTTTACCCCCTGCGGCGATCTCTGCCGCTGTCTCTGCTGCTATTGCTGCTGCTACTCCTGCAGCTATCGCCACTGCTGGCCCCATATCTCCCCTGCTACTCTCATCGCTTTCACTCCTGGTGCAAGCCATGCAGCCATTGTTTTCTGCTTTCGTAGCTGCTAATGTCTTGATTGCTCCTACTGCATGCTCGTGTTTGATTCCTAGTTTTCAGCAATTTATGATTCCCATGATGCATAGAAGTGGCATCAGAGTTCAACAGACCTGTGTTGCACAGGTAAGAATCCCACCCTTGACCTTCTGTTCCTTCCCCCCTGCAGGCACCTTTGCAGCAACGCTCCTGGGAGTGAACGAGGTTCCCAAGAACAACTCCAAGGCAGCCAAGCCTCTGTGGGTGACCTGCGAGGCGTGGGCTACCTGCGCCTCACAATCTACAGGTACTTTCTCTTTCACTCGCTGATTTTTTATATGTCTCATATTCAGTTTTCTATCTTTAGACGTCTGAAAGGTTTTGTGATGTCTCAAAACTCAAGGCGTGGGCTACCTGCGCCTCACATTCTATGGGTACTCTCTCTTTTTAATCACAAACTCTATTGCTGAGGCGTCTGGATAAGCAGTCAACAAGCACCGTACATTCTGACTTCATCGCATGAGGTTTGCCGTATATGTGGTTTTAGTTTTAAAATAGTGAATCGAATATGAAATTCTCTGCTGTGGTTCATTGAGCTTTTACCAGAGCCTTTTCTTTCTTTCTTTATCTGTGTGTGCGCTTTCCATTTAACATTGCTGGGATGATGCTGATGGTGATGGTGACAGCTCTCCAGCATGGGTCAAGTTCCAGGTGAGCGTGCGTCGCCTCAAGGGAGAGATGCCGCCCACCAAGACACACGTGCATGCTGGGAAGAAGGGGAAGACCGGCGACGTGCTTCTGGACCTGCCATGCGTGTACGCGAAGAAAGGGGATGAATACTGGCTCTGCGAGGGCAGCTTGGGGAAGAACGAGAGCGAGCGCACGGAGGAGCTGAAGGCGGATCTGAGCAAGATTGCGAAGCGCTCTTCGAGCTACTACGGGAATGTCCACACCAAGCGTTACCCTGATGGTGCTGTGCGTGGCCAGCTGCGTAAGGTGTAGCAATCGTGATACCAGCTGAACGAGATGAAGTGCTGGTTTAGATGATGTGGCTATGCCTTCATATAGCTCAGTGTGGATTGTTCGTGGATGAAGGCAGTACTGTTTTCTCTGGTGAGCTTGACATTGGGGGATTGGCTTGTGATTGATGTTCCTTCCTGTAGAATAATGATGGTGCTTGTGGGATGGGGGGTGTTGGGTGCATGCAGGGCTGACGCTATCAGACTATTTAGTCTGATTAGTCTGAAGAATCAGACCTTGCACTTTGTGGAAAATGGATTTTCAGACTAGTCTAATTTTCATCATTAAATGCATCAAACTTACCGGTATTGTTTTGGGGCCCCTGGTTACATGTAATAGGCTTCTGACTTAGTCGTTTCCTGAGTCTGACTGTATAGAGTTGAATATGTGGTCCCTGAATTTGACCTTATCGAGCCTATGTTTCGAGGAAATTTCCTTCCGATAACTCCCCCTTCGGATTGGTCGCAGTACAGCCAGCGCCAGGGCTCAGGTTATCAGTGTAATTTACCCTTCTATACTGGTTACAAGGGTGAAATTTTGGGTCTACACTGATGTGCAGGGGTAGTTTTTTTGTGAGTTAGTGTTACACTGATCTGTGATCAATACAGGCCACACTGATGCTTGGGGCAAATTTTTCCTTAGCGAAGATTACACTGAAGAGCGTACGCCCCCCTTTCCCCGAATTTTGTCAGATCGTGATTTCCATTCATCACACAAGTGCCGAGGATTCCTTCCGTGCAGTACGTGCGTCGGCCGCAGTCACGTGTCCGATTGGGTCGGTTAGGAATGATTCCCTTGCCAGCACGCCACGAAACCGAACATTGGTAGCTGTTGAGAGATATACGTAGGTCTCTTAGCATTTCTGAAATTCGCAGTTAGACTATACAGTAGTGAAACAGTACAATAGTGGGTCCCGAACTTGATACGTCAGCATTCAGATTCAGCTGACTAGTCATGAGAAGAAACAAGGAATGAATGAACTATGAATGAATTTGGTACAAGTACTAACCCTAATTGGGTTGTACCCCTTATGGGCTACCCCACTATAGCCTACACAGTATGCATGAGCTATAATGTTCTGACACACCCCCATAGGCAAAGTGGGGGAGAACAAGGGGTCACAAGACCAGTCAAGTAAAGCAAAGCAAAGCAAGCTCAGGGTGGATCACAAAGTCACCACACATTCCGAGCACAAGTTCAAGGCCACAAGGCCAGTTCACATGCAGGAGTACATATATGTAAAAAGGCTAGACAAGCAAGAGCAGGTATATATATATGTAACAGTACAAGCACGGTCAAGAGGTGAGCAAGTGAGGCAAGGTAGGCACAAGGCCCAGCTGAGTACAGAAGCGCTGATGGTCACAAGGCGCAAGCGCCTTGGTGAAGATATCAGCAGCGTTGGCCTCAGAGGCCACGTACGCAAGACGCAGCTGACCACGCTGCTGCAGCTCACGAGCAAGAAAGTAGCGGAGAGCAATGTGCTTCGTTCTGTGCTCCAGTCGCTGCTCCCGACACAAGGCCAGCATGGCCTTGTTGTCTACGTACAGCACTGGAGGAGAACGAGGCGGCTCTCCGAGGTCAGTCAGCAGGTAGGTGAGCCAGCGAAGCTCCTGTGCAGCCATGGCTCCTGCGTAGATCTCAGCCTCACAACTGGAGCCGAGAACAGAAGACGAGCGAGTAGCCCGCCACGAAACAGAGCCGGAACCAAGGCTGAAGGTGTAACCCTGTGACGACCGCTGCGTAGCCTGGTCGTCAGCCCAAGAAGCGTCTGCGTGCCCAGTAAGGACCACTGGACTCTGCCCTCCAAGCACAAGCCCCATGCCCGATGTACTGCACAAGTAGCGCAACACCCTCTTCGCTGCAGCCATGTGCTCCGGTCTGTGTCTCCCAGGAGCAACATAGCGTGCAAGAATGCTAAGAGGGTATGCAAGGTCAGGTCGTGTGCAGGTCATCAGGTACATGAGACAGCCAACAAGCTCTGGGTACGGGCCACTCGACTCTACGGACTCATCCGAAGGCAGAGCTGAGAGCGAGTGGCGAGTAGGCAGAGGAGTGGCCTGAGGCGAGGAGTACGTGAAGCCGAAGCGCTGAAGGACCTGCTGCACCATGTGTGACTGAGTCAGGGTAATGGTGCGGCGTGCTCTGTCCCGAGTGATCTGCAAGCCAAGGTAGCTGCGCAGTTCACCCAGGTCAGTGCACGTGTGTCTCTTCTGCAGCTCGGACTTCACGTGGGCGAGTCCAGCAGTGTCAGCTGTGGCAAAGACCAAGTCGTCGACGTACACGAGGATGTAGAACGGCGGCAAAGAAGTGTCGGTGCGCAGAAACAGCGACGGGTCGGCAGTAGAGGGAGCAAACCCAAGAGCCGCAAGTGTAGTCCTCAGTGTGTCGTGCCACTCACGCGGTGCCTGGCGGAGACCGTAGACTGGCCGCCGTAGGCTCCACTGGGTGCCAGGAGGAAAAGACCCAGTGAAACCAGGTGGGCGACGCAGCCAGATCTCCTCGTGCAGGCTGCCCTGCAAGAAAGCAGTGCTGAAGTCAAGAGAGTGTAGCTCGTAGTCACGGTGAGCAGCTACGTGCAGCAGTACCCGAAGAGTGGTCATCTTCGGGGTGGGAGAGAAGGTCTGAAAGTAGTCAACTCCCTGCCGCTGACTGAAGCCTCGAGCCACGTAACGCGCCTTGAAGACAGGCGGAGAACCCGGCGGCCGCTTCACCCTGAAAATCCACATGCCACTGACGATGTTCGCCCCAGGCGGGGGAACCTCGTCAACGTAGGTGCCTGTGGACTTCCAGGAAGCCATCTCTGCGTCCATAGCTGCCTGCCACTGAGAGGAGTAGGGACCCTCTATCGCCTCCGCGTAAGAGCGCGGAGTCGGGATGTCAAGTGCATCCGGGTCTCCCTCAGGGGTAAGCAGTACGGACACGAGATGAGGTGAAGCAGCGGCTAAGCACTGGAACTCCTCCTGCCTGTCCTCAAGGACGTCCGTGCCAAGGGCACACTCACCCCCGACGGACGGAGGACAGACAGACTCAGACTCAGCAACAAGACTGGCGACGTAGTCTAGGCGACAGCGAGCAGCAAAGTCGACGAGCTCAGCAACTAGGGCAGACGCAGCAGTGGACTCAAAGGAAGGGTCAGTGACAACAGTAGCAAGGAGACGCGTGACAGTAGGACTGGCAGCACGAAGAGAGTCCGACTCCGGGTCGGCAAGAGCAGGAAGAGAAGACTCAGGAGGAGAAGGCAAAGGGGCACGCAGAGGAGCAGTGGACGGACGCAGAGACATCCGGTGCATGCCAGGGACAGGAGGAGGACGCTGACGCGAACCACGACCACTAGTGCGAGCAGCACGGACAGGCGACGCAGGGCGAGACGCAGGCTCACGACGCTCAGCAAGACCTCCAGTAGGACCAGTGTAGGGAGACGGAGCAGGCAGTGGGGAGGCCGGCTGTAACTGTAACTGCGACGGGACAGGCTGTGGACACTCTAAGGGAGGAGGAGGACCAGTAGAAGACGGGAGACCAAGAACCTGCTGAAGGAGCGGAACGAAGTACGGCCGAGGCCGCGCGGCGACTCCAGACACAGTAGGGACAGCACCAGCACCCCCTGTGGCAGCACCAGCACCAGTAGCAGCTCCAGCTCCAGTACCCCCAGCAGCACCAGCAGTACCCCCAGCAGGACCGCCTCCAGGACCGACAGCAGTAGCCTCCGCGCCAACACCCGCAGCAGCTCCAACTCCAGAAGTACCCGCAGGTCCAGCAGCTCCAGTACGCCCAGTACGAGCACCTCCGGGACCCGTGGCACCAGCTCCCTCAGCAGCAACAGAAACTCCAGTACCCTCAGCTCCTCCAGCTCCAGTAGCTCGCCTCCAGCGCCGGGCAAACCACTCACGCAGCTCCTGTGGAGAGAGTGGCTCCCGGCGAGAAGAAGCACCCGGAGAACCGCCAGGCACAGCACCAGCAGGCCCAGCTCCCTCAGGCTCCGCACCCCCAGGCTCAGCACCTCCAGGCGTAGCACCCCCAGGCTCAGCACCCCCAGACGCAGCACCCCCAGGCGTAGCACCCCTAGACTCAGCACCCCCAGGCTCAGCACCCCCAGTCGTAGTACCCTCAGGCTCAGCACCCCCAGGCGTAGCACCCACACGCTCAGCACCCCCAGAGTCAGCACTCCCAGGCTCAGCACCCTCAGCAGCACCAGAGTCACCAGCGACCTCGACAGGCTCAACAGCGTCTACCTGGGACACACCTGAAGGGGAAGGACCCTGAGGGGGGAGGGGGTCTACCGGGGGGGGACCTGGTACCAGGAAGAGCGGTGGCGGGGGGAGGGACGGAGTGCAGTAGGGGAAGAGGCGGTAGTAGGGGACCGACTCGTCGAACGTGACGTCCTGGGAGGACAGAACACGGCGAGAGGTGGGGTGGTAGAACTGCCACCCTGGGGCGTCAGGGGGGAAACCCAGGAAGACGCAAGGAGCAGCACGAGGGGACAGCTTGTCCGCAGACAAGTCGCGGACAAACGCCCGAGATCCCCAGACACGGAACGCAGACGCATCGCCAACCTTCCCCGTCCACAGCAAGGCTGGGGAGGTCTCCGGCATGGAGACCCTGGGCTGAAGGTTGATCTGATGCGCCGCGTACCGAACCGCAAACGGCCACAGAAAATGGGGGGCAGCCGCATGCATCATGGACGTACGGGCGACGTCCATGACCATGCCAATGCGGCGCTCAGCAATCCCATTTTGCTGTGGAGAGTCCGGAAGCGTGAAGGTCTGGCGGATGCCTCGTGCACGACAGTAGGCTCGCAGAAGGCCAGAGGAGAACTCTCCGCCTCTGTCAGAGTGCAGACGCAGAACAGGAAAGTCCGAGCCGAAGCTCCGCCTGAGCTGGAGACGAGCTGCGCGGATCCAGTCGATCAACACCTCAGTGACATCACCCTTGCTGCGCAAGGGGAAGACTGTGGTGTAACGCAAGTAGTCGTCAACCACCAGCAGGAAGTAGCGCTCGTGACCCTGTCCACGGACGCGGGCCGGGCCCCACACGTCCATGTGAAGCGTCTGCAGCGGGGCTTCTGTCGGAGGAAACAAGGAACAAGGAATGAATGAACTATGAATGAATTTGGTACAAGTACTAACCCTAATTGGGTTGTACCCCTTATGGGCTACCCCACTATAGCCTACACAGTATGCATGAGCTATAATGTTCTGACAAGTCAAAGTAGCTCTAGGCCTACCGTATGGCCCCGGATATAGGCGCCGTCCGATTAAGGGCGCCGGCGCTTCTATCTGGAGCATGGCGCTTATGGCCGGAAGTCGATTATAAGCGCCCCCCCTCTAGTGGGTGTACTTATTATAAGCGCACCTTTTCACGTTGTGGAGAACTCATTAAAAAAAAAACATCTCTAGTTAACACTAAACATGAGCATGCTAACTTTACACCTACAACATCATCACTGACATTTTTATCTAGCTACATATTGCAAAGTTTAGCATCTCTACCTAGAAAATCTACTCCTCCTCGTCGGATTCTGGCTCCTGGCAGTTGTTGCCAAAGAAGCCATCGGCGATGATGGAGTCATCGACATCCACCTCCGCGGTCAGCTGGCTCCGCCTGTGCGCCATGGCGAGGCCGTCCTCACTGCCGTCAAGCGCGTTGCTGATGCCACAGGTGAGGAAGGCGCGCTTGATGAGGTCGGCGGGCACTGCTTTCCAAGCCCGCGAGATCCACCTCACGACCACCTCTGGGGGTGGCTTCTTCAAGTTCCCTGTACCAACAGAATCACATGAAATGAGACGGTAGTTAGCGCAACAAAAGGGGGGAAAATCTTCTACGGTAGTCTAGGGACTCGCGTGGCTACCGTACCTGCTTTGGTTAGCTGTTCTTGGCCTTCTTCCTGAAACCACTTCTGATACTGCTCGCGAACGCTCGCCTTAAAGCTCTTGTTGATGGAGACGTCGAGGGGCTGTACCTCCGCCGTGCAGCCAGACGGGATGATCGCCGGCACGCAGTTGAGCTCGCGAAACTTCTCCTTAACGGCATCAGTGAGGTGTCCGCGGTACGAGTCCAGTACGACCATCGAGCTCCGCGCATGCCTCCCGAACCCAGGCTTTAGAAATGGCTTGACGCACTCCTCAAGCCATTGTATGACGCCGTTGGCGTCCATCCAGCCGTTCTCGTGACACGACACGACCACATCTGCATAACAAACAAGCTTCTGTAAGTCTCTTTAAAAACAAAGACCGGTGTGAAGCAAACAAACAAGAATCCTGACTCACCCGGCGGGAACACCCCTTTCGGCACGGTCTTCCGCTTGAAAAAACCCCACGGCCTCAGCTTCATCCCGTCCGCCGTGCACGCCAACATCACGGTCACGCGCTCCTTCTGGTACCCTGCGCTCCTGATGGGCACCGACCGAACACCGGTTTGATCGACGGTAGTGGTGGCGGGCATCTCCAGCCACAGCGGCGTCTGGTCGGCGTTGATAATCCACGTCGTCTCGATGCCGCGCTCCCGACGCTCGTCACGGACGAATTGCCAGAAGTTCTTGCATTGCTCCGCGACATCTGCGGTTGAGCACAGTTACGGTTAGTGAGTAACAAGTGCATACACATGGCATAGAGAATAAAAATGATTCTTACGGGCGGCGGTTTTCTGGGCGACCTTCGTCTTCATTCGCACGCTGAGATTCCACCGCCGACGGAACCGGTCCGACCACCGTTGGCTCCCTTTCCACTTCACGAGGGGGTAGAGAATCTTCATGAACTCCCGGGACCACTCCTGCAGGCGGCCGACGGACACCGCGGTTCCCTTGCGTCGCCAGTCGAGCAGTCGCTCATACACCTTAATCTCCATCGGGCGGTACCACGACGCCCTGCCGCGACCGTGCATGCGGCACCTGGCAGAGTGGGCTTCCTTGAGGAAATCAGCGGCACGCTTCCAGTTGGCGAGGCACTTGCGGTGGATGCCACTCTCGCGAGCCAGAGCGCGCACCGACACCGCCAAATCCAGCTGCGCGACCCACTTCAACTTCTCGGCGGCAGTATAGGCCTGACGCTTGTGGTCGTTGGGCTTGTGCCTGGGAGAGGGGGGGCGAGAATCACGGTTCTGTGAAGAAGGGTGAGGTCGCTTACGATTACGTGGAGGATAAGTTGGTATCGGGAGTTTCTCGGGGAGGCCATCGCGTGACCAGTATTCGACGCCGTCGTCGTCGTCACCGCCCGGCGCACCCTCGGGAAACACATCCTCAGCAGTGCCGGCCTCAGTAGCGGCCTCGGTGTCAGCCTCAGTGCGCCAACCGTCCTCGGCGTCTTGCACGTCGTCATCAGCACCGACTGCAGATTCATCCCACGTGAAATCTTCTGGCTGGCCCCAACGTGGTGCTGGCGCTGGAGCGGGTACGTCAACATCGGGGCCCTTGTCATAATCCGGTTCCGACAGATACTCGTCGAACGCCGATGGGAGCAGGAGCGTGAGCACGGGGTGGTTGTCGATGTGAGGGGCCACCGGACACGGAGGAACAGGAGGAACAGGAGGAGCAGGGGGAGTCGGAGGCACTGGAGGAGCCGGAGGAGCAGGCGGCGCAGGAGGCTGTGGTGGCTCTGGAGGGTCTGGAGGTATGCGGCTATACCACCCGTCGGATGTAACACGGTACGCGGGCCTACTAGAAGGTTTTTTCTTGAAGAGAAAATGAGTGCCTGTGAATTACGCCATGGCTTCCGCAGCCAGGCGGGCGAGAAAATGAAGACTGAATCAAAAACTGCAACCCTGGGTGTTGAAATGGGAGATTGAAGGGGACCCCTTCTGGTTTGCGGCTCGGGGTCCTCGTCGATGAGAGACGAGTACACCCCTGCCCCAACCCGCAGAGGAGGGTTGGGGGCACCATCCATGCTGCGCTGGCACGGCAGATTCCATCACGTTCTGGATGGTTCTGCCGAGATGCTCCTGCCTGGCAGCGCATGCCAACCTGATTGGGCCGCACGGCAGGTTTTGCATCAGCGCTGGCAGGTGCGTTGCACCGGGACGGGTTTTGTGCGGTGGGAAATCGAACCGCGGCAAGTTTCGACGTCATTCCATGCACGACCCCGCGTGCATGGTACAGTGCTGTACTCGCCTTCTCCACGGCTTCAGAATGATATCCTTTACAGAGAAATTCATTTTTGCCTTTATAAAAGCGCCGGCGCTTATGGCCGTTACTCAATTACAAGCGCCCCCCCTTAAAAAATAATAATTTATTATAAGCGCATATGCGCTACTATCCGGGGTATTACGGTAGGTCAACAAACAGCCACTTTCATTAGTTTCTACATGTCAACACCCCTAGAGTGACGAATAGATACATTCGGCTACAGTATACGAACAGAAACTTTACTATAGCAATATATTTTGTATGCTTGTCATTTTATAATATATATGATTTCAGAGACATAGATCCTGAAACATATCACTACATGGGCTTATATTAGTCCAGAAAAAGCCTCCTACAACTGGCTTTAACCCATACAAGTCTTCCACTGCCAATGCTTAGTCTTTAATCCAAGATACCGTATCACCCCGGATAGAAGCGCAGGCCTATTAAAAGCGCATGCGCTTCTATCTGGAGCAATGCGCTTATGCCCGATCCTCAATTATAAGCGCACCAGGCCCTCAGATTCGTTTTTGGCCTGTCTGATTCGTCAGACTAGTACACAGTTTTAGTCTGAAACTCTCAGAGTTGGTATTAGAAAAAGTCTGAAATTTCAGAGTGTCTAAATAAAAAAGTCTGAACATTCGAAATCAATGTATTCAATGTTCATCAGAAATGTATTCAATGTTTCATTCACTGTTACCGAAACTAGACTAAGGGGATTTCGGGAGAACATGCTCTGACGGCGAATCTGCAATGTCAGACGCGAATCTTGTGGTGATTGGGTGAATCTTGTGATGGATTGGGCGAATCTTTTGTCAGAGCGAATCTAGTGGTGTGACAGGGCGAATCTGCAATGTCAGACGCGATTTTTTTGTGATTGGGCCAAATTGTTGTGCTCTGACGCCGACTTTGCTATGATTGGGCGAAATTTTCGTGCTGTAAGGCGCGGATTTGCTGTGTCAAGGCAATTTTGCGTTGACTGTGCGAATCTGCTGTGACCCGTGAAAGTCCGAATCACCAGTCAAGAACTCGTTTGTACTCTGAATTCATCAGAGTACACTCCCGAAAAACTCTGAAACGTCAGAGTCAGCCTATAAAAAAATCTGATTTTCACAGAGTTGACGCAAAAAAAAATCTGAATTTTACAGAGTACACCCTAAAAAAAGTCTGAAATCTCAGACTAAAACAAGCAAATCAGACAAAAAACTCTGACTTCTGGGGGCCTGAAGCGCACCCCCTTAAAAAAAATGATTTATTGTAAGCGCATGTTAGTTTTAAAATTGAAAAACTGTCAAATTTCTGTAACGAAGTTCACTTTAGGAGGCGATGTGTTGAAAATCAGATTTCCTTCGCATTCAAACCCTGCACAAGCTGCGCGTCCAGTCAGCAAGTGCTGTAAGAAGCTCCTAGTGACTCATTTTGAGTGTATGTGCTAGCAGGGAATCTTTCCCTTCCAAGAAGCGTGAGTTTTTCACCCACAACCCTGTTTCAAATCGACTCGATTGGGTGCGAAATGACGTGAACTACATTTTCGTGCTAGTAGCTGAAAATTGTATATTTGTTATTTTATAAGCGCATGCGCTTATATTTTTTCACTCAATTATAAGCGCACCCCCCTGAAAAATCATGTTTTATTATAAGCGCAGGTGCGCTTATATCCGGGGTGATACGGTACTACGATCCTGAAAAGGGCTACGTCCCTTAACAAATTCTACGGGTTTCCAACCCATTCCATCAGCAGCAACTATAGTATTGTTGCCTGCACTAGGTCTAACCACAAGACTTTGCGAACATCTGTCAGTGTTCGAAAAAAAACCACACTGATGATGCAGGGTACAAGTTTCAAAACCTGATGTTACACTGCTCTATAAGTGTAACGGAAAAGTATACACTGCCCATAAGGGTTTTTGAAAAAACGACACTGCCAATCGTGAGTAGGCCAAATCCAAAACGAAGCCCTGGCCAGCGCGTACCATGTGCGTAGGCCCTGTTCGGCAGGCGCATGAGCATCTAGGCTTGGGATGGGCTCTGGTTCGGGAGTGATGTAACATACGAGACTGTCCGGATCGGGTGTTGTCAATTTGACGCTGGCAAGATGTCTCATTCAATGAACCTTCACCTTTCAACTGTCCGGGCTGCCCTGCTTGCTGGGCAGGGATCAAAACTTCCCTTGAGCAATATTGATCCATCCTCCCTGGAAATCTACCAATGAACAACCTGGCGAATCTTCAATGCGGCCCCACATCAGTGATGCGCGCATGGATGCTACCTCTCCACAAAGCACCATGAGCGCATCACTGATGCGTCGGTTTGCCAAAAAAGGATGGTTCCAGGAACGAGGGTTCGGCCCCCAAACCGAGGGCCAAAAACACCGTTTGGCAGTCATTCAGCATCACTTCGCTTCGGTGCTCATGCGCCTATCCCGGGCCTTGATAGCCAATCAACCGCTTATCTCGGAATCATCTCGATAGTCCATTCAACCGCTCATGCACCTATCTCGGGCCTTGATGGTCATTCTACTGTAGCCCATTCCCGAGCCTGTGCTCATGTGCCTGCCGAACAGGGCCATAATCACTCCCCCTCCCCCCCCCCCCCCTTTTGCTAGAAACTAGTGAGAAGTATATGATGGATTAGGTAAAGGGGGGGGGGGTACAAGAGTGTCGAGAAATGTGTTGTACCCTCTAAGGATAACCCCTACACAACCTAGAGAGATAGAATGCGTATAATGTTTTGACACACCCCAATAGGTGAAGTAGGGGATAGCCAAACCAAACAGTGGTCACAAGACCAGTCAGGAGAAGCAAACAAAGCAAAGCCCAGGGTGGATCTCAAGATCACCACGCAGTCTGAGCAAAAGCAAGCGGCCACAAGGCCAGCTCACATGCATATTTATAAAAGCACAAGAAATACAATGATCACAACCTAGCAAGAGTAAACAAGCAGGCATAAAGATATATATCAGTGTACAACAAGAGCAAGTCAAGCAACCAGCAGGTGAGGTAGAGTGGGCACAAGCCCAAGAGCAGTGCAGAAACGCTGATGATCACCAGACCCAAGGGCCTTGGTGAACACATCAACAGTGTTGGCTTGCAAGGCCACGTAGGAAAGGCGAAGCTGACCACGCTGCTATATCTCTCGAGCAAGAAATTAGAGAAGAGCAATGCGCTTCGTTCTGTGCTCCAGTCTCTGCTCGTGACACAAGGCCAGCATGACCTTGTTGTTGACGTACAGAACTGGAGGAGAACGAGGCCGCTCCCCCAAGTCGGTGAGCAGGTAGGTCAGCCAGCGTAGCTCCTGCGCAGCCATAGCCCCAGCGTAGATCTCGGTCTCACAGGTGGAACCAAGCACAGAAATAGAACAAGTGGACCTCCACGAGACAGAGCCAGAGCCAAGACTGACGGTCTAACCGTGTGACGAACGTTGAGTCGCCTGGTCGTCGGCCGAAGAAGCGTCGGAGTGTCCTGTGAGTACCACTGCACCCTGTTCTCCAAGCACGAGTCACAAGTAACGCAGTACCCTCTTCGCAGCATCCCACTGCACCTTTTGGTGTCTACCGGGAGCCACGTAGCGAGCCAGGAGGCTGAGAGGGTACGCGAGGTCAGGTCGTGTGCACGTCATCAGGTACATGAGGCAACCCACAAGCTCTGGATACGGACCACTCGGCTCTATGGACTCGTCCAAAGGTGGTGCTGAGAGTGAATGGCCAGTAGGCACAAGAGTGGGCTGTGGCGAGGAGTACTGGAAGCTGAAGCGCTGAAGAACCTGGTGCACCATGTGTGACTAAGTCAGTGTGATGGTGCGCCGAGCTCAGTCCCGGGTGATCTGCAAGCCAAGATAGCTCCGCAGCTCACCCAGGTCAATGCAGATGTGTCTCTCATGCAGCTCTGCCTTCACTAGGGCCAGCACCTCAGTGCCAGCAGTAGCAAAAACCAAGTGGTCAACGTACACGAGAACGTAGAACAGCGGCAGGGTAGTGTCGGTACGTAGAAACAGCAAAGAGTCAGCAGAGGAAGGAGCAAACCGAAGAGCCGCAAGTGTCGTCCACAGTGTGTCGTGCCACTCGCGGGGCGCCTGGCGGAGACCGTAGACTGGCCGTCAGAGGCTCCACTGGGTAACTGCAGGAAACGACCCAGTGAAGCCAGGTGGGCGGCGTAGCCAGATCTCCTCGTGAAGGCTGCCCTGCAAGAAAGCTGTGGAGAAGTCAAGACTGTGCAGCTCGTAGTCACGCTATGCTGCAACGTGCAGCAACACCCGAAGAGTAGTCATCTTCGGGGTGGGGGAGAAGGAATGGAAGTAGTCGACCCCCTGTCGCTGACTAAAACCTCGAGCAACGTAACGTGCCTTGAAGGCAGAAGGAGAACCCGTCGGTCGCTTCACTATGAAAATCCACATGCCATTGACTATGTTTGCCCCATGAGGAGGAACCTTGTCGACGTAGGTGCTTGTGGAATTCCAGTAAGCCATCTCTGCGTCCATGGCTGTCTGCCATTGAGAGGAGTACTCACCCGCGATCGCCTCAGCGTAAGAGCGCGGGGTAGGGATGTCAAGTGCATCCGGGTCTCCCTCAGGGCAAAACAACATGGATGCGAAACGAGGTAAAGTAGCTGCGAGATTCTCAAGCTCAAACTGCCTATCCTCAGGGACGTCACTGCCAAGGGCAGGCTCACCCTCGACGGATGGAGGACAGACAGGCTCAGACTCAGTAACAAGACTCGCGACGTAGTCGAGATGACTCCTAGCAGCAAAGTCGACGAGTTCAGTGACTAGGGAAAACACAGCAGTGGACTCAAAGTCAGGGTCAGTGACGACAGTAGCAAGGAGACGAGTGCCAGTAGGACTGGCAGCACGAGTAAGGTCGGACTCTGGGTCAGGAACGTCAGGAAGAGAGGACGCCGGAGGAGACGGCAGGGCAACATGCTGTGGAATAGAAGAAGGACGAAGTGCCATAACGTGAGTGCCTGGGACAGCAGGAGGACGAGGACGAGCGACACGACGAGCACGAACAGGTGTGGAAGCACGAGTCTCAGGCTCACGACGCTCAGTCAGGGACTTAGTCAACTCAGTGTGAGGAGCAGGAGCAGGCAATGGGGAGCCGAGCAGTAGCTGTGGCTGAGACTGGTCTATCGGTGGACACAAGAGAGGTGGAGTGAGGTCAGTGGAAGACGAGAGACTAAGAACCTGGCGAAGGACCGAGTCCGGCGGCAGCAGGGACGACTGCGGCTGCGGGTAGAAAAACGGTTGGCGCGGGGTAGTACCAGCACCGTCAGCAGCTCCAGCACCTCCAGCACCAGCAGCACCAGCACCTCTAGCACCAGCAGCTCCAGCACCTCCAGCTCCAGTGCCTCCAGCACCAGCCGTACCTCCAACACCTCCAGCACCTCCAGTACCAGCAGCACCACTAGCTCCGCAGCTCCAACACCTCTAGTACAAGCATCTCCAGGACCAACAGCTCCAGCACCCCCAGTACCTCCACCTCCAGCGCCTCCAGCACCAGTAGCACCTCCAGCACCTCCAGTACCTCCAGCTCTTGCAGCTCGAGTACCTCCAGCTCCGCCAGCTCCAGCACCCCCAGCACCTCCAGGACCAGCAGCTCGAGGAGCGGTAAAACTGCTAAAGCTCCAGCACCAGAGCGGCCTCTCCGAACGACCCACTCACGAAGCTGCTAAGGTGAGGGCGTCTCGAGGCGACTAGGTGGCTGCTGCTGTCCAACGCCAGGACCTGCAGTAGAAGCAGCCACGGCCCCAACACCACTAGGACTCGCAGCACCCCCAGAGTTAGCACCCCCAGAGTCAGCACCCCCAGAGGTAGCACCCCCAGAACCCTCACCCCCTGTCTCAGCACCCCCAGTCTCAGCACCTCCAGAACCCTCACCCCCAGTGTCACCACCCCCAGCAGCACCAGTGTCTACAGGTACAGGCTGCAGAGGCGGCAAAGACGGACGGTCGAGGCGGAAAACCAGGAGGGGTCTCTAAGCGTGGAGAGCGGCGAGTGGCCACCTTGTTGTTTGCGGCGGGGTGATCCCCCTCTGCGGGGCCAGAGGAGTTAGAAGAGATCTTCAAAGGCTCAACCAAGAGGGGTGGGTCTACCTGAGACACACGTGAGGGAGCAGGACCTTGGGGGGGGAGGGGGTCTACCGGGGGGGGGGGGGGGGGGACTAGTACTAGGAAGAGAGGTGCCAGGGGGAATGGGTGGGACGTGTGCGGGTGGAGCATGTAGAAACAGACCAACTCGTCAAAAGTGACGTCCTAGGAGGAGAAGACGCGACGCGAGCGAGGGTGGTAAAACTGCCATGGCAGGGCATTGGTGGGGAAGCCCAGAAAGGCACAGCGGAGAGTGCGAGGACAGAGCTTGCTCGCGGTGGTATCGCGAACAAGGGAGAGCGTGCCCCAGACCTGAAACGCCGACGCATCGCCAACGAAGTGCGGGCGAGGTCTCTGGCAAAGAGACATGGGGCCAAAGGTTGAGCTGATGCGTGGCGTATCGGACCGCAAACGGCCACAAAAAATGGGAAGCAGCCACATGGATCATGGAGGTACGAGCAACCTCCATTATCAAGCCAATGCGACACTCAGCAATCCCATTTTGCTGCGGTGAGGCCGGAAGCGTGAACGACTGGATGATGCCCTCGTCTCGACAGAACTCCGCAAGGAGGCCAGAAGAGAACTCACCACCTATGTCAGAGTGCAGACGCAGGACTGGAAGGTCCCGCCGAAACCGCTCGCGCAGCTGGTGACGAATAGTGCGGATCCAATGGATCAAAACACCGCTGATGTGAGAGTACGACGACTTATGTTGGCTTTGCTAGCTTCCCTGGACTTTATTATGCTATTTCTAGCTTAGGTTTATTTTATCATGCATAAACCGAACCAGGTTACGTGTACCGAACTCAAAGCATTTTCGGTTGCCACCGAATTGCTTTCTACTGAGTTCGGGAAGGTTCTGTTCAGGACGGTTCGCGACCCTCAGAACCTTAGCGTAACACCTGGGTAACTCGCCTTGTGTCGAGACTATATATAGCCTCGTGTTGTACCTAGGTGGACCATTCAATTCAAACTCTCTTTTTTGAGCTCGATCCTAGATCCTCACAGCTGACGGCCGCCTTGCTGCGCAAGGGGAAGACCATGGTGTAGAGCGTATAGTCATCAATGACCAGCAAGAAGTAGCGCTCCTGGTCCGTCCCACTGACGGGGGCTGGGCCCCACACGTCCATGTGGAGAGTCTGCAAAGGAGCAGTGGTCGGAGGAAACGAGGAGGAGTGAGGAACGGCGCGCTGTCGCTCCTCGACGCAGGGAAGGCACGGCGGGGCAGGCGAGCGCGAGGGGGGGTAGGGACCTGGGAAGGCCAGAGACAAGGAGACGCGAGTGCATGCTACAAAGGCTCGGCAGAGAGGGGTGACCGAGTCGGTGGTGCCAGATGAGAGTCTAGTGGGAGAGTACCCAACACGAGCATGATAAAGCGAACTGACCAGACGCAGACACCTGACCCAACGCAACCATCTGTGCAGATGCAGTGGTGAGGGTGTACAGACTGGACCCAGGCTGACGAGTGAACATAGCAAGGTGACAGCCAGTCCGGGAGCACGTACAGATCGCCACACGCTGTCCTCCAGGAGTATAGGTGTCAACCCATACATCCTGAAGGACGGCGTTGCTCACCAAGTTCGTCGAGAACGAGGGGAGGTGGAGACCTGAAATTGAGCCAGAAGGGACTGCCGGACACGGGAGGACAGTGGTGTCAGAATCCCAACCACTAGACCATTGGGATAAAATGGCTTGTTAAGTAGCGGGTCAGTGCGCCCATAACCCCCCAGGACAACGAGCCTGCAACCCTTCCCTAGGATCAATCGGGGATCACCAGTGGACCTCTGACAAGTGGAGGCTCGTGCGACAAATGGGCCCCCAGAGGGGTCAGCCAGTGAGACTGGGACTGGTGCAGCAAGCGGTGTGACTGTGGTGCAGTTTGGAAAAAGCAACGAGACGCACCCGAGTCAAGTGTAAAGGTGTGCAAGGCCTCAGCTGAGGCAGCAGACTCACTAGCACCTGTGACAGCAGACGCACTAGCACCTAGAGCAGCGGCAGACGCACTAGCACCTGGGGAAGGGGCAGCGAGAACATCAACATACACAGCATAGAGTGCCTGGTTGATCTTAACAAAATCAAGAACAAACACATCTTCTCCCTTCGCCATCTGCTGCGCCCAATTGGGGACAGCCTGCTCATCACCATACTCTGCCACCCAGGCATCCTCAAGACGGCCGAAGCAGCGATACTCCGTGTGCCCAGTCTTCCCGCAGGTCTCACCCTTCCGGAGGCCCGTGCGCCTGACATAGTGTCAGAGGTCCACTGGTGATCCTCGATTGATCCTAGGGAAGGGTTACAGGCTCGCTAGCCTAAGGGGTTACACTGAACGAAATAATTGTCCACATGTTCATGTTTCAAGACATGAACGGACATTAGTGGCCATGGTGATTAAGCCTTAATAACTAGACCACATGAGGTTAAAGCCCGAAGGGTTGTACATCTAAACACACTGCATGTTGGTCATAAACTCGGTTAAACAATCAGCGAATATAGAAATAGGCAAATACTAGCATAAGGACAGTTTTTTACAATTACAGTCACACATGCAAACCAAGCAGAATCTAGTACTTGGTCCAGCGACCCTTGGCCTTGAGCTCAGCCCGCACACGCCTAGGCATGCTGTCGATTAGCTCACTGCACCAAGCCGCAGGGATTTTCTCCCATTCCACTTGTACTCTGTCCCATAGCTCGAGAATGCCTGCAGGGGGGCGGGGGTAAGCAAGCAGCTGCTTCTTCAAGTAAACCCACAGATGTTCTATGGGGTTGAGGTCCGGACTAGATGCTGGCCATGGGAGCACAGAGTACGGCTGCTCGGCAAGGTATGTTTTGACCATCTTGCATGTATGCTTCGGGTCATTGTCATGCTGGAACACAACGGTCTCGGGATCCAACTCGTAATGCTCAATAGTCTGCTGCAGCTCGTCTTGCAGGATTGAACGGTACAACCCGCCGTTCATTCTTCCCTGTATCTTGCACATGAAACCCCCGCCGTTGTATGTCATGCACCCCCAAATCATGATGGAGCCGCCGCCATGTTTGACGGTCTGTTTCACATGGTGCGGCTCCATGTGACAGTCCTCCCTAATCCAGGCCCAGCTACGGCCGTCGCTACTAAACCGGCAAATCTTCGTTTCGTCGCTCCACACCACGCGTTTCCAGTCGTCGATCGTCCAGTGCTGATGGTCCTTGGCCCACTGCATGCGGTCCTTGACATTTTTCGCGGATAATCTAGGCTTCGACGGCTTTTCTATCGCCCTAACTCTGTGCCGCTTGAGAGTGTTTCGCACGGTGGCGCCCGTGACACTGATGCCGTGCGTAGAGGATATCATTCCCGCTGCGGCCTCGGCGGATTTCGATTCACCAGACACTATCGACCTTATAACTATCCTCGCGATTTGCTCTGGTAACTTGCGCGGCCGACCAGGTTTCGCCGGGGACGGCACTAGCTCGTCGAACGTTTTCGGATCGAGGTGGCGGAGGAGCTCGTCATGGACGGCAGACTTTGAAACTCCCAACTCCAGCGCGATTTGGCGGTAACTACGCCCCTCCGCAATTCGCTGTATGATGTGCTTCTGTTTTTCCTCGCTAAGGCACTTCATGCTGCGGGGGTGTTAGCGCTACTCGTAGATCGTAGTATCCGCCCGTAATCTCCTCTGAACCTAACTAGTCTAGATCTAATAGCGCACGAAATAAGGCGCGGGACATTTCGGAAAGATTTGTCCGTGTGGGGTGTCGAGAGGGAAGAGATGACTCATTAGAGCAAGAGGTTTTTTTGGGGCTATAGGTAGCCTACACAAACTCGTAACTGTCAATCGCGAACCCTGTATGCAATATGTTTATTACAAAACTTGTTTAGGCCCCAATTGGGTGCAAGTTATCATACATTTCGAATGCATAAGGACAATAATTTCGTTCAGTGTAAAGGCGCACTGACCCGCTACTTAACAAGCCCTTTTATCCCAATGGTCTAGTGGTTGGGATTCTGACATGGTATCAGAGCGAAGGTCTCAGGTTCGAATCCCAGTGTGTACACTTCGGGCATCCCAGTGCGGTGGGGTGTCAGACGTACCTGGTGATCCCCGATTGATCCTAGGGAAGGGTTACAGGCTCGCTAGGCTGGGGGGTTGTGGGCGCACTGACCCGCTACTTAACAAGCCCTTTTATCCCAATGGTCTAGTGGTTGGGATTCTGACATGTTATCAGAGCGAAGGTCTCAGGTTCGAATCCCAGTGTGTGCACTTCGGGCATCCCAGTGCGGGGGGGTGTCAGAGGTCCACTGGTGATCCTCGATTGATCCTAGGGAAGGGTTACAGGCTCGCTAGCCTGGGGGGTTATGGGCGCACTAACCCGCTACTTAACAAGCCCTTTTATCCCAATGGTCTAGTGGTTGGGATTCTGACACATAGGAGCATCGAACAGAGCCCCCAGAGGAACCACGCTGGACAACCCACTCACGAAGCTGCTGAGGGGTGGGGTTTCCGGGAGGCGTGGCAGATGCGGACCACTCCCATAGCCTCCGCCCCCGCCACCACCACCCTCGCTACCACCACCGCTAGTGCCACCCCCACCACCCTTACTCCCCTTGCCCTTGCCGCTGCGGCGCTTCCCACTTGGAGCAGACTCAGCGCCGACTTCCTTAGCACCAAGGGGGTCGACAGCAGCAGTAGTAGCAACAGAGGGTATGAGAGGGGAGGGAGCACACCCCTAAAAAAAGGGGGAGCGGGGAGTGCCACGAGAGGCAGCGACAACAACAGTACTGGTCTCAGCCTCGAGGAGGGACTTCTCCAGCGAGGCAAGTGTGAGCTCAGTGGGGTCTAGGGCGAGGAAGTGGTCCCTAATGGTGCGGAGGGAGTCAGGGAGGCGTGTGATGAGGAAGTACAGGGTGATATAAAGCGAGGGGGGGGTCCGCAGCGAGGAAGGTCGGCTTAAGGGCGGCGCTGTAGCGAGTCTCACTAGCGCTTTGATACCATGTTAGAAACTAGTGAGAAGTATATGATGGATTAGGTAAGGGGGGGGGGTACAAGAGTGTTGAGAAATGTGTTGTACCCTCTAAGGATAACCCCTACACAACGTAGAGAGATAGAATGCAATAAATATTTTGACAGCTTTATCGGGACGAAGTTGCCTCGAACTTTCGTTCCGATACACCCACCACCATTGAGAATCTCGATCCTCGCTAGGATTTTACTGGTCACAGCACCAGCGTCATTAAAAAAATGCGTTGACAAAGCGAATTCGCGCCGTACATAGCAACGAATTTGCCCAATCATAGCGAAATGGCCCTGACACAACAGATTTGAGCTGTCAGAGCACAAAGGTTCTGACCAATCACTGTAAAATGTATCTGACATTGCAGATTCGCCCTTTCACAGAACATCAGATTCGCCATGAAAGTTCAGTTTCGATAATGCACAGCGTGTTACTACCCTGGTCCCGACTTCTCGACCCTGAACAATCAGACTATATAACTTCCCAACATTTAGCAATCAGGGTGCTGCTTTTCTGGAAAATATGCCTTCATTGTTTTTTTTTTTTTTTTTTTTTTTTTTGATATCAGGGTACCTAAAATTGAAACGTCAGCCCTGGGTGCATGTGTTCCGTTCGAGTATATTATTGGAAATGTTCCTCGAAGGAAGACTGTAGCTTGTAGGCTTTGTGATTCATGACATGCTAATGCAGAGGACTGTAAGGAATTTTCTCGCCATTCCTTACCGCGACCGTCCACATTGCGTACAGCAGCAGCCGTTGTTCGCCCGTTACTGCTAACGAGGCTTCGCCAACTTCGTGCGCACTGTTTCACCAAACCTCGCACTGCTGGAGCAGCCGAGTCGGCCTACGCTTCGGGACTAGCCCGAACCTCGCGCCAACGTAGCACTAGCTAGCTCGCACGCACCGCGTTACCGTTTGCACATTTTCGCGTATAAGTATTCGCTTATGCCTTCACTAATTTTTTGTACTCATTGAACACTCTAGTGCAATCCTCGCTACCTCGATTCATTGCACTCGTAACACTTGGTATCAGAGTCACTTTCTTTCGGACCGCGCATCTCCGCACCCCAGGAAATCAACTTTTGTTTTTTCACTCGAAGGGACTCACGCCCCTTAGCACCTAGGAGCCGATGTCCTCTCGTTCTCTCGTAAACGCATGCAGCCACGACTGCGCCTAGACTAAGCTGAGCCGACGCCCTTCATTATGGCTGAACATATCGACGTCACAGCGCTCACGCAGGATCGTTTGAACGGGCTACTGCGACAACTCCACGAAAGCTCTGAAGAAATCGCGGCACTGACAGCCGAACGCACGTCCCTGCAAAATGACGTCGCACGAGCATATCAAGCATAATCACAAGCACCTGGCACTCCGAGAAAACCTGCACCATAGGCACCGTAGCACGAAAGTGTGGGACAACCCGTGAGCGCGGCCAGTGATGGCGTCGTCCGCCACGACGGAGACGATGACCACGGCACGACACACCCCGAAGCGACGAAAGCAGCCAGGAGCCAGCCTCACGTCACGATTTCGGCACCAACCAATGACTCGGCACTGCCGTCACCGATGCCGCTGAAGCCGCAGCGCCCGCCATGCTTTGACCCGAGTCAACAGGGTGGTCCTACCATTCAGGCGTGGTTGTTCACGTTGAACGTATTTTTTTACGCCAACTACGTCTCGGAGGATACGGCGAAGATTCGCTACGCCGTGTCACTACTGCGAGGACCTGCCATGGGCTGGTGGCGCATCATCGTCACGAAGCCGATGGACTACGCGACTCTTCCGACACGGGAAGGACAAACCGGACACTGGGCGCCGTCGTATTTCGTAGAGGTGCCCCAATATCGCACGTGGGACGAGTGGTGCGCAGGTCTGCATGCTCGATTTGAGCCAATTGCAGCTTCGATCGCAGCGCGTCAGAAGCAGCGCACTTGGCGCCAACTCGGTTCTGTCCAAGACTAAACTAGCGGGATCCTGGCGCTGTGTGAGCAAGTGGGATACATGCACGAAAACGAGCGCATCGACTGCTACATCGGCAGCCTTAAGCATTATATCGCCCAAGAAATTCAGCTTCGCGGGGTCACCGACTTCCAGGAAATTCTCGCCTTCTTTCGCCAACCAAGGCCAGGGTCCTACGGAAGCAACAGCAACTGGGGACATCGATCTCATGGGACAAACGAGGGCGCCACGATACGTGCCGTCGCCGCGAATGCCGCTGCCGCACCGTTCAAAGGGCGCTGCTTCGCGTGCAATCGGCCGGGACACCGCAAGAGCGAATGCCCGGAAAACGCTAAAGGGAAAGGGGGAAGCGGAGCAGCAGAAACAGACCAAGCAGAAGTGATACGCTGTCAAAATAACGAACGAGAATGATTGGATTGAACAGAAAGTTGGATACAAGTACTAACCCTAATTGGGTTGTACCCCTTATGGGCTACCCCACAACAACCTACACAAATGTAAAAGCTATAATGTTCTGACACACCCCCATAGGCAAAGTGGGGGAGAACAAGTGGTCACAAGACCAGTCAAGAAAAGCAAAGCAAACTCAGGGTGGATCACAAAGTCACCACAAAGTCTGAGCACAAGCAAAGGGCCACAAGGCCAGTTCACATGCAGAGTTATATATAGAAGAGAACAAACAATACAGTGATCATACCCTAGCAAGTGCAAGCATGCTGGTATATATATAGATCACAGTACAAGCAAAGTCAAGCAGTAAACAAGTGAGACAAAGTAGGCACAAGGCCTAACACAGTAGAGAAACGCTGATGATCACCAGGCGGAAGTGCCTTGGTGAATATATCAGCAGTGTTGGCCCTAGTGGCCACGTACGCAAGACGAAGCTGGCCACGCTGCTGCAACTCTCAAGCAAGGAAGTATCGCAGAGCGATGTGCTCCAGTCTGTGCTCCTGACACAAGGCAATCATGGCCAGAACTGGAGGCGAACGAGGCTCCTCTCCCAAGTCAGTCAGCAGGTAGGTGAGCCAGCGTAGCTCCTGTGCAGCCATCGCCCCTGCGTAGATCTCAGACTCACAACTGGAGCTGAGAACCGAAGACAAGCGGGTAGACCGCCAAGAGACAGGGCCAGAGCAAAGGCTGAAGGTGTAACCCTGTGACGATTGCTGCGTAGCTGAGTCGTCAACCCAGGAGGCGTCTGCGTGACCGGTGAGGACAACTAGACCCCGTCCTCCAAGCACGAGCCCCATGCCCGACGTACTGCACAAGTAACGCAGTACACTCTTCGCAGCGTCCCAGTGCACCTTTCGGTGCCTGCCGGGAGCCACGTAGTGAGCCAGGAGTCTGAGAGGGTACGCGAGGTCGGGTCGAGTGCACGTCATCAAGTACATGAGGCAACCCACAAGCTCTGGGTATGGACCACTCGGCTCTACGGACTCGTCCGAAGGTGGAGCTGAGAGCGAGTGGCTGGTAGACAGAGGAGTGGGCTGTGGCGAGGAGAACTGGAAGCCGAAGCGCTGAAGGACCTGGTGCACCATGTGTGACTGAGTCAGGGTAATGGTGCGCCGAGCTCTGTCCCGGGTGATCTGCAAGCCAAGATAGCTGCGCAGTTCACCCAGGTCAGTGCAGGTATGTCTCTTCTGCAGCTCCGACTTCACGTGGGTGAGTGCCTCAGTGTCAGCAGTGGCAAAGACGAGGTCGTCGACGTACACGAGGACGTAGAATGACGGCAGCGAGGTGTCGGTGTGTAGAAACAGCGACGTGTCAGCAATAGCAGGAGCAAACCCAAGAGCCGCAAGTGTAGTCCTCAGTGTATCGTGCCACTCGCGAGGCGCCTGACGGAGACCGTAGACTGGCCGCCGAAGACTCCACTGAGTACCTGCAGGAAAAGACTCAGTGAAACCAGGTGGGCGGCGCAACCAGATCTCCTCGTGCATGCTGCCCTGCAGGAAAGCTGTGCTGAAGTCCAGAGAGTGCAACTCGTAGTCACGTTGAGCAGCGACGTGCAGCAACACCCGAAGAGTAGTCATCTTCGGGGTGGGGGAGAAGGTCTGGAAGTAGTCAACTCCCTGTCGCTGACTGAAGCCTCTAGCAACGTAACGCGCCTTGAAGGCAGGTGGATGTCAGAATAGTGAAGGAAGGAATGACTGAACTGGCAAGCAGGTGGGTACAAGTAGGAAACCCAAAAGTGTTGTACCCTATATGAACTACCCCACTACAGCCTAGACAGACTATAGCATATCAGTTTGACACACCCCCATAGGCAAAGTGGGGGAGAACAAGAGGTCACAAGACCGGTCAAGGAAGGCAAAGCAAGCTCAGGGTGGATCACGACGTCACCACGCATTCTAAGAACAAGCAAATGGCCACAAGGCCAGTTCACATGCAGAGTTATGTAAAGGAGAACAAGCAATACAGTGAACACAACCTAGAAAGTGTAAGCATGTAGGTATATGTATAGAGATCATAGTACTGTTGGTGCAACCCTACGGTTTGCACTCGGCTTGTTGTCCGTGTGCGTGAATGTGTGTGTGTATGGAATGGTATGAGGGCATGGGATAATATATATTTCATGCTTATAATTGTGTGTGAATGTTGAGTCATGATGTCGAGTGTGTGTGTCGAGTCAATAGCGAGTTATCGCTAGACGCGTGTTACGCGGTCGTTTGTGTCTCGCGCGCGGTTTCTATTTTGTCGTGCGCGGTTTCTATTTTGTCCTGTGTCGAACGTTCGGCGTGTCGCAGGTGTGTGCAGCAGACCCATCAAGAACTCAAGGATGAGTTTGTGATGAAGAGCCCGAGCCTTGGTGTCAAGCCTCAAGTGATTTCGAAGCTTGCCAAAAGGGTACACCTCAAGATATTGAAGATAGTTACATTACTTTGTGTAGTGTAACATTTCACTTGGTGTAGGCCCTAGTGAAGGGTAGTTTCGAGACCCTTCGTGGTTGGGGACAGTGTGGCACTGTTCCACATCACTGTACCTCGGCTCTTGGGGTTTGTAGGAGCTGGGAGTCATTCCCAACTCGTAACTCTTCCTATCTTGTGTTCTAAGACTATAGTGGCTGCCATAGTACCGTTCGTTCAAACCGACGCTGTGTCGTCAATTCTTTATCAAATCGTGCAATCTAAATTGCTAATTGTAGACGACGTGAAGCCGCTCCAGATCCAATTTGAATCAAGTCATTTGCAGCTGTGAGCAGAACGCTATCAACGTTTGAAGCCGCTGTGCAGAAATCCGTCTGTGCTCTCTATCTTTCGTTTTAGGCACATTCAAGCCTATTGTGACTATAACAAGTGGTATCAGAGCCCCTTGGAGCAGTTTCGACAATGTCTGGACCTGAGGAAAGGGGTGGCAGAGGTGCTGGTGGCAGTGGAGAAGCTCAAGCTCAAGGCCAACCCCGTGATTCAGCCATGGCGCCCATGCAACCAAGTCTTGGCCCACCTAGGGATGAGCCTAGGGTGTTTGGGCTTGACAAGTTCAACGGTGACAACTTTGCTGAATGGTCCTTCAAGATGGAGAACATCTTTGACCACTATGACCTGCTGGAGGTGATGGAAGGAACGGAGAAGCGCCCCGAGAACGACCCGGAGAAGAGCCCGTGGGTGCGGAAGAGCGCACAAGGCTATCTCTTACTTGGGCAAGCGTTGGGGAGCAGTCAGATCCGTCACATCAAGCCATTCCAGCGTGAACCAGAGAAAGGACCAAAGGCATGGGCTGCTCTCAAGGGTGTACATGCTCCTGCAACAGCGGCGGTAGCGGTGGTGTTGGAACGGCAAATGGCGGCACTACGAATTGAAGAAGACGAAGCGGTTGAAGAAGGGGTGCAGAAATTCTTCGACTTGTTGACGCGGCTTGAGGGAGCTGATTTGAACTACAGTGAGCTCCAAAAGAAGACCAAGTTGCTGGCCTTACTCCCAGAGTCATGGTCCTCGCTCATCATCAACCTTAATCGCGACTTGCCCCGCCTCTCGCTTGAAGACGTGAAGCGAGCTATCCTTCAAGAGGATTTCCGTCGCCGTGAGTTGGCGAGTGCGGATGGCGCTGGGGCAGCGAGCATCGGCCGTGGATATGGTCGAGGAAGAGGCAGAGGACGAGGGGGAGGAAGGTTTGGTGGCAGCAACTTCGGCGGAGGCCGCAGGAGTGGCGGTTACGGCAGCGACGACAAGAGCTACGGACGCGGTCGCGGCCGATTCGACGGCGAGTGTCACTATTGCCACAAGAGCGGACACATGTGGCGCGACTGCTACAAACTCCCTGATGGTTGGACCCCTGCTCAAGGCCAAGAGGGTAGAGGAGCAGGAAGAGGGAGAGGACGAGGCCGTGGAGGCCGTGGCGGTCGCGGTGGCGGAGCTGCAAACATGAAGAGCGGAGACAACGACAAGGACCCGAGCGACGATCGATACCCGGGTCTATTCTACTTCGTGTCGACGCAAGTACCGGCTGGTCCAGAGAAGGATGAAGGCTTTGAGGAGCCAGCAGCTGTGGGGAAGGTGACCCTACACCCCCTGGACTATTGGGTGATTGATAGTGGCGCTACCTATAGCATGACACCTCGCCCGGACTTGCTCACCGAACTCGAGCCGTCACCGGTGAAGCATGTCACATCGGCTTTGGGGCAGCGAGCAGAGGTGAAAGGCATGGGCAAGGCCATGTTCAAGGGTGCTGATGGGAAGATGGTGGGCCTCAAGAACGTGCTTTGGGTGCCCAGCCTTGCTGCAAACCTGATTTCCGTGCGGCGGTTGGCAAAGGCCGGCATGGACACGAACTCGAAGGGAGCCAAGACCTACACCGCAAGGCTTGGCGATCGAATTCTTTGGGACCTTCATGAGGACAGGGATGTCTACAACGAGATGTGGCAGATCCCAGTGGTCCCTATGCCTAAGGAGAGGCAAGTGGCAGCAAGCATCAGCACCAAGGATGGAGCGGTCGGTAGCGACGATGGCGCGAACGGTCGCGCTAAGGAGAATGAGCTCAAGAAGAGCAAACCTGGAGGGACCAGCAAGTTCAGTGAACCTAAGGAGAGTGGTGCAGCAACCAAGGAGCAGCAAAAGGGTGAGGAGACAAAAGGGCAGCAGCGGAGGAGGACTACGGAGAGAGTATGTGGGGCGCTATTGCGAGCGCGGCATTCTCCAATCCAACTTCGGCTACGGGGGAGTGTGATTGGCTCACCTTGCATCGGCGCATGGGGCATGTGGCCCTGCCCATCTTGCAGCAGCTAGTGAAGAATGAGATGGTTGCTGGCATACGTGTGAAGGGGGAGCCCGATGAGGTGATTGGCTGCCCGACGTGCATTCAAGCCAAGTTCACCCGGTTTCCGTTCCCTAGTTCGGAGGCAACGGCAAAGGCACCTCTTGATGAGGTGGTGATGGACGTGGTGGGCCCCCTGAAGCTTGGAGCTGCTGGAGCTGAGTATTTTCTCACCATTGTCGACATCTACACCCGCATGACTTGGGTGTACGTGCTGGCCAAGAAGAGCGACGTGGCTGAAACATTGAAGACGGATTGGTTCCCGATGGTGGAGCGGCAACAAGACCGTCTAGTCAAGTCAATCCGCACCGATCGAGGGGGAGAGTTCCTGAGCAAGGAGTTTGGGTTGTGGCTGAAGAAGAATGGTATTCGGCACTCCCTCACCATGCCATACTCCCCTGCAATGAACGGCATCGCCGAGCGAGCGAACCGCACAATCACGGAGGCGGCACGCGGGTTGCTCATTGAAGCCGGGCTACCCGACTATTTCTGGCCTGATGCGGTGCGGAGCGCGTGTGTGGCCAAGAACAGAGCCTTGACTCATGTGGGAGCAGACAAATGGGTGCCCTATGTGGAGTGGCTAGGAAGGAAGCCAAAGGTGGATATGCTTCGGGTGTTCGGGTGCATGTGCATGGCGCTCGTGCCTAAGCATCTTCGGCACAACAAGCTTGGTGCCAAGGCGGTGTGGGCCGTGCACTTGGGCATGGCTCAAAACAGCAAAGGATGGCTTCTTTGGGACCCATTCACCAAGAAGTTCTTGGTGAGCAGGGACTGCAAGTTCATGGAGAACTTCATGTACAAGGATTGGAAGGCGGAGAATGAGGCGAAGATAGGCGTGCGGTTTGGGGAGGTGAAGAGTTCCGGTTTGGAGCATGTGGAGCTGCCTTTGGAGCTGAGCAGCGGCAGCACAACCACAAGGCAATCCTCCCTTGTGAATGGGGGAGAGGAGGCCAATGATGCAGAGGAAGAAGAGGAGGAGGTGCAGCAAGTGAGCGAGCGTGCACCGTCACTCCCTTCCCGTACTACGAGTGCTCCACGGATTCGAGCCACACCGCAGCAACGCCAAGGCCTTCAAGTCCCTGCAGCTGAGGAGGAAGGAAGGGGGAAGAGGAGAGTTCAACCCCCTAATAGGCTGACCTATGATGCGCCGGGAAAGCAGGGCAAGACAGCCCTGGCCGGAGCGGCAATGATGGTCGGAGACGACGAGGAGAGTGACTACGAGGAGTGTGCCTTGGCGTTCTTCTCTCCGGTGGAGATGCCGGGAGAACCAGCAACTCTCAAGGAGGCTTTGGAGAGTAGTGATGCTGAGGAGTGGAAGAAGGCCATGGAGAGTGAGCTGAAGAGCATCGAGGAGAATGACACGTTTGAATTGGTGGAGCTACCGAAGGGGCGTACGGCGATAACGTCCAAGTGGCTCTTCAAAATCAAGTCGGATGCCGACGGCAAGATCGAGCGCTACAAGTCTAGGCTTGTAGCCAAGGGGTACCAGCAGAAGGAGAAGGTGGACTTCAAGGAGCTGTTTGCCCCTGTGGTGAAGCCGACGACGCTGCGAACCCTATTCGCGGGAGCCGCCATCAAAGGATGGGTAGTAAAGCAAATGGACATCGTAACGGCATTCCTTAACGGCATCCTTGAGGAGGAGATTTTTATGGCGCAGCCAGAGGGGTTTGATGATGGTAGTGGCAGAGTGTGGAAGCTGAAGAAGGCCCTCTATGGGCTGAAGCAGGCCCCTAGGCAATGGTACATGAAGCTGCGCGAAGTGTTGGAGGGGATCGGCTTCACTCCCTCAACGGCCGATCACTCCTTGTTCATGCTTGGCGAGGGGGAGCAGAGGAGTTTCATGGTGGTTTATGTGGATGACATCCTCATTTTCTCACCCTCTTCTGACCTTGTGAAGGAGGTGATGCTGAAGCTTCAAGACAAGTTCAAGTGCAAGGCCCTTGGTGACGTGAGCTTCTACCTTGGGCTCCACATCGAACGAGATGTGGAGAAGCGGTGCATGCGGGTGCATCAACGAAAGTACCTGGAGGCATTGGCTGCCAACTTTGGGCAGAGTGAAGGCCATGTGGCTACACCCTTTCCCTCTGGGTTCAAGTGTGTGAAGGGACCAGAGGAGGAGAGCGTTGGTGAAGAGGAGAGGCGCCGATTTCACTCGTTGGTGGGCAGCCTCATGTATGCGGCGGTAAACACCCGACCGGACGTCGCGTTTGCTACCGGGCAGCTGGCTAGGGTTGTGCAATGCCCTAATGAGGAGCAGGTAGCAGCTGGAATGAGGGTGGCCAAGTATCTTGGCCAAACACCGACCGTTGGGCTGCAATACTCGGCGGCGGCACAAAGGCGCCAAAAGGGCGCGGATGGTGTTGAACCCGGGCGTTTGTTCCTCACCGCCTACTCGGATGCTTCATATGCATCAGAACCAGAGGACATGACAAGTGTGGGAGGCTTCATATGCTGTGTTGGTGGAGGCCCAACTGCTTGGGAGAGCAAGAAGCAGGTTGACCAAGCTTTGAGCTCGGTGGAGTCCGAGTACATGGCACTCTTCCGTGCCGTACGGGAGATTGTGTGGCAGCGGCGTTTGTTGGCTGAATTGGGGGAGGAGCAGCAAGGACCTACCCCACTGTACTGTGACAGCCAGGGTGCCATTGCTCTTGCTAAGAACCCTGTGTTGCATGGACTCACGAAGCACATGAGGGTGAAATGGCATTGGACGAGGAGCATGGTAACCGCGGGTGAAGTTGAGTTGCGCTACGTGAAGACCACGGGGCAGCCGGCTGACATGATGACCAAGAGGCTGGTGGAGCAGCAGCATTGGAAGTGTTGCAAGCTGGCTGGGATGGCTCTGAACTGAGAGAGCAACATATCCTAAGGCCAACAATCCGAGGGGGAGTTTGTTGGTGCAACCCTACGGTTTGCACTCGGCTTGTTGTCCGTGTGCGTGAATGTGTGTGTGTGTATGGAATGGTATGAGGGCATGGGATAATATATATTTCATGCTTATAATTGTGTGTGAATGTTGAGTCATGATGTCGAGTGTGTGTGTCGAGTCAATAGCGAGTTATCGCTAGACGCGTGTTACGCGGTCGTTTGTGTCTCGCGCGCGGTTTTTATTTTGTCGTGCGCGGTTTCTATTTTGTCCTGTGTCGAACGTTTGGCGTGTCGCAGGTGTGTGCAGCAGACCCATCAAGAACTCAAGGATGAGTTTGTGATGAAGAGCCCGAGCCTTGGTGTCAAGCCTCAAGTGATTTCGAAGCTTGCCAAAAGGGTACACCTCAAGATATTGAAGATAGTTACATTACTTTGTGTAGTGTAACATTTCACTTGGTGTAGGCCCTAGTGAAGGGTAGTTTCGAGACCCTTCGTGGTTGGGGACAGTGTGGCACTGTTCCACATCACTGTACCTCGGCTCTTGGGGTTTGTAGGAGCTGGGAGTCATTCCCAACTCGTAACTCTTCCTATCTTGTGTTCTAAGACTATAGTGGCTGCCATAGTACCGTTCGTTCAAACCGACGCTGTGTCGTCAATTCTTTATCAAATCGTGCAATCTAAATTGCTAATTGTAGACGACGTGAAGACGCTCCAGATCCAATTTGAATCAAGTCATTTGCAGCTGTGAGCAGAACGCTATCAACGTTTGAAGCCGCTGTGCAGAAATCCGTCTGTGCTCTCTATCTTTCGTTTTAGGCACATTCAAGCCTATTGTGACTATAACAAGTACAAGCAGAGTCAAGAAGTAAGCAAGTGAGGCACAGTAGGTACAAGGTCTAGAATAGTACAGAAACGCTGATGATCACAAGGCTGAAGTGCCTTGGTGAAAAGATCAGCAGTGTTGGCCCGAGTGGCCACGTAAGCAAGACGAAGCTGACCACGCTGATGCAACTCTCGAGCAAGGAAGTAGCGCAGAGCGATGTGCTTTGTTATGTGCTCCAGTCTGTGCTCCTGACACAAGGCAATCATGGCCTTGTTGTCGACGTACAGCACTGGAGGAGAACGAGGCGGCTCTCCCAAGTCGGTCAGCAGGTAGGTGAGCCAGCGTAATTCCAGTGCAGCCATGGCCCCAGCGTAGATCTCAGCTTCACAACTGGAGCTGAGAACAGAAGACGAGCGGGTAGACCGCCAAGAGACAGAGCCAGAGCCAAGGCTGAAGGTGTAACCCTGTGACGACCGCTGCGTAGTGAATTCGTCAGCCCAGGAAGCATCTGCGTGACCAGTGAGGACAACTCGAGCCCGTCCTCCAAGCACGAGCCCCATGCCCGACGTACTGCACAAGTAGCGCAACACCCTCTTAGCTGCATCCATGTGCTCCTTCCTGTGTTTGCCACGAGCGACATAGCATGCTAGAAGGCTAAGAGGGTAGGCAAGGTCAGGTCGAGTGCAGGTCATCAGGTACATGAGGCAGCCCACAAGCTCTGGATATGGGCCACTCGGCTCTACGGACTCGTCCGAAGGTGGAGCTGAGAGCGAGTGACCGGTAGGTAGAGGAGTGGACTGTGGCGAGGAGTACGTGAAGCCGAAGCACTGAAGGACCTGCTGCACCATGTGTGACTGAGTCAAGGTAATGGTGTGCTGTGCTCTGTCCCGGGTGATCCGCAAGCCAAGATAGCTTGTCAGCTCACCCAGGTCTGTGCACGTGTGTCTCTTCTGCAGCTCGGACTTCACGTGGGCGAGTGCCTCAGTGTCAGCAGTAGCAAAGACCAAGTCGTCTACGTACACAAGAACGTAGAACGGCGGCAGAGTGGTGTCGGTGCATAGAAACAGCGACGGGTCAGCAGTGGAAGGAGCAAAACCAAGAGCAGCAAGAGTCGTCCTCAGTGTGTCGTGCCACTCACGGGGTGCCTGGCGGAGACCGTAGACTGGCCGCCGGAGGCTCCACTGGGTACCAGCAGGAAACGACCCAGTGAATCCAGGTGGGCGGCGCAGCCAGATCTCTTCGTGCAGGCTGCCCTGTAGGAAGGCTGTGCTGAAGTCAAGCGAGTGCAGCTCGTAGTCACGCTGAGCGGCGACGTGCAGCAGCACCCGAAGAGTGGTCATCTTTGGGGTAGGGGAGAAGGTCTAGAAGAAGTCAACTCCCTGTCGCTGACTGAAGCCTCGTGCAACGTAACGCGCCTTGACGACAGGCGGAGACCCCGGCGACCGCTTCACCCTGAAAATCCACATGCCACTAACGATGTTCGCCCCAGGCGGGGGAACCTCGTCGACGTAGGTGCCTGTGGAATTCCAGGATGCCATCTCGGCATCCATGGCTGTCTGCCACTGAGAGGAGTAGGGACCCTCTATCGCCTCTGCGTAAGAGCGCGGGGTCGGGATGTCTGGTGCATCCGGGTCTCCCTTAGGGGCAAGCAGCATGGACACGAGATGAGGTAAAGCAGTGGCAAAGCACTCAAACTCCTCTTGTTTCTCCTCAAGGACGTCCGTGCCAAGAGCACACTCACCCTCGACGGACGGAGGACAGACAGACGCAGACTCAAACTCAGCAACAAGACTAGCAGCATAGTCTAGACGACAGGCGGCAGCAAAGTCAACAAGCTCAGCAACTAGAGCAGACGCAGCAGTGGACTGAAACGAAGGGTTTGTGACAACACTGGCCAGAAAACGCATGACAGTAGGACTAGCAGCACGAAGGGAGTCAGACTCTGGGTCCGGACCGTCAGGAAGAGAGGACGCAGGAGGAGACGGCAGAGGGACACGCTGTGGAGCAGAGGAAGAACGCAGAGTCATATAGTGAGTGCCGGGGACAGGAGGAGGAAGCTGACGCGGAACACGTCGACCAGTGCGAACAGCGCGAACAGGCGACTCAGGACGAGACTCAGGTGACGCAGGACGAGACTCAGGCTCACGACGCTCCGTAAGACCTCTAGTCGGTCCAGAGTAAGGAGAAGGACCAGGCAGTGGAGAGGCTGGCTGTAACTGCGACTGTGACTGGACAGGCGGTGGACTCAGTAAGGGAGGAGTAGGACCAGTAGAAGGCGGGAGACCAAGAACCTTCTGAAGGAGCGGAACGTAGTACGGCCGCGGCCGCGCAGCGCCTCCAGAAACAGCAGAGACTAAACCAGTACCCTCAGCTCCAGGGTCTCCAGCTACAACTCCCGCAGCACCACCAGCTCCAGTACCTCCAGCAGCTCCAGCTCCAGCAGCACCTCCAGTAGCAACAGCTCCAGCACCTACAGCTCCAACTCCTGCAGCACCACCAGCCCCAACAGCTCCAGTACCTCCAGTACGAGCACCTCCGGGACCAGCTGCTCCAGCACCTCCAGCAGCTCCAACACCAGTAGGACCTCCAACAGCGCCAGTACCTCCAGCACCAGCACCTCCAAGACCAGATTACGACGCGAGGTGGGGTGGTAAAACTGCCACGCAGGTGCGTCAGGGGGGAAGCCGAGGACGCAGGGAACGGCACGGGAGGACAGCTTGTCCGCCGAAGTATCGCGGACAAAAGCTCGAGATCCCCAGACACGGAAAACAGATGCATCGCCAACCTTCCCCGTCCACCGCAGAGTAGGTGTGGTCTCCGGCAAGGAGACACGAGGCTGAAGGTTGATCTGATGCGCAGCGTACTGAACCGCGAACGGCCACAGAAAATGGGGAGCAACCGCATGGATCATGGACGTACGAGCGACGTCCATGACCATGCCAATGCGGCGCTTAGCAATCCCATTTTGCTGTGGGGAGGCCGGAAGCGTGAACGTCTGGCGGATGCCCTCTGAACGACAGAAAGCCCTCAGAAGGTCGGAGGAAAACTCACCACCTCTGTCTGAGTGCAGACACAGAATAGGAAGGCATGAGCCGAAACTCTCGCTGAGCTGGCGACGGGCACCGCGGATCCAGTCGATCAACACCTCAATGACCTCACCCTTGCGGCGCAAGGGGGAGACTTTGGTGTAACGCGAGTAGTCGTCAACGACCAGCAGGAAGTAACGCTCGTGACCCTGTCCACGGACGCGGGCTGGGCCCCACACGTCCATGTGGAGAGTCTGCAGGGGAGCCTCTGTCGGAGGGAACTCGGAGGAGTGAGGAGCGACGCGCTGCCGGCCCTCGACACAAGGAACACAGGTAGGGGCAGGCCCCAGAGGAAGGGGAGGGAGGGATCGGGGAAGACCAGAGACAAGGGTACGGGAGGCCATACCTCGAAGACGAGGCAGGGAGGGGTGACCAAGGCAGTGGTGCCAAAGGAGAGTCTCGTGTGACAGAGGACGACACGAGCAGGGGGCAGACGCTGGACTAGACCTAGACGCGGCAGCAAACACCTGACCAGACGCGGCTACCTGACCAGACGTAGTAACCGGAGGAGACGTAGTAGTCAGTGTGTACAGACTCGACCCAGGCCGACGGGTGAACGTGGCCAGGTGGAGGCCCGTCCGAGAACAAGTGCAGTGGGTCACACGCTGACCTCCAGGGGTGAACTGGTCAACCCACATGTCCTGGAGGTCAGCTCCACTCACCAAGTTCGTAGAGAACGAGGGGAGGTGGAGTCCCGACAGCAAGCCCGACGGGGCCGCATGACACGGTAGAACCGTGGAAGAGTGCGCAAGGACTGGGCCCCCAGAGGGGTCAGCCAGGGAGACTGCGACAGGCCGACTGAGCGGCGTGAGTGTGGTGCTGTCGCGAAAGAAGGAGCGCGAAGCACCAGAGTCAAGTGTGAAAGTGTGCAAGGCCTCAGTAGGTGCAGTACCAGAGAGAGCAGACTCACCAGCACTTGGAGCAGCAAACTCACTAGTACCTGGAGCAGCAGACTCACTAGTACCTGGAGCAGCAGACTAACTAGCACCTAGAGCAGCAGCCCCAATGCCCGGGTCGGGTGGAACACACAGGTAATAGTCAGCCTCAGCACTATCAGACGCAGCATACATGGCAGCAAGGATAGCATCGAAATCAAGATCAAAGATAGCAACATTCTGCTTAAGCAGATCACCCCAGCGAGGGAGCTGAACAACATCAGGAAACTAGGCGCGCCAGGCGTCAGTCAGGCGACCGAAGCAGCGCTGCGTAGTGTGTGGCAGCCCGCACGTCTCCCCACGGCGTCCGCCGGTGCAAAGAACGTAAGTGCAGGGACCAACACCCCCAGACCTCCCACGCCCAGCGTACCACTCACGAAGCTGCTAGGCCGACGGGGTCTCACGGGAACGCGGCTGCTGCTGGCGCTGGCTACCACCAAAGCCTCCATGCTGCGCGGCTCCACCTCGACCAGCACCACCGCCGCCGCTGCCTCCACCGCCGCTGCCGCTGCCTCCACCACCCCCACCACCGCCACCGAAGCCCCCACTCTCGCCACCACCCCCACCACCACCGCCACCCCCTCCGCCTCCTCCACTGCCTCCAACGCCGCCCCCACCGTCCCCTCCACCACCCTTGCCTCCCTTGCCCTTGCTGTTGCGGCGCCTCCCACTAGGAGCAAACGCAGCCCCGACCTCCTCAGTGCCAACGAGGTCGACAACAGCAGCAGAAGCAACAGAGGGGAGAAGGGGGACAGGGGAACACCCCTCAAAGAAAGGGGCGCGAAGGTCGCCGCGAGAAGCACCTACAGCAACGATACTCTTCTCAGCTGCAGTGAGGCGCTCCTCTAGCAGGTCGACGGTGAGCTCGGTGGGGCAAAGGGAGAGAAAGTGGTCCCTGACTGAAGCAAGGGAGTCAGGGAGGCGGGTGACTATGTAGTAAAGGGTGATGTACATGGGGGGGGGGTTTCTTGGCACAGAACTCAGTGGGAAGTGCAGCGCGGTAGCGGGCGTCACTAGTGCGGAGGTGAGTAATGAGGTCACCGACTGTTGCAAAGGCGGCAAGGTCGGCAGCATGAGGCGGCTGAGGGCAGTAGTGGCAGGGGAGGAGTAGCGCGCTACGACAGCGTCATACAAAGACTTAGCAGTCTTGTACTGGCCAAAGTGCGCGCGCTCAGCAGACGGTAGGTGACTACGAACAGCAAGGCGAGCAACATCGTCACGAGTGGTCCACTGCGAGCGAACCGTACTGTCAGCAGTGGCAGCAGGTGCAGGAGAGACACCGGACGTGTGATCGAAAAGGGATACTCCGTCCTTAGAGTCACACTGAAGAAAGAGCTGCAGGTCGTGAACCCACACGTCAAAGTCAACCGCACGCCGCTCAGCATCAAAGGTAAGAACATTAGGGCTAGCAATTGCGACAGTAGCAGCAGTAGCAGCAGTGGCAGCAGAAGCAGCAGGAGCAGCGCGGGCAGGGCAGTGCGGCTCAGTAGGGCGGCGCGGCTCGGTAGGGCAGCTCAGGAGGAGCGGCGCGGCTCGGCTGGGCGGCGCGGGTGCTTACCAGGGGCGGGTGCAGGGCAGGGCCGCAGCTGGCGGTTAGGTCAGGGCCGCGACTGGGGCGGCAGCAGGGCAGGGCCGCTACTTGGTGGCGGTAGAGCAGGGCCTCGGCTGGACGGCAGGGTAGGGCAGGGCCGCGACGAGCAGCGGCAGGGCAGAGGCCGTGGCGGGCGGCAAGGTCGGGGTCGTGATGAGGCGGCGAGAGGATAAGGCCGCGACGGGCCGAGAAAGCAGGGGGCCGTGACGGGCCGTTAGGGCAGGGCTGCGACGGGCCGAGAAGGCAGGGCCGCGACGGGCAGCACTAGGGCAGGGCGCGCGACGGCGCAGGTGAGGCAGGCGCGAGGCGCGCTTCGAGCAGGGCAAGAAAAAAAAATGTTATCGTGGTGGGCCCTAAAAAAACGTTCCCATGAGGGAACCTGCTATGTCAGAATCGTGAAGGAAGGAATTAGTGAACTAGCAAGCAGGTGGGTACAAGTAGGAAACCTAAAAGTGTTGTACCCTATATGAACTACCCCACAATAGCCTAGACAGACTATAGCATATAAGTTTGACAGCGGAGAACCCGGCGGCCGCTTCACCCTGAAGATCCACATGCCATCGACTATGTTCGCCCCAAGTGGGGGAACCTTGTCGACGTAGCTGCCTGTGGACTTCCAGGATGCCATCTCGGCATCCATGGCTGCCTGCCACTGAGAGGAGTAAGGATCCGTAATCGCCTCTGCGTAAGAGCGGAGGGTCGGGATGTCTGGTGCATCCGGGTCTCCCTCATGGGCAAGCAGCATGGAAGTGAAACGAGGTACAGCAGCTGCAAGAGACTCAAAGTCCTCCTCCCTGTCCTCAAGGACGTCCGTGCCAAGAGCACACTCACCCCTGACGGACGGAGGACTGGCAGACGCAGACTCAGTAGTAAGAGCAGTGGCGTAGTCTAGACGACAGGCTGCAGCAAAGTCAAGCAGCTTAGTAACAAGAGCAGACGCAGCAGCAGACTCAAAAGAAGGGTCAGTGACAGCAGTGGCTAGGAGACGAGAGACAGTGGGACTGGCAGCACGAGCGCGGTCAGACTCAGGGTCAGGGACCTCAGGAAGAGAGGACTCAGTAGGAGCAGGCAGAGGAACACTTAGAGGAACAGAGGAAGGACGAAGGGTCATAGCGTGCGTGCCAGGGACAGGAGGAGGACGCGAACGAGGAACGCGATGAGCAGTGCGAACAGGCGAGACAGGACGAGACGCAGGCTCACGACGCTCTGTAAGACCGCCAGACTGCTCTGTGTAAGGAGAAGGAGCAGGCAGTGGAGAGGACGGCTGTAACGGCAGCTGCGACTGGTCAGGCGGGGGACACAGGAGGGGAGGAGTAAGGGCAGCAGTAGGCGGGGTACCAAGAACCTGGGTCACCAGCGCCAGCTCCTCCAGCTCCAGCACCTCCAACACCAGGGCCTCCAACTCCAGCGCCTCCCGCGCCACGGCCACCAACTCCAGCTCCTCCACCTCCAGCGCCACCAGCGCCAGTAGTACCAGACTCCGTAAGGTCTCCAGCTCCAGCACCCTCAACACCACCAGTCCCGGCAGCTACAGTACCCCGGGTACGAGCACGTCCAGGACCAGTGGTCGCAGTACCTCCAGTAACACCAGCTCCAGCAGCAACTCCAGTACCTCCAGCTCCAGCAGGGCCAGCACCTCCAGCTCCAGAAGCTCCACGCCGAAGGCACGTACGCCAAACAAACCACTCACGCAACTGCTGCGGAGACAGGCTTGGCGAAGCACCAGCAGAACCTCCAGACGAAGCACCACCCTGAGGCTCCGCACCTCCAGACTCCGCACCCTCCGACGCAGCACCCCCAGGCTCAACACCCTCAGGCTCAGCACCCCTAGGCTCACCACCCCCAGTCACAACACCCCCAGGCTCAGCACCCCCAGTCTCAACACACCCAGGCTCAGCACCCCCAGGCTCAGCACCCCCAGTCTCAGCACCCTCAGACTCCGCACCCCCAGGCTCCGCACCTCCAGACGCAGCACCCCCAGACGCAGCACCTCGAGCAGCACCTGAGTCGACAGCTACCTGAACAGGCGCAGGACCAGGGAGAGGGTCTACCTGAGACACACCTGAGGGAGCAGGACCCTGGGGCGGGAGGGGGTCTACCGGAGGGGGACCGGGAGCAAGGAAGAGCGGCGGGGGCGGGGAAGGGGCAGAGCGGTAGGGGAAGAGACAGTAAAAGGGAACCGACTCGTCAAACGTGACGTCCTGAGAAGGGAAGACACGGCGCGAGGTGGGGTGGTAAAACTGCCAGCCAGGTGCGTCGGCGACAAAGCCAAGGAAGACGCAGGGGATAGCACGGGGGGAAACCTTGTCCGCTGACGTATCGCGAACAAAGGCACAAGATCCCCAGACCTGGAACACCGACGCATCGCCAACCTCCCCCGTCCAACGCAGTGTGGGCGAGGTCTCCGGCAAGGAGACACGGGGCCAGAGGTTGAACTGATGCGTAGCGTACCGGACCGCAAACGACCACAGAAAATGGGGAGCAGCCGCATGGATCATGGAGGTACGAGCGACCTCCATGACTAAGCCAATGCGGCGCTCAGCAATCCCATTTTGCTGAGGGGAGTCCGGAAGCGTGAACGACTGGAGAATGCCCTCCCCACGACAAAAGTCCCGCAAGAGGTTGGAGGAGAACTCACCACCTCTGTCAGAGTGCAGACGCAGGACAAGAAGGTCCTGGCCGAACCGCTCGCGCAGCTGGAGACGGACTTTGCGGATCCAAGGGATCAAGACATCAACGACCTCACCCTTGCTGCGCAAGGGGAAGGCCGTGGTGTACCGCGTGTAGTCCTCAACTACTAGCAGAAAGTAGCACTCGCGGCTCTGTCCACTCACGCGGGCTGGGCCCCACACGTCCATGTGGAGAGTCTGCAGGGGAGCAGTCGTCAGGGGGAACGAGGAGGAGTGAGGAGCGGCGCGCTGCCGCCCCTCGATGCAAGGGAGACAGGGCGGGGCAGGCGAGGGCGGCAGGGGAGGCAGAGACCTGGGGAGACCAGAGACAAGAAGACGAGAGTGCATGCCACGAAGGCGTGGCAGGGAGGGGTGACCCAGGCGGTGGTGCCACGAAAGAGTCTGGTGCGACAGGAGGCGACACGAGCAAGAGGCGGCTACCAGACCTGACGCAGACACCTGAGCAGGCGCAGCTACCTGAGAAAGCTCGGTAGCGAGTGTGTACAGAATCGACCCTGGCCGACGAGTGAACGTGGCCAGGTGACGTCCCGTCCGTGTGCACGTGCAGATCGACACACGCTGACCCCCAGGAGTGGTGGTAGTGACCATCGCATCCTGGAGGGCAGCGGTACTCACCAAGTTCGTAGAGAACGAGGGGAGGTGAAGACCTGACAGTGAACCGGACAGAACTGCCAGATACGCACTCGTGACGTCCCCTCCCCTCAGCAGCTCCGTGAGTGGTACACTGCACGCCAGAGGGGTGGGGGTACTGGTCCGTGCACCTACGTCCTGCGCACCGGCGACCGCGCGGGTGAGCAGTGCGGGGGTGCGCACTCCACCCAGCGCTGCTTTGGCCGCCTGACGGACGCTTGGCGTCACCAGTTCCCTGAGGCCACTGAGATCCCCCGCTGGGGTGAGCTGTCTAGGGCGGGTGTAGCTGTCTTTGACCTTGACTTTGATGCTATTCTTGCTGCCATGTATACTGTGACTATTAGTGATGAGGGTGACTGTTACCGGTGTTTTCCGCCCGACCCGGGCATTGAGACTACTGCTCTAGGTCCTGGTGAGGCTGCTGCTCTAGGTGCTAGCGAGGCTGCTGCTCTAGGTGCGTCTGCTCCCTCAGGTACTGGTGAGTCTGCTCTCTCAGGTTCTGCGTCGGCTTCGGCCTCCCACACCTTTACCCTTGACTCGGGGGCTTCTCGCTCCTTCTTTCGAGACCGCACCACACTCACGCCGCTTGGCCGGCCAGTTGCGTTCTCTCTGGCAGACCCCTCTGGGGGTCCTGTCCTTGCTCACTTCTCCACTGTCCTCCCGTGTCCGGCGGCCCCCTCTGGCACCCTGTCTGGTCTTTACCTCCCCTCGTTCTCTACGAACTTGGTGAGTGGTGCTGACCTACAGGATGCGGGGGTTCACCAGTTCACTCCTGCGAGTCAGCGGGTGACCCACTGCACGGACGCTCGGACAGGCTGACACCTGGCCACGTTTACCCGTCGGCCGGGGTCGAGCCTGTACACACTGACCACTGCGTCTCCTCCGGTCCCTGCGTCTGGTCAGGTAGCTGCGTCGGGTCAGGTGTTTGCTGCAGCGTCCAGGTCTGGTCCTGAGTCTGCCCCCTGCTCGTGTCGCCTCCTGTCTCACGAGACTCTCCTCTGGCACCACCGCCTTGGTCACCCCTCCCTGCTTCGTCTCCGGAGCATGGCCTCCCGTGTCCTTGTCTCTGGTCTTCCCCGGTCCCTCCCTCCACTTCCTCCGGGGCCTGGCCCTACCTGCGTCCCCTGTGTCGAGGGACGACAGCGGGCTACCCCTCACTCCTCCCAGTTTCCTCCGACAGAGGCCCCGCTGCAGACGCTTCACATGGACGTGTGGGGCCCGGCCCGCGTCCGTGGACAGGGTCACGAGCGCTACTTCCTGCTGGTGGTTGACGACTACTCGCGTTACACCACAGTCTTCCCCTTGCGCAGCAAGGGTGATGTCACTGAGGTGTTGATCGACTGGATCCGCGCAGCTCGTCTCCAGCTCAGGCGGAGCTTCGGCTCGGACTTTCCTGTTCTGCGTCTGCACTCTGACAGAGGCGGAGAGTTCTCCTCTGGCCTTCTGCGAGCCTACTGTCGTGCACGAGGCATCCGCCAGACCTTCACGCTTCCGGACTCTCCACAGCAAAATGGGATTGCTGAGCGCCGCATTGGCATGGTCATGGACGTCGCCCGTACGTCCATGATGCATGCGGCTGCCCCCCATTTTCTGTGGCCGTTTGCGGTTCGGTACGCGGCGCATCAGATCAACCTTCAGCCCAGGGTCTCCATGCCGGAGACCTCCCCAGCCTTGCTGTGGACGGGGAAGGTTGGCGATGCGTCTGCGTTCCGTGTCTGGGGATCTCGGGCGTTTGTCCGCGACTTGTCTGCGGACAAGCTGTCCCCTCGTGCTGCTCCTTGCGTCTTCCTGGGTTTCCCCCCTGACGCCCCAGGGTGGCAGTTCTACCACCCCACCTCTCGCCGTGTTCTGTCCTCCCAGGACGTCACGTTCGACGAGTCGGTCCCCTACTACCGCCTCTTCCCCTACCGCACTCCGTCCCTCCCCCCGCCACCGCTCTTCCTGGTACCAGGTCCCCCCCCGGTAGACCCCCTCCCCCCTCAGGGTCCTGCCCCTTCAGGTGTGTCCCAGGTAGACGCTGTTGAGCCTGTCGAGGTCGCTGGTGACTCTGGTGCTGCTGAGGGTGCTGAGCCTGGGAGTGCTGACTCTGGGGGTGCTGAGCGTGTGGGTGCTACGCCTGGGGGTGCTGAGCCTGAGGGTACTACGACTGGGGGTGCTGAGCCTGGGGGTGCTGAGTCTAGGGGTGCTACGCCTGGGGGTGCTGCGTCTGGGGGTGCTGAGCCTGGGGGTGCTACGCCTGGAGGTGCTGAGCCTGGGGGTGCGGAGCCTGAGGGAGCTGGGCCTGCTGGTGCTGTGCCTGGCGGTTCTCCGGGTGCTTCTTCTCGCCGGGAGCCACTCTCTCCACAGGAGCTGCGTGAGTGGTTTGCCCGGCGCTGGAGGCGAGCTGCTGGAGCTGGAGGAGCTGCGGGTACTGGAGTTTCTGTTGCTGCTGAGGGAGCTGGTGCCACGGGTCCCGGAGGTGCTCGTACTGGGCGTACTGGAGCTGCTGGACCTGCGGGTACTTCTGGAGCTGGAGCTGCTGCGGGTGTTGGCGCGGAGGCTACTGCTGTCGGTCCTGGAGGCGGTCCTGCTGGGGGTACTGCTGGTGCTGCTGGGGGTACTGGAGCTGGAGCTGCTACTGGTGCTGGTGCTGCCACAGGGGGTGCTGGTGCTGTCCCTACTGTGTCTGGAGTCGCCGCGCGGCCTCGGCCGTACTTCGTTCCGCTCCTTCAGCAGGTTCTTGGTCTCCCGTCTTCTACTGGTCCTCCTCCTCCCTTAGAGTGTCCACAGCCTGTCCCGTCGCAGTTACAGTTACAGCCGGCCTCCCCACTGCCTGCTCCGTCTCCCTACACTGGTCCTACTGGAGGTCTTGCTGAGCGTCGTGAGCCTGCGTCTCGCCCTGCGTCGCCTGTCCGTGCTGCTCGCACTAGTGGTCGTGGTTCGCGTCAGCGTCCTCCTCCTGTCCCTGGCACGCACCGGATGTCTCTGCGTCCGTCCACTGCTCCTCTGCGTGCCCCTTTGCCTTCTCCTCCTGAGTCTTCTCTTCCTGCTCTTGCCGACCCGGAGTCGGACTCTCTTCGTGCTGCCAGTCCTACTGTCACGCGTCTCCTTGCTACTGTTGTCACTGACCCTTCCTTAGAGTCCACTGCTGCGTCTGCCCTAGTTGCTGAGCTCGTCGACTTTGCTGCTCGCTGTCGCCTAGACTATGTCGCCAGTCTTGTTGCTGAGTCTGAGTCTGTCTGTCCTCCGTCCGTCGGGGGTGAGTGTGCCCTTGGCACGGACGTCCTTGAGGACAGGCAGGAGGAGTTCCAGTGCTTGGCCGCTGCTTCACCTCATCTCGTGTCCGTACTGCTTACCCCTGAGGGAGACCCGGATGCACTTGACATCCCGACTCCGCGCTCTTACGCGGAGGCGATAGAGGGTCCCTACTCCTCTCAGTGGCAGGCAGCTATGGACGCAGAGATGGCTTCCTGGAAGTCCACAGGCACCTACGTTGACGCTGTTCCCCCTCCTGGGGCGAACATTGTCAGTGGCATGTGGATTTTCAGGGTGAAGCGGCCGCCGAGTTCTCCGCCTGTCTTCAAGGCGCGTTACGTGGCTCGAGGCTTCAGTCAGTGGCAGGGAGTTGACTACTTTCAGACCTTCTCTCCCACCCCGAAGATGACCACTCTTCGGGTACTGCTGCACGTAGCTGCTCACCGTGACTACGAGCTACACTCTCTTGACTTCAGCACTGCTTTCTTGCAGGGCAGCCTGCACGAGGAGATCTGGCTGCGTCGCCCACCTGGTTTCACTGGGTCTTTTCCTCCTGGCACCCAGTGGAGCCTCCGGCGGCCAGTCTACGGTCTCCGCCAGGCACCGCGTGAGTGGCACGACACACTGAGGACTACACTTGCGGCTCTTGGGTTTGCTCCCTCTACTGCCGACCCGTCGCTGTTTCTGCGCACCGACACTTCTTTGCCGCCGTTCTACATCCTCGTGTACGTCGACGACTTGGTCTTTGCCACAGCTGACACTGCTGGACTCGCCCACGTGAAGTCCGAGCTGCAGAAGAGACACACGTGCACTGACCTGGGTGAACTGCGCAGCTACCTTGGCTTGCAGATCACTCGGGACAGAGCACGCCGCACCATTACCCTGACTCAGTCACACATGGTGCAGCAGGTCCTTCAGCGCTTCGGCTTCACGTACTCCTCGCCTCAGGCCACTCCTCTGCCTACTCGCCACTCGCTCTCAGCTCTGCCTTCGGATGAGTCCGTAGAGTCGAGTGGCCCGTACCCAGAGCTTGTTGGCTGCCTCATGTACCTGATGACCTGCACACGACCTGACCTTGCATACCCTCTTAGCATTCTCGCACGCTATGTTGCTCCTGGGAGACACAGACCGGAGCACATGGCTGCAGCGAAGAGGGTGTTGCGCTACTTATGCAGTACGTCGGGCATGGGGCTTGTGCTTGGAGGGCAGAGTCCAGTGGTCCTTACTGGGCACGCAGACGCTTCTTGGGCTGACGACCAGGCTACGCAGCGGTCGTCACAGGGTTACACCTTCAGCCTTGGTTCCGGCTCTGTTTCGTGGCGGGCTACTCGCTCGTCTTCTGTTCTCGGCTCCAGTTGTGAGGCTGAGATCTACGCAGGAGCCATGGCTGCACAGGAGCTTCGCTGGCTCACCTACCTGCTGACTGACCTCGGAGAGCCGCCTCGTTCTCCTCCAGTGCTGTACGTAGACAACAAGGCCATGCTGGCCTTGTGTCGGGAGCGGCGACTGGAGCACAGAACGAAGCACATTGCTCTCCGCTACTTTCTTGCTCGTGAGCTGCAGCAGCGTGGTCAGCTGCGTCTTGCGTACGTGGCCTCTGAGGCCAACACTGCTGATATCTTCACCAAGGCGCTTGCGCCTTGTGACCATCAGCGCTTCTGTACTCAGCTGGGCCTTGTGCCTACCTTGCCTCACTTGCTCACCTCTTGACCGTGCTTGTACTGTTACATATATATATACCTGCTCTTGCTTGTCTAGCCTTTTTATATATATGTACTCCTGCATGTGAACTGGCCTTGTGGCCTTGAACTTGTGCTCGGAATGTGTGGTGACTTTGTGATCCACCCTGAGCTTGCTTTGCTTTGCTTTACTTGACTGGTCTTGTGACCCCTTGTTCTCCCCACTTTGCCTATGGGGGTGTGTCAGAACATTATAGCTCATGCATATTGTGTAGGCTATAGTGGGGTAGCCCATAAGGGGTACAACCCAATTAGGGTTATTACTTGTACCCAATTCATTCATAGTCCATTCATTTATTACTTGTCCTGGGGGGTTATGGGCGCACTGACCCGCTACTTAACAAGCCCTTTTATCCCAATGGTCTAGTGGTTGGGATTCTGACAAGGTCTCCGGCAAGGAGACACGGGGCCAGAGGTTGAACTGATGCGCAGCGTACCGGACCGCAAACGACCACAGAAAATGGGGAGCAGCCGCATGGATCATGGAGGTACGAGCGACCTCCATGACTAAGCCAATGCGGCGCTCAGCAATCCCATTTTGCTGAGGGGAGTCCGGAAGCGTGAACGACTGGAGAATGCCCTCCCCACGACAAAAGTCCCGCAAGAGGTTGGAGGAGAACTCACCACCTCTGTCAGAGTGCAGACGCAGGACAAGAAGGTCCTGGCCGAACCGCTCGCGCAGCTGGAGACGGACTTTGCGGATCCAAGGGATCAAGACATCAACGACCTCACCCTTGCTGCGCAAGGGGAAGGCCGTGGTGTACCGCGTGTAGTCCTCAACTACTAGCAGAAAGTAGCACTCGCGGCTCTGTCCACTCACGCGGGCTGGGCCCCACACGTCCATGTGGAGAGTCTGCAGGGGAGCAGTCGTCAGGGGGAACGAGGAGGAGTGAGGAGCGGCGCGCTGCCGCCCCTCGATGCAAGGGAGACAGGGCGGGGCAGGCGAGGGCGGCAGGGGAGGCAGAGACCTGGGGAGACCAGAGACAAGAAGACGAGAGTGCATGCCACGAAGGCGAGGCAGGGAGGGGTGACCCAGGCGGTGGTGCCACGAAAGAGTCTGGTGCGACAGGAGGCGACACGAGCAAGAGGCGGCTACCAGACCTGACGCAGACACCTGAGCAGGCGCAGCTACCTGAGAAATCTCGGTAGCGAGTGTGTACAGAATCGACCCTGGCCGACGAGTGAACGTGGCCAGGTGACGTCCCGTCCGTGTGCACGTGCAGATCGACACACGCTGACCCCCAGGAGTGGTGGTAGTGACCATCGCATCCTGGAGGGCAGCGGTACTCACCAAGTTCGTAGAGAACGAGGGGAGGTGAAGACCTGACAGTGAACCGGACAGAACTGCCAGATACGGGAGGACAATGGAGGAACGGGCCACTACCGGTCCCCCGGAAGGGTCAGCCAGTCTGACCGGGACAGGTGCAGGGAGAGGAGTGAGGGTGGTGCTGTCACGAAAGAAACAGCGCGAGGCGCCTGAGTCCAACGTGAAGGTGTGCAAGGCCTCAGCAGGCGCAGTACCAGGGAGAGTACCAGACTCACTAGCACCTAGAGCAGCAGCGGCTATACCTGGGTCAGGCGGCACACCGGTAATAGTCACCCTCAGCACTAACAGACAAAGCATACATAGCAGAAAGAATAGCATCAAAGTCTAGGTCAAAGATAGCAATCCTAGACTTAAGCAGATCTGCCCAGCGAGGGAGCTCGACGTCGTCACCAAACTCAGCAGGCCAAGCGTCGTCGACGCGGGAGAAGCAACGGTGCTGAGTGTGGAGCCGCCCGCAAGTCTGACCAGCACGGTCACCCGTGCGAATGACATACGCGCAACTACCCTCAGACCCTCCACGCAGAAACCACTCACGAAGCTGCTGGGGAGACGGGGTCTCGCTCCGACGCTGCTGCTGCTGACGCTGGCCACCCCGAGAACCGACACGCCGAGCGCCAGTCCCACCTCCACCAGTCCCACCGCCTCCACTGCCGCCACTCCCACCGCTGCCTCCACCACCGCCACCAGAGCCCCCACTCCCGCCAACAGTCCCACCGCCGCCACCACCTCCACTGCTGCCCCCACCACCACTCCCGCTGCCTCCTCCACCACCACCGCTGCCACCACCACCACCCCGGCCACCCTTGCCCTTGCTGCTGCGACGCTTCGCACTAGCAGAAGCAGCCCCGACGTCCTCAGCACCAGGGACGTCTGCAGCAGCAGAAGAGGTGTAGGAGGGGGCAAGGGGGGATGGGGAACACCCCTCAAAGAAGGGCGGGCGCGGAGTGCCACGAGCAGCACCTACAGCAACTGCACTAGTCTCAGCTGCGAGGAGATGCTGCTCGAGGAGGTCAACAGTGAGGGAGGTGGGGTCAAGAGAGAGGAAGTGGTCCCTGACAGAGCGAAGAGAGTCAGGGAGGCGGGTGACTATAAAGTAGAGAGTGATGTACATCGGGGGCGGGTTCCTGTCAAGGAACTCAGCAGGAACGGCAGCGCGGTAGCGAGCGTCACTAGCGCGAAGGTGGGAAACCAGGTCCTCGACTGTGGCAAAGGCTGACAGCTCGGGGAACAGGTAGGGCAGAAGAAGGCGGCCTAGAGCAGCAGTGGCAGGGGAGGAGTAGAGAGTGACTGCAGCGTCGTACAGCGCCTGTGCCGTCCTGTGCTGTCCAAAGTGAGCGCATTCAGCTAATGGCAGGTGGTTGCGAATGGCTAAGCGGGCAGCAGCATCGCGAGTAAGCCACTATGAGCGAGTCGAACTATCAGCTATGGCAGGAGGTGCAGTAGCAGCGCCTGACGCTAGGTCAAACAGCGAGACACTGTCCTTAGAATCGCTCAGTAGGTACAGCTGCAGGTCGTCGAGCCACGTGTCAAACTGAACCGGTCTACCCTCATGATCAAACGCAAGAACCCGAAGCGAAGCCATAGCTGTGCAGCACGCAGGAGCAGCAGTAGCAGCTGTAGCAGCAGTAGTAGCGACAGTAGGGGCCGAGGGGCTAGGGTTCGACTGGGCCGGGTGCGCGGGCTAGGGGTCAACGTGGCCGGGCGCGGGGCTAGGGGTCGACAGGGGGCCGGGTGCGGGCTAGGGACAAAGCCGGGCGCGGGGCTAGGGGCCGACGGGGCCGGGCGCGGGCTAGGGGTCAAAAGGGCCGGGCGCGGGGCTAGGGGTCGACAGAGGGCCGGGCGCGGGCTAGGGACGGGGCCGGGTGCGGGGCTAGGGGCCGACGGGGCCGGGCGCGGGCAAGGGTTCGACAGGGGGGGCCGGGCGCGGACTAGGGGTCGACGGGGCCGGGCGCATAGCTAGGGGTCGACGGGGGGCCGGGCGCAGGCTAGGGGTCGACGGGGGGGCGGGGGGGGGCGCGGGCGCGGGCAACGTGTCGACAGGGGCCGGGCGCGGGCTAGGTGTCGACAGGGGCCGGGCGCGGGCTAGGGGTCGAGGGGGAGCCGGGCGCGGGCTAGGGGTCGACGTGGGGCGGGCCGAGCGCGGGCTAGGTGTCGACGAGGCCGGGCGTAGGGCTAGGGGTCGACGGGCCGGGCGCTGGGCTAGGGGTCGACGGGCCGGGCGCGGGCTAAGGACGAGGCCGGGCATGGGCTAGGGGTCGACGGGCCGCGGGCTAGGGGTCGACGGGCCGCGTAGTCTAGGGGTCGACGGGCCGGGCGCGGGCTAAGGACGGGGCCGCGCGTAGGCTAGGGGTGACGGGCCGGACGCGCGTAGGCTAGGGTCGACGGGCCGGGCGCGGGCTAAGGACGGGGCCAGGCGCTGGGCTAGGGGTCGACGGGCCGCGGGCTAGGGGTCGACGGGCCGCGTAGGCTAGGGTCGACGGGCTGGGCGCGCGTAGGCTAGGGGCGGCGGGCCGGGCGCGTAGACTAGGGGCGACGGGTTGGGCGCGCGTAGGCTAGGGGCGACGGGCCGGGCGCGTAGGCTAGGGTCGACGGGCCTAGGTGCCTGGATTAAAAAGGGGGCGCGACGGGCCTAAGGGGCGCGACGGGCCTAGGAGGGTACTAGCAGCGTAGCAGGTGGTGGGCCCAAGGAACCTGCTCTGATTCCATGTCAAAATAACGAATGAGAATGATTGGATTGAACAGAAAGTTGGATAGAAGTACTAACCCTAATTGGGTTGTACCCCTTATGGGCACTACAGCCTACACAAATGTATAAGCTATAATTTTCAAACAAACTCTGGGAGTCAGTAGCAGACGGACCCTCTACTGACAGGTCACGCCGCTCGCCCGACCCAACCAACCCTCACCGAGTGATTGTGCCGGTTCACGCAATCGACCACACCCGGCCGAATAAGGAGGGTGTTACGGTAGATAGCCCCATACTGCTTACCGGGAAAATTGAGACAGGCTTGGTTAAAATATTCGTAGATGGGGAGCCAGCCACAGCCTGATCAACACCGCCACGGCACAAAAACTGAGACTGCCACTGGACAGATGTTTACCCGAGATCGACGCAAGACTGGTTAACGGCACGCCACAGGCGATACGGGAACGCGTAGGCCGGGTTCGGATTCGATGCGGGGGTAACTTCACGTTTAGCCAGGAAATGCTCGCGACAACCCTCGACGGAACCGACATTTTACTCGGCCGTGATTGGCTGCGACGACACAATCCGCGAATCGACTGGACGACGGGTGATTGCATTGTACGAGTGAACGGTAACAACATCGCCTTACCTCGCTGGGGCTCGCCTGAGACTTCGTCGGTGCGTGTCAACGCGATCACGATGAAACGCGTCGTAGCGGCAGGAGCTGGCGTGTAGGCGGTCGACATTCGGGAAGCCGAGGTAGCAGACAAAGAGGGGGATTTATAGAAACTGCTAGCCGAGGTACCGGATGACTTGGCAGCACTACTAAAGCAGTACAGTGGGATTTTCCCGGATGACCTGCCGACAGGACTGCCACCTCAGCGACCGCACGACCACAGGATAGAGTTAGAACCGGGGGCACAGCCGACAGTACAGCGACAGTTCTAACTGACCCAACCCAAACTAAACGAACTAACGAAGCAACTAGATTACCTGCTCGAGAAGGAATTCATTCGCCAGAGTTAGTCGCCCTTCGCAGCACCGATACTGTTCACACCGAAAAAGGACGGGGGTTTTCGCATGTGCATCGATTACTGCGCACTGAACAAGGTTACCATCAAATCCCGTTACCCCATCCCACGAGCCGACGAACTGATCGACCAACTGCGCACAGCCCGGGTTTTCTCGAAAATTGACCTTCGAGGAGGCTACCACCAGATCCGAGTCAACCCACCCGACTGCCCGAAAACAGCTTTCCGAACACGCTACAGATCCTTCGAATACACCGTCATGCCCTTCGGACTGACCAACACCCCCGCAACCTTTCAAATGACCATGAAGGAAGCCTTCCTCCCGCTTTTAGATAAGTGCGCCATCGTGTACCTTGACGACATACTGATTTACAACCCAGACAGAGCACAGCACCTACAGGACATTGAAGTAGTTTTTAAATTACTGAGTGAGAACCGCCTGCTGACGAAAGCATCTAAGTGTGAGTTTTTACAGGACAGACTGGAGTTTTTGGGACACATTATTTCAGCTGAAGGAGTGGAAACAGACCCGAAGAAGATTGCGACGATTCAAGCGTGGCACGCGCCGACAAACTTGATCGAGTAGCAGAGCTTTTTGGGGTTCGTCAACTACGTGCGCCGGTTCGTCCCCGACATGGCGAAGTTGACTGCTCCGTTGACCGACCTGCTGAGGAAGGGGGTTGAGTACACGTGGGGGGAGAAAGGGCAAGCTGCCTTCTCGGCCCTCAAACAATTTTTGTGCTCGCCGCCCGTGCTTCACATCGCAGATCCGCACCGTCCGTTCGAGCTCGTCACCGACGCAAGTGACATCGCCGTGGGAGCTGTACTGTTGCAGGACTTCGGGAACGGCCTCTCGCCAATCACGTACGAGTCCCGCAAGCTGCACCCGCCCGAACGCAACTACCCGATACACGACCGCGAAATGCTGGCGATCGTGCACGCATTCAAAGTGTGGCGATGCTACCTGACTAGCGCCGACGTGACAGTACAAACAGATCACCGATCACTACAGTACCTCCGCACCCAACCGAATCTCAACCCGCGACAGATCCGCTGGTTGGACTATCTGGAGTCCAACTTCCACTACACAGTCACGTATAAAAAAGGTGCATCAAACATCGCCGACGCACTCATACGTCCTACCGCCCAACTCCACGCCATCCTACTCGCCCAAACCAACCCACTGTTAACTGTCAAACATTAATCACATAGCCTATCTAGGCTGTAGTGGGGTAGACACTATGGGGTACAGTTTCCTAGGGTTTCATATTTGTACCCAACTCATTTTCTTAGTCATTCATTCCTGTTTCTTCACATGGTATAGAGCGGGTTCCCTACTGAGACCGTTCCTTCCTAAGGGCCCACCGTCAATTTTTTTTTTTTACCTACCTGCCCGAAGCGCGATTTGCGCTCTGCCCTACGCGGCCCCTTTGCGGCCCCTTAGTGGCCTGTTCTGCCCTACGCGGCCCCTTTGCGGCCTGTTAGCGGCCCCCTTTGAGGCCCCGTTGCGACCCCGCCCCGGCCCTGCCCCGTCGCCCGAAGCCGCCCTGTCGCGGCCCTATCGCGGCGCTGCCCCGGCCCTGCCCCGTCGCCCATTGCGACCCCGTCGCGGCCCCGCCCTGGCCCTCTCCCGTCGCGTGTCGCGGCCCGGCCCCGGACCTGCCCCGGCCCTGCCCCGACCCTGCCCCGACCCTGTCGCGGCTCTGTCCCGGACCTGTCGCGGCCTCGTCGCGGCCCTGTCCCAGCCCTGCTCCGGCCCTACCCCGGCCCTGCCCCGGCCCTGCCCCGGCCCTGCCCCGACCCTGCCCTTACCCTGCCCCGGCTCTGCCCCGGCCCTGCCCCGAACCTGTCGCAGCCCTGCCCCGGTCCTTCCCCGGCCCTACCCCGGCCCTGCCCCTGGTAAGCGCACAGCTGAGCCGAGCCGCGCTGCCGAGCCGCACCGCCCCGCCGAGCCGCGCCGCCCTGCCTAGCCGCGTCGCTTAGCTGAGTTACACTGCTGCTGCTGCTAGCCTGCTGCTGCTCCTGTCATGGCTAGTCCCAGTGTTCTTACCTTTGATGCTGAGGGTCGAGCGGTTGACTTCGAGGTCTGGCTAGATGATCTGCAGCTTTTCCTACAGTGCGATAGCAAGGATGGTCTCTCACTGTTCGATCTCACGTCTGGCGCCTCTACTGCCCCTGCTGCTGATGCTGACAGTACTGTTCGCTCGCAGTGGACCACGCGCGATGCTGCTGCCCGCCTTGCTGTGCGTAGTCACCTACCGTCTACTGAGCGCGCGCACTTTAGTCAGTACAAGAGTGCTAAGACTCTGTACGACGCTGTAGTTGCACGCTACTCTTCCCCTGCCACTGCTGCTCTTAGCCGCCTCATGCTACCGTACCTGTTCCCTGACCTCGCCGCTTTTGCCACAGTCGCTGACCTCATTACGCACCTCCGCACTAGTGACACCCGCTACCGCGCTGCGCTTCCTGCTGAGTTCTGCGCCAAGAACCCCCCCCCCATGTACATCACCCCATTCCTCGGCTTTCCCCCTGACGCGCCTGGTTGGCAGTTTTACCACCCCACCTCGCGTAGTGTTCTGTCCTCCGAGGACGTCACGTTTGACGAGTCGGTTCCGTACTACTGTCTCTTCCCCTACCGCGCTGCCCCCCTCCCCCCCCCGCCGCTCTTCCTCACGCTCGGTCCCCCCCCGGTAGACCCCCTTCCCCCTCAGGGTCCTGCCCCCTCAGGTGTGTCCCAGGTAGATGCAGTCGAGCCTGTCGAGGTAGCTGCTGACTCTGGTGCTTCTGGGGGTGCTGAGCCTGAGCGTGCGGAGCCTGGAGGTGCTGAGCCTGAGCGTGCGGAGCCTAGGGGTGCTGGGTCTGGGGGTGCTGAGCCAGGGGTTGCTGAGAGTGGGGGTGCGGTACCTGCCGGTGCTGGACCTGGAGGTCCTTCGAGTGCTTTGTCCCGGCGGGAGCTACCCTCTCCACAGGAGCTGCGCGAGTGGTTTGCTCGGCGCTGGAGCCGTGCTACTGGAGCTGGAGGTGCTGCCGGTGCTGGAGGTTCTGCTTCTGCTGGGGGTGCTGGAGCCACGGGTCCCGGAGGTGCTAGTACTGGAGGTACTGGAGCTGCTGGGCCTGGTGGTACTACTGGTGCTGGAGCCACTGGTGGACCTGGAGCTGGCGGTGCTGCTGGAGTAGGTGCTACTGGTGGTCCTGGAGCCGGAGCTGCTGCGTCTGCCGGTGGTCTTGTTGGCGCTCCTGGAGCTGCTGGAGGTACTACTGGTGCTGGTGGTGCTGCTGGAGTTGGAGCTGACGCTGGGGGTGCTGGTGTTGTCCCTGCTGGTTCTGGAGGTGCTGAGCGGCCGCGGCCGTACTTCGTTCCGCTCCTTGAGCAGGTTCTTGGTCTTCCGCCCTCTTCTGGTCCTGCTCCTTCCTTAAAGTGTCCACCGCCTGTCCAGTCCGAGTCACAGTTACTGCTGGCCTCCCCTCTCCCTGCTCCTTCTCCCTACGCTGGTCCTACTGGAGGTCTTGCTGAGCGTCGTGAGCCTGAGTCGCGTCCTGCGTCACCTGTTCGTACTGCTCGCACTAGTCGTCGTGTTCCACATCAGCGTCCTCCTGCGGTCCCGGGCACGCATCAGATGGCACCGCGTCCTTCCACTGCACCACAGCGTGTCCCTTTGTCGTCTCCTCCAGAGTCCTCTCTTCTTGCTCTTCCTGACCCGGAGTCTGACTCCCTTCGTGCTGCCAGTCCTACTGTCACGCGTTTCCTAGCCACTGCTGTCACTGACCCTTCCTTTGAGTCCGCTGCTGCGTCTGCCTTAGTTGTCGAGCTTGTCGACTTCGCTGCTCACTGTCGTCTCGACTACGCCACTAGTCTTGTTGCTGAGTCTGCGTCTGTCTGTCCTCCGTCCATCGGGGGTGAGTGTGCTCTTAGCACGGACGTCCTTGAGGACAGGCAGGAGGAGTTCCAGTGTTTTGCTGCTGCTTTACCTCATCTCGTTTCCATGCTGCTTGCCCCTGAGGGAGACCCGGATGCACCAGACATCCCGACCCCGCGCTCTTACGCAGAGGCGATAGAGGGTCCCTACTCCTCTCAGTGGCAGGCAGCCATGGACGCCGAGATGGCTTCCTGGAAGTCCACAGGCACCTACGTCGACGAGGTTCCCCCACCTGGGGCGAACATCGTTAGTGGCATGTGGATTTTCAGGGTGAAGCGGCCGCCGGGTTCTCCGCCTGTCTTCAAGGCGCGTTACGTGGCTCGAGGCTTCAGTCAGCGGCAGGGAGTTGACTACTTTCAGACCTTCTCCCCGACCCCGAAGATGACCACTCTTCGGGTTATACTGCACGTCGCTGCTCAGCGTGACTACGAGCTTCACTCCCTTGACTTCAGCACTGCTTTCCTACAGGGCAGCCTGCACGAGGAGATCTGGCTGCGCCGCCCACCTGGCTTCACTGGGTCGTTTCCTCCTGGTACCCAGTGGAGCCTCCGGCGGCCAGTCTACGGTCTCCGCCAGGCGCCCCGTGAGTGGCACGACACACTGAGGACTACGCTTGCGGCTCTTGGGTTTGCTCCTTCTACTGCTGACCCGTCGCTGTTTCTTCGCATCGACACCTTACTGCCGCCGTTCTACATCCTCGTGTACGTCGACGACTTGGTGTTTGCTACAGCTGACACTGCTGGACTCGCCCACGTGAAGTCCGAGCTGCAGAAGAGACACACGTACACAGACCTAGGTGAACTGCGCAGCTATCTTGGCTTGCAGATCACCCGGGACAGAGCACGCCGCACCATTACCCTGACTCAGTCACACATGGTGCAGCAGGTCCTTCAGCGCTTCGACTTCACGTACTCCTCGCCTCAGGCCACTCCTCTGTCTACTCGCCACTCGCTCTCAGCTCTGCCTTCGGATGAGTCCGTAGAGCCGAGTGGCCCGTACCCAGAGCTTGTTGGCTGCCTCATGTACCTGATGACCTGCACTCGACCTGACCTGGCATACCCTCTTAGCATCCTGGTACGCTATGTTGCTCCTGGGAGACACCGACCAGAGCACATGGCTGCCGCGAAGAGAGTGTTGCGCTACCTGTGCAGTACGTTGGGCATGGGGCTCGTGCTTGGAGGGCGGAGTCCAGTGGTCCTCACTAGTCACGCAGACGCGTCTTGGGCTGACGACCTGGCTACTCAGCGGTCGTCACAGGGTTACACCTTCAGCCTTAGTTCCGGTTCTGTCTCGTGGCGGTCTACTTGCTCGTCTTCTGTTCTCAGCTCCAGTTGTGAGGCTGAGATCTACGCAGGGGCCATGGCTGCACAGGAGTTACGCTGGCTCGCCTACCTGCTGACTGACCTGGGAGAGCCGCCTCGTTCTCCTCCAGTTCTGTACGTAGACAACAAGGCCATGCTGGCCTTGTGTCGGGAGCACAGACTGGAGCACAGAATGAAGCACATTGCTCTTCAGTACTTCCTTGCTCGTGAGCTACAGCAGCGTGGTCAGTTACGCCTTGCTTACGTGGCCTCTCAGGCCAACACTGCTGATATCTTCACCAAGGCACTTCAGCCTTGTGATCATCAGCGCTTCTGTACTGTGTTAGGTCTTGTGCCTACTTGGCCTCACTTGCTTACCTCTTGACTTTACTTGTACTGTGATTTATATATATACATACACCTGCATGTGAACTGGCCTTGTGGCCTTTTGAACCTGTGCTCAGAATGTGTGGTGACGTTGTGATCCACCCTGAGCTTGCTTTGCTTTGCTTTGCTTGACTGGTCTTGTGACCCCTTGTTCTCCCCCACTTTGCCTATGGGGGTGTGTCAAACATTAATCACATAGCCTATCTAGGCTGTAGTGGGGTAGACACTATGGGGTACAGTTTCCTAGGGTTTCATATTTGTACCCAACTCATTTTCTTAGTCATTCATTCCTGTTTCTTCACATTAACAGGCCTATTCAACCACGGATACAGTACCGACCCATTTTTCACGACCGGAAATTGACAGCAACTAGCAGAAGCTAAGGGAGTCTATTACGTAAAAACAGGCACCAACCGCATTTGGGTACCCGCGTACTCATTACTGAGGGAACTGTTAGTGCAGGAGGCACACGACGGGATTGCCTCGGGCCACTTCGGGGTAGAAAAATCGCGACAGCAACTGCAGCGGTATTACTACTGGTCGGAGCTGTTGACCGACGTACAACACCACGTGGGCTCGTGTCCTACGTGTCAGGTGATGAAGAGCTCGCGAAAGAGAAAGGCGGGTCAGTTGCAGCCGATTCCACCGCCCGAGCGCGCCTGGCAGCAAGTTACCATGGATTTCGTCACAGGGTTACCTTCGAACCCTGGGAGTAACGACGCAGTTATGGTCGTCGTTGACAGACTGACGAAAATGGATCACTTCGCTGCGTGCAAGAAATCGATCTCAGCCGAAGAAACCGCTCGCCTGTTCATCGCAGCCGTCGTTCGACTGCACGGGATACCAGCTGCGATAATCAGCGACCGCGACACGAAGTTGACCAGCAACTTCTGGAAGAACCTCTGGGAGCAGTTCGGGACCTGACTATAGTTCAGTTCATCGTACCACCCCGAGACCGACGGTCAAACGGAGCGGACCAATCAGACGAGGGAGCAGTTGATTCGGGCCACGTGCGACGACCCGACAACTTGGGAGCAGCAGCTGCCGCTGATCGAGTTCGCCTACAACAACGTCACGTCAGCGACAACGCAGCAGTCCCCGTTTTACCTGAACTACGGGCAAAACCTAACAGTGCCCATGACGCCGAGTCCGGACAACCCAACGCCACGAGCACAGCAATTCGCCGAGATTATGCAAGCTGCCCGCACCAGAGCTGCAGAAGCAATTAAAAAAGCCAACGTCATTGCTAAACGCAACGCTCACCGCCACCGCCGCCCAGTCACGTACCAGTCAGGGGATTACGTACTGCTCGACACACATAACTTAAGACTGCCCGTCGTACCTAAATTACGACCGCGCTACTGTGGACCATTTCAAATCAGCCACATGATCACCCCAGTTACCGCCCACTTACTGTTGACGACGGACCGGTACATCAGCCCATCATTCCACGTCAGCCTGTTTCGCCCTTACATCCCAAGCACGAGCCAAGTGCCTCGTCACAGCCCGCCATCCATGACTCGCCCTGCATCGGAGCCGATCATCGAGCCCGAAAAAATCTAAGCCATCGGATTCGCCACCCCACAGGCATCAAGAGGATCGAGTTCCTCGTTCGCTCGAAGGACCGCACGCCAACCGAGGATAGCTGGATGCCCTTGGCCAACATCTAAAACCACCCTGCCCTGCAAGTGTACCTGCAAGTTTACCCTCTTCAATTTCGCGAAGCACCTGTCAATTCAAGTAATTTGCTTGCGAGCAGCGTTGCACTGCTCCGCTCTTCACGGCGTCAGCTGGGCATTGCGTCGGTGTACGCATACCCTCTTCTTGCACGATGTCTCTATTTCCTTCGCTCCCGGTGCGGACTCATTACATGAGCTCGTGCTGTCAAAATTAGCAAATGCACCTCGTTTTTCGTTATTGCGTGAGTGGTGAAGTAATTTGGCGGAACTAGCTGAAAAGCAGAAGCGAAATTGCTGGCGCCGGCGCCGGTGACGGCGACGGCGACGGTGACGGCGACAACGGAAACAGCGGCTCACGGGATTGCGAACGCCGGGTCTCCTTCACAAAACGCAGCGCTCTCAGCGCGCCGAGCACTACGCCGCGTCAGAAGGAGATGCGCGCTGCGAGTGGAACGTCTGCCTCAGCCCTCGAGCGTGATTCCTGGGCTCGCTTAACGACGTTCGACTTTTTGACGCCCATCTGCCGCAGGAGAAAACGTAGACTACAGACAGCTGTAGCAGTAAAAAAAAAACAAAAAGCATCTAGGATATTGTAGGCGTGCTGTAGTGTAGATGCTAAGAGAAAAAAAAGTGTAATTACGCTGGCTGGTAGATGATGGAGAGCCGTGAGAGAGAAGCGGGAGGCTTCACAGGCGTGGATGCCACGTCTTCCGCGCCTCGCGGCGAATCTCACGGCGAATCTCACGGCGCGTCTCACGGCGGGTCTCGCGGCAGCGATTCGAAGAAATCGAGGAGCGAGTCCAGTGGCGGCAAGGGGCGGAAGGGTCAGAAGCACAAGAAGCAGCGCGATGTTCTGAAAGACGCCCAAGAAGCACAGGAACGACTCAGGCGACTCGCGGCGTCTGGCGGGGGCTCGCTGGCCGCCACTGGATGGGGCGACGAGGGGGGCGACGGCGGGGGCTCGATCGCGGCAACGGGATGGGGCGACGAGGGGGTTGATGGCGCAGGGGGAGGGCAGGGGGACATGCAGGGGGGAATGCAGGGGGGAATGCAGGGGGGGATGCAGGGGGAGGAGCAGGGATTGGCTGTGAGTGAGTTTGTTCCTGTAACGAGTTTTGGTGAGGGTGAGGGTGAGGGTGAGGGTGGAATGGTTGGGGTGGCTGCTGGTTGGGGTTGTCAGGGGGGTGAGTCGTCTGGTGAAGTGGGGTTAGGAGCGGTGGAGATGGGTGGGGAAGTGTATGGAGAGCAGGAAAGTGGGCAGTTTCAGGGCTACGGTGCGAGGCAGTATGGTGGTGAGGCACGGGGGCAGTATTGGGCGGAGGAGCAGGGGCAGGCTTGGGGGGAAGCGCAGTGGCACGAGGGGGAGGCGCAGGGGCATGGGGGGGCAGGGGGAAGGCGCAGCTGGGGTGCGCAAGGGGAAAATTACTGGGGGAGTGGGGGAAATGGGTATGCGGGCGGAGGGGAAGGATCTGATTGGGGCGGTAATGGGGAAGGGGGCAACTGGGGCGGGGGTGAGGGGGAAGGGAGTGGGCGGAGAGGGGGATGGGGAGGAGGATGGGAAAAGGGATGGGGCAGAGGCAAGGGGTGGCGGAGAGGAGGGCGGGGAAGGTGGGGAAACGGTTGGGGGAGGGGACGGGGGCAAGAGGGGGAGTATGGGGGAGGAGGGGGATATGGGGTAGGGGAATATGGGGAAGGAGGAGGGTACGGGGAAGGAGGGGGGTATGGGAGGGGAAGAGGTTATGGAGGCGGAAGGAGGTATGGGGGCGGGGGGGGGTATGGGGGCGGAGGGGGGTATGAGAGCGGAGGTAGGTATGGGGGCGGAAGGGGGTATGGGGGAGAAGAATATTGGGGAGGAGGATTCACTAGGGAGAACGGTGAGCAGCAGGGGTGGCAGGGGCAAGAGGGGGCAACACAAGAGGGGGAAGTGCAGGGGCAATACTATAGGCGGTGGGAAGAGCAGGGAGGGGGACCGGGGAACTGGGGAGGAGTGCGGAATACAGGAAGGGGAAGGGGATGGGTGGAAGGGCAGCAGCAGCAGCATTGGGAGGGCCAGAGGCAAAGTCAAGAGCAGGGGGAAGCACATGGGGGTGGGCAGAGATGGGAGGGTGAGAGACAGTGGAACGACTGGGGGGAGGGGCAGCAGAGGAGGGGTGGGCGGGGGCAGTTTGAGAGAAGGGGAGAGAAGGTGGGATGGGGAGGTGAGGAGCAGAGGGGAGGGTGTGATGGGGATGGATGGGAGGGGCAGGGGGAGAGTGGAGGGGAGTGGCAGTGGCAGAAGCAGCAGAGTGAGTCCTCCATGCCTCATGCCGAGTCTGACGCCTCTGGTTCGGGCCGTTTCAAGCCTGGCCCGGGCAGTGGTCCAGCTGGTGCCAGCTGTCACGACGGCGTTGGTGTGCTCTCAGCCACGGCGGCAGCAGAGGAAGCAGCTCGGAAGGTTCCGGTGTATGATGGGTGGGGGGATATTGTCGGGTGGAGGGATGCTGATGATGATGGTACCACTGCACCCAGGCCTGCTGCTGCAGCTGCTGCTCCTTCTGCTGCTCCTTCTGCTGCTCCTTCTGCTGCTCCCGCTGCTTCGCCTTCTGGTGTTGGCGGTGCTGCTTCTGGCAACACCGCTGCTGCTGGTAATGTCGCTGCTGCTGCAGTAGGTGGTGGTGCCTTTGTGGCGGGGGCTGGAGGTAATACTGCCGCACCTGCTGCTGCACGTGCTACTGTCACACCTGTCACTGTCACACCTCCTTCTGTAACACCTGCCACGGTCACTCCTGCTATTGTTTCTCCTGCTACCATCACACATGCTACTGTCACGCTTGCTGCTGCATCTGCTGCCGTTGCTGATGCTTCCAGTGCTGCTGCTGCTACTGCTGCTGCTGGTCATGGTGACAACAACACGACGACGACCACCGCCAACAACAGCGGCAGCATTGACAGCAGTAGCGCCATCAGCAGCAGCAATGGGGGCTGTGCCATGCGGGCAGGGAGGAGGGGGTGGCAGGTATATGAGCCGCCAATGCAGCGGGACTGTAAGGAAAGGGAGCGAAAGAAGGAGAGGGAGAAGGAAAGGGAGGAGCGGGAGAGGGAGCAGCAGGAGAGGGATGAGAGGGAGAGGCAGAAAGAATTGGAGGAGAGGGCTGAGAGGGAGAGGGAACGGGAAAAGGAGATGGTGGATGCAGCGAGTGCAGTGGGTGCAGCGAGTGTGGGTTGTGCACCAAGTGTAACACTACAGGGCGCCCGGAGTAAAGGAATTCCCATAAGCTCTGCACCTGCTGCTGCTAATGCTGCCCCTGCTGCGGCTGCTACTCCTGCTGTTGCTGATGCTTCTCCTGCTGCTGCCAATGCTGCTATCCCTGCTCCTGCAGCTGCTAGTGTCGCTGCTACAGCAGCTGCTCCTGCTCCTGCTCCTGCTCCTGCTCCTGCTCCTGCTCCTGCTCCTACTGATGCTGCTGCTACATCAATAGCCTCTACAACCTTCTCGCCGTCCGTTCCCAGTCCCGTTGATAGTTCCCCCAGCCAATGGCCATCTGCCACGTTACATCCTGCAGGAAGAGGAGCAGCGGGCGGATGGGGGAGTTGGCGGGGGGGGAGGGGAAGGGGGAGGGGGAGGGGGAGGTGGGGAAGTGGATGGGGACGGGCTGGCTGGGGGGACGACTCGAGAGGCCAAGGGGGTAGTGAGGGCTACAGAGGGAGTGACGGTTGGAGAGGGAGTGAGGAAGGGAGCACCGGCAGTGGTGGTGGTGGTGGGTGGAGCGAGGGTGGTGGTGACGCGTGGGGAGGAGGGGGCTCGGTCGAGTCAGAAGCACGGTTGAGCTCATCACCACAACAACACCCTGCCACGCCACCGCCCTACCTTCTGACGTTCGCGTCCCCGCAGGAAGGTAGGTGGTCCCCGCACCTGCCCCAGCTGAACCTGTCTGGTGATGCCGGCACCTCCCCCCAGGGTCTATCGCAGCAGCAGCTGCCCCAGCAGCAGGTGTCTGTGTGTGCGGTGAAGCCGTCACGCAAGGCACAGCGCACAGAGGAGTGGTTGAGAGAGGCCGCCGCTGCTGCTGCTGTAGGTGCTGATGGTGCTGAGGGTTTGGACGATTGCAGTGCCGCTGCTGAAACACATGATGCTACTTCTGCTGCTGCTGCTGCTGCAGCTGCTCCGACTGTTGGTGGTGTTGGTGAACAAGCAGCAGAGGAAGCAGCTCGAGAGGACTCCGAAGCCGCAGGTCCTGCTGCAGCAGCTGCTGCTGCCCGTGCTACAGCGACTTTTGAGGTGCCTCAAAAGCAGGACTCTGAAGCTGCAGGTCCTGCTGCAGCAGCTGCTGCTGCCCGTGCGACAGAGGCAGATGGGAGCTTGGCGGAAAGGGATGGGAGGGCAGAGGGGATTGCAGCTGCTCCAGCTGCAGCAGATTCCCGAGCGGCGGCAGATTCCCGGGCGGCAGCAGATTCCCGGGCGGCAGCAGATTCCTGGGCGGCAGATGGCAGGGATGGTGGTGGGTCTGAAGGAGCAGGGTTGGAGTTTGAAACAGCAGAGGGAACGACAAGAGGAGGCAACAAGGAAGGGTTTGGCAGCACAGAGGAAGGAGAGCAAGGGGGAGTAGAGGAACGATGGGAGAAGGGAGAGGAGGAGGGAGGGGAGGGGAGAGCGGAAGGAGGGGAGGAGAGGGAGGAGGAGGAGGCAGGGGAAGAACAACGGGTGGAAGAAGGAGAGGAGGCAGGAGGCAATGGCGCATACCTTGACCTGCCATCCAACACGTGTTCTTTCTCGGATGGCGGCGACGGCTTTGAATCGGATGTGGACAGCGAGGAGGAGATGGAGTCGCTGTTTCTCGACAGCACTCTGGCAGATGACTGGCCGCTCTATGGTGTCGGCATGGCGGGATTTGCAGGCTGTGGGGCAGGAGCGGAAGCAAAGGGAGGACGGAGGACGTCCACTCAGGTACGTGAGCTGTCGAAGTTGAACAGGTAGACTGCGGAGGACTTATTTCCATCAAATCTTGCTGTTTAGGACAGAGAAACAAACCCCATGCAATGATAGTGGAAAGGAACCTGGTGCCGCGCTAGCTTAGAACGTTTCTTAGAGAGCCAGTGTAGAACGTTTCATCAGGTACGTTGGCTTCTTGTGCAGTACACAGCAGTGCACGTGATTAGAGTGAAGACAGCAGTGCACGTGATTAGAGTGAAGACAGCAGTGCACGTGATTAGAGTGAAGACAGCAGTGCACGTGATTAGAGTGAAGACAGCAGTGCACGTGATTAGAGTGAAGACAGCAGTGCACGTGATTAGAGTGAAGACAGCAGTGCACGTGATTAGAGTGAAGACAGCAGTGCACGTGATTAGAGTGAAGACAGCAGTGCACGTGATTAGAGTGAAGACAGCAGTGCACGTGATTAGAGTGAAGACAGCAGTGCACGTGATTAGAGTGAAGACAGCAGTGCACGTGATTAGAGTGAAGACAGCAGTGCACGTGAGTAGAGTGAAGACAGCAGTGCACGTGATTAGAGTGAAGACAGCAGTGCACGTGATTAGAGTGAAGACAGCAGTGCACGTGATTAGAGTGAAGACAGCAGTGCACGTGATTAGAGTGAAGACAGCACTTCTTGAGAGTCTCAAACCTTCACTCTTATCACGCAGTAGACAGCACTGCATCTCCTGACTTGCCATCCAACACGTGTTCCTACTCAGATAATGGCGAGGTATTTGACTCGGGAGTGGACAGTGAGGAGGAGTTGGAGTCTTTGGTTTGATTCTTGACAGCACACTGGCAGATGACTGGCCGCTGTGGCACCAGCTTGGGGAAAGCATCTCCACTCACACCTCCCTTCCCACCACCTCCCTTTTCTTACCTCCCTGCTCCTCTCCCTCCAGCTACCAGAGCCCATTCGCCGCTTCCTTCAGGACTTGGACAGCCTCTCGCCTTCCGAGTGGCGCAGTAACAACAGCAACCGGCGCAAGGGCTGCAGAAGCCTCTTCCTTCTCCCCTCCCCTTTCCTTCCATGCTTCCCTTACCCCTTCCCCCTCCCACCTTCCTCCAGCTACCCGAGCCCGCTCACCGGTTCCTTCAGGACTTTGAACAGCCTCTCACTATCCAAGTGCCGCAGCAGCAACAGCAACAGGTACCAGCGCAAGGGGTGGCAAAACCTACTCCCCTCCCCCATTCCCCCTCTCCCTCCAGCTACCCGAGCCCATTCGCCGGTTCCTTCAGGAATTTGACAGCCTCTCTCCGTCCGAATGGCGTAACAACAGCAGCAAATACCGGCGCAAGGGCTGGCAGCAGCAGCAGCAGCAGCAGCAGCAGCAGCAGCAGAGGCAGAGGCAGAGGCAGTTCAAGTGCCCGGTTTGTGCTGGCGGGAAGGGCGAGACAGAGTGGTGGGACGGCGTGCGGGCGCTCCTGCAGCACTCGCTGACCATCAGGAGTCGGAGGATGAAGGAGCACCGCACCTTTGCTGCCGCTCTCGGGGAAAGGATGAAGGATAAGGGCGCGGGGCTGGTGATGCTTGGCAGGGGAGCGGTTGGAGGGGATACGGGGGGTGGAAGGGGAGGGGGAGAAAGGGGGAGGGGAGTGGGAAGTGGAGGGGAGGGGTGGAGTGTGGAGGGAGGAGGGATGCGGAGATGTGCGGCAGCAACAGTTGTCGCACCAGCAGCATCACCATCACCACCGCTGACAGCGTTATCAGGGGGAGCAGCATCGGTGCTTCTGGGGAGTCTCCCGGTGAATCAGTGGCAGGGGTTGGGGGGCGCAAGGGCGAAGGGGGGGAAGCGGGGCAATGAAAACGTGGTGTGGCCGCCAGTGGTGGTGGTGCGCAACACACACCTGTGTCCGGACGAGGATGGAATGGTGAGGATCAAGTAGAGTGGGATGCGGTGGAATGTGGTGGGATGTGGTGTGTTCGGAATATGAGACAGAGCGTGGAGTGGTGTGGCCGCCTTTGGTGGTGGTGCGCAACACAGACTTGTGCTACACAGACTTGTGCTACACAGACTTGTGCTACACAGACTTGTGCTACACAGACTTGTGCTACACAGACTTGTGCCACACAGACTTGTGCTACACAGACTTGTGCTCGGACAAAGATGGAATGGTGGGATACACATGGAGTGGGATGTGGTTGGGATGTGGTGGGATGTGGTTGGGATGTGGTGGGATGTGGTTGGAATGTGGTGGGATGTGGTTGGAATGTGGTGGGATGTGGTTGGAATGTGGTGGGATGTGGTTGGGATGTGGTGGGATGTGGTTGGAATGTGGTGGGATGTGGTTGGAATGTGGTGGGATGTGGTTGGGATGTGGTGGGATGTGGTTGGAATGTGGTGGGATGTGGTTGGAATGTGGTGGGGTGTGGTTGGGATATGGTGGTATGCGGTCAATACGGTGGGGTGCGGCATGTTCGGAGTGTGAGCGAGACAAAGCATCATTAGCGAATGGAGCTGCGAAGGTCGATCTAAGAGTGCTGTGGCGCATCTCAGTTACTCCAGGTGGAATCTTCTTTTCTGAGAATTCTCAAAATACTGCAGGTGTTCTCTGACAGAGTCCTGTTTTGACAGAGTCGTGTTTTGAGTCGAATCAAAACACGAATTCTCGAAATACTGCACTGCAGGTGTTTTCTGACAGATTTGAAACTCCCCTCTCCCACTCCTCTCCCCTCCCATTAATTTGTATCTCACAAGGCAGAGTTGAATTTCGACACATACTCCTCTCCCTCGCCTCTTGTCCCATGCTCTCCTTCTCTCTTCATGTGTCTCTCATGCTCCTCTGTTCCACTCTCTTCTCTCCCTTTCCTCCCCTAGTGGGGGGACATGGGCAGCTTGGACGAATGAGCCCGCTCCCCTCCTCTTAACCCAACACGTCCCTGAATCAACCCTCCCCTCGCCTCTCCCCCTTTTTTCCCCCTTTCTCTCCTCATTCTCTCCCCTTATTCTCCCCTGTCTCTCCCCATTTTCTCCCCCGTCTCTCCCCCTTCTCCCCTCCTTTTTCCCCCGTCTCTCCCCCTTCTCTCCCCCTTCTCCCCCCCTTTTTCCCCCGTCTCTCCCCCCCCCTCCCACAGTGGGTGGGCATGGGCAGCTTGGAGCTCCGCCAGCAGTTCCCGGACTGCAACCTGATCACCAAGGCCAAGAACGCCTACGGGCCGCAGGTAGGGGAGAAAGGAGACAGGGGGTCAGGAAGAGAGGGGTATGTGTTGTGCGGTGCGGTGCGGTGCGGTGCAGCTTGGAGCTCCGCCAGCAGTTCCCGGACTGCAACCTGATCACCAAGGCCAAGAACGCCTATGGGCCGCAGGTAGGGGAGACATTCGCGTATGGGTTGCATCGCAGGTATGAAGACTGATGTGGGCTGCAGGTATGAAGACTGATGTGGGCTGCAGGTATGAAGACTGATGTGGGCTGCAGGTATGAAGACTGATGTGGGCTGCAGGTATGAAGACTGATGTGGGCTGCAGGTATGAAGACTGATGTGGGCTGCAGGTATGAAGACTGATGTGGGCTGCAGGTATGAAGACTGATGTGGGCTGCAGGTATGAAGACTGATGTGGGCTGCAGGTATGAAGACTGATGTGGGCTGCAGGTTTGAAGACTGATGTGGGCTGCAGGTATGAAGACTGATGTGGGCTGCAGGTATGGCCGTCGGTACGGGGCTGTGCGGTGCGGTGCTGCCTCTGCTTTCCTTCCAGGGCCACAGGGGAGTAAGCGTGTTGGTCTTTGAAGCGTCAGTGGATGGGCTGCTGCAGGAGGAGCAGCTGTGGGAGCTCTTTCCCGTCACGCACCCGTTCCATTCTAACCCCTTGACCCCCCTCCCCTTTTCCCCTCCCCTTTTCCCCTCCCCATCTCCCCCCAGGGCCACCGTTGAGTAAGCGTGCTGGTCTTTGAAACGTCAGTGGACGGGCTGCTTCAAGCGGAGCAGCTCTGCGAGCTCTTCCCTCCTCTCAACCTTCTTGCCCCTTAAATAGCCTCTTGAAATCCCACCCATGACTCCCAGGGCCACCGGGGAGTGAGTGTGCTGGTCTTTGAGGCGTCAGTGGACGGGCTGCTCCAAGCAGAGCAGCTGTGCGACATCTTGCCTCTCACCCTTTCCAAGATCCAACTCCAACTCCTTCAACTCCCCTCCCCTTCCTCCTTTTAGGGCCATCGGGGAGTGAGTGTGTTGGTGTTCGAGGCGTCAGTAGACGGGCTGCTGCAAGCAGAGCAGCTGTGCGAGCTCTTTCAGGCGGACGGCAGGGGGCGGCAGGGCTGGATCCGCCGGACGGCAGCCTCGCTAGTGGACAAAAGTGGCAAGCGAAACCTGTTTGCTTACATGGCACAGGAGGGTGACGTGGCAGAGTTCAATAGGCACAGCAAAGGTGGGTATGGTTTGGGGGGATGATGGGGCATGGGGGGGAATGAAGGGGCATGGGGGGGAATGATGGGGAATGAGGGAATGATGGGATGGGGCATGAGGGAAATCTATATCACCATTACAGAAACCATGTCCCCCACCCATGGCTCATGCCTCATGGGTTATGGCACAGGACAAATGGCACATCGCACATAGCACTTGGAGCATGGATCATGGGTGGTCCTGGCTCATGGCATGCCATGTCTCCCATCCATGCGACATGCCACATCCACGCCCCATCGCATGCATGCCCCATTCCTCATCCCATGCATGACCTTTGGCAGGGAAGACGCAGCTGAGAGTGGAGGTGAAGAAGCGGTTCGCAGTGGTGGATGAGCGGTTGAGAGCGGTGCGAGAACGGGCTGCGCAGGCGCCCAATCTGGAGGCCACTGTTGCCATGGTGAGATGAAACTGTTGCCATGGTGAGATGAAACTGTTGCCATGGTGAGATGAAACTGTTGCCATGGTGAGATGAAACTGTTGCCATGGTGAGATGAAACTGTTGCCATGGTGAGATGAAACTGTTGCCATGGTGAGATGAAACTGTTGCCATGGTGAGACGAAACTGTGGCCATGGTGAGATGAAACTGTTGCCATGGTGAGACGAAACTGTGGCCATGGTGAGATGAAACTGTTGCCATGGTGAGATGGAACTGTTACCATGGAACTGCTTCCATGGTAAGGTGAAACTGCTTTCATGGTAAGATGAAACTTCTTCCATGGTAAGATGAAACTGCTGATGGTGAAATATCATTGTTGCAATGGTGGGACTGAATTGCACACGGTGAAATGAAACTGTTGCCACACGGTGAGATGAAACTGTTGCCACGCGGTGAGATGAAACTGTTGCCACGCGGTGAGATGAAACTGTTGCCACACGGTGAGATGAATTGCCACACGGTGAGATGAAACTGTTGCCACACGGTGAGATGAAACTGTTGCCACGCGGTGAGATGAAACTGTTGCCACGCGGTGAGATGAAACTGTTGCCACACGGTGAGATGAAACTGTTGCCACGCGGTGAGATGAAACTGTTGCCACGCGGTGAGATGAAACTGTTGCCACACGGTGAGATGAGATGAGATTAACGTGCTTCTTCTGTTGCCTTTCCCCCTGGTGCTCTCTCGCGCTTCCTCCTCTCGCCTCTGTCACTTTCAAGCATTCCAGCCGTTCTCACTCTCCCCATCTTCCTTTCAAGCTGCCAGCTAATCCCTTCCAAGCTCGAGCATCGTCTTTGAGACGACTATTTCCTCTCTCCCTCTTCCTTCAGCCTTTCCCACTCTCTCCCTTTTCCCTTCAGCCTTTCCCACAGCCGCCGATTTTTTTTCTCTGTTGATTCCCTCCCTGTTCAGATGTCTCATCGAATCGTGGCAGGACAAGTGGCAGCGTCTCAGCTCCAGGCGGAGCTAGAGCAGGCCAAGGAAGCCAACAGGAAGCTTCTGGCGATGCTGGAGGGTGCCTGGCCAAAGTACCCTCCACAGCAGTGGGCAGCTGGTAAAGCAGCCCCAGTCCAGCAGCTGCGGAGTAAAACACAAGTAGTAGTGCAGGATGGATGGGGGGACCAAGTAGTTGTGGCGGATGAAGAGTGTGCAGCTGCTGCAGCTGTAGCAGTGCAGGATGCGTGGGGATGCGAAGCAGCTGTGGCGGGCGAAGATTGCAGTACAGGACAGCAACACACAGAGGAGCAGCAGCGTGTGAGGGAGCAGAAGCATTTGGACGAGCAGGAGCCCGGGAAGGAATCGGGGGAGACTAAGAGCCGGCTACAGATAGAGGAGAGAGCAACTGCAAGGAATGAGGAGGCTTTTGAGGCACGTCTGGTGGAGGTGGCATCTGGGTTGGGCGCGAGTGAGCAAGCCTCGCAGTCAATTGGGAAGGAGCGGGGCGTGAGGGCGTGTCTGGTGAAGGTGCTGTCGCTGTGGCAGGGAGCAGTGGAGGCGGAGCAGAAGCATTGGAATGAGGTACAGTGCGGTTGGATGTAGTGGGATGCAGTGAGACGTGGTGTGTGTGCATGAAAAAGCCGTACGGGTGATGTCTCACTGCTGTCTCCATTCTTTCCGTCCATCCCACCTTTCCCTGCTCTCCCTGTCTCCTTTAACTGTTGGTAGGTGCGTCAATCTCTTACAGTGGCTTTTTGTAATGCTATTCTGGTTCGTTACAACTACTGTATTTCCCCATCCACAGGCAGAGGCGCAAGCCAAGGAGATTATTCCCCCCACCCCCCCCTCCTCTGCTCTTACCCCCTGTTTCCCGTCCCTTCGCTCTCCCGACCAGCTGCACGGCCTGGAGGCGGCATTTGACGTGCAGCAGCAGCAGGTGGAGGGGCGGCTGCAGGTGCTGGCAGGGAGGGAGGTGGAGTGGCGGAGGAGGTGGAGAGGGGCATGCGAGCAGCAGATTCTAGCCATGGCTGCTGCTGCTTCTGCTGCTGGTACTGCTGCCACTGATGGAAACGCTGGGGGAAATGGGGGAACAGAGGCAGAGAGAGACACTGCAGATATCTGGGGCGCGATCAAGCATCTAGAGGGAAGCTGCGAGGATGCAGTGGCGTACAGCCGGGAGGTGCAGAGGCTGCAGCAGGAGCGCCAGAACGCCAAGGCAGAGGCCTTCAGGCACCACAGAGAGAAGGTGCTCGCTCTCGACCGAGCCTTCGAGGCTCAGTGGGCCCAGCTGCTGGCTCGGAAGGAGGCTCAGGTTGGGATGCCGGAGGGTGAGACTGGGTATGGCGAGGGGTGGCTTGATGAGGGCGAAGGTGGGGGAGAAGGGGAGGAGACGGTGTGCGTTAGAGAGGAAAGGTAAGCTGGTGTTTATAGTGGAAGCCAGGTCACTAGTGTTGGTTATGGGAGGTGGAAGTGGGAGTTGAGTTAAGGGGCCTTGATTTCAATCATTCTCTAGTGTGTCACTGGGGAAGCTAGCTGAAATGTTAATATACACTATGCCTAGGGTTGGCTTTGTTGATAAGCTTCCCCCAGTCTAGTCCACCCCATCACACTTCACCAGGACTGCTGAAACGGTAACTTCTGTTTGTATGATTTGTATAGTCCAACCATAGGGAGGATTCAAGGTGGCTTTTGTTCATTTAAAAGAAAGAGGGTGCAGTGCAAAGGGTGTGTGAGATGCTAGGGAAAGCGAAATGCTGTAGGTAGCATTCAAATTCTGAAAGAATAACAGTGGTTACACAATTGTCAAAATCGGCGCAAGTTCTTACGAGACACTTACCGTGAACAACGCTCGACTGTCGATTCCGTGTTTGGATTTGCGAAAATTCACACATGAGAGCCGTCGATGCGCCACGAGACACCTCGCCTCGGCGGCAGAGCAATACCGAACCAAACCCCAGCCTGTCAATTCCCGCCAAAGCCAGTTTGCATGCCTCCCTGTTCCCCGCCAAGGTTACAAACTGGGCTCGGGTGTTCCCTAGGGTGACTTGCGCTTGGGAAATAAATGCAACCACTAGTGGCTCTGACGAGCATCGCCTCAGGTAAAATGGGGTTTCGGCTACCGTGGTTACCAGATCATATTTCGAAACCTAACCGCTCCCAGGCACTTCTGTAGTCAACCCCGCCCATCATGTCGTGTAAAGCTTATTTCCTCACTTCCACTCGCTGGAACCCTCTCTGACGCTCGCGCATTTTCTTTGTCATTGTTTCACCTCCCCAATAGTCTCTAATAACTTCTTAAGTTGACGCAATGGCGGATAGGAGTCAACGAAATACGTTTCCGTTTCTGGGTTCCATAGGCCGATCGCCCTCCGTTGAACCACCGTTTGCTAACTTGCATCAGCAACTGTACCAGCAGCAGCAGCCACAGCAGCAACCTCAGCAGCAATATCCACCTCAGCAGCAGTATCCTCAGCAGCTGCAGCTCCAGCATGGTTATCAGCAACAACAGGAACAGCAGCAACAACTGCAACAGCCGCAGCAGCAGCAGCCGCAGCAGCAGCAGCAGCAGCAGGAACAAGTTATCTATCAGCAGCAGCACAACCAAAATCAGCAGCATCGACAGGGCTATCAACAGCAGCAACAGGGTTACCAGCAGCAAGAGAACCAGCCTCAGCAACAAGCTTACCAACAGCAGCAGCAGCAAGTGTACCATCAACAATTTCAGCAGCAGGAAGGTGGTTACCACAACCAGCAACATCGCCTTCAGGAGGCTTCGGCTGTCGCATGGCCCTCCGTCGCGCAGGAAAGTCCCGCCGACCCACCAGCCAATCACGTGAGGGCGACATCTTCAGGGCCGCAAGCCGCTCCTCTAGACAGAGACGTTGGAGTTCAAGACATTCTCGCCTTCTGGCGTCAGCTACAAGCGAGTATGGGAAACCAGCTCCAAACGAGTCTGTTGAATCAGTTTCAAACGAGTACGACGCCGAACCAGCTGCAAACGAGTCTCACCAGCCAATCGCAAGCAAATCGCGAGCAAGCAAGCGCCGTTGCGTCCGTGGCAGACGCGATATTGGCTGCTTCGCTAGGAAACAGAACAGCGCTATGGACAGATACCGCGACGGAGCTGTTAGCATCTGCAGGGGCGGGAGTTGCCCCAGCGGGCGGAATGGCAGGTGGAGGGGGAGCGACCGGGGCTAGGTTGGTAGCGGCGCAAGAGGGAGCAGAAGCAGCGCCTGCGGCAATGGGGTCCCAGGGGGGCCGAAACATTGCGCCCGGGGCGTTTGTGCCCGTAGGTTTCGCGGAACCTACAGGTACGGGATTAGCAGGCATTGGAATGTCAGGCACGGGATTGGCAAGCTCGGAACTGGCAGGCTCGGAAAGGAGAGGCATGGCAATGGCAGGCATGGGAATGGCGGGAATGGGACGAATGTCAACGGCAGCGACAAGTGAGAGAGGCCTGCATGGGGGGGAGCCGGAGGTCGCGGCGGCAGATCAAGACTTACTCACCGCGTTGAACCGCGGCTTAAACCGCGGGATGAGCCACGAGCCTCCTGTGGGTGCGCGTGCTGGCGTGGGAATGGGTGGCTCTGCCTCTGCCCTTGCTGGTGCAGGCATGGACTCTTCCTCCGCGCCTACAGGCCGCACGGCTGTGTTTCGACCAGCTGACACGCTCGAGGGGCACGGGAGGCATGGGGGAGGCGAGTGGCACGAGCGGAGGGATGGGCGCGAAGGGCGTGGGCGCAGCGTTGGCGCAAGGGATGCGTCATATGGCGGGGCGAGTCACCATGTGACCCCCCCGCAAGTCGTGGCGCAGCAAGCTCTGATACCACAAGTCATGGCCCCACAGATGCAGCAAGGCATGGCACAGAACTCGCAGCCGAGCCTAGAGCCCATGCTTCATCGACAGCCACGTCAGGAGTCTGTGCCACGTCAGCAGGCACTTCAGGAGTCTGTGCCACGTCGTCAGCCGTTTCAAGATCCCATGCCACGTCAACAGACGTTTCAGGAGCCCGCGTCACGTCAGCAGCCGTTTCAGGAGGCTGTACCACGTGAGCAGCCCTGCCAGCAGCCCACGCCGCGTCAGCAGCCTCGGCGGGAGTGGTGGCTTGATGCGATAGGTGAAGGGGAGCTGATTCAGGTCCCGAGGGACAGTGCAACGGCCGACACCAGGGCGAGCGTTCAAGTGGGTACTCTTGAAACGGGCGCTGCTGCTGGTATTGGGTACGAGAGGCTTCAAGGGCAGGCGGAAGCTGGCGAGAGAGTTCAATTTGAAACGCTTGATGATTTCCAGATTCGCAATAACGAGTATGGGAACAGTGCTGGCGTTGGCTTGCAGGGGTTGCAAGGGAGGCAGCAGGGGGATGGGCAGATGCGAGGGGGGAGAGATGAGGTGACGCCAGGTGACGAGCGGTATGTGAATGACTGGCAGCAGCAACAGCAGCTGCTGCTGCTGCAACAGAAACAGCAACAGCTGCTGCAGCAGCCACAGCAGCCGCAGCAGCAGCAACAGCAACCACAGCAGTTGCTGCAACAGCAGCGGTTGAATGATGAGCAACTGTTGTTGCTGCTGCAGCACCAACAGCAACAGCAACAGCAAGAGGTGCAGCAGCAAGAGCAACAGCAGCAGCAAGTACTGCAGATGCAACAGGAAGAGCAGAGTTTACTGCTGCTACAGCAGCGGCAGCAGCAGCAGCAAGAAATGCAGCGACAGCAACAGCAACAGCAGGAGCAAGAGATGGAGCGACAACGACAGCAGAGGCAGCAGCAGGAGCAGCAGGAGCAAGAGATGGAGCGACAACGACAGCAGAGGCAGCAGCAGCAGGATCAAGAGATGCAGCGACTGCGACAGATGCAGCAACAGCAACAGCAACAGCAACAACAGCAACAGCAACAGCAGCAACAACAACAGCAGCAGCTTCTATGGCAGCAGTGGCAGGAGCAGTTGGCACAGCAGCAGGTGCAGAGTGGACAGCAGCAGCAGCCAGAACCCCACCAAGTGCTGCTGCAGCAGCAGCAGCAGCAGCAGCAGCAGCAGCAGCAGCAGCAGCAGCAGCAGCAGCAGCAGCAGCACTACGAGCATCAGCAACAGCAACAGGTAGAGCAGCAAGATGACCTTATTCTGCCAAGCACTGTAAGCCCACTTGCACAACTTCCCAGCGCAGTGGCGGTGACTGAAGCACCAGGTTCAGAGCTGATGGACGGTGGTGACGAGGACATGGACAATGCTGACGTGGACATGGACAGTGCTGATGTGGACATGGATGCTGCTGACGTGGACGTAAACGAGCTTGTTCTGCCCGGTGAAGAGGCCAATGAAGCTGTGACTGGTGCCACCTTCCACCCCGCTGCTGCCACCCCTGTTGCTTCCCCTGCATGTGCCTCTGCTGCGGCTTCTGCCAGTGCTGTTGCTTCTGCCACTGCTCCCACTGCTGCTGCTGCTGCCACTGCTTCTGCTGCTGCTGCTGCTGCTGCTGCTGCTGCTGCTGCTGCTGCCGACTCTGTGGGTGCGCGATGGCAGCGAGTGAACTGGATTGGCAACAGGCACACGGCACTTCCGCACCCTCCGCTGCAGCAGCAGCAGGTGCGGCAGCAACAGCAACAGCAACAGCAGCAGCAGCAGCAGCAGCAGCAGCAGCAGCAGCAGCAGCAGCAGCAGCAGCAGCAGCAGCAGCAGCAGCAGCAGCAGCAGCAGCAGCAGCAGCAGCAGGAGCAGCAGCAGCAGCAGCAGCAGCAGCAGCAGCAGCAGCAGCAGCAGCATCAGCAGCAGCACCAGCAGCAGCAGCAGCAGCAGCAGCAGCAGCAGCAACAGCAGCAGCAGCAGCATCAGCATCAGCATCAGCAGCAGCACCAGCAGCAGCAGCAGTTGCAACAGCCGCCGCCACAGCAGCAGCAACAGCAGCGGCAGCAGCAGCGGCAGGGGCAACAGCAGCGGCGGCAACGGCGGGGGCAGCAGCAGCAACAGCAACAGGTTCAGCAGCAGCAGCAGCATCAGCAGCAGCAAGCCTCAATAGTAGCCCCGGCCATTCAGGGCTCCGCAGCAACACCTTCCACGCTCCTTCCTGGGCGCGAAGCTTCTGTGCATCTTCCCGCAGAGGAACCTTCCGCACACCTTCCAAGCCGTGAGCCTGTCAGGCCGTATCCCCTGCCCGAATCATCTCCTCATCCTCCCACCCAGACGCACACCCTCCCTCCAGCACAAGTGATTGTTGAATCGACTCGTGATTCTGTCCATCCTCCTGCTGACCCCCATGCCCTCTCGCCGTTAGTGCCTGGGGCTAGAGGGAGGGGAGCAGGGGAAAGCGGGAGGGGGAGAGGCAGGGGCGGCGGAAGGGGAACCGGAAGGGGAAGGGGAAGGGGCAGGGGAAGGGAAATGGGCAGGGGAAGGGGAGCTGGGGAAGGCGAAGCGGGAAGGGGAAGGGGAGTGGAGGAGCAGGAAGGGCTGGGGCAAGGCGAGGGAATGGCGAGGGGAGAGAATATGGGATCAAGGGTAGGCTTGAGTGAGGCTGGGACTAGGGATGGGATGATGATGATGATGATGATGATGGGGGATGGGGGTGCAGGGAGGTGGCAGAGTGTAGCAAGGGTGGGCGGTATGGGTGGGGATGGGGAGATAGCGAGGGGTGAAGCAAGGGGCCGTGGTGGTCAGCATATGGCAGTTGCAGGGACGGGCGCTGTTGCTGGTGTTGCTGGTGTTGGTGGTGCTGGTGGTGTTGGTGGTGCTGGTGGTGTTGGTTGTGCTGGTGGTGTTGGTGGTGCTGCTCCTGTTTCTTGTGCTCCCACCACCGCTGCTGCTGCCGTGTCTGGTTCAGTTGCTGCTGCTGCTGGCGCCGCCTGTACTGCCGATGCGGCTGCCACTGCTGCAGCTGGTGCTGCTGGTGTTGGCGGGAGTGGCAGCGTGGCAGCAGCGGGGAGAGGAAGGGGTGGAGGAGCTTTGCTGGTGGGGCAGGGCAGAGGCATGGGTAGGGACATGGGTGGGGGCATGGGTGAGGGCATGCATGGAGACATGGGTGGGGGCATGGGTGGGGGCATGGGTGGGGGCATGGGTAGGGGCATGGGTGGGGGCATGGGTAGGGGCATGGGTAGAGACATGGCTAGGGACATAGGAAGGGGCATGGATGGGGGCATGGGCGAGGGCATGGGTAGGGACATGGCTATGGACATGGGTATTGGCATGGGTAGGTTCATGCCTGGGGGCATGGCTGGGGACATGGGTAGAGGCATGGCTGGGGACATGGGTAGAGGCATGGGTGGGGACATGGGTAGAGGCATGGCTGGGGACATGGGTAGAGGCATGGCTGGGGACATGGGTAGAGGCATGGGTAGGGACATGGGTAGAGGCATGGGTAGGGACATGGGCAGAGGTATGCCAGGGGGCGGAGGTGGAGGTATACCTGTGGGAATGGGTAGGGGCGTGGGTAATGGCATGGGCGGGCGCATGGGCAGGGGCAGGGGAAGAGGCAGAGGCAGGGGCTTTTCTGCAGGCTATCTTGCTGGGCTTGCCGCTGCCCGTGCTGCACTTGCCCTTGAAAGCGGTGCTCTGGTTGGTGCTGCTGCTGGTGGTGCTGCTGCTGCCTCTGGGCCTGCTCCCGCCGCCGCCGCTGCTGCTGTTCCGTTGAACCCATCCCCATCAACAACAGCAGGAGCAGCGGCAGCGGCAGCAGCAGCAGGAGAAGGGCTGGACGGAGGAGTGGATTGGGAGATAGAGATGGGGAGCATGCCCTTGGATGAGGATGGTGATGACGGTGATGATGGCACTGAGCCGTGGCCGTCCGAGGGAGTACGGGAGGCGGGAGGAGCGGCGGGAGGAGGAGCAGATGCAGCGAGTGCAGCAGCAGGAGCGGATGGGGTGGGAACAGAACGGGCAGCAGCAGGCGCGCAAGGTGAGGCAGCAGCAGGAGGGGGGGCAGCAGCAGATGGTGGGGCAGCAGCAGCAGCAGCAGCAGCAGCAAGGGGGGAAGGCGGGGTGGAGGACGAGGGGGAGTGGCAGCCTATTCGGTTGCGGAAGGGGCGGCCGAAGAGGCAGAACAAGCTGGATGTGCCGACGAAGCGGGAGATGTGCGCCCTCAAGCGCTTGCGGCCGGGCCTCACCCACGCTAACATCATTCAGCTGCTGCAGGTGAGAGCAGTGGGAGCGGTTTGTGTGGTTAGTGTGGTGCCCTGCAGGTGCATCAGGAGATGTGGTGAGTGTGGCGAGTGTGGTGAGTGTGGCGAGTGTGGTGAGTGTGGTGAGTGTGGTGAGTGTGGCGAGTGTGGTGAGTGTGGCGAGTGTGGTATCGACCAAGTGGGAGATGTGCGCTCTCAAACGTGCGCGCCCAGGGTTGACCCACGCACCCCTTACCACACCCACCCACCCACCCACCCACCCACCCACCCACCCACCCTCCTTCCCCTCCCCTTGTTCCCTCAAATGGATTCCTCACACGTGGCCAAGATAAATGAAAGGTGGAGAGCCAGTGGACTGACGACCGGAGCGTCAGGTTCACGCACAACAAGCGTGTGCGTGAGGCACAATAAGCGTGTGCGTGACGCGCAACATGCATGTGCGTGAGCATCAAGCACCCCAGTCCACCCCCACCCACCTACCTCCCCTCCCCCCGTCCCCCGCTTCCCCTACTCTTCCTCTACCCCGGCCCCTCTCTTCCATCCCCCTCCTTTGCAGCAACGCTTCCCTGGGCTGCGAATGGAGTCGTCACACATCACCAAGATCATAAAGGATGAGAGCCAATCCTTCTCCCCAGCTCCTCTTCCCAACCCCTCTCCCCACTCCCTCTCTCCCCACTCCCTCTCCCTCTCTCCTCAACCCCTCTCCCCAACCCCTCTCCCCATCCCCCCTCCCCCTCTGCAGATTCGCTTCCCTGGGCTGCGAATGGAGTCGTCACACGTGACTAGGATAATAAAGGATGGGTGCCAATTTTTCTCCCCAGCCCCACTCCCCCCTCCCCTCAACCGCTCTTCCCAACCCCTCCCCTCAACCCCTCTCCCCAACCCCTCCCCTCAACCCCTCTCACCAACCAACCCCTCTCCCCAACCCCCCTCCCCAACCCCTCCCCCCCCTCCTTTGCAGATCCGCTTCCCTGGGCTGCGAATGGAGTCGTCGCACGTAACCAAGATAATAAAGGACGAGAGCCGGTGGTTTGACGAGCGGAACGTGAGATTTGTGCACAACATGCGCGTGCGCATGCCCGACTGTTACGCACTCGAGGAGGCTCTGGCAGCGTGGTACAAGGAGGAGCGCATGCACGGCCGCATTCCGCTGTCTAGAGTCTCTGGCAAGGCCCGGGAGCTTGGCCCTCTGCATGGCGCCCCGGCAGACTTCAAGTGAGTCCCAGCGAATTTTCAACTCCCATCCTTCAACTTCAAACCCGACACCCTGAGCTTGAAACTTTGAACCCCAACTTTCGTACCTTGGAACCTTAAGCCTCACACCATAGAGGAGGCCCTGGCGGCGCGATACAAAGAGGAGCGCACTCGCGGCCGCGTGCCGCTGGCAAGAGCTGCTGACAAGGCCCGGGAGCTTGGCCACGTGTAGAGAGGGTGTTTTTGAGACGTCTCAAAAACACCCTCTCTACAAGTGAGTGCCTGCAAATATTAAATCCTAAACCCCAAGTTGGTGTGCCCTGAACTCTAACCCCGTTGCTTCCGCTGCCACTGTCCTCCCTGTGCTCTCCCGGCCCACTTGCAGGTACAGCACCGGATGGGTGATGCGGTTTCAAGAGCGGTGGGGGTTCTCAAAGAAGCATCTGGAGGCAGCGAGGGAAGCACACTTTCAGGAAGAGGAGGAGGACGACGGGGAGGGGGAGGGGGCGGGTGGGGGTGGGGGTGGGGGTGCTGCTGCTGCTGAGGGGGAGAATACTGGCCCTTCACTTCTAGAGCTTGCTGATCGGATGTTTGGGCCTGAGATTAGGGAGGCTGGGAGGGGAGGTAGGGGTCAGAGGAGGAGGAGGCAGAGGGAGTGGACTGCGGATGGACGCGAGGTGATAGATTTGGAGAGTGTGGAGGATGAGGAGGGCGGGGAAGGGAGTGGGGAGGACGGGGATGAGGAGGGGGAGGAGAGGGAGGAGGAAAGTGAGGAGGAAAGGGAGGGGGAGAGGGACGGTGAGGGTGGAGGGGAGGAGATGGGGCAGGTGGTGGAAACACAGGAGGGAATGGAAGTGCGTGGGGAAGGGGGAGTACGCGAGGGAGGGGGGGTGCGTGAGGGAGGGGGAGTGCATGAAGGGGGAACTAGCCCTCGTTCACCCACAGCTCAAACCACCACCCTAGCAGATCGCTCCCCTCGCCCCACCCTAGCAGAATTGGCTCTAGCAGAGGCGATTGCAGATGGCACGATATCAGATGAAGGCGGGTCCCTCCGTGTGAGGGGTGACTTGGCATCCCTTGCTCTGGCTGAAGCCACAGGAGCCCTGCCTGCTGCTGCCATTGCTGCTGCTGGGGATATTCTGTCCGTCCCTGCTGGCCCTGCTGCTTGTGCTGCGTCTGGTGTTCCTGGGAAAAAGCTGCCAGCGCGGCAGCAGAGGCAGCGGCGGCGGCAGCAGCAGGTGGGGAGGGGTGGACGGGAGTCACGGCGGGGAATGAAGTACCAGACTCGGCGACATTTCAACCTCACAGTGAAATTCAAACGAGCAATGTGCTTGCTCCAACAGGCCGTGCCTGAGTTGCGGGTCAAAGGGCTATTGCGGCTGATTACCCAGGAATGTGAGGGTAAGTTGCTCGAGAGCGTACCATACTGCAACATTCGCAAAATGCTGAGCCAGAGGGACTATTACCTCCGGTCTCAGGACCTGGAGAACCGTTTCCGGTTTAGAAAGCCGAAATACCCTGAATTTGAGAGGGCACTCGCAGAGTGGGTGCGTGAAATGAAGGGCAAGTATGGGGAGGATGTTCTAGTGTATGAGGATGTGAAGGGGTATGCGAAGCAGCTAGGGGCACGCATGGGCGTGCGGAAAACCTTTACTTACAGCCATGGTTGGGTGGCTAGGTTTTTGCGCCGACAGGGGCTGAACTTGAAGAGTATTAGGAGGGATGTGGCGAAAAGGGGAGAGTCTGGGGCGGGTGGGGGCGGGGGTGGGGAAGGCGGGGAGGGGAGGGAAGGGGGGGAAGGGGAGGGGGAAGGGGAGGGGGAAGGGGAGGGGGAAGGGGAGGGGGAAGGGGATGAGTTAGGGACGGATGGAGAGAGGGGAGGTGTGACTACAGACGATGGTGCCAGTACTGATGGGGGCGGTGAGGGAGAGGGGGAAGACGGCAGAGGGGTGGGAGGGGGGAGGGGGGAGGAAAGGGGGGACGAGGAGGGAAGAGAGGAAGGAGGGGAGACAGCAGGAGGGGAGGCAGCAGGAGGGGAGGCAGCAGCAGGAGCGGAGGCAGCAGCAGGAGGGGGTGCAGCAGCAGGGGATGCAGCAACAACAGAAAAGGCAGAGGAAAAGGCAACAGCAGCGAGGGAGGCGGACGAGCTGGCAGGGAGGATCATGGCGCTGATAGAGAAGATCAAGGCAGGCGAGGAGGTGGCAGCTCTGCAGGCCGAGAGGCTTGCCTGCCGCAGAGGAGGAGGCAGGGTCCGAGGCAGGCGGCCGGGGTACCTTGGTCACACCACCACCACCGCCGCCACTGCAACAAACAACAACGACGGTACTAACGGTGGTAGCGGCGGTGGTAACACCACCGGTGGTGTGAAGCAACGCACGCAGGTGCCGCTGCCGCTGAAGCTCGCCGCGTGCGCCGTCTACCGCGCCCGCCCCGACCTCCCCCACGTGATCGTGCACCAGACCCTGCAGAAGCGGTACAATGTGAAGCTAGAGCGGTTGAAAGCGGCCAATATGCTCAGCATGGAGGGGGTTATGAGGGAGACGATGCAGCGGGGCATGGTGCGGGCGCGGAAGGGCAGAGAGGTGCAGCTAGAGGAGGCTCTTGCTATGGCTGTGAGGGAGGCTGCAGCGAGGGTGGGCGGGGAGCGGGGTGGGGAGGGAGCGGGAGAGGGAGGGGCGACAGGGGATGGAGGTGACGGGGGGGGGGCAGGAGCAGGAGGAGGAGGGGGGGGAACAGGAGGAGGAGCGGGAGGAGAGGGGGCAGGAAGATCAGGAGCAGCAGGAGGGGGGGGAGCAGGAGCGGGGGGAGCAGAAGGCGAAGCCACAGCAGCAGCAGCGACAGCAGCAGCGACAGCAGCCCCCCCTGCCCCGCTAATGACGGTCCCTCAGATACTGGCATACGCGAAGCGCCTGGGCCCGCTGGTGGGCGTGTCCCCTTCGTTCCGTTACAGCACCGGCTGGCTGCGGTGCTTCCTGGATCGCCACAAGCTCGAAGCATTCGTTGCTGGGAAAGCCGCGCGGAAAGGGGGTGCGGCTGGAGGAGGAATGGGGGGAGGAGGACCGGGGGCAGGAACGGGTGGAGGAACGGGGGAAGGAACGGGGGGAGGGACGGTGGGAGGGGCGGGAGGTGGGAGGGGAGGGGAGGGGGAGTGCGAACCGGAGGGGCTGAGAGGGATTCTGGATGAGACGTTTCATGTGAGGCAGGAGGAGGTGGATGCGCTTGTGAGAATGGGTGATCGGCTGTGGCAGAGGAAAATGCGCATGCACCGTGGGCACAAGGGCGGAGAGGAACTTGTGGAGTCTGAGGACGATGAGGAGGAAGGGGAGATGGGGAGGGGAAGAAGCGGGAGAGGGCGGGGTGGGGATGGGGATTGGGGGGAGGATGGAGGGGATGCGGGTGGTGATCGTGATGACTCTGGTAGTGATGGTGGTAATGGTGGTGATGGTGGTGGTGGTGGTTTTTGGGGAATGGCAGAGCGAAGCACCCACTTCCCTCTTCCTGACTCAGGGGCCTCCAGGCAGGCAGGGGGGCATGGGGCGAGAGTCACTCGTTCCCAGCATCTTCATTCCCTCTCAAACCTGCCTGGGGCGCAGGTGGTGCCGCCTTCTCTTGCTTCTCTTGCGCCTAGTGGTGCAGGCACGAGGTGGGGAGGAGCAGCAGCAGCAGCGCTCGTGCCCGCGCATGTGACCACGGCAGAGGGGATCCTGTCCGAGCTAGCAGATGTGCGCGTGGGGGCTCTGTCAGAAGCGCACCCGTCCCTGCTCTCCTCCTGGTCTCGCCTCTCTGCTGCCTCTCCTGCTCGTTCTGCTGGTGCTGCTGGTGCTGCTGGTGCTACTGGTGGGGGTCTAGGCGCTGCTGTTGGGGTTATAGACGGGTCAGGGGGCATGCTTGGCGGGATGACTGGGGGGAGTGAGGTGGAGCTGAGAATGGCCCGGCGGCGAAGAGACATGCTGTCCTCTGATGCTTTCTATAAACGCTGGCAAGAGCATGCGAGAGTGCGCCGAGAAGCGGGTGAGAAAGCGAGGGAGAGAGGAGGTGGTGAGGGAGGAAAGGGGGAGAGAGGTATGGGAGAGGGAGAGGGGACGGGAGAGGGAGGAGGAAGGGCGGTCGGAGTGGTGGGAGGGGCGGGAGGTGCAGGAGGAGGGGGCGGAGAGGGGAAGAGTGGGGAGGGGGTGTGGGAGGAGGACGAGGGGTGGGAATGGTGGAGGAGGTCTGGTGTGGTGGGGGTGCGGCAGATGGTAGGGGCGTGGGATACTCTCTTGGCTTTGCGTGCTGTGTGTGCGGAAAGGGAGGGTGTTGCTGGTAGGGGTAGTAAGAGTAGGGGTAGTGGCGGTGGGGAAGGGGGAGGTGGTGATGGGAGAGTGAGAGTAGGGGGAGCTGGGGTAGGTGGGGGAAGAGGGAGAGGTGGTGGGAGAGGGGCAGGAGCGGGGAGAGGGAGGGAAGCGGTCGTGCGATGGGGGGCTGGGTTGCAGGTGAAGCAGGAGTGGGATGAGGTGGAGTATGGTGGCAGTATGGGGCATAGGACTGAGGCGAGTTCCAGTGGCAGCAGTGGTAGTGGTGGCAGCAGCAGTGGCGGCAGCAGTGGCAGCAGCAGTGGCAGCAGCAGTGGCAGCAGCGGTGGCAGCAGTAGTGGCAGCAGCGGGAGTGACAGTCAAGAGTCGAGCAGATCTGTCGAGGATAACGATGACAGCAAGAGTGACGCGTCTTATAGCGAGGATGGCAGTATGGAGGATTGGGAGGAGAAGCCGGCAGTGGGGAGGCAGGGGGGAGGGCTGGGGCAAGGGCGGGTGAGTACAAGGGGGACTGGGGTACGGGTTGGAACACGGGGGTCTGTGGGGTGGATGGGTAGAGGGGGCACTGAAGGAAGGGGCACTGGGGGGCGGGGCAGGAAGAGGCGCAGGGGTGAGGAGCAGGGCGGGCCGATAGCGGCTGCAAAACGCGGGGGGAAAGGGGGTTTTGGGGTAAGAGGTGGTGGGCGAGGAGGGGGGACGGGACAGGGGCGAGGTGGGTTTTCAGGGCTGAGAGGAGTTGGAGGAGCCATGCTGGCAGGCCGAGGTGGGTTGGCAGGAAGGGGCGGGGCAGCAGGACTAGGTGGGGTGGCAGGAAGAGGATGGGCGGCAGGACTAAGTGGGGCAGCAGGAAGGGGCTGGGCGGCAGGAAGAGGTGGGACGGCAGGAAGAGGATGGACAGCAGGAATGGGCTGGGCGGCAGGAAGAGGAGGTGGCGGGTCAGGTCCACCGCTGGGCCCCACTGGGCAACCGTCGTCCTTTGCAGCACTGCTGTCACAACTCCTCTCCTCCACTGGCCCCCCTCCTGGCACACTCACCCCTTCCGCTGCAGCCAACATCGGCAATCCCCTCAACCCTCACACTGCTCAGGGATTTAGGGTTGGAGGGTTTGGGGGGGACGAAGGTGCTGCTGCTGTGGCTAATGCTGCTGTTGCAAATGCGTCTGCAGCTGCAGCTACTGCTGCTAGAATGCCATCGGCTACAGTCACCACCACTACTGTCACTCCTGCTGGGTTCACCACCACCACAATTGTCCCCAATAGGTAATCCTTTCTGTAATATCTCAAGCTGATTGTGTTTGACAAACCACATGAAATAGCTTGAACATGTCCTCTATAATCAATCTTATCAAGTTCTGAAGTGATTTGGCATGTAAACCTTGCTTTGTCGCATCCCCAAAACCATCCCAGCCCAAAACCTCCCCCCAAAACCCGAACTCCACTCAAAGCCCTCCTTTCTCATCAACCCTCCCGAAACAACCTAACCGCACTTGACCCCTGCATGTTTGACAGCCAACAATCCTCCATCACTCGTTATCCCTCCTGCTCACGTGGCCCGCGACCCGTCAGAAGAACCATTGCCTCTATCTACTCTTCCTGCCCAAACACCCTCCCAAGCTGCCCGCGAATGGCGCCGCCAGCGTAATGCGTGGTACTAACTGTGACGTAGTAACTCTCCGGCTCTTGCAAAATCACCCGCACCGCTTCACGAAGCGACTGCTGGTCTCGCTCACTCGACGCGAAGTAGCTAGTATTAGCTTCATTACTACTATCAGTAGCAGTACCGTTACCGTAACGGTCACCCTTCCCTGCCTCGTGTTCCCCCGCGCCCCGCCCCGCTTCGGCGCGCAGCTCCTCCGCGCTCCCCCCCACCGCGCCCGCGCAGGTCACCGTCAGGGAAGCGCTGCCCGCGGCGTGGTGACCAGCGCGGCGCCCCGTGGTGCCGCACGGTAGGTCCAGGAGGCGCTCATGGTGCGCGCCCGCCTCGCCCTTCCTCCCGCGGTGCGCGCTCATCTTCCGCGGCGGCGCGTCGCGCGACAGCCCGATGATGATCACCTTGTATTCCAACCGGAACGGCCCGTTGGAGTCTCTGCCGAGTTCAGGAGACGTGGTTGGTTACGTAACGACAGAACAGGAAAGAAATAACTTAAAAGATCCCCGGTTTCGTCGGGACAGCCCCTTGAGAATCGCGTTGTATTCCACCCAGACCGTTTCGCTCGAGTCTCTGCGGATTATGATGATGGATGGTTTCGGAACGGTGGGTGTAGGACGTCGTAACGAGTTTCGTCTTGACAGCCGCGGCATTGAAGAGTTATAGTTTGCGCAGAAAGGCCAAAAAAAACGCCCGACGCGCACGGGTTCCTTTCCTCGTCTTTCGAGAATGGCGGAACCGCTGGTAATAGCTAGTAGCACGCAGTTCGACGCGACGGATCGCAGCGTAATGCACTGTACCGCACTGTAACACAATGTACCGCACTGTACCGCCGCAACACACCTATGGATGGTGGCGTTCAGGAAGCCGTAGGCCTTGGGATCTCCGCGCGCTGGCACCACCTGCTGCCCCGTCAGCTTCGCGTAAATCTCCTGCACCGACGCGCTTCCGCCGCTGCCGCCACTGCCGCCCACCACTGCCGCGCCGGCGAGGTACTGCCTGGGGACGGCGCTATCTGACAGCACCCCTGCGGGGAGAGATGATGCTGCCCCGGTCGCGATGGTCGGGGGAGGAACGAGCGTGTGGTTTGGTTTTGCTGTCGCATTAGCTGAGGGGAGATGGGCTGGTGTGGGTGGGTCGGGATGCTCGAGGTGCACTAGTTTGGTCGCTTGGCCTGCAAACGACAGGTAGGATGATTGGGGGAGGGAAGCACGCGGCGTCATACATCTTTGGAGATTAAGGAATGTGAATGTGAGTGAGTGTGAGTGTGAATGTGAGTGTAAGTGAGTGTGAGTGTGAGTGTGAATCAGGCTCCATTAGTCTTTTATTATGTAGGAGGATTCGTAGAATTTTAAAAATGTGCTGCATGGTCCGCTGGTTGTCTGGTCGGAGCGAGCACCAAGAGCCGTAAGCAATTGAGTTTTGACTGAAGGTGAGATGTGAGTGAGATGCGGAGCACCAGCCAGCAGCCTGAAGCAGCTGGATTTTGCGCCGACTGAGAGATGAGATGTGAAGAAAGCACATCACCTTGATCCTGGCTGTGCCCCGACAGCGCGAGCACCAGCAGCGCAGCGACCACTGCATTCCGTGCGCAGAAGGGAAGGGAGGGGGGTGGGAGGAAGGGGGGACGGGAGTGAGGTTGGGGGTTGAATTTGGACAATCTGGTTAATGTTTTTCAGCCACGCTTCCCTGAACTCCTTTGTACCTTCTCCTACTAGTAGTACCTCTTTCGCGTCATCACACGGCTGCCCTCACTCCCTTTGGACGTGTGACCCCGCGACGACGGCTCAGCAGAACGCCATTCCTGTCCGGATCCTGAGCGGATGCATGAAATTTTGAAGGATTCGGCGCGCTGTGCTGGGTCCCAACCACTGTTTTTCCTTTCCACAATATATATAACATTGCTAACTGGTGAGTTGCTCGGATCACCGCACGGTACTACGCACCGAGGAAGAGGGCGATCTGCTCGTGAAATTCGGCCATCGGCGAAGTACGCCGCGTTTGGCGATGCGAAGCAGGTTAAGAGCAGCCTTTCTTCTAGATTTAGGCGATTACCAGGCTGGCAGCGTTTATGGGTCTCGCTTCAGCACTAGGATGAGAACTGTAGCCTTAGTATGCAATGAAGCGAGTACACGCTTCACACCTGATCATGCTCATGGAAAAAACTCACGAAGAAGACATTTTTGAGGGGCTTCACGAATTGAGCCGTCACGCTTAAACACAGATATGGAGAACAGCGATCATCTATCTATTCCAGGTTGAGCTTTAGGAATTATTACAAGGCCTTTTTTATGCTGACAAGCAAGAACGGAATGAGCTGGGGGGGGGGGGGATGCTGGCAGCAAGAGCAAGTGTCGTCATCGTGGCCGTCCGTCACCCATATCGATTTGAATAATCGTGGTGGCTGGGTGATGGAATTCTGTTGTGACGGATAATTGCGAGTCGCGAATCGTTGCATGAAATTTCACTCCATCGTCCTGCAATTCGCATCCGTGACTCACGGCGAGAACTGAAAAGGCGTGATACGGTCACTTTCCACTAATACCCGATTTGAGTTATTCGTTGCCTTTATGTACAAATTCTTGGGCAAGTCATGCCCTGAATGACTAGTGTAACTCCAAAAAACTTGGAAATGCATTCCCTTTATCATTGCCGCACATTGCAGGCTTATCACAATGAATTTCAATGTGTGCATAACGCAACTCAAACTACACCACAACTTTCTTAGCATCTTCTTTCTCATCAGAATCAGTGACGAGGTCTGCGGTCCTGGAAGTCGTCATGGCGCCAAACACAGCAGCGGAGACGAACCAGAGGAAGAGCGAAGCCCAGTTCTGAGCCATGCTCGCACTGCCGTAGTGCGGCTGGCCTGAATGCACCATCATCATCTGCATGTCCGCGAACCCATTCTGCACATCACAGACAGGCAGAAGAAAGACAGGAGAAGAAAGGAAGCAGAAAAAGGGCAGCAGAACATAGGGGATTTGAGAGCCTGGGCGAGGAGCAAAGAACATGCTCAACCATGATCGGCTCTTGCATCCCCCTCATCTCTTCCCTCCCTCACGTCCCGACTGCCATATCTCCCTCGAACACCGAACATCTACTGCAAATAATCAAGGGAGAAATATGGGGGAGCGGTAATCTTATGGAAGAATCTGCAGCAGCAGCATAAACGTTAATACACTGACCATGCAGGAACCAGGCAAGTAGGTGAACTCACCACGCACGTGCCGATGCCGGCATAATAGGTGAACTTGCCAAGCAGGATGTGGTACGTGCCCATCTGGTACCGCATCGCATTGGACAGGTGGCTCTTGAACAGCACGAACGCGCACAGCCCCCAAAAGAACTGCATGCGGGGAGAGATGGTTCATGGAATGAGATGCACTTTTGAGTTGACTCAAAAGTGAGAATTGGAGTGCAGGGAGAGATGGCATCGTGGAATGCAGAATGACGCGACGCACAGCATAGCACAACAAACCTGGTGGGAAAACTCGTATGTCTGAAGACAGAGCGAAGAAGCGTCACCAAATGACGAATGATGGATGTCTCTCACGATGATCAGATCAAATCAAATCAGAACAGATCAGATCAGATCAAAACAGAACAAAGCCATGCTGCCAGTGAGCAAGTAGCTTCATGCTCGCCACATGGGACGAGGAATCAGCGCACTCCAGCGCACCTGGAGGGCGAAGAGCGCGAGTGTGAGCACGCCGCAGTAGGTGTGAACGGAGTACATGTGCTTGCTGGCCGACACGTCCTTGGCCACGATGATAGACGCCATAGCGAATGCCGCCAGGATCAGCGCGATCGCCTGCCACGCCAGGTGCACCCACTTGGCGTACCCGTTCGCCCTGCGGTGGCCGGGGGACGACAGAAACGTGTAAGCCGCAGTCACACGGGTTGACTTTTGAGTCGATTGAAGAGTCATGCCAGGTGCACCCACTTGGCGTACCCGTTCGCCCTGCGGTGGCGGGGAGACGACAGAAAACGTTACAGTTACAGTCACACGGGTTTTGAGACGCCTCAAAAGTCGCTTGATCAGGATGAGCACGATCGCCAGCCACGCGAGGTGCACCCTCTTAGCGACTGGAAGGCCGCCAATGAGCACTCTCCCGCGCAGCAGCATCGATGGGGAAGCACGAAGAACCGGCAGGGAGTGACGTGACTCTACCTGATAGGGGTGGAAAAGCTAGGGTAAACCACCTGAGGGAGGAGGAGGAGAAGGCGATGATGGATTCGGTCATGGCGATGCCCATGAGCAGCACGTAACAGATAAGAGCCGGGTAGGGTGGCCAGCTAGTTGCTGCACGCCTATTGGGAGGTGGAGAAAGCGAGGGTAACCTACCTGAGGGAGGAGGAGCAGAAGGCGAGGATGGATTCGGTCAAGGCGATGCCGAAGGCGATGCCCATGAGCAGCACGTGCCAGTTCCACCCGTTGTCGCAGTCGAAGCACGCGGACAGCCCGCCGTAGACAGCAAGCGAGGGGTCCGTCTTGTCCTTTGAGAGGTAGGCGCAGAAGGTGATGAGCAGCGCCAGGAAGACGAGCTCGAAGAGTCGCGCGGTCCACGAGAACACGCGCACGGGCACGCTGAGCGTGTGCGACCCCATGCTGGCGACGGTTGGCGACGGCGAGCGACTGTGAGCGACGGTGGCGACGGTGGTGAATGAGCGAGGTCGACGGGAGAGGGAGATGGTGTAGCGGTGTCGGCTCGCAGAAAGGCGGAGAATGCGGGATTGGCGCCGTGGGAGACGTGACTAGAGTAGGTGGTAGAGGTGAGCCAATCTCCCAGACGACGATTAGAGCTCGTAGCTCTTCCGCACCTTTCTCTCGAGATTGCCGAATTCGAGAGTGGATCACGGCCCTATTTGAGCTCTCGTCTCCTCGCCTCTAGTTGGAGTCCATCTAGTAGGGCTGAGTGAACTCCTGCCCCAACATCCCGACTCCTGTCCCTCCATCCCATCTCCGCTTCCCTCTCCTCTCCGCGCACGCTCGTCGTCTCGGCATTCATCATGCCACGTCACGACCCCCATCGTGCGGTTACCGCAGCCGGTGTAGCGTCGTGTTGATCGTAGAAGCGGAATGCGGAATTGCGGCCGAGACAAACCGTGCGCTCGACGCCCCCATGCTGAGACTCGGGGGGTACTGTACAGAAGGAGGAGCGACGGTTTTAACGGCGGAAGACTAGCGTTGCGTGTGGTGACAGACTTTTGAGGCGCCTCAAAAGTCGTGTGGTGACAGGTTTTATTCGAGTTCCCTTTCTCATCGGATCGAGTTCCCTTTCTCATCGGAAAAAATCTCAACCGTTTCGCCCATCTGACGAAGTCGTTGTCGCCCGCAAGCCGCTGCTTTCTCTCCGCGCCCTCCCCCTTGCCAACCCCCTTTTCTCCATCCGCCACTCCCCCCAATGCTTCCCCTCCCCTCCTCTCCGTTTCCCGCCATCCAGTCAAACGTCATCGTGGTCGTTGGATCGTAAAGTGTTCCGCCGGGACGAATATCGGCTGTTCTCCTCGTGCCGCGCCACACATATCAAATGTCCTTCCGAACGACGTACGTACATGAAATTACCGCGACTCGGGAAGTTACTTTTCGTCCTTTGAGGGCTGGCGCGTGCCCAATCATTGCACTAGTGCTAATTGCGTGGCATACTGTGATTCGTGGAGCTCTGAGCGAGGAAATCTATGGAACAAGCGGCTCGGGTCTGGCGGCTGATCTAGAGGAATGCAATCAGCGGGTTTGTGTACGTACATGGTACGACAAACAGCAGAAAGTCTTGCTGGATGATCGTACATTCATAATCCCAAGCAGATCCTCGACATGTTGAATCTCGTTATAAATTCTAAAAAAAAAAAGTTTCCAATACTCAGCCTAACAACCATTCCTTATGCATCTTTGTTCGCCTTATAGAGGCACTAAGATAGATATGATTGAGTTGTAAAACATACACTGAAAAGTGGAATGGCAGTTACATTACATGATTAGATGAACCATTGTTTTGTTATGCACCAATCTGCATGCGGCTGATGGACGGACCAGTCACCAGGTTGACAGGTAGGGATTCCTAACAAATATGCGTTACAGACTTAGTCACATAGATTTTGCTGCTCCTACATTACTATAAAATATTGTGATTTACCGTTGCATTAAATTTAACAAAAAAAAATATGTCAAACCTATTAGTCAACCCATGGGGTGTTGGTAACACTGGCCGCAAAGGAATATGCATCAGTGTTACGATCAATGATCTTCTGTGTTGAAGTGCCCGCTCCATGGCCCGACTTCACATCTACTCTCAACACAACCGGATTGATCTGGTTTTCTTCATCGTTTGTGCTGCAAGGTTCGTGACGAGAGGCAAGGAGGCAACGCAAGAAAATAAGGTGTAAGTGGTGCTATCATGAACTTAGCTGAAGTACAGTAAAATGTGACAGCATGCGGCACCTACTCAGTGAGGCTAGGTGGGAAAGCCAAGAAGGTGCAAAGCATGTGCCACTTGTGCACCAACACATGCTGCCACCCACCTGTGCACCAACACATGCTGCCACCCACCTGTGCACCAACACATGCTGCCACCCACCTGTGCACCAACACATGCTGCCACCCACCTGTGCACCAACACATGCTGCCACCCACCTGTGCACCAACAAATCCTGCCACCCACCTGTGCACTAGCTCATGCTGCAGCTGAGCAGCGAACTTCAGGGAGTGAGAGGGCGGCACGCGGTCGTCATGGTCGCCCGTCAGCAGCATCACCGCCGGGTACTGCCTCCTGCGCTCTCCCCACTGCCGCTTTGCTGCTGCCACGTCAGCTACTGCTGCCGCGTCAGATTTTGCTGGCACATCAGCGGAATCTGAATGCGTGCCTGTGCTGTTGTTGCTGCTGGTGGGGCTGGCAGCTTCCCAGGGCCGCCTCACGTTGTGCAGAGGGGAGTAGCTGCAAAGCAGGGGAGGGTGGGATAGGGGAGATGGGAAGAAAAGATGTCTCAAATCAGAGGTCACCTTACGTTGTGCAGCAGAGAGTAGCTGTTAGGGGGGTTTTGAGGGTTAGGTAGGAAGCAAGTAGAAGATACATCAGATGCAGTGAAGAGAAGGAGAAGAGGGAAAGGGAACACAGAGCACACATCGCATGGCATGCTTCTACACATCGCACGGCATGCTTCTACACATCGCACGGCATGCTTCTACACATCGCACGGCATGCTTCTACACATCGCATGGCATGCTTCTACACATCACATGGCATGCTTCTACACATCGCATGGCATGCTTCTACACATCGCATGGCATGCTTCTACACATCGCACGGCATGCTTCTACACATCGCACGGCATGCTTCTACACATCGCACGGCATGCTTCTACACATCGCACGGCATGCTTCTACACATCGCACGGCATGCTTCTACACATCGCACGGCATGCTTCTACACATCGCACGGCATGCTTCTACACATCGCACGGCATGCTTCTACACATCGCACGGCATGCTTCTACACATCGCACGGCATGCTTCTACACATCGCACGGCATGCTTCTACACATCGCACGGCATGCTTCTACACATCGCACGGCATGCTTCTACACATCGCACGGCATGCTTCTACACATCGCACGGCATGCTTCTACACATCGCACGGCATGCTTCTACACATCGCACGGCATGCTTCTACACATCGCACGGCATGCTTCTACACATCGCACGGCATGCTTCTACACATCGCACGGCATGCTTCTACACATCGCACGGCATGCTTCTACACATCGCACGGCATGCTTCTACACATCGCACGGCATGCTTCTACACATCGCACGGCATGCTTCTACACATCGCACGGCATGCTTCTACACATCGCACGGCATGCTTCTACACATCGCACGGCATGCTTCTACACATCGCACGGCATGCTTCTACACATCGCACGGCATGCTTCTACACATCGCACGGCATGCTTCTACACATCGCACGGCATGCTTCTACACATTGCACGGCATGCTTCTACACATCGCACGGCATGCTTCTACACATCGCACGGCATGCTTCTACACATCGCACGGCATGCTTCTACACATCGCACGGCATGCTTCTACACATCGCACGGCATGCTTCTACACATCGCACGGCATGCTTCTACACATCGCACGGCATGCTTCTAGCCTCGCCATCTTGGCACTACGAGAAATCTAAACTCATAGCAGATTCTGAGAGCTCTGATTGGCAGTTCCAGAAGCCCCTTATAATATTGATTGTATGCAACCCCTAAACACACAACAAATCTTTCTGAGAGTTCTGAAAGTATCAGTAAAATTCCTTTCCATATTGGTGGTATGAGATGAGCATTTGAAACACATGGCAGTGGTACGGCAAGGCCTGTGTCACATGATTGCCAAAACGCATGCTGGCTGCGTTGCCATCTTCACAGGGCATCCCTGAGGAGCAATTTGAGCTGGTGTGGGTCAATGGAGCAGAGGGGGCCCCAAATAGATGCCATGGCGTTACGTGGCAGCGACTGCTAGCTCTACGTGCCGTGGCATGCCTGAGAAGCCACTTGAGTTGGTGCGGGTCGCTGGAGCAGCCATACTCGGAGGTCCACGCATGGCCGATTGTGAACTCGTGCAGGGAACTTGGTGAAAGAGGCACGAGTGGTATGCGATGCACTGATATGCGCGGCGAAAGGCGTACCTGAGGAGCCATTTGAGCTGGTGCGGGTTGCTGGAGCAAAAGTACTTGGAGGTCCACCCAGGGCTGAGTGTTGACTCGTGGAGGGGAACTAGGTGAAATGAGGGATCAATCCTATGCGATGCAAAAGGCATACCTGAGAAGCCACTTGAGTTGATGTGGATCACTGGAGCAGCCATACTCAGAGGTCCACGCATGGCCGATTGTGAACTGGTGGAGTCGCAGCATGTCTGTCAGCCCCACGTGTGCCAAGCCACATGCAAACAGGTCTGGGCGCTGATGGGTGGAACACGGGAGAAGGGAGAAGGGGAAGGGAGAATGGAGAAGGGAGAAGGGAGTAGGAGAGGGAAATAGGAAAATTTAGATGGGTGAAGGGAGAAGAGGACAAGGAGAAGGGAGCAGAGGACAAGGAGAAGGGAGAAGAGAGAAGGGAGGACGGCATCAGCAACCCCTTATTCCTACTTGTGAGCGGCGCATGGGTGCAGCCTTATCCCATCACATTGCATGGTATACCGACTCTACGATCGACATGCATGCACATACCGACATACCCACACACACCAACACAGCCACACATACCAACACAGCCACACACACCAACACAGCCACACATACCAACACAGCCACACACACCAACACAGCCACACATACCAACACAGCCACACACACCAACACAGCCACACACACCAACACAGCCACACACACCAACACAGCCACACACACCAACACAGCCACACACACCAACACAGCCACACACACCAACACAGCCACACACACCAACACAGCCACACACACCAACACAGCCACACACACCAACACAGCCACACATACCAGCATAGCCACACATACCAACACAGCCACACATACCAACACAGCCACACATACCAACACAGCCACACACACCAACACAGCCACACACACCAACACAGCCACACACACCAACACAGCCACACATACCAACACAGCCACACATACCAACACACCCACACATACCAACACAGCCACACATACCAACACAGCCACACATACCAACACAGCCACACACACCAACACAGCCACACATACCAACACAGCCACACACACCAACACAGCCACACATACCAACACAGCCACACATACCAACACACCCACACAAACCAACACACCCACACATACCAACACACCCACACATACCAACACAGCCACACATACCAACACACCCACACATACCAACACACCCACACATACCAACACACCCACACACACCAACACACCCACACACACCAACACACCAACACACCAACACACCCACACACACCAACGTACCAACACATACCAACCTACCTACACATACCACCATACCCACACCACACATACCAACACACCCACACACACCAACCCACCCACACATACCAACCCACCCACACACACCAACACACCCACACACAGCTAAGAATTCTAGAAAACTGCCTGCAAAGCGCCCACCTGGTTATGCAGGCAGCATTCAAGACTTCTAAAGAACCGCCTACCCCGTTGGGCACAAGCACGCCCACCTGGTTGACGGCGGCACTCACGAGCAGCCCCCCGTTGCTGCCACCCTCTATCACCAGCTTCAACGGCGATGTATACCCCTCGCTTATCCTTATCATGGAGCTTGGGAGCGTGGGAGCTTGGGAGGCATTTGCTAAGTCGACTTTTGAGTCGACTCAAAAGCTTGGGAGCTTGGGAGCTTGGGAGGCATTTGCTGAGTCGACTTGCTGCCACCCTCTATCACCAGGTTCAACGGCAATGTATACCCCGTCAGAGTATTGCCGCCCTGCATCATCACCTTGTATGGCGCATGGTATGCTTGCCACAGATGCACATACTCTCAAACACATACACTCCCGTTATAAGCACACCCACCTGGTTGACAGCAGCACTGACGAGCAGCCCCCCATTGCTGCCACCCTCTATCACCAACTTCGACGGTGATGTGTACCCCTCGCTGATCAGATGCTCCGCACAGCTCTGATGAAGGGGGCAAAAGGAATGGGGCGACTTTGAGGCGCCGCACAAATAGAGTCGCCTGGCAGGTGCATCTGATAGAATAAAAACACTACTTCATACACGTGGCTTCGAGGCGCCGCACAAATAGAGTCGCCTGGCAGGTGCATCTGATAGAATAAAAACACTACTTCATACACGTGGCTTCGAGGCACCACACAAATAGAGTCGCCTGTCAGGTGCATCTGATAGAAAAGATGGAGCACTGATTTTGTATGAAGTAGTGTTTTGAGACGTCTCAAAAGACTACTTCATACACGTGGCTTTGAGGCACCACACAAATAGATTCGCCTACCAGGTGCATCTGATAGACGAGATGGAGCACTGAAGCACTGATTTCGTTCTGATCCACCAGAAGCACAAATCAGATGCAGCTCTGGAGGACCTAGGATAAGAGATGGAGCACTGATTTTGTTGACATTGTTAGAGGAGGTCAAAAGGGAACATGGTGCGGAATGGTGGATTTGAAATGCCTTGAGCTTACCACACCTTAGTGGAGAATGAAGCAGCGTGAAATGAAGTCCCACTCACTGACATGGAAGTCGTCAAAGGTCCCACCCACACCAAGGTCCCACCCACACCAAGGTCCCACCCACACCAAGGTCCCACCCACACCAAGGTCCCACCCACACCAAGGTCCCACCCACACCAAGGTCCCACCCACACCAAGGTCCCCCACACAATGAAGTCCCACTCACATGGAAGTCGTCAATGCACTGCTGCTTGCTGGCCAGCGCGCCTTCCTTGTGCCACCTCTCCCCATACTCCCCCCCTCCGCGGATATTCGCCACTGCCACCACGGCACCGTGGTGCCTCATCAGCAGCACTCGGGCCACACTGAAGGATGGCTTGATGCAGATGTTGAAAAGCCCCACACAATGAAAGTCCCACTCACATCGAAGCCCCACTCACATAGAAATCATCAAAGCACTGCTGCTTGTGGGCCAGGGCGCCTTCCTTGTGCCACCTCTCCCCATACTCCCCCCCTCCGCCACTGCCACCACGGCACCGTGGTGCCTCATCAGCAGCACTCGGGCCACACTGAAGGATGGCTTGATGCAGATGTTGAAGCCTCCGTAGCCGTACAGGAGAGTGAAGTGGTCTGATGTGCGGGGTAGACCTTTACGGCACACCACAAACATGGGGATCCTGGGGGAAAGTGGGGCAACAGTAGAAGCATGGGAGATACGCTGAAGGATGGCTTGATGCAGATGTTGAAACCGCCGTAGCCGTAGAGGAGAGTGAAGTGGTCTGATGTGCGGGGCAGGCCTTTACAGCACACCACAAACATGGGGATTTTGTGGGAAAACAGGGGGCAGCAGGTGCATGGGTGTCATGCGGAAGCACAATGAACCTCAAAACGAGTGCATAAACATCTTATCTGAGTAAATCGGCAAGTTGGTTATTGGGAATTCTCATGAACCAAGGCGCCATGAACATCAGATCTGGGTAAAAATCGGCAACCTGAGTCTCGGGTGATACAGTCATCCTATTTGGTGATGCACCCATGCCACCTACCTGGCAGGCAGTCGTACCAAGAGCATACCTGGTGCAATCGGTGCTGGGCACAAACACTTGCTGCGCCTCAAACAGAGAGGGGTCGAAGCCTGGAACAGTCAGCTGCCGGTGCACCTGGTGACAACAGAGGTACACGAACACAACACATACATGCATGTGCTGAGGCAACCAGTCAACTGGCGATGCACCTGGCGAGGTGAGGTGACAGCAGAGGTACACGAACACAAGACATACATGAACCATGCGTGCGCTCAGGCAAACATTCAGCTGGTGATCAACCCGCCAAATGCCAGCCATGGATGTGAGAGAGTGAGGCATCCAAACACAGCTATTAGGAGCTTTGAGACAACCCTAAACGTGAGTGAGGCATCCAAACACAGGTAGTAGGAGCTTTGAGACGTCTCAAAACGTGAGTGAGGCATCCAAACGCAGCTAGTAGGAGCTTTGAGACGTCTCAAAACGTGAGTGAGGCATCCAAACGCAGGTAGTAGTAGGAGCTTTGAGACGTCTCAAAACGCAGGACACACACATGCCATGTCAAACACACATGCCATGTCACACACACACCCAGGAGAGCACGCACAACTTGTGCGTGAGTTGAGTTCATCGCACATGCAGAACACACCCCTGGCTGGCCGGCTGGGCAGAGGAGCAGCGAGGTCGCGGCGGTACACACATGGTGCTGTGGGACGTCTCATCTCAAAACATGGTGCGACGGCCGAGGAAGCAAGGCGTGAAGCCTCGCACACATGCATCGCGCACCGCAATGGAGCAAGGGAGACGAAAGACGCTTGTATGCATCGCACATCATCAAGGCAAGCACGCACCTCGGGGTTCCAGGTAAGGCTCGGTGAGGTCGCAGCGGGACACGGTGGCGGGGGGAACGGAAGAAGGAAGGAGAGCTAAGCCCTCTTCCCGTGAATCACATACCAGTGCAAGCACACACATCAGTGCAAGCACACACATCAGTGCAAGCACACACATCAGTGCAAGCACACACATCAGTGCAAGCACACACATCAGTGCAAGCACACACATCAGTGCAAGCACACACATCAGTGCAAGCACACACATCAGTGCAAGCACACACATCAGTGCAAGCACACACATCAGTGCAAGCACACACATCAGTGCAAGCACACACATCAGTGCAAGCACACACATCAGTGCAAGCACACACATCAGTGCAAGCACACACATCAGTGCAAGCACACACATCAGTGCAAGCACACACATCAGTGCAAGCACACACATCAGTGCAAGCACACACATCAGTGCAAGCACACACATCAGTGCAAGCACACACATCAGTGCAAGCACACACATCAGTGCAAGCACACACATCAGTGCAAGCACACACATCAGTGCAAGCACACACATCAGGTTCCGGGTGAGGTTCGGTGAGGTCGCAGCGGGACACGGTGGGGGGGGAGAGGAAGCTCACAAGGGAGAAGCACGATCGCCTCGTTCCAGAAATTACACACCAGTACAAGCACGCACCTCTGGCTCAAGGTGAGGGGTGGTGAGGTCACAGCGGTACATGGCGTGGCCGGAGAGGCAGCTCTTAAAGCCGTGGGTGGAATTACAGCCTTAGCTCTTTCCAGGCACAACATATAAGTGCAGGTGCCAGCACACACCTCCAGGTTCAGGTTGAGGGGCGGTGAGGTCACAGCGGTACACGGTGCGGGGGGGAAGAGGAAGTAAGTAAGAAGATATAAGTCGAGTTTTGAGACGTCTCAAAACTCAACCTTATCACGTGACTTGGCTTGGCCCTCTTTCCATCGATCACACACCAGCACAAGCACGCACCTCTGGTTCAGGTTGAGGGTTGGTGAGGCTGCAGTGGTACACGCGAGGTCAGACATGTCTCAGGGAGCTCACTGAGACATGTCTGAACGGCACCTTTGGTTCAGGTTGAGGGTTGGTGAGGCTGCAGCGGTACACAGTACTGGGTGAGAGGAAGCTTTCAGCAAGATGGCGGAAGGCTTACAGGTCTTTCCATGCAGGTCTTTCCATACAGGTCTTTCCATGCAGGTCTTTCCATACAGGTCTTTCCATGCAGGTCTTTCCATACAGGTCTTTCCATGCAGGTCTTTCCATACAGATCTTTCCATACAGGTCTTTCCATACAGGTCTTTCCATACAGGTCTTTCCATACAGGTCTTTCCATACAGGTCTTTCCATACAGGTCATTCCATACAGGTCTTTCCATACAGGTCTTTCCATACAGGTCTTTCCATGCAGGTCTTTCCATACAGGTCTTTCCATACAGGTCTTTCCATACAGGTCTTTCCATACAGGTCTTTCCATACAGGTCTTTCCATACAGGTCTTTCCATACAGGTCTTTCCATACAGGTCTTTCCATACAGGTCTTTCCATACAGGTCTTTCCATACAGGTCTTTCCATACAGGTCTTTCCATGCAGGTCTTTCCATGCAGGTCTTTCCATACAGGTCTTTCCATACAGGTCTTTCCATACAGGTCTTTCCATACAGGTCTTTCCATGCAGGTCTTTCCATGCAGGTCTTTCCATACAGGTCTTTCCATACAGGTCTTTCCATACAGGTCTTTCCATGCAGGTCTTTCCATGCAGGTCTTTCCATACAGGTCTTTCCATACAGGTCTTTCCATGCAGGTCTTTCCATACAGGTCTTTCCATACAGGTCTTTCCATACAGGTCTTTCCATACAGGTCTTTCCATACAGGTCTTTCCATACAGGTCTTTCCATACAGGTCTTTCCATACAGGTCTTTCCATACAGGTCTTTCCATACAGGTCTTTCCATACAGGTCTTTCCATACAGGTCTTTCCATACAGGTATTTCCATGCAGGTCTTTCCATACAGGTCTTTCCATACAGGTCTTTCCATGCAGGTCTTTCCATACAGGTCTTTCCATGCAGGTCTTTCCATACAGGTCTTTCCATACAGGTCTTTCCATACAGGTCTTTCCATACAGGTCTTTCCATGCAGGTCTTTCCATACAGGTCTTTCCATACAGGTCTTTCCATGCAGGTCTTTCCATACAGGTCTTTCCATACAGGTCTTTCCATACAGGTCTTTCCATGCAGGTCTTTCCATACAGGTCTTTCCATACAGGTCTTTCCATACAGGTCTTTCCATGCAGGTCTTTCCATGCAGGTCTTTCCATACAGGTCTTTCCATGCAGGTCTTTCCATACAGGTCTTTCCATGCAGGTCTTTCCATGCAGGTCTTTCCATACAGGTCTTTCCATACAGGTCTTTCCATACAGGTCTTTCCATACAGGTCTTTCCATACAGGTCTTTCCATACAGGTCTTTCCATACAGGTCTTTCGATGCAACACGCATCAAGTCAAGCACACCTCTGGTTCAGGTCGAGGGCTCGTGAGGTCGCAGCGGTAAATGGTGCGGGGGGAGAGAAAGCTCTCAAAGGAAAAGAAAGCCTCGCTGTCGCTGCGACGACCCGAGGAGGAGGAGACAGCACCCATGGGGAGCGGCACTGTGGAGAGCAGCGAGCCATCGGTAAGGGAGCGGATCTGCAAGGGAAAAGGGAGAAAAGGGTGAAACTGGCTTATAAATCCCCCTGCTACCCGAGGAGGAGGAGATGGAGCCCATGGGGAGGGGCACGGTGGAGAGCAGAGAGCCGTCAGTGAGGGAGCGCATTTGGAATGGGGAGAGAACGAGGCAAGAAACACATTATTCAGGCAGACAACAAGGAAGAGAGTGCATTCATGGGGAGCAGCAAAGGAGAGGAGGGAGCTTTTGGTGAGGGGAAAGGGACCCTTCAATTTGGAATGGAGAGATGCACGTATGCCTGGAGCTTCTTGTGTTGTGTCCCTACTTTTGCCCCTCTTAAAAAGACGCCTACATACCTGGAGCACGTTTATCACATGGCGCATGTTGCCTCGCAGCAGCAGCAGCATGCATGCATGCAGTGGCTAATGTTCTAGACGCATCAAGGATTGTCTCGGCGCACGACTGCATACCTCGAGCACGACTGCATACCTCGAGCACGACTGCATACCTCGAGCACGTTTTTCACATCGCGCATGTAGCACAGCAGCAGCATGTCCTGGTTCACACACCGGATCCACTCCAACACATCCCCTTCCGCCTCCCCTACCGCCACTGCCATTGCCTTGCCATCCCGTCCCAGCACATACCTCGAGCACGTTCTAAACATCGCGCATGCAGCACAGCAACCACATGTCCTGGTCAAGATGCTTCTAGATGCCTCGAACATTGTCCCAGTGCGTAAATGCATACCTCTAGCACGTTTTTCACATCGTGCATGTAGCAGAGCAGCAGCATGTCCTGGTTCACACACCGGATCCACTCCAACACATCCCCCTCCGCCTCCCCTACTACCTCCTCCCACCTCCCATCCTCTTCCTCCCCCTTCTCCCCCTCCTTCCTCTTCTGTGTGCCCTCTGCACCCCCCAATCCATCCTCCCCCTCCTCGTGTCCACCGTCCGACGCAGTACCCTCTGGCAGAATAATCCGCACCACCTTGCCACGTGGCGCGTCCTTATTGGTGTGGAAGGTGAATGCAGGGCCGTCATTGGTCACGTAGCTGAACATGCCGTCAAAGCGGCCTCTAAGGGCGATGGCAGGCAGGCGCACAGAACCACCATCACCATGCCCACCATCCCCACCACTGCCACCATCCCCACCATCCCTATCATCCCTATCATCTCTTTTAAAGACCACAGTCTCTTCATTCTCATTGCTTGCATCCTTCTCAACGCTCTCATCTTCCTTATCCTTCCTATTGTTCCCATCAGATGCAGAGGCAGCGTGCACTGGAGTGCCATCCAGGCATCCACGTGGCAGCTGCTGGAGGTTGATGACGTGGACAAGATTGTCGTGGTCGCAGTTCGCCCACGTGCTTATAATGAGGTACTGTCAGGTGGGGAACGGGAAGTTTGGAGGACATGCGAGACATAGTGGAGAGGAAAATGGGAAGCTATGTGGGGATGAATGGAAAGAACACTGGAGGAGTGAAGATGCAAGCGGGAGCAGATGGGTTGTGAGGAAAGAGGTGGAGGAGGGATTTGGTGTGTATTTAGAGGAAAGCTGAACGAGTGGAGCGTGCACAGTTCAAGAGGCAACCCCTTGCCCCCTCACCACTATGAGCAAACTAGAGTCGACAAATGAAAGAAGTGGCTGGCAAACCGAAGCCTGGGTTGAGCTGTCAACACATCAGTCACTCGAAGGCATGCGAGGGAGGTTGAGAGGGCTGAGAGGGAGAGAGAAGGAGAGCACATGCCTGACCGTCGTCGCTGACTTCTGAGCCAAACATCCACATGGGATGGGCCTTGCTCTCCCAGCACAGCGCATCGTCAGCCTGCGCCTGCCCCAACACGTGGTAGTACACCCGCTGATTCACCACCCTCGCCGTCCCTGCTGCCCCACCCTCCGCATCCACTCCTGCCAGTGGGAGCAAGGCAGGGACGGGGGAGAGAGGAGAGATGAGACCTGCTCTCCCACCACAGCGCATCGTCAGCCTGCGCCTGCCCCAGCACGTGGTAGTACACCCGCTGATTCACCACCCTCGCCATCCCTGCTGCCGCCCCCTCCGCATCCACTCCTGTCGCCGGGGTCAAGGCAGAGAGGGGAAGACACGGGGGGATGAACGAAAGAGGGTGACACCAGCGGCAGATCAGATTGGGAGTTGGATCTTTCGGTGTTCTCGAGATTGAAGGCAGGGAAGAGAGATAGTGAAGTTGAGAGGAAGGCTGGTTTCACGCAACCGTAAGTGTGCTGCTTCCAAGTGAAGTGGCGCAATAAAACTCGTGGGAGATCAGAATCAACCCTCGTTGCACTGAATTGATGAAAGTGAGCATAACCCTCATTACCGTCGTATCGGTTGTAGAAGAAGCCTCTGTTGTCGTGCGTCCACGCAATAGACGTGTAATTCACGTTCTTGAGCTCGTCCGGCTCGTTCTCCTTAGTCCCCACGCGCAGCACCTTAATGGCGTTCCAATCGCTGCCGCTCTGGCTCACAGCGTACGCCAGGTACTCGCCATCCTCGCTAAAAGCGTACGTGCCAAGAGATACAGTCCCATCGTCGCTCCACGTGTTCGGATCCAGCAGAACCTCGGCTTCGTCTTCCAGCGATTTCTGCTCGGAAAAATGAAAAGTATGACGACAACAATGCAGGATCAAAACTGGCACTTTTACGAAAACGTTGTACCGTGCTGATATGACGGTCAGAACTACTGGCGTATAGCTGATAACGAACCTGCACGTAGAGAACACTATGTGCTTGGAGCCCAGTATTGTGAAAGTAGAAGTAGTTGCTGCCGTACTTGAACGGACAACCATACTCAGGAGAATCCAACAGATCCGTCAGTCGCTCCTTCAGCTTCTCCCTACCCTTTATCCCCGATAGAATCTCATTCGTTACTGCATTTTGCGCTGTGACGAAATCGCGAGTTTCCTGGCTATCGGGGTCTTCCATCCAACGGTACGGATCGTGAATCTTCGTCCCGTGATAATCGTCGACGACAGATTCATCGCGACGAGCCTTAGGGTAGTCGATCGCGGTGGAAGCCATGAACCTGCGAATTTGTGAGCTACGCGCAAGCGTAAGTGAACTAGGCTTTGGTAAGCTTTGCTGGGACGCCTTTTTGAGCCCGAATTGAATGCCTGCTGATGATGAGACCAACTTCAAGGCCATAGTAAGTTGCCTTGCCGCGCCCAAAGCACTGCACAAGTCTGTCTTGCAGCAAGAGTGCATGGATGTTGACGAGAATTGAGAGGGTGAAACGCCCCATAATTCCCAGATGAACCCATTAACGTGGAATATTTTTCGAGAATGTGTGTGCACCCAGAGGAAAAACCTGCTCAAAAGTTGTTTCTAAAGAAAACTGTATTGAATTCGTCTCAAAAGCTTTGTGTTTTTTGCTATCTCGTGCCAGACATTTACTTGTCTTCCTGTAATGTTTCACATGCATTTTTCTCAGTTGTGCATCTGTCACATACGTTCGTGGAAGTTTCTTTTCGCCAAACCAAAGCATTCCCAGAGAGAGTTTTCGAAATGTGGTGTCAGACTTCCCGCCAAACCTATCTGCCAATCAGGTGTAATCCTTTTCCTTCCTTACACTTCCCGCCCACATTCGAAGCCACTCCCTCGAAATCTCGTTTTTGGTGATCGTCACTCGCTCCAGTTCTACCCAGATCATTTCTCTGAAGTTGAAGCTGAATGCATTAGGTAGCTAGCTGAAGCCTATCTCGCTGTTTGTCCGTTTTCGATTCATGCAGTAACGATCCTGTTATCGTGAAGCAGTTACATGTGTCTGCGTGACGAACGCCTGCGTGACCGTGATTGCGTTTCATGGAAGACAAACCTTCGTGTCCAGAGCTGTTTGAGTAGCTATCAGACGTTTTTTTTCACCCTGTCGTTCCGTTTCAAATCGATTAAAGTAGGAATATGGTCAGAAACAAGCCTCCACGGTCGAGTGCGCTAAGCATGGGTTCGCCAAAAGTTTCCGAGTCCACAGCAATTCTTCCATCACAGTCCGTTCCCGGCGACCGAGAAGAGTCTTACCGTGCGGATGTCACAAATGTCGATTCCATTTCCAATTCCGGCGACCCCAAAGTGTTAATCTGGCAGTCGTCGCAATCCCTTGACCTCAGCGATCGTCCATTGAAGGTCTACAACCGCCGTCCCTTGGCGTCCAGACGAGCTCAGTCAAGACGGCCACGAGGACCCATAACTCCTCGGTACTGTGCATCTATGCCGCGAGCAATTCCATGATGGAGTAACATCTCACCAGCTGATGATTTTTTTGTTTTGTAGTGAAACTTCGTCGTATGCAAGGTTTTTCTAGCTCTTTTACTGGATAACCTGTGTAGCCATCCCCGCACAGACGTCTCATGCCTCAGATGACGCATCGCCTTTCGCTCATCGTTACCTCAGGTCCCATCTTCCTATCGCCGACTCTCCTTAACAGGATGAGGCATGACCAACAGCAGACGCCCACCCGATTCACCGCTTGAACGCGCGTTTCCCTTCCTCTGCTTTATGTATGCTTCTTCTGCCTTCCATTCCGTTGTATTCTTTCGCCTGTAATCTTCACCAGATCGCCCGCCATTTCAGAATCCAATAGCAGCAGTCAGGCATGCGACTCGGTTCTGCGCGGTGGGAGGAGGCGCGTGTCCGCCTTCGGATCCTCCCTCTCCTGCAGGTGAACTTTAGTAGTCGACGAAATGCTCTTGTTACTCCGCTTGTGTGTCAAAGCTTGTCACTCTTGTTGGGTTAATACTAGAGCTCGGCTCAGAAGCCTGTACTAGAAAAGCCTTCGGTTCCACTCTCCAGGTAATCTCCCGTACCAATCACTTCACAGTGTATAATTGACAGACGTGGCACTTATTGCATGGAATACAGAGGCTGATATGGAGAGAGATAGCAATGACCGCTAATCCATGCAGTTGCAACCGGCCATCCAAACCACTCAGGAATGCTTGCTTCGACTTAGATATTAAGAATCAGAGCATGCAGGGGATCGTGGAAGCATGGACGATACATTCTTAACTGTCAGTCTGGTCGTGCAGCATGGTGGTCTGAGCACATCCCACTTGATGCACTGCCCTGCTGTATTATCCCAGACCGATCCGTACCCCTGAGGCACCTCTTACCGTGACTCTTATGTGTGGCCTCTCCCAACCCATCATCAACCCATCCCCGCCTCCACTGCTCCGTCTTCCCCCCTCCGTCCACCCCACTCCACTCAGAGCCCGGCGATACAGCTTTCTGTCAGCGTCGCCCTCCACAGCCGGCGCAACACCGCCTGCAACACAGGTACCTTGTCTCTGTTCTCCCCCGTTCCTCCTCTGTTGCTCCTTCGCTGCTCCTCTGATGCTCTCCTTGGTGCTCCTCCCGTGTCCCCTTTGATTCTCCTCTGTAGCCATCCAATCACACAACAAGGCGTCTCCCTCTCCTTGCTCCGATAAGCATCTGCTCCTTTCTTCGAATTTCCCTCTTTTCCTGGTTGTTTTCAGAGTGGAGTGAAGCAGAAGGGAGCGGGCAGAGCATCGTCGGGGCGGCAGAAGAAGCCGAGCGGCAAAGCAGCAGCACAGCAGGGTCGGCGTGCAGAGGAGTACCAGGAAAGATGCGATACCTTGATGCATCCAAACCCTGCCCTTTCTTCGCCCTTCCTTTCTTCCTTGTCTCTTCAGAGTGTAGTGAAGCAGAAAGCAGGAGCGGGCAGAGCAGCGTCAGGGCGGCAGAAGAAGCTCAGCAGCAAAGCTGCAGCCATGCAGGGTCAACGGGCAGAGGAGTACCGGAAACTGCGCGCATTCTTTCAGGAAGTAGACGAGTTTGAGATGGAGGAGGAGGAGGAGGAAGAGGAGATGGAGGAGGCGCAGGAGCAGCCGAACAAGTGGGTGGATAAAGGGAGGGCGAGGGATGACGGGGTGGAGAGTGTATTGGATGCGTTTCAGGGGTGGTGCTGGTATGTTCCGCCTTCAGGGGATGGTGGTGGGGAAGAGGATGGGGGAGGGGGTGGGGGAGGTGATGGGGAAGAGGATGGGGGAGGGGATG